>OX155898.1:11951876-12648596 GCA_944588485.1 Phosphuga atrata
TAATGTATTTGTTGTAATATCTTGTAAATTTATTGCTTAAATTGATTATATCTTGTAAATATATTACTATATTTATTATGTTTATGTTTTTATGTATTTATGGATGGTTTAAGGGAAAATCAACTAAATCGGCTATTTTGGAAGTCACCAGCAAAATCATGCGTGAGGTAGATCATGGAAGACATCCTATTGGAATTTTTTGCGATCTATCAAAAGCGTTTGATTGTGTACCACAAGACCGTCTCCTAGAGAAGTTATATACCTACGGCATACGAGGGAAAGCAGGTATGTAGTTAAAATCCTTTCTGATAAACCGTACCCAATTCGTTTTAGTTAAACACGGAAACGCTCAGGCCAAAGCGCTTAAAAGCTCTAAGCTCAGCCCAATCCAGACTTGTTGAAACGAATGTATGTGTTCCTCAAGGCAGTTCCTTTTTTTACTTTACATAGCTGATTTACCTACCTACATCAACGGAGGACAGTGCACCTAATTTGCAGACGATTCGACGTTTATTGTATCCGAAAGCTGTAGTTCGGATAATGAAATCGCAGCGCAAAACCTTATGCATAAAACAAGGAATTGGTTTGCAGCCAACAATCTTTACTTAAACAAGAAAAAACAGAATATATAATATTTCAAACTGAAAGAAGTAAATATGCAGAGGACATTAAAATATGTATATTAAACGGGCAACACATTAAACGAGCAAAATGCACAAAATTTGTGGGGATCGACATTAAAATATGTATATTAAACGGGCAACACATTAAACGAGCAAAATGCACAAAATTTGTGGGGATCGACATTAAAATATGTATATTAAACGGGCAACACATTAAACGAGCAAAATGCACAAAATTTGTGGGGATCTACATAGAAGAATACTTCAAATGGAATTACACTATTCAAAATATTTGAGCAACCCTTAATAAAAGGGTATATCAAGTAAGATGCTTAAAAGACATTTTATCGAGGGATGGCCTCTTAAAATTCTATTTTGCGGAAATGGAATCTATGGCATAGCCATATGGGGGTTTTCTTCGCTTAATTTAAAACCATTATAGATAAAACCATTACTTATAATACAAAAAAGAATCACCAGAGCCATAAATGGAATAAAAAGGAGTATATCATGCAGACAATATTTTGGTGATCTAGGGATCTTGACGGTACCTAGTCTATATACATATATCTATATGTCTATATATATATATATATATATATATATATATATATATATATATATATATATATAAAACCGTATATATAAAACCGTAAAACTGACACTTTCAGAAAGAGACGAGCTAAATTATTTGGTCACATATACAGAATGGACCAGAACAGAATTACGAAACAAATTTTCAAAATTACCTTCAACAGTAAAAATAGGAGCAAATAGATACAGGAAACTGAAGAACACCTCAAGCAGCTAAACATCACGATACAGGACATGAACGATCGGGTTAAATTTAGAAACACCATAATGCACCATAAATTTGATAAAGAACTGCTCTCAAAGATACCAGGAAAAAAGAGGACGGACGAACGGAAGAAAGAACATAGTGCACGAACGAAGAGGATTTGGGAAGAACGTCGCCGCATGACTGAGTTATTATGATTTTTTGTTCAAGTTTACACGCTCTCTTTAAAGGGAATTTACGATAGTAATAATATATTTATATATATATATATATATATATATATATATATATATATATATATATATATATATATATTTATATGTATATATATATATATATATATATATATATATATATATTTATATGAGCCGTTTATTTTGAAAGTGACCTAACTCCATTTATGTTCGAATCGAGATATTTAAGGGTTTGCATTGGATTAAATTTAAAAATATGGGTAACAGATAACATAGTAAAATAATTTTCTGGTGTTTCTAAGGGTGTCAAATTTATCACCCGAATTAGCATATTTAACGTTATTTAAGATATAATATGTTTTTTATGGCTGTAAATGGACTTGGGCCACTTTCAAAATCAATGAAATCACGTTTCCAATTCTTAAGAAGGCACAAGTCCATCCATACATAAAATAAATTTTCCTTGAAATAAGGATAAATGTATATACACTTTTATGTTTTAAAATCAAGAATAATAAATAACAGTTGTTAAATAATTTTTACATTAATATTAATATTGTTTTATTAATTATTATTCAGTCTTCTCTAGTTTGTGTATGCGGGAGGGATATAAAATAATTATTGTGCGCAGATGGTATACAATGTGGTATACAAAGGTGGTATACCAAAATTCCTTGTATTTGAGGTTTGTGAATGGTCTTGTATTTTTTTGTAGTTTTTTTATTTTTACATTAAAATTCACATTCGAAGATTGATATGTTTTCTCTTGGGATATTTTAATATATACATATTCTCATACAGTTAAATACAATTAAATATTGTTAATACAATTTAATTTGTTAGAAACAAATTATTAACGAATTACTGAAAATTACAATGGTATATCAGGAGAACCATAATAATCAATTAACAAATAGAAACTGAAATTTGAAATTAAATTGTTTATAATAAATTCATTGCAAATTGATAATTCAACTGCTACCTTAATAATTAAACATAAAGCTTACGAGATCACATAAACTTCGGTAAGGGGTTCACATCGGTTTGAAACTCTCTCAATGGGACAAACGCCACTTTCAATATAAACTTTTTCATCACTTCATTAAGCCAGAAAATTTTGGTATTACAAAATCTTAATGAATTTAAATATATTAGAAACAAGTTACTTCAGTATAAAAAGATCAAGTAAAAACCTAACTATTAAGGTAGCTAACTCAATATTTTTGAAAAATGGACTTAGGCCACTTTCAAAATAAACGGCTCATATATATATATATATATATATATATATATATATATATATATATATATATATATATATATATATATATATATATATATATGTGTGTGTCTTATACACTAAAACAAGGCAAATATAGATAAGCATGCCCACAATACCACACGTAAAGAAAACCTATATAAGCCGAAAACAAACTTAGTACTCTGCAGCAAAGGACCAGAACAACAAGGAATCATCATTTATAACAAATTACCTTCCACAATTAAAAATGGAAAATCCCATTAGGAGAGAAGACATTAAGGAGAAGTGTTAAAAATCTGCTACTAGCCCAGGCAATATACAGCCTTCTATAAAACAGATAATAACATAGAGTTATTGGACAATATGCTCTGCAACTTTAATGGCTCCTCTACATTATGGCCCATCTTGAGCCACTGTGAGCCATCACCATTGTGTAGAGGAGTAGATGGGCTGTAGTGGCCTAAGTAGTGGATGATGGAGATGGTGATGGCCATGGATGGCGTTGGGAGCGGTCCGACTACACACATCAAAGGAGGCCAGCATGCGCAAGGAAGCTGAGTAGTGGCTAAAGTGGCATGTCCACACCATGGACCATCATTATTTCCTTTATCGCATGCTTATCAGTGCCTGCTGCTTGGTGTCATGATAACACTGATTTTAGTAATTATTATTATTTAAATATAACGAAATATTTAGTTTATTGAGATATTAGTTTATTGAAATATTAGTTTTTTTAAATAATTAGTTTTCTATAACAAGAAATAGCTGTTTATTATTAGTCATGGCAAAATCGAAAAAAGAAATAAATTGGGTTCCAGAAGAGACATTTAAATTTATTGAGTTGAATCAAAAGGAGTCATTGCATTTGGAACCTGAAAGACAAGCTAAATAAAGATAAAATAATAATTATACGCAATAATTATACGTAATAATTATACGTGTTGGCCAAACACAAAGCTACCGCCGCGATTTCCTCGAAACTAGTCTAGTACCTCCATACTAGTTACTAGGCAACTTCTTATGAGGAATTATTATTTTAAACTTTATTAAATTTGATACTTATACCATAATACTTTCGTTTGTAACGTGATGTATTACGTTCGCTATTTGCAGAACCACTTAAATATGTTTATATGAAACCTAAGTGATTTTGTTAAAGTACAGAATGAAACATTTCATCAGGTCATTAAAACTATGGAAGGACGATATAAAGGAAGATTGAATAACCGTACCGCGATACTACCTGAGTTTTCAGAGACTGGCCTGTTAAATTCCATGCTAGAAAGTCGTATAAAAGAAAATTTTTGAGCGCTAACTAATGGATGTATCAACTGTTTGAAATAAATACCTCACGTACTTTTGCTTTTTTATTTCTCAGATGGAACAAATAGTAAATAGTAAATATGGTAATAACAATTAGTGTACATACGTTAATATATAAAATGATTTTATTCTAAAAGAGACCAAGATGGTTTATATAAGAATTTATTTGAGAAGAAAGAATTGGTTTATATAAGGTTTATATAAGAATCCAATAAAACGGGAGATCATTTAAAATTTTTCAAATACAATTTTAGTAATAAATTATAATATTGATGGCAAGCAAATTTAAAAACCACGTTGATGATATAACACTTGAAAATGAAATACGATATGAAACTTTTATAAAAATGTTATTTTTTTAAGTTTTTCATATTCTCCACATTTAAAAAAATGTTTTGAAATATAAAAATTTTAATTTAATTTTATGAATTTTTTGAATTTATGAAGACTCCATTCAATAATCAACCTTTACACACTTTCATTTATAAATAAAGCTATTAAGATTTCCATTTCGAGTCTATTCATAAAAAGACGAAAGCTACTTACTACAATATATTAAAATGAAGTAATACTCACCATAACACACTCTAGTTGTTGACATTTGTTTATAATGCATAATCCTGTTTGTAAATCTTTCCCTTAATGTCATCCTTGGGCTGCTAGAATTCACAGGAAACCTTCTAAATCTATGAAAATTAAATCCATTTTGAGCGCACTCATAACAAACAAACAATAGCGCACAAATAATTATAATTGAGTTCATTTTAATGTCAATTCCTGCAAAACATTTAACTAAAAAAGAAAATATTCTTCAAAACAATTTACTTAATTTACAGCAAACCGCGAGTCACCTATGAAATCTTGTCGGCAACTGGACTGTCAGCTTCTATATTTGCGGATTGTAACAATTGGCGATTCACAATTTCACCTCCCACTTACAAAGGCGGCTTTCACTTTTTTAACGCACTTTAATAACTTCGAGCGCAATACAGATTGCGCCCGCAGCCAGTCAGTTGCATGTATCTGCAAATTCAAGTATTTCACAATCCATTTTTGCATATTGTAAATGTTTGCAGGTCAATGAGTACAGGTGTAGTGTAATGCGTTTATCATGTAACTAAACGTATGTGTTTAATTATTGTGTTTACATTTTATTTTAGTTACAAAATAGTTCGAAAAGATTTACTCTTTACTTGTATTGAGAAATTCATTTTGTTTTAACCAGTTGTTTTTGTGCAAATATATAACTTGTGAAGTTATATAACTACACACTTTTCAGGAATCGCGTTTCGACTTATGAAAGTCATTTTCAACTTGAAAATTACCTTCATAAGTCGAAATTCGAGTCGTGAGAAGTGTGTAGAGTTATATAATTTCACAAGTTATATATATATATATATATATATATATATATATATATATTTTCACAAAACTTCTTCTTGTTAATGGTGGTATAGTCCTAGTAGGACCTGGACCTCCTCCCACAGGCTACACTTGTGGTTGGTGTCTTGATGTTAGACACAAGTAAAGGGAGCCCTTACAGTTTTTAACGTGGTTGGCGAGCTACTATTCCGGAAGGTTTCGAGGCAGATTCATCATCAAAGTCAGATCTATCTACAGGAGAGCGGTGGCTTATTTTTACCATGTCCAGGATTTGAACCCCCGACTTGCGGCTCCGGAGTCTGATCTGCTCAGTAGTCAGGCCAACCACCGCCTTATTTTCACAAAAAATAGTGGTCAATTAACAGTGAATTTTTTTAAACAATCCTTTTAATTTATTTGTTGTTTCTTCATTACTTGAAATGTATTGTAGTTCAATAATGGATTGTTTTTGCCTAAACTATACGAAACAATTTTTTTAATAAAAGTAAAAGGGCTGCGACAGTTCTAGCGCAAAATCCTACAAGGATTTACATAGAGGTCTAAATTCACATTTTTTACATCCGGTCTGGGGGGTTGGTGGGTCGGAGAGACCGGGGAAATCCTATACAAATTAATAAAATATAATAAAGTATAGTGATAAAATAAAGTATGTGTTGATGGCGCCACGTCTAATCAGTAGTTCCGAACGTGGTCGAGCGAGTATATGTAGATGGCGCGACCGCGCGGCGCTGAGGAAGGAATGGACTAGACTGGACAAGACTATACAGACAAGACTAGATAGACAAGACTAGACAGAAAAGAATAGAGAGACGAGATTAGACAGACTAGATTAGACAGACAAGCGGGGAAAATTCCAAATGAGTTTCGGGTAGGTAGCGGGGAATCGTGTATGCATGCATAATTTATTGCAAACATATTACGGGTTTATTCAAATGAGATTATAGGGTTTAGACCAGACAAGATCGGATATTGTTTCTTATATATCGGATATGTTGTATTGTTTTCTCAAGGATTCCGCGTTGTTGCTGAGGGTTGGGTCTGAACCGGATTCTCGACGTTTCGGCGAACTAACATTAGCCATTCTCAAGAGATTTATGCGTCCGTACGGGTCAACCGTTAGACGCATACTGAGAGCTCGTTCATGTGTCCTTTGCTTTCTGACGGTCGTGAGCCTTCCGCTCAGCTGTTCCGTCGTCTTGTTGTTTGTTTCTGTTTTTTTTTTTTTTTTTTTTTTTTTTTTTTGTCGGTTTGCTTGTTTGTTTGTCGGTTTGTTTGTTCTTCTGTTTGTTCTGTCTCACTCATAAACGGTTTTCTTTCCTTTTTTTTTTTTTTTTGGTTCTGTTTTTTTTTTTTTCTTCTTCTTCTTCTCGTTGTTGGTCCTTGGTTTGTCCTGGTGTTGGTTCCTGGTTCGCACTCCTGGCGGTTCCTGGTTCGTCCTTCGTTCTCGTGGTGGTTACTTGTTCGTCCTCGTGGTGGGTGCTGTGTCTCTCTTGTTTGTTGGTGTTGTTCCTGCCTGTTTTTGTTCCTGGGTGCTCCGCTGGGTTCGGGGATGTGGGCTTTCCTGTGAAAAATAAACATCAGTGATTACCTATGTTGTTGAGGTTTTGTATGTTTCCATTTAACGTTGATGTTGTAGTTTGCTGCGTTGTTGATTGTTGGGTTGTCATGCGTTTTCATGCGTTCGAAGCTTTTCGTTGCTAGTTTTTCTATGTGTTGCTTGATTGTCTCCATGTTTAGATCGCTGTGCAGCTGCTCATTGGTCATGTACCATGGCGAATCTGTTATTTCTCTCAGAGTTTTGTTCTGGATGATTTGGAGTTTGTAGATTTTCCTTTCTTTGGATTGTATCCAGCACGTCGATGAGTACGTCATTGTCGGCCGTATTATGGACTTGTAGATTTGTAGTTTGTTCCTTATGTTCAGCTTGCTTTTCCTGTTTAAGAGCGGGTAGAGGTAGCCTTTAATTTGTTTTGCTTTTTTCGCCGTCTGATCGATGTGTTCTGAAAATGTAAGAGCTTTGTCTAGGATTACGCCTAGATATTTGATTCGGTTTTCCCATTTTATGTCTGTGTTGTTGATTCTCAAGCAGCTACTGGGTTCGTGCTTAAATTTTTTCTTCGTGAAGATAATTGCCTGTGTTTTTTCTGCGTTTAGTTTGATCCTCCAGGTGTTACACCAGTCGTTAATCCTGTCCAGGTGATTTTGGAGCCGTTTTGTTATGGCCTCGGTCGAGTATCCTCTTGTGAAAATTGCTGTGTCGTCTGCGTATAGTGCAATTTCTGTGTCGTTTAGTTTTGGGATGTCTGCGGTGTAGATGCTGTAAAGAAGGGGGCCCAGGACAGATCCTTGTGGGACACCGGCTGTCATTGTCTGAGTTGTGGAGATGCTGTCGTTTATTTTGACTTGGAATGTTCTGTTACAGATAAAGGACGTCACTAGTCTGATCATTGGTCTTGAGATTTTAAATTGGTGCAGTTTGTATATTAAACCTAGGTGCCATACCTTGTCGAAAGCCTTAGAGACGTCCAGAAAGACGGCTCCCGTGGCTAACCCTTTGTTGAAAGCGTCGATTATTGCTTCGGTTATTCTTGTCGTCTGATAGGTGGTAGAGTGCTCTATTCTGAAGCCGTATTGTTCGTCGGGTAGAATACGTTTGTCTTCAGTTATTTCTGTCAGTCTTTTGTGTATTACTTTTTCTGTGATTTTACTGAGACCTGTCAGCAGACTTATTGGTCTGTAACTGGAGGTGAGGTTTCGGGGTTTGTTCGGTTTCGGGATTAGAATCGTTGTTGCGTGTTTCCATTGGGTCGGAAACACTCCAAGTTTCAGTGCCGCGTTTATGATTTGTGTTATTCTGTCTATTGCGTTCGGTGTTAGGTTTTTTAGCGCGACGTTGTTGATGTTATCGCAGCCTGGTGCTTTCTTGGTTTTTAGGTTTTTAATTATACCTTTTATTTCTTCCGGTGTTGTTTCCTCTATTTCCGTGTTTTCTACGCTACTATTTAGTACTCTCAGTACGGTTTCGCGTATTTCTTGCCTTTTGCGGAGTGGGTGTGTGTCGGCGTTCGGTTTAAACTGCTGTGCAAGCGACTTTGCGAATTCCTCCGTTTTCTCCTCATCCGTGCTTGCTACAGTGTCGTTTGTTGTTTTCAGTGGGGGAATTGTTCTCCTCTCCTTGTTTCTAAGATTCTTGGCTAATTTCCACGGTTCCTCTATTGTTTCGTTGTTGCGTTCTAGTTTGTCTTCCCATTCGGCGTTGTGCTGTTCGCGCAGTGCCCATTTCAGTTGGTTTGTCAGTCTGTTTAAGACGTTCTTGTCCGTCGGTGCCAGCGTCCGTTGGAATACCTTGTTAGCTTTGCGCTTTTCTTTTAGTAGATTCCTGATTTCCTGTGGGAGGGTTGTTGTCGTGTTGGCTGTCCGTTTCCTTGTGGCGGCCTCGAGTGCTGCTTTTATTTCGTTTTCTATCGTCCGTGCTGCTTCTTCTAGGCACGGGGGGCTTGTAATTTCTGTACAAGTGACGTTCGTCAGATTATCTTTGAATTTGTTCCAATTTGTGATAGTTTTCTCGATTGTTTTCCTGGCCGTATTCGCTTGGAGATTTATGTGCACTGGGTTGTGATCTGAGCTCAAGTCCTTGATGCAGATTATTTCCACGTTTGCTGTGATGTTTTTCATAACGGCTATATCCAAAATATCCGGCATTCGCTGAACTCCTGGAAAGTGTGTTGGTTCGTTCGGTGCAATTACTTGTAACTTCCGGTTTTCCGTGTACCTTAGTAATTGTCGGCCCTTGGTGTTTGTTACTCTGCAATTCCATTGCGAGTTCTTTGCGTTGTAGTCTCCTGCGGCTATGGTACCTATATTTCTGTCGAATATTTTGTCCAGGTCGTCGGCATTTATTTGTTTCTGTGGCGGCGAGTACAGTGCGTAGAGGGCTATGGGTCCGTCAGTTGTCTGTACTTCTACTCCTACCGTTTCCGTGTCCGTGGTTGTTTCTACTTCCGGCAGTTCGTGATGTTTTATGTTTCTTTTGATGACGATGGCGACTCCACCTCCGGCTTTCTCGCTTCTGTCTTTTCTATAGACTTGGTAGTTTGCTATGTTCAGTTGGTTGCAACGTCTGAGGTGCGTCTCGTTGATCAGGGCCACGTCGACGCTGTGTTCGTTTAGGTGTGCTACTAGTTCCTGTTTCTTGTTTTGTATTCCGTTTGCGTTCCAGAATGTAAGTTTCAGATTGTCTCTAGTTCTTCTAGTGGTCATTGTTGAGTGTGAGCATGATGGTTGTGATTCTTCTACTGAACTTTTCTGTTTCCTCTTTGCTGTGTCCCATTTCGGCAAAGTCGAGCATCATTTCCGTCAGTTCAGATCTGATTGCTTCGTTGCTATTCCTTTTGTTTCGGCTGGTTGAAGGTTTTGTCTCCGGGTTGGGGTTGTTGCTTCTTTTTATTGGTTTTGGTATTTGGCTCGTTGTCGGTGTTTGGGCTGTTTGTCTCTGTGTTTGGGCTGTTTGTCTCGGTATTTGGGTTGTTTGTCTCGGTGGGGGTCTCGTTTCCTGCTGTCTTTGTTCCGTTTGTCTACCTATTTCCGGTCTCGCCGGGCAGTTTCTCCATATAGAGGTGTGTTCGCCTCCGCAGTTTGCGCATTTCGGCGGCAGTGTTAGCGGTTTCTCGCACAGGTGCGTGCTGTGGTTCTGTCCGCATTTCATGCATTTGTATTCGGCGTTGCAGTGCCTCTGCACGTGGCCGAACATCTGGCATCGGTGACATTGCACGGTTTCTCCTCGTGTTTTCAGTGGTTCCATTTTCACGCACAGTCCGTAGAATCGATCCATTTGGTAGATGGATTTGTATTCCTTCCCAATTTCTACCAGGACCATTTGGATTGGCGTGGCTTCTCTCCCTTTCATCCTGGTCACTTTTATGGCCGGGTATCCGTTGTCGTTGAGGTTCTCTTTGATTTGCTCCTCCGTCAGGCCGCAGGGAACTCCCTTCACTACGACCTTCAGATTCCTTTCCGTGCTCAGTTGGTGCGTGTGGAATTCGTAGTCTTCTTCTTTCATCAACTTGTACATGTTCCGGTAGTCAGTTATGGTTTGGGGCTGGATTCTTATCCCGTCCCTGGTAGTCGTTGCCCTGGTGTAGTTGATGTTGTTTCTGTTTAGCTTTCTTGAAAGCCCTGCCCATTTGTCCTTGTTTCTTAGCACGATGGGAGTTTTGTTGTTGACGTTGTTTTCGGTGGGGGTTTCGATCTCAGTGACTTCGTCTTCGTCGTCGTCGTCGTCACTGTCTCTTGTATTTAAGCATGCGTAACTGTTCATACTCACCTGCGGTCCTCGCAGGCTTGACGTGGTTGGGCTCGTCAGCTTACCGGTTTTCTTGGGAAACCGGAAGGTTCCCTCGTCCTCCGGGTCGGTTTTGCGCTTGGGGGCGGCCTCGGTGATGCTCTCCGTGTCCATCCGTGTGGATTTTCTCCTCGGGGCGGCTTCGGTGGCTCTCCTCGGGGCGGCTTCGGTGGTTTTCTTGGGTTCGGCGTCGTTGGTCCTCTCGGCGGCGGTCCATCTGGTCGCGGCGGTGTCCTGGGGCTGTTCGGCGTCGGTGTTCTTCTTCCTGTTCAGGAGGTGGTTGAGTAGCCTGTCCAACCCGTCCTCGCTGATGGACTCCAGGAAGGCGAAGTCCTGGAATTCCTGGGCGGCGGCGGTTCCGTTGGCGCTGGTTTGTTTCATGATTGGATTCATGTCTGCAGTTTGGTTTTTTTGAATTATTTTGTCAGAATAATTGCTAAAAGTTTAACGTCTGCTTCGTACGAAGTTCGGTTAAGCTGTGACAGCTCGTTCATGCGATGCGACTACTTATAGCTGTCTGGCTTCGGGTCATGCGTGTTGTGTGCGGTGCTTCGGTTCGGTTGTTTGTTTGTTTTGTTGGTCGTACATGAGTCTGGGGTGTCTGGGATTGCTTTTTGAGGGTGGATATGATCGGTCGCCATGCTGGGTGCAGTCTCAAGGAATCGTCTCTCGTGTTGATGCAGTAGTCTCGTTTTTCTATCTCTATGGCTTCTCTGTATACTCGTGACATTTCGTGGCTAATCTGTGCAACAGTCCTTGAATTTCTAAAAGTCCATCCAGTGACCAGTGTTTGTGTGTTGGACAAGTGCCGATGAAACTTTGTCTTTGTGTCTGATTGAAACTACATGTTCTTGAATCCTAGCAGATATTTTTCTATTGGTACGTCCAATGTAGGTTCGTTCACATGTTCCGCAAGGTATTTCGTAAATTCCATGGGATTCTAGAGAATCTATCTACAGAATCTGGGATTCTATAGAATCCCATGAAATTTACGAAATACCTTGCGGAACATGTGAACGAACCTACATTGGACGTACCAATAGAAAAATATCTGCTAGGATTCAAGAACATGTAGTTTCAATCAGACACAAAGACAAAGTTTCATCGGCACTTGTCCAACACACAAACACCGGTCACTGGATGGACTTTTAGAAATTCAAGGACTGTTGCACAGATTAGCCACGAAATGTCACGAGTATACAGAGAAGCCATAGAGATAGAAAAACGAGACTACTGCATGAACACGAGAGACGATTCCTTGAGACTGCCCCCAGCATGGCGACCGATCATATCCACCCTCAAAATGCAATCCCAGACACCCCAGACTCATGTACGACCAAAAAAACAAACAAACAACCGAACCGAAGCAGTTCGCCGAAACGTCGAGAATCCGGTTCTTTTCAGAGCCAACCCTCAGCATCAACACGGAATCCCCGAGAAAACAATACAACACAGGTATCTATCCGCGAAAACCTCAAATACAACATATATATATATATATATATATATATATATATATATATATATATATATATATACATATATATATATATATATATATATATATATATATATATATATATATTGTATATGTTCTTTTTCAGTTTACGTAATCAGTTTAGTATTTGAACTTCCAGATTTTAAATGTATGTCAAGGAGAAATGACATGCAATAATTTTTATTACAACTTCAGATGTTCGGACGTTTTGTTTATAATAAATTTGCTAATAGACGCCTCGAGCGCGGTCGAGTAGCACTGATAATTATTTTATAGCTATTCGGAACGCGATTGATATTTAAACCTGAGCTCTAAATTCATCAACAACTAAAACTGTATCTCTGCGATCAATATGTAAAGGTTTTCGCAAGCAAGGATAATCTTGGTACCCATAAGGAAGTTTGTGATGACAATAAAAATATGTACTATAAATGCACCGTTTGCAATTCAACTTTCACAAGAGAAGATAGCGATATTATATATCAAAAAATATATATATCAAATATATTATATATCAAAAAATATTATATAAAATCAATAATAATGGTGGGAAGAAGAGGAGTCTAAATACTGAATATTCACCCTAGATCCCCAAGAAAATATAGTTGGAACCGCAGACATCCAAATAATTTCTGTAAAATATGCAATCAACAATCACCAACAAGGCTAAATTTTGCAGGAGATCTACGATCACAGAAACCCCTCCAAGCAAGAGTGAAGCCGATCCAGTAGAACATCATCCAAGCTTGTGTCATAGAATTAATGGTTCACGGGATTGATGTAGATAGCTTTGTTAGTAAATTGAACAGTCGTTGTACAAGAATCCGCACAACCCTTTACATGGAATTTTATACTTCCTGAAGTTGTATATAAAATCTACGCACACGCACGATTCCATACTTGTACGGGTTCAATGACTGATCAAAACGAGGTCAAACTTTTAAATCTATCCACTTTCCATACACTTACCACATACTTTCCATCTACTTTCCATTCACTTTTCATCCACTCCATCCACTTTCCATCCACTTTCCATCCACTTGCCATCCACTATCCATCCACTCCATCCACTTTCCATCCACTTTGAAGTACTTTGCATCCACTTTAATCAGCTTTTTTGATCAAAAGCTGTTTAAAAGCTGATTAAAAAGCTGTTTAAAAGCTGTTTAAATGTTGATTAAAAAGTTGAATAAAAGCTGATTAAAAAGCCGATTAGAAGCTGTTTAAACTCTGATTAAAAAGCTGTTTAAAAGCTGTTTAAAAGCTGATTCAAAATCTGTTTAAAAGCTGATTCAAAAGCTGTTTAAATGCTGATTAAAAGCTGTTTAAAAAACTGATTAAAATCTGTTTAAAAGCAGATTAAAAATCTGTTTAAAAGCTGAATATAAAGCTGATTTAAGTTGACAGAAAGTGGACTTATAGTGGACGGAAAGTGAATGCAAAGTGGATCGAATGTGGATGGAAAGTGGATGGAAAGTGGATGGCGTGGATGGAAAGTGGACGGATTTAAGAGTTTGACCTCGTTTTGATGTGTCATTGAACCCGTACAAGTATGGAATCCTGCGTGAGCGTAGATTTCATATACAACTTCAGGAATCATAAGATTCCATGTGAAGGGTTGTGCGGATTCTCGTACAACGACTGTCCAATTTACTAACAAAGCTATTTACATAAATCGCGTGAACCATCCATTCTATAACCACTCTGTTCTTAAACTGACACAAGCTTCGATGATGTTCTGCCGGATCGGCTTCACTGTTGCTTGGAGGTGTTTCTCGTAGATCTCCTGCATACTTTAGCCTTGTTGGGGATTGTTGATTGCTTATTTTACAGAAATCGCTTGGCTGGCTGCGATTCCAACTTTTTTTTCTGGGTGGTGTAAGGTGAATAGTCAGTATTTATACTCTTCTTCTTCCCACCATTATTATTGATTTTATATTATATTTTTTGATATGTTGCTATCTTCTCTTGTGAAAGTTGAATTGCAAATGGTGCATTTGTAGTACATTTTTTATTGTCATCACATACTTCCTTATGGCTACCAAGATTATCATTGCTTGCGAAAACCTTTACACATTGATCGCAGAGATACTGTTTTAATTGTTGATGAATTTAGAGCTCAGGTTTAAATATCAATCGCGTTCCAAATAATTTTAAAATAATTATCACTGCTAAATTAGTTTATTAGCAAATTTACTGTAAACAAAATATCCGAACATCTGAAGTTGTAATAATAATTATTGAATGTTTTTTTTTTGTTTTATTGGATGTTTTATTTCCTTGACATACATTTAAAATCTGGAAGTTCAAATACTATATTACGTAAACTGAAAAAGAAACAATATATAGTAGGGAAAGAAACAATATCCGATCTTGTCTGGTCTAAACCCTATAATGTCATCTGAATCAACCCGTAATATGTTTGCAATCAATTATGCATGCATACACGATTCCCCGCTACCTACCCGCAACTCATTTTGAATTTTTTCCCGCTTGTCTGTCTAATCTAGTCTGTCTAGTCTCGTCTCTCTATTCTTGTCTGTCTAGTCTTGTCTATATAGTTTTGTCTATGTAGTCTTGTCTGTATAGTCTTGTCCAGTCTAGTCCGTCCATTCATCAGCCCAGCGCGGTCGCACCATCTGCACATACTCGCTCGACCACTTTCGGAACTACTGATAAGACGTGGCGCCATCTACACATACTCGCTCGGACACGTTCAGAACTATTTTGGATAGGATTTCCCCAGACTCTTGAACCCCCCAAACAAATAAAACAATGTGAATTTAGACCCTTATGTGTATCGTTATGGGATTTTGCGCTAGAACTGTCACAGCCCTTCTAGTAATAAACCTACTTATGTAACATGTTTCATAAGATCGTTTAGTTTCACCAACACAGTGGTATCTTCAGATCTACTACAAACATTTTACAATTTCAGATATATACTCTATGCTATTATAAGATTTGGTTTGGTATATTTTTAATAGCGGAGAATGATGGATGTATGAAGCGGTGGTCTATACGACAGTTAGCGAGGGCTGTATACAGTTCATGGTGGTTTATGGAATCGAATGCCTTTTCGTAGTCAAGAAATGTTAGCACTACGGGCTTGTTGTATTCTATATTTGTTTCTGTTAGCGATTTTATCACCTAAAGATGATCATTTGTTCGATATCCGGCTCGAAAACCTGCTTGCTCTCTTGGCTGATACAGGTCCAGTTTATTTGTAAGCCGTGCGGTAATGATTCTGGTGAATAGTCTATATAGGTGTGTTAACAGACTTATCGGTCGATAGTTCAGTAGGTCTGTGATACTGCTTTTCGTATGCGTTATCACAATGATGGAATTGTTCCATATTTGTGGGGTTGCTCCTTCATCTAGGCATTTATTGAAGAATTTGTTTATTGCTTTAAGTGGTTCTATTCCTCCCAGTTTGATGGCTTCTACAACAACACCGTTTTCACCAGGTGCTCTATTGTTCTTCATTTCTGACATTGACTTAGGACCTCTTCTTCAGTTATCTCTGGCATCTCTTCTGATGCTTGGTTCAGTATATGGGGTATATTTTCTGGTGGTACTGCTTGACTCTGGTTTCTATATAGTTTGGTGTCAAAGTCCTCGACAATCTTCAATATTTCCTCTCTGTTGTTCTTTATTTGTCCTCTCTCATTTTCTAGTTTAGTTATTTCAGCTTTTTCCCTACTCAGTTTATTACGTAGTACCCTCATGCTCTTATTATGCATGCTCTTTACAACAGTAACTGATTAAGAGCTTCTGATATCAGTCCTTGCAGCTTTCGTTATATCCTTATTCAACTGTCTCAGCTCATATTTATGCTGTGAGTTTTTTCCCAGTAGGTTCCTTCTCTGTCTCATCAGATTTTTAGTATTTATAGAGAGTTTATCCTCATTTTCTGTTTGTTTCAAACAGTGTTTCTTTTGGGCGGTGTTGGTTGACTGCACTATGTTTTTATTTAGATTCTCTGAACTTTGGTTACTTGTATTAGCGACTTTTCCTGATTTCATTAGGAGATGTTCTCCTTTTTTGCGAATTTTACTTATTCTATTTAATATTCGCTTATTATTAAGTACATTCCAGTGTACTTGTTTGAGTTCTTCCTCCAGTTCAAATAGTCTTTCGTCGGTTGAAAGAGTCCTTGTATTATATGTGGCAATATATAGTTTTCGTCTTCCTTGGCGGCCTGATCCAACCCGGTGATTCTTAGCGCCCTCCAACCGTTGTCTTTTCCGACCGGCGCCTTGACCGGGGACAAACGATCTGCCGGGGACTAAGGGCGATCTATGATTTTTGCTTTCCACCTTGGTTTGAGGTTTTTTAGCTTTCACCTATTATGCTGACCAATGCAGGTTGATTGGGGGTTCAAGTTAGAACGACATTTCCTTCAGTTCTACGTTGAACGGTTATTCCGCCGTGATTCGGTCGTCAGAGCCTCTTTAGTTCTAGCAGGGTGCACCGGATGACATAGTCACCACTCGGGCAGGATGACGTTTGGGATGGCTGTCAACCATATATATATGCCATCACCCCCTATTGGGCAATGGCAGAAGTAATAATACATGCAGATACAGATCGGTTCAAGATAGAAAAGGGTGTCCGACGAATCCGTGTCTAATGATAGAAGGAATAGAAATTCAATACGTAATATCTTACAAATACCTGGGACATGAGATCAGAATGGGAAGAGATAATCAGACCTGCGAATTGAACAGAAGGATAGGACTGACTTGGGCTGCCTTGGGAAAGCTGAGACACGTATTAAAAACGGATATACCGATGTGTCTCAAAAGAAAGGTGTTCGACCAGTGCGTTCTCCCGGTATTGACATATGCACAGAGAACATTAGCACAGAGAACTGTTAATAAAATAAGAATAACTCATGTCCTGAGGTCCATGCCAGGAGTAACATTGCGAGACAAAAATTATAGTTTTTATTATGGTATTAAATATTTATTCAATAAGTAAATTTACTTAAAAAATGCTTTTCGCGCTTTAGCAACATCGTCACTATCCTCTTTAATTGTAGATTTTTATGGACAATGTAGAAAAATCAATTTTAAACAGTAACTTTTCCCCCAAAATCAAATATTTGTCCCGCTACGCTATGTAGCACGGTAGCGCGGTATATATCGCGCGATAGCGCGACCATAGCGCTCTCGATGCGAAATATGCGTAATATGTGGCGGTGATACACATATGCGTAATATGTGGCGGTGATATGCGATGATATGCCTGAAGAAAAGAAGAGCAATGGCCAGAGCAAACGCTAAAAAAATTAAACAAATGAAGAGAAGCAAGAACTTAGAACTTAGAACAATCAATATAGCAAAAGAAAATGCATGGAAACAAGTATGCGCAGAAGTTGATAACTATATGTGGGGCCTGGGGCTATAAAATAGTACGGAAAAAATTAAACCTGCGTCCTAAAATAGAGCTGCTGGATAAAGAACTATTTCCATGCGACCGAGAAATGGACTGGAGCCAGCTTATATAAAAGGAAGATCGGGTAAACTGTCCACTATTCACAGAGAACGAAATGAGAGAGGCGGCCGGTAAAATGAAAAACAAAAGGGCCCCAGGACTAGACGGGATACCGGTTAAGGTGGTGAAGGCTTTAATGGACGCGAACTCCCAATACTGTTTAAAGATGTTCAACATATTGCTACAGAGAGGAGATTTCCCTAGGATATGGAAAACAGCGAGGATAGTGCTAATACCTGAGGAAAAGAAACAAGAAAATGCGGAAGGTACATATAGGCTACTATGTATGTTAAACACAATGGGGGAAATGCTGTAGCAACTACTAAACAACAGAACCAAGAAAAGTATCGAAAAATCAGGGAATTTATCAGAAAGGAAATTCGGCTTCCGGAAAGGAAGAAATGCAAAATGCATTCAGCTCTATTCTATGGCCATGGATGGAAATTGTCCTAGAACTAGTCAGGCGTAAGATACCACCGTACCTAGTACAGATGGTATGCAGTTACTTTAGTGAACGAGACCTAATGGTAGAGAAAACTGCCAAGATAAATATAACAAGAGGCGCCCCTCAGGGATATATACTAGGACCGTTACTTTGGAATATCTTCTACGATCAGGTACTAGTGCTGCGCATGCCTGCAGGAGTAACCCTAATAGGTTATGCGAATGACTTGGCTGTGATCGTAAGAGGCAAGAAAGAAGAGAAGCTGTGTATTAAAATAAACGAAGCGATACCGATAGTGAGGTTAAACTCCAAAAGCCTAAAACTGGCACCGACTAAAACGGAAGCTATAATATTAACAGGATGGAGAAAGCTCTCATAAATGGCAATCAAAATATAAGATGCAATAATAACAACATCAGAGACATTGAGGTATCTTGGAGTCATATTCAACAGAAATATGTGTATGACACAGCACGTAATACAAATTGCTAGGAAAGCCGAGGCCGTGGCGGCCAATCTAGGACGACTACTGCCAAACATCGGAGGACCACGATGCAACAAACGACGGCTGATCGCATCGGTAGATTACTCCATCATACTTTATGGTGCACCTAGTCTGTTGCTCATACCGGACTGTATCTAGCAATGCACTGTATCTAGTGGTAGCGGGAAGCCCACCCATCGATCTAATAATAGAAGGAATATGTAGAGGACTGGAAGACACAAGCAAGAAACCATCCGCATCAGAGAGCAGAACACAGATAACTAACCAGTGGCAGAAAAGATGGGAGATCTTGAAGGGAAAGGCGGAATGGAAGCGAAGACTCCAAATATAAAAAATTGAATAAACCGAGAGCATGGTGAAGTGGACTATTACGTGACACAAATATTAACGGGGCATTGATGTTTTGGCCACTACCTTAGAAGGTTCAAACTAGAAGAAACGGCGGACTGTTACTACTGTGGAGAGGACGATACAGCGGAACACACAGTCTTCTATTGTCGAAGATGGGAAGCACAAAGGGAAAAACTGACGGAAAGCATAGGCGAAAGAGCAACTGCGAAAAATGTTACTGGGTATATGCTGGAGAATGACGAAACATGGAGAACTATATCAAGAAATTTAACAGAAATAATGAAAACGAAAGAAAATGACGAAAGAGGTGAAAGGTACAAATAGACAGGAAAAATAGACGACACAGCTTTTCCCTGAAGTAATACTACGGTGGTTTCCAGGAGAAAGTGGGAGGAAAATGTGTTTGGTTATACTGTGTCTTTTACATTGTAACAAACCCTTTTTCCAAATAAAAAAAAGGTATGTAGACTAGTTTTTGTCTTCAAGGTTTCATCTAGCCTAGACTTTATTAATCTAATGTGATTATGTAAACTAGTCTTTGTCTAATCTTTTAATCTAATCAGATTATGTGGATTAGACTTGGTCTTCAAGCATTTATCTAAACTAGACTTTCAATAAACTAAATTTAGTGTGAGGTCTCTGCCGATGGTGCAGCATTTTTGTGTTGCAAAATTTAGGTGTTGTCAATTTTTTTCTCAATTGCTAAATCGAGAAAAAAATTCTTAATTACAAATATTATTAAGTTTATATTGTTATGAATTATAAATCTATGTTAATTATTTTTTTTTAAGAATTGTTTAAGAATTGTAGATTAATATTACAAAATTAAATTTTAAATTAAGGATTTTTTTTTCCGATTTAGCAATTGAGAACAAAATTTAACCTTGCATAGTAATTTGCATTCAAACATAATTTTGTGTTTATATGCAGATAACATACTTTTATTTTTAATAACATTGAATTTTATGAATGCTAATTTGTGGGTACTTTCTATGTTTGCTAAATTTTAGTAGCCCAGGGTGCTAAAATCGCTTAAGCCACATCTATTACTTCATTACATCATTTTAATTATTTAAATCTTGATTAATGTTAAATTTGGACCGCTAATTTAATTCAAATATGTGAAACAAATTCACTTAGCCTTTTACTCCTGTATAATAATCCCTTACTAATTTACAAACAATAATATACAAACATATTTAAATTCACGAAGTGGTAGTGCGACATAAAATTTTGGAACAACATTTTTTAATGGCATACAATTGAAAAATATGTCGAACAAGGCTAAGAAAAAAATTAATCAATATATTTCACAGAACAATTTATTTTAGGAATTTTAATTAAAAGTCTAAGTGTCCATGCAGTAGTAGATTTTGTAAGTTTCGGTGGTACTTAGTACTTAGTAATCCTTGGTTTACTTACCCATTTACCTCCTCTAGTCCTGCTTCCTTTATGAACTTTAGTATCTGCAGGCCCCAGGGTACATTTGTCTCAGAGCAGTGCTCCGCAGTCTTTAAGCAGATGTTGTCATCTTCCCCTAAGCCTAGAGCTGTTTTCTAAGTCTGCAGTGTCTCGTCAGGGCTCCTGTCAGAATTCTAAGCTTGTTCCTGTTTAGTTTCAGACAAGTTTCTTGTTTTCTGGTTAAAAATCCCAGATCATTATTTTGGATTGTTTTAGCCCGGGAAGTTCTTTCCAAGTTTTCATGCATTGTCCTTTTATTTAGTCATCTAAACTTTTGTGGATGGTGTACATACTCATACCACAAAAAAAGGTTCCGGACCTATAAAGGGAATAATGGATCCCTTGTTAGCTAGGTTTTTTGGCCAGTATAGCGTTATTTTATTTTCTTTGACGAGCTTGTTTAGCTTTCCCACACAGTCCCATACCAGTTTGGATCTAGTGTTTTATAAGCTAATGGCTTTGATGATTGCTTGGCTATCCGAAAGGATAGCAATTCGTTTTTTAAATTGTACACATCTTTCAATTGCATGTACATCTGCTTGGAAGATACTTGGGTTTTTACGAGGTTACTTGGGATACGAGGTCCAAAAAACTCCTGTACCAGTACCTTCTTTTGTATTCGAACCATCCATATGCCACTTGATAGAGTTTTGATCTATGTGGTATGCCGAGGATTCGTCGCTCCATTTGGCTTTACTACTACACATTGCTGTGTAGTTTTGCTCTAAATCGTATTTGCATACCATTTCATCTTTTGGAAATTCTAGTCAGGGGATCTTGGCAGCGAGGCTGTTACGGTCTTTGCTCCTAATTATTGCCTGTTCCTTCCCTGATCACATGGACCCCGCGATGCAGACACACGCCAGCCTTTGAATCTTCTCAAGCTGCTTCTTCATATAGATCAGGTTTCACTATCATGATGTGCATGAATCGCAGGATTTTGGGATTTAATCTTCTCTTCTTAGTAAATGGTATCATCATAATTTTGGCCGGGATGAGTTTCAGTCCCACTGTTTGACACCATCCATTAGTTACTGTGAGACCTCTCTGTACGATTTCACAGAGCGTTCAGTAGGTCGTTCAGCCTAGCCAGTAATTCATCTACTACGAAGCTTCACATCAGTGGTAATAACACACATCCCTGTGGGCACTCTCACTTGATGGTGTCTTTTCCCACTTTTTGGTGTTTGCAGTGTTTTAGTTCTCAGCATTTCTTCAGCCCACTTAGAGGTAATGCTGTCGATAATCCTTCTACCAAGAGCCGATTTGACAGCCTCGTGGGAGATGTCGTCAAAGGCTCCATCAATCTCTAAGAAGGTTATTGGTATTAGGGTATAAGGTATTGGGATTCCTTGATATCGACCATGGGCCTCTACATATAAAATATAGTCACCGAACCCACATTTGAGCGCGGAGAGTTTCACTCTATCATTGATCTTACACCGCCACGGGCGACCTTGATTAGATTACCTCAGAGATTACCTCCACAACAACGGGAGAGCATCCGATGCAGATTGCGTATACTGTGCGTTGACTGATAGTGTTACCCACACTATATTATGTGTGAGATGGGACAACGAGAATCAAGTGGAAAATGTTTGAGAATGACAAAGTAGATTAAACCAAATATGACGACGCACCTGTTAGGATAGCAGAAAGGATGGAACACTATCCACAAAATGATCGAAAAAATAATTACGGAAAAGGAAATTGACGAGAGAAAAATAAACCTCAAACAATCCTTAATCGCACGCAATGTGGAAGGGTGAAGTAGATAGAACAAGTGTAAGAACATGTCATCCAACACCTTGAAGAAATGGGACAAGCGGTTCCGGAGTGTTTGGGTTAGTTTCAGAGGGCTCACTTGCGTGGTTAACCGAAAGGTGCCATCTACACCCCATAAATGAGGACTTTTGTACTGGTTTTGCTTAGTTCTATAGGCAGTGGCATGTGTAGGGTAAGGGGTGACGGCAATAATCACCAAGTAAGTCCGACCCAAATGTCAACCTCTCCTGCACGCTGTGCCCGCTGCTAGATAACGAACGAGGCTCTGGCGACCGAGTCATGGCGGTATAACCATTCCAACGAGAATAAAGGAAATGTATTCTCACAACAGCCCCAGAACGGCGGACCGAAGTGCTACCGGGATAAGTAGCAAGCAAGCATTAACTAGCCAACAGCTATGGGTGGAAGAGCTAGAAAATGTTAGGGCACTCTTTTGTCCAAGAGTTGAGAAACCAATTCTGAAGGCGGACGAACTGCTGAAGCGGTCAACGGCATAAGAATGCAAAAAGCAAGGAGAAACTATTGCATTAAAGATCCTCGTGGATATCTCTAGAATCACCATTATGACGATGAAATTCACAGCAAATTATTCCGGAGTAAAAAGTCTCCCAATCGGATCTCCGGGGGAGGCGGTTTTGAATGAGGTCGTGAAAAAAAGAGTGTCATTGAGATCAGACACGTTAAGAGTAGGCACATGGAATGCGAGAAGTCTATACTCGCCAGGTAGATTAGACAACATAGTACTTGAGATGGAAAGACTAAAAGTGGATTTACTTGGGGTAAGCGATGTAAGATGAGCAGGAATAGGCTCGATAAATACAGATAATGGAATGCTATACTACTCAGGACACAATGACCTAAAACATCAGTACGGAGTAGGAATAATCGTATACAAAAAGTTAAACAGGTCAGTTACAAACTTTACTTCCTATTCAGATAGAGTAGTAATGATATAATTAAAGACAAATACTGGAATTATGAACGTGATCCAAATATACGCACCAACTGCAGATAAAGAAGATGAGGAAGTTGAAGAATTCTATACACAACTAAATGCAGTACTAAGAAGTATAAATCGTTGCGAAGTGACCATAGTGATGGGCGATTTTAACGCCAAGGTAGGAAAAACAAAGGTAATTGGCTGCACTGGTGAATTTGTCCTCGGGGATCGGAACGAGCGCGGTGACCGTCTGATTCAGTTCTGTCAAGATGAGAATTTTATAATCACCAACACATTCTTTCAGCTCCCTAAAAGAAGGCTGTATACCTGGACATCTCCAGCCCATACAAAGGAGAAAATCATACGAAATCGAATAGATTATGTGCTCATCAGAAATAGATATAAAAATGCCGTAAAAGCAGTGAGAACTTACCCTGGAGCTGACATCTACTCAGATCACAATCCTGTAATAGCAAATGTACAAGTTAAACTAAAGAAGATCATAAAGAAACAGAACAACAACATAGATATTCAACTTCTTAAAGATAAAAAGATACACGAAGTTGTAGTTGACCAGATAAGCAAAATGTAACAAGAGCAATGAAAGAAAATGAACTACATCAAGATGTCGACATAAGATGGAATCGAGCTCAAATAGTTCTGACAGCATTAGTGAAAGAAAACCTAACTAGGAAAGCAACAAAAAGGAAATATTGGATGACTGAGAAAATCATAGAGCTCATGGATGAACGCCGGACCCATAAGAACCAAAATGAAAAACAGTATAAAATCGTACATAAAACGATTCAAACAGAAATAAAAAAGGCAAAATCAGAGTGGATCTCTAAACAATGTGAAGAAATAGAAATGCACGAAAGAAACTATGACAGCTTTCATATGCACAAAAAAATCAAAGAGATGACAGGAGCTAGAAAAACCTTCCAAGCTAACCATGTGATCAAGAGCGCAGATGGCCGCATAATAACAGAATGTGAAAGAAAAAGTAACGAGATGGGAATCCTACGTGCGGGAACTCTTTAATGATGAAAGACCAACACAAGTACCAATAAGAGTAGAAGATGAAGAACCTAAAATAATGAAACATGAACTCGAATATGCCCTCAACAGTATGAAGCCAAGAAAGGCTACGGGGCCGGATCAAATACCAGCTGAGATATTAAAATTATTCGATGAACACCTAATAGATAGTCTCCTAGACCTGCTTAACACAATATATGACACAGGCATCATACCGAAACAATGGCTTTTATCGACATTTGTATTGATCCCTAAAAAAGCAAATGCTAGAGAGTGCACAGATTATAGGACTATTGCACTTATGAGCCATGCACTAAAAATCTTTCTAAAAATCATCCATAAAAGAATTTATCGAAAACTAGAAGAGGACATAAGTGATAGCCAATTTGGATTTAGAGAAGGGCTTGGAACAAGAGATGCACTCTTCGGAATAAATATTCTTTTTCAAAGATGCCTAGACATAAATCAAGACCTGTTTGTGTGCTTCATCGATTTCCAAAAGGCTTTCGATAAAGTTCAGCATGACAAATTACAACAACTAATACTTAGAAAGAATTTAGACCGGAAAGACGTCAGGATAATTACCAACCTATATTGGGGACAAAGTGCAGTTGTAAAAATCGAAAATGAACTGACAGACGAAATAGAAATACGCCGCGGAGTTAGACAAGGCTGCATCCTATCCCCGCTATTATTCAACATATACAGTGAAGCTATATTTGAAGAAGCTTTGTTAGGAGAACCAATAGGTATATACATAAACGGAGAGGTAATAAATAACATCAGATATGCCGACGATACGGTATTATTGGCAGGTAGCGAAGCAGAACTACAACACATACTCGAAAGGGTAAACCACCAATGTGAAGCTTATGGACTTCAAATGAATCTTTCAAAAACTAAGTGTATGGTAGTTTCTAAGGCACATAACCAACAAGTGCAACTAAATATCAACAACACCATAATTGAAAGAGTAGATTCCTACAAATATCTTGGTACCGTGCTAGACAAAACAAGCGACCAGGCAGGTGAGATACGAAGAAGGGTGGAGATAGCAAGATCAGCGTTTATGAAAATGAAAAAGTTTATTTGTAACAGAGACACTAATATAGAATTACGAATTAGAATACTACGCTGTTATGTGTTCTCTACCCTGCTATACGGAGTTGAAGCCTGGACCCTAAAGAAACCTGAACTAAAACGGTTGGAAGCGTTCGAGATGTGGTGTTATCGCAGAATGTTTAGAATATCCTGGAAAGATAAAGTCACCAACAAACAGGTACTAGAAAAGGTAAAAAAGGAATGCGAAGTCGTGCTGACCATTAAGAAAAGGAAACTGGAGTATCTAGGCCATGTCATGAGAGGCCCCAAATATAGTCTTCTAAGACTTATTATGCAGGGAAAAATTAAAGGAACCAGGAGTATTGGTAGGCGTAGAGTAACCTGGCTGAAGAACCTGCGCGAGTGGTTCAGCTGTAGCAGCACGGAACTGTTCGGAGCAGCGGTGAACAGGATAAGAATAGTCATGATGGTGTCCAACCTCCGGTAGGAGAAGGACTGCAAGAAGAAAAAGAATAGGCAGTGTACCAAATTTCTCTACTGATTCCTGAACTCTGCTGAAATTTTCGCCGGAGTCGGTTAACTTGTTTCTGAGTTTGTCAATTCTGTTGTCCACCAGGGGACTGAGTTGTGGAATGATTTACGGCCAGGGATAGAGTTTTGGGCTGCTTTAACAAGCACAACATTTGCTGCTTCCGTGAAGTTGGAAATATCGTCTGCCGAATGGCAGTCTTCGATTTTCGGTGTAATGGTGTTTACAAGCTTTACCAGCGATTTGTTAAATAATTCCCAATTAGCTTGTTTAGTGCAGAAGCCCCTAAGATGTTCGGGCATTTCGGTGTCAAGTCCAATTGTCCAGCTAATATACCTGTGAGGCTATCTTCTTCGGGAGGTGCCAGTCAGTAATTAAACTAAAACACTGTGAGTGCGTGCGACGTATAGACAACCTCCAAGATGGTGCACACCGGGCAACATTCTGCTGGAGCAGATGGGCAAAAAGTGTACACATATGGCGGACGAACTAGATCATGCGTCTCTCATGGTCATTTACATCTCCAAAACCAAAAATCCAACGGCATATTCTATCCATATTTTACAACTTAAGGAAAATTGAAGGTCTATCTTGAGACAAATGCGAACATTTGAGCAGGATAACTAGGGATATTAACATTGACATCATATCACTGCAGGAACCACACCTGACATACGATACCCAGCTCCAAGTCAGAGCAAAGGTGCCAGGCTATAAGGTAGTTGCAAATATTAACTATGAAAGTATATCGGTAACAACTTCTCTATTTAATAGAATTTACAACAGCGGAGTGATACCAAGGGATTGGCTAAAATCTACCTTTGTGACACTGCCAAAAAAAATAAATGCGAAAAATACGAAGATTATCGAAGTCTCAGCCTAATGAGCCATATCTTGAAACTATTCCTGAAGATTATTCATAGTAGAATCTATAAGAAATGCGAGGAAAACATCAGCAGTTTGGATTTGGAAAGTTTGGATTCAGAAACGCACTAGGAACAAGAGAAGCATTGTTTTGCATCCAAGTACTGTTTCAGAGATGCAGGGATGTGAATTATGATATATACGCTTGTTCCATAGATTATCATCGATAAAATACACCACGATAAACTTATCAACAAACTTCAGAAGATTGGACTAGATCAAAAAGATATTCGCGTAATAGCCAACTTATATTGGAACCAGACTGCTGTGGTAAATGTAGAGGACCAGACCACCGACAATATTAAGATTAGGAGAGGAGTAAGGCAAGGATGTGTTTTATTACCTCTGCTATTTAACATCTACTCGGAAGAAATATGTAAAGAAACACTCTCAAATATGAACGAGGGGGTCGTGGTTAATGGTGAAATAATTAATAACATCAGATATGCCGATGATACGGTAGCCCTCGCGAATAGTCTCGAGGGTCTTCAGCGGTTGATGTCGGAAGTAGTAGCCTCTAGTAAAGAATATGGTCTCTTACTGAATATCAACAAAACAAAATATATGGTAATAAGTAAGGTCCAAGCACCACCCGGCCAACTTGTTCTCTACGGTACAGTGGTTGAACGTGTAGCAACAACTATATCTATATCTTGGTTGCATGGTAAATGACGAATGAGACCACTCGCTGGAGATAAGGAGAAGAATCGAAATAGCCATAGCCGCATTTATAAAATTGAAGAAAATCTTTAGCAGTCATGATCTCTCACTGAACATCAAAATGAGACATATTAGATGCTATATTTTCTCCATACTTTTATATGGTGTCGAGTCGTGGACCATAACTGAAGCATCCTGCAAAAAATTAGAGGCACTTGAGATATGGATTTATATACGCTTGCTAAATATTAATTGGACGGATAAAGTTGCGAACATCGAGGTAATAAGAAAAATGAAGAAGGAAGCAGAGTTACTGTTTACTATCAAAAAACGTAAACTAGGATACTTCAGTCAAATTATGAGAAACGGAGAACGATATCGACTGCTGCAACTGATACTGCAGGGCAAAGTAATAGGATGCAGAGGACCAGGCAGAAGAAGGATATCTTGGATGAAGATCCTGAGGCAATGGTTGAATTCAACAACAACGGAATTATTTAGAACAGCCGCAAATAAAATCCAAATTGCAATGATGATCGCCAACATTCGAACCGGATAGGCACCCGCAGAAGACGAAATATTAACTCAGATATCCGTGGGTCTATAATGTACCTGCGACAAGATATTGACAAATATAAAATCATTACTAGCACCCAACAGAATAATACAGAAGTTATAACTGTCGAGATCTCAGGAACGACAATACCAGCTGTTTACAAACCTACCAATATTAGATGGCAAAATCTTCTACTTCCAACCCTAAAACACCCAAGAGTATACTTGGGAGACTACAACTGCTACCATGTCAGCTGGGGTTACTCAGCTAATGACGATAGCGGAGAGAGCCTATCAAATTGGATGGATGAGATAGATCTCCATTTGTTGTGTGATGCTACGGATTTGAAAACCTTTCATTCAGCACGATGGCAGAGAGACACAAATCCCGGTCTGTGCTTTGTTACAACTGACTCATCGCAAGTCCCCTACCTCATAAGAGAAAGGTCCTGCGAAGCTTCCCAGTCAGCCAACAACTGCCAGTTATTATCAATATCGGAATCCAAGTCTTCTTCTTCTTCTGTTGGCTTTATAACCCGCGGTGGGTTTTTGCCTCTACAACAATCTTCTTCCATTCTGTCATTTCACCGGCTTTCTCTCTCCAATCCCTTACTCCCGTCTTTCTAAGACTTTGCTCCACGTCTTCCATCCATCTTTTCCTTGACCTGCCTCTTTCCCTTCTTCCTACTGGCCGCCAGTTGTACATTTTCTTGGCTGGTCTGTCGTCATGCATTCTGTACAGGTGTCCCAGCCATGCTATTCTTTGAGCTTTTACATATCTCACTATGTCCGCTTCGTTTATTAACCTGCTTACTTCATGGTTCATTCGTATCCTCCAAATTCCATGCTCATTAAGGATCGGTCCGTAGATCTTTCTGAGGATCTTTCTTTCAAAGATGCGTAGCGCGTCCTCCTCTGCGGTGGTTAGGATCCAGGCCTCGCATCCGTACGTTACTACTGGTCTTATGAGTGTTCGGTATATTTGAAGTTTGATTTTGTGACTCGGTTTCCACTAAGTAATTGCGAGCTTGTTTCTTTAGCTATTACGTTTGTTCTGTTGATTTCTGTACCCAAGTAGACACAACTTTCAACCTGCTCAAAGCGACACTCGCCCAAGTTAAGGTCATTGTTATCGTGATGTTCTCTTCCAACTTGCATGTATTTAGTTTTTACCTCATTTATTATCAATCCCCTTTTATTGCGTTTCATCGTCCAGCATCAATAGTGCTTCCTTTAGCGCGTCTTTGCTTTTACATATCAAACTGACATCATCTGCATAGGCAGCAACCGGTGTTGATCGGTTGCCAATGTATCCCGTTATATTCAGCTTTTTTATGCATGCCTCTAATGTTAGGTTGAATATCAACGCTCAAGGCATCTCCCTGCCTCACACCGATTTCGATTTTAAAGGCGGATGTAAGTTAGTTGTCTACTCTAACCGAGGCTTTCGAACCGGACAATGTAGCTTTTATTAGTTTTACGTATTTACGGGGTATTCCTAGCATCAGTAGATCGAATGCCTGCTTAAAGTCTATGTAGAGGTTGTGCAGCGATATATTAAACTCGTATGCTTTCTCCTGCATTTGCCTTATGGTGTATATGTTGTCTATCGTTGACCTATTGGCACGAAATCCGCTCTGATATTGTCCTAATATCTCTTCGTAGTAGACAGCGAGTCTGTTATAAAGAACGCCTGTTAGAACTTTGTATGTTACGTTAAGGAGCGTTATCGGCAGGTAGTTTCCACAGATCGTTTTGTCTCCCTTCTTGTGTATTGGCTGTATGATACCCAGTACCCAATTCTCAGGTATTTTCTCTTGCTGCCATATTTCATTAATCAGGTGTTTTAGTCTTACCGTTAGGTGTTCTCCTCCATATTTTAGAATTTCGGCTGTTATACCGTCTGGCCCAGGGCCCTTGTTATTTTTTAGCTTTCCAATAACACTTTCTATTTCTCTTACACTTTCTATTTCTCTTCGCTGGGGTACTCAATCTTGGGGTCTACCGTATGTACATAGTATGTACTAGTTGTAATTGTTCAGGCTCTAAACTACAGTCTCTTTTAAAAATATCCGAGAAGTACCCTTTCCATCTTCGGAGTATCTCCTTGTTCTCTGTGAGCATGTTTCCGTCTTTATCCTTGCATACTGTTATCTTTGCTCTAAAAACCTGAATGTTTTGTTTTAATTTTTTTTTGTTTCGTTTCTAGAATGATTCAGTACCATTTCCTCTACCTTTCTGTTTAGTGCCTCTCTGTTCTGCTTTCTACATATTTTAAACGCGTTTATTCTTTCTCTATTGTAGGCTGCTTGGTTAGCTCGTGTGCTTCTGTCTAACAGTTTTAGTCTAGCCTTCCGCTTCACGGAGGCTGCTTCTCTACATTCTTCGTCATACCATTCTTCGTTGTGAACTCCTCTTTTTTCTCCATCGGAAATCGAAATTCTCATCGGAATCCAAGTACCTTTGATAAAATCTATACTAAAACCAGGATGGAACTTTCGCAAGGCAGACTGGACATCATATTCTAAAGAAGTCGATTCACAACTACGGTGGATCCCGCCGAAATCAGAAAACTATGGAAGATTTGCTTACAATCGCTCAACGAAGAAAGAAGGGAGAAGGGATGGTAAAGTACGACAGAAAATATGGATTTTACAGCCTCCAGCCGAAAGGGATGGTCTCTTCTACGTCGACTAGGAGCTGCCTATATTATACCTATACTAACCAAATAACCTGAAGTGACCCCTTCCCAAGTAGCGTTTTTTATTAAACAACGTTCAGAAAATGTAACGATCCATAAAGAGTTGGAAGAAGCGATAACGGAAGAACTTAAAATAACTGACAGTCGCCTTGAAGACAACCCTCTTTTCTCTTCCTCTTTCACTAACGCTGAACTGAACAAGACCATAAGAACACTCAAATTTCGGAAGGCAGCTGGCCTGGTTGGTATATTTCCAGAATTTTTAGAGCACCTAGGACAACCTGCGAGAGAATAGCTTAGAAATTGCCTCACAGATATACTAAACACGGAACAAATCCCTGAACAGTTCAAAATAGCCCAGACTCTGGCTATTCTGAAATCAGGGAAATCAAGCAACGAACCAGCTAGCTATCGCCCAATCGCACTGCTCAGTGTTTGTTATAAATTACTTGAAAGGCTAATATACTATAGATATATCAAACCATATATCAAACTATGGACGATCTTATTCAACCAGACCAGGTTGGTTTCAGATCCAACCGAAGTTGCTGTGAGCAAGGGGCCCAAAAACGTCAGTAATATTTGATAATCTGACGGTTGCATACAACACCGTATGGTTGGATGGTCTAATACTAAAACTAAAGAAAATAATACCCCGTTCCAAGTTAACTAAACTTATGGCAAACATGTTAAGAAACCGATACTTCAAAGTCACTCTTGGACAATCAACTAGCAAGTCATACGCCTTCAGAAATGTATTGCCCCAGGGATCAGTGCTAGCCCCTATACTCTTTAATCTTTACACCAGTGACATGCCGGCAACCAAGAAGTTCTGTAAATCCAAGCAAAACCGAGGTATGTGCATTCCGTCTTAATAACCGCCTTGCCAGAAGACCTGAATATCACATGGTAAAATACTAAAACACAACAGCCACCCCAAATACCTTGGTGTAACACTAGATCGGTCCCTAACATGTAAAAGACTTTCGGAGATAGCTGAACAAAAACTAAAAACCAGGAACAACATAATTAGAAATCTGTCTGGGACTACTTGGGGAGCAAAAGCATTAACACTACGAACGGCAGTTCAATCACTTGTTCTCGCAATATATCGGTAGTATATATCGGTAATATATCTCGGCAGAATACTGTACAACAGTGTAGTACAAAAGTTCTCATAATAACAAAGCCGATGTGCACCTCAATGATACCATGAGAATCATATCAGGAACCCACTCCAGTACCTAGGAAGTCCACTCCAGTACCTTGGCTCCACGCACTAACGAATTTAGCACCACCAGACTACTTCACGACCTTAAACACCCTAGAAATCTGCCAGTCCACATGACATTGGATAATGTTCCAGGCCGCCGTCTTAAGTCCCGAAAACCCATCTGGCAAAATGAGGTACTAACCTATCACGAACCATTTCATATCAGAGAAGCTTGGAAAACCAAATGGACATCCAATCATGATTTTAAACACAATGACCATAAGGATCCTACCGTTCCTCTTCCAGGAATGCAAATGTCTAGGAAAACATGGTGTAGCTTTAACCGCATCAGAACTGGTCAAGTCAGATGCAAGTCCATGTTGTACAAGTAGGGACTGGACACCCAGGAATGCGACAATGGAGCGCCAGATCATGTTTGCTCATATATATCATATATGCATCATATAGAGAATGGAACGAGATATTCCTGCTGCCGTGAATTGGTTGACCTCGCTAGATATCTATTTATAACCCATTGCCTATGATTCAAATGTATTCGTAGAATATATTTATCTTGACTGTTAGTCAATCTGTAGAAGTAATCGTTTTATACACATATATGTACATACTTTATTTTTATTTATAAGTGAATTTGTAGATCGCCATACGATAAATAAATAAATTAAACTAAAATAAAAAAGACAGCCAGGACTAGACGGACAAGACCATACAGACAAGAGAAGACAAACCAGACTTGAGAGACAAGCCTAGACAGACAAGACCAGATAGTTAAGACTAGACAGGCACGACTAGACATCAGCGCACAAATAAATTACCAACACAAACAATTTACCACGGTGAATATCAAGGATATAGATGCCGTTACTACACCAGAAGAGATAGAGGAAGCTATAAAATCTGTGCTCGGAACTACAGAAGGGGTAACAATAAAGAATATCAGACCAGCGTTTGGAGACAACCAAATCGCCACCGTGTCTCTTCCCAGAAATCATGGAAAAGAACTGTTAGACAGGGGAAAGATAAAAATTGGATGGATAAACTGTAGAATCAGAGAAAGGATTGACGTAGAGTGATGTTTTAAATGCTGCGAAACGGGCCATCATGCAAACGAATATAAAGGTCCAGATAGGCAGAAGATGTGTCTACGATGTACCAAGGAGGGACACCAGGCAAAAGACTGCCATGAAGAAATGTTCTGTTCAATTTGCAAGAAGAAGGGGCATCAAGCAAAATCTGGATCCTGTCCTCAATACAAAAGAGCCCTGTCGGAAGCACTTAGAAAGAGAGGGGCAAAAAAAGTTCTAAATGACTAATATTTTGCAAACAAACTTAATGAGATGCCGTGCAGCGCACGATCTTGTCATTGATACGGCAATAAAGAACAAGTCGGACATAATTGTAATAAGCGAACCAAATAAAAAAATTGTTAGCAGTGGAGATTGTTTCACAGACGAGAGAAAAGACACCACCATTAGGGTCAAGAACAAGAATAAAATGCCAATAAGATCAGGAAGCGGTACAGGGTTTGTAGGGTGGAATTGGAACACTTCACCGTGTATAGCTGTTATTTTTCACCAAAGCAACACATAGACCGGCTGGCGGAGGAACTCGGGGCGCCAAGCCATGACATCAGAGTGCAAAACAAAAAACCTAAGGTCATAGCAGGGGATTTCAACGCCAAGTCTCCTTACTGGGGTTGGCCACTAATAGACAACAGAGGGGATATCGTTATGGATTGGGTAGCGGAGCTGGACGTTGTATTGCTGAACCAAGGGACACAGCACACACTAGTTAAGGGTAATGCGCGTTCCATAATAGATCTGACTTTCTGTTCGCATAACACCGGAAACAGGATCAAGACTAGAAGGTACTCAACCATGAATCCCTGAGCGATCACCGATACATATCATATAAAATAGAAGCAGAGTCACCTAGGAAAGACATACAACAAGGAAAAAGGAACGGATGTAGTACAAAACACCTTAACACAGAAGCACTAAAAATGCCTCGCACGGGAAATTGCAGGTACAACAATTAAAAATGCTGATACACTTGTCCAGGTCATGATCAGGGCATGTAACTCAACGTTACCCAAGAAAGGTGGAGCAACTAGGAGGAAACTGGTATACTGGTGGTCAGAAGAAATATCTAGCCTGAGGGCCTCGTGCGTTGCTGCTAGAAGAAAATGTCAGCGACAAAAACTAAAAAAAGATGTTGATGAAAAGCTCAAAACGCTAACGGACCCATATAGAAGCAGAAAAAGAGAATTAAGACCAGCCATAGCCAAAGCAAAAGAATCACATTAGCTAAAACTCTGCGAGGACCAAGACAAGGACGTATGGGGAGATGCCTTCGAGCTATGCAAGAAAAAAACTTAGAGTGCTACCGCCAGCCAAACACTCAAATGCCAATGAATGACCTGAAACGAGTTGTAGATGTCTGAGAACAACCAGAGGTTAATCATATACCGCAATTTACCGAGGAGGAACTCACCAAAGCAAAAGACCGCATCCACAACGGTAGAGCTCCAGGCTTAGATGGAATCCCGCCCGAGGTTATTAAAATCGCAGCCCTAGACCAATCAAAATTTGTTCTAGATATAATGAATGCAGAACTAAGTGCCAGGAACTTTCCCAAGAAATGGAAGTGCGCAAGGCTTGTCCTGCTCCGCAAGGGTGACAAACCGTTAGACGATCCATCTTCGTACAGACCCCTGTGTATACTAGATACGCCGGGGAAGCTGCTAGAGCAGCTCCTGGTGAACAGACTTAAAAGAGGACTTGAGGCAGGCATCGGATTGTCCAGGAGACAATTTGGATTCAGAGAGGGAAGATCCACTATCAGCGCAATAGAAGCGGTCCTAAACATTGCAGAAGAAGCTAGAAGTGGCTCCAAAAGGACAAGGAAGATATGTGCTCTAATTACATTTGACGTTAGAAACGCTTTTAACAGTGCTAGTTGGAAAATAATGAAGGAACTAACGGAAAGAGGAATAGCGCCTTACCTCCTGCGCAGAAGTAAGAAGCACTTCGATAATAGAACACTGCTTCTAAATGCACATGGAGTTTCGGTAGAGAGAGAACTGAGTAGCGGGGTCCCACAAGGTTCAGTTTTAGGCCCTACTTTGTGGAACATCTTGTATGATGGTGTCGTAAGATTAAAACTTCTTGAGGGTGCCAAACTTATTGGCTTCGCGGACGACCTGGCGATCATGGTCTCCGCAAAAACGAAATCCATGGTAATGGAAACGGCGAACCGCACAATTCGCCAAGTAACCGATTGGATGACATCAAACAACCTGATCCTTTCTCCCGAAAAGTCCGAAGCAGTGTTACTAACCGGCCTAAGGAGACTCAACACAGTTTAAAGTGCAACATACATATATAAGACCAAAGAACGAAATCACATACATCGGGGTACTCAGAGACAAGAGCCTGTCGTTCGGTCCACACCTCACGAAGGCAGAAGCTAAAGGCATGTAGGTAATGGCGGTATTGGTCAGAATTATGCTCAATGTAGGTGGGCCTAAAAGCTCCAAACGTAAACTACTTAGTACGATAGTACAATCCACTATGCTACATGCTGCCCCAATATGGGCTCAAAGTATGGCAGTAAAATGCAATATTTACAAACTGGCGAAAATTCAAAGAAAAAGTGCAATTAGGATCTGTGGCGCATATAAGACTGTATCGGGGGAAGCAGTTTTGGTAATAGCTGGTATAGCCCCTATAGAGCTCCTGGTAATAGAGAGGCGAACTGCATCAGGCCGGATAGGCAATCTAGAATTGCCGCTAGAAAAAATCTCCTAGCAGAATGGCAACAAAAATGGTGGGCGTCCGAAAAAGGCCAATGGACGAAGTTTATCATACCAGATATCACCACATGGGTCAACAGGAAGCATGGCCAGACTAACTTTTACATGACTCAGTTCCTTACAGGGCATGGGTGCTTCCGCGACTACTTGAAACAAATACGCGTCGCCGCAGATGACTTGTGTGAATACTGTGGTGATGTGGACTCGGTAAGACACACAATATTTGACTGCTGGAGATGGGAAGCAGAAAGGGACGAACTAACAGCCAACATGAAGATTTAGACGTTTAACGCAAGAACGGTGATGGGTTACATGCTACAAGATATAGAAAAAATAAAATGGCCAAATTCGTTAAATTTGTTATTTCCTCTAAGGAAAATGACGAAAAACTGAGACGCAATAGAATGATCCACCAGTAGGTCTAAATAAGATGAATCAAACTATCAAGAAGATCAAATAAAAGGAAAAGCAGAAAAAGTAGGGCGGTAAAAAAACCGTCCGGGCTTCTCACCCTGAAGGAATGCGCAAGCGATACCGGGGTGGCGTACTTTTAAGCCAAGTAGAAGAAAGGATTTAGTGAGTAAGAGCCTCACACACAGGGTGGTAGAGCTTCCCCCAAACCACATATAATAAAAAAGACATCAGCGCTAGAATCGATATCCTTACTACGATCTTTGGTTATTTCTAGGATTAAAGGACTAAATCTTACTTTTCTACTTAGTGGTCAAGAGTGGGTTTGAAAATAAATTAGAAATATTTGAGATTTTTGACATTATTAATGTCAAGATAAGAGCTTAGATGTTTACGAATTGACATTGCACAGATGTATTGTAACAAATGTGGTTTATCCAAGAGCTGTTATTACTTGTTGAAAACTTTAACTTGATCTAATAATAAAATCTTTTAAATGGAATATATTCAAGGGAATGGTGGTGCTTTAAAGAAAATCGTAAAATGAAAACAAAAATCAACTGAAAGATTTATTTCGTATTTTTTAAGTACATCGTAGGAGGGTCTAGCCATTTGAAAAGCTAAATGTTTAAATACTGATAATTTATTGTATATTTTTTTAACATCTATATTTAATGGAGTAGCAGAAATATTCTACCATACCAAACCAACAAGAAAGAAAGAACAAATTTCTTACGAAAATGAAAGACCGCGCGCGGCGTTGCGGCCCGCGAATATCTGGTAAAATATTTCCACAAATAATTGTATACATAACAATTTATCTATAGAATAGAAGAAAGTCTATCTGGGATTTCATTGGTTGCATACCACCGAGGCTAAATTGTTTCATATAAAAATGTCTTAAATACAAGAGACACCAGAAACAGTGTTAATATCAAAAAAGTTTTTCTTGTTTTTTTTTCATAGCCTCTAGATACAACCGCGATTCCCAGTCTACATACGAATGGTCGAGGCATGATAGTATTATTGTACACACCGCAGGGTTGCAGCGCGGGATTTACTTTTTGTTTTCTTAATTAACTTTATTAATTATGATCGTTGCCCGCATCGCAAAGCCGCCACACACTTCGCTATTCAGTCATGTAGGAAAGTATAAATCGTATGATATGTGCACACACATTCGTACATTATATGCCTATCTAACATTTAATCATTTCACCACATTTTTTTAATAATGTTATCTGATAAAAAGAATTTTATACCATCTAGCTTCTGGAAGTTGCAAATATTTCTAGATTTCTTTTTCTAATCCAAAAGACGTAAAATAATTAAATGCCAATCAACAATATAATTAATTTACAGATTGATAATTATCAAATTATACAGAATGTGCTAAATATATTTCTATATATATTTAAAATTATTAATTTACTTTGTTCTGTTATATGCGACGCTTTGCTATTTTGTAAACGTTATTACTTAAGTTTTTCAAATACTTCGTTCCTTTGGTAGTTTTGGAATCAATTATTTTGCAATTTATATAAAATTTCAAAAACCAACAAACGTTTTTACTTCTAAATATTACTAACAAGGGGAACTTCCGACTTACGATTGTTTAATTAAATTGAATTCCAAATTTGTAGTAATTAATTCAAGCGTCCGGTCCCAAACTTCCGACGTCTGAATCACGGATTTCTTCAAACTTTGTACACTTTTAGTAGTCCAATAGGACGACATAATGTGCAAGTAGTAAGGAGTACTATTTCGGAATTTTCGAGAAAATCGCAATTTTCTCTCTTCGAAATTTCCCGCGTTGAATATATACATTTGCTTTGCGTCAACGTGTATAAGATGGCGGTGGCCTAGTGGTTAAGTCCAAGCTTCGTACTTGCTGGATCGGTGGATCTAGTTCTACACATCGTTTTCTGTTTTTTCAACACTGGTCATATTTTTTCTTATAAATAACAATTTAAAGATAATATCTGTACCTGAGAGGACAACTGTCGTAAGTGACATTTCTTAAAATGTTCATTAGACCATTTTGTAATTATACATTTGCAAATGTTTTGTTTTGTGCTGCATTCGAAAAATTGTACTGACTAATGATTTATTATTTAAACTAAAAAGCAGTAAGTTTTTAAATTTATAATTTCCCACCCGAAAATTTGGTAGTTACGACAAATTACCTCTCAGGTACAGATATAATGAATAAATACGTGTATTTGTATGAATTTTGATTGAATTTCCAATGTTATTACGCCTTACTACGTATTAGTTCGCCTTACTACTTGCACATTATGTCGTCCTAATGGACTACTAAAAGTGTACAAAGTCTGAAGAAAATCCGTGATCCAGACGTCGGGAGATCCCCTTGTAAGTATGTAAATTCATGTACCGGATGCATGCTTGAATTAATTACTACAAATTTGGAATTCAATTTAATTAAACAATAATTAATTTCAAATAAAGACTTTCTTATATGAGTGTATTTTTATTACTCATGCGTTAAAAGTATTATTTGGCGCACGTTTTTTAGTGCGAGAAATGCCACTTTTGATTTTATTTCCGCGTAACTTGGGTAACGCACTCAATATCGCTAGGTTACATAAAAATAACAAATAAATAAATAAAATAAACATAATCAAGACCTCAATATTAAAAAAGTGACGTGAAAGAGACAGAAATTTTTTTTATTACAAAATCGAAATTAAAGTTAAAGAAAATATTTTAAAATGAGTAGAAATTATATGGTGATTATATGGTGAGACTGAGGATTCTTATGACGATTCCACACCACCGGAGACAATTGAAAGAGCAAATTCTTCAATTTTGACCCTATTTTTTTGGATGGCACCTGGATCCCAAACTTGTAAGATACATCCCCTCGCATGAGTAATAAAAAATATTGTTTGTAACACGGGCCGTATTGTCAATTGCCCTCTCGAGTGAATGTGCGCACTCACTTCGTTCGTGCGCCCAATTCCGCTCTCGTGTCAAATCGACAACCTACCGGCCAAGTTACAAAATATACTATTTTTATTTATTCGTATGGTATCGCGTATTCTATCGCGTATTCTATTACGTAAACATTAGGTAACCGCTTTTGTTTTTTTGATTATTTAACACAGATCCATTTTCTGATTGACTCCATATTTATATGCTACTAGAATTAAAAGTAGGAGATTATCATTACGATATCTTGAAATCTGTCCTTAGGCGTAGTTAGAATTACACTGATATCTTCTGTTGCTCTTTGGCACACTTTGCTCATGATGCGTTGTGTGAGCCGCTCGCTACGTCAAAGCAAGTAAAGGGAACGGTCAAGACCAACTTTTGTCAGTTGCTGAAGGCCAACAGATATTATGAAAGAGTAAAAAAAATTAAGTTGGCATTTGTATAATTACTACCTTAGAGATCTAATTTTAAACTTTGTTATTTCTTAATTTGCTAAGCACAATCCATGGTGGCCTTGCGATACGAAATTCTAAAACCGGAATCTATTGTTTGTTTATTGATTTACGCTATCTGTCAGTTTGCCGTCAGATTGAAGAGTTCCCGTTGGATGAGGAGCCGACAAGATTTCCTTATCTTGGACTCTAAGTTAGTAATTACACAAATTCTAACTTTATTTTCTTTGCTCTTTCGAATCTGTTGGCCTTCAGCCCCTGATAAAAGTTGGTCTTGACCATTCCCGTTAGTTTCTTGGACGTAGCGAACGGCTCACACAACGCATCTGGAGCAAATTGTGCCAAAGAGTAACAGAAGATATCAGTGTAATTCTAGCTATTGACAGATTTGAAGATATCGTAATGATAATATCGATTATAAAATATCGATTCCGAAGTAGTAAAAGTAAATCAGATAATGGAAATGGATGTGTTAAATAATTAAAAAACCAAAAGTGGTTACCTAATGTTTCGTTATAAATAGCATATTTTGTAACTAGGGCGTTATCTCCTACTTTCAACAGGGAATATGCATGTTTTTTTTATATTTTTAATTCACTGATTACGCCGTTATAACATAGTAAAAAATATAAATATTGCTAAAAACAGCTGTAATTTAGTGTAAAAATATATTTAAAATACATAAAATTTGAGCTGTTTAAACCCCGCCATTTTCGCACGGTCTGTTTATGACGTCAATTACCACTGACAGTTCATTGTTTACTACAGCTGTTTTCATTTTTATTATAATGTTTGTTTTCTAAACAAAAGACTGCAATGACATACAAATGTAAAAAATACGGACTTGTTTATATGGTATGTTACGTCACTTTCGTTTTAACCAATGGTGTTGCGTTTTACAACTTTGAATTTCCCTCGCTTAATTTGCACTTATATTAATTAATTTTACGTAATTAAAAAGATATTAATTAAAAAGATATTAATTACAAAAATTTCAACCAAATTTAAATTACATGCATATTCCCTATTCTATTATTAATTTGGTTCAAACCATGACATCTCATTTCAAGGGCGTACCCAGGATCTGAACTAGGGCGGCAAGACAGCTCATATTTGTTTCGAAGATTATGAAACGAATTATGCATTATGAAATTTCAGAACTGCTTCGCCGTGCTCTTTGCAGCCGAAGACGCCAGGGTGAGCTTTTAATAATGTTACAAGTATTTCTGTGCGGTGTAATGGGTTCTAGGGGGGGGCGCGTCTGACCCCCCTTGCCCCTCGCGCGTCGTCTGGTACGTCCTTGTCTTATTTTAACTTTATATGGTACTTTAATACACAGTGTTACAATTTCTCAGAAATTTATATAAATTGCTAAATAATTTGAAACATTGCCCAATATATACAGGGTGAGCCGTTTAACATGACCACCCCAAATATCTCCGTTACCTTTAGAGTGACGAAAAAAGTGTCAAAAGGGGTTTTCATTGATTTCGAAGGGCCGACACGGTGGTTAAAACTCTTTTTTGTCAAGATCACAGTTTATGCGTCCTCAAGGTCATCAATGGTTTTTCCAATGGAAACATGTTATTTTTGTATCAAGACGTTCTAGCCACTATTCAGAGAAATCCAGTGAGTAGGGATAGATCCTATGTTCTCGATCCTCCTCCCCGCCTTCCCGCCTCCCGCCTCCGGCCAAACAGCTTTAAACAGCTTTCAATTAGCTTTAAACAGTTTTAAACAGCTTTCAAACAGCTTTAAACAGCTTTCAATCAGCTTTAAACAGGTTTAAACTGCTTTAATCAGCTTTCAAACAGCTTTAAACAACTTTCAGTTGTTTGGTCGGAGGCGGGGAGGCGGGGAGGAGGATCGAGAACATAGGATCCCTACTCCAGTGACCCATGATATCGTGGCCTTGAAATGTAAATAACTTTGAATAACCGTATCGAAAATGGTATTGCACAATCAAGCAGAGAAGGTGGATATGATTCTGATTCATGGTGAGACCGGTAGGAACTCCGTGCGAGCGCAGGAACTTTATGCATAACGTTATCCTGACAGAAATCATCCTTCACGTAGATGTTTCGATCGAATCATTTATTCCGTGAAAGGAGCAGTGTTAATCTACGCAAAAAGAAACGCCAAAGGTCATGATATTATGGATCGCTGGATTCGTGTGAATATTGGTACAGACAATTTCGTGATAAAAACAAAAATTTCGTGATAAAAAATAACATTCCATTTGAAAAACCCATAGATGACCTTGAGGATGCATAAAATATGACCCTGACAAAAAAAAGTATTTTTAACCACCGTGTCAGCCATTCGAAATCAATAAAATTCCCTTTCGACATTTTTTCCGTTACTCTAAAGCTAACAGATATATTTGGGGTGGTCACGTTAAATGCCCCACCCTGTATATTAGACGAGTTTAAATAGAATTTGAATAATTTTAATTTATCACATTAGTGCTTAATAGTTGTGACATTATAAATCTTTCAGAAAAATATCATAATTTCTCCCTTCTTATTTTGTGATGAATTTAGTTAACAATTTTTTTAAAGAAAAACTAATAAAACCATTATCTATGTCTAACAAATGAAGGTAAACAATACAACTTTTTTTAATACAATTTTGTACCTTAAGTGTAACTATACATTTTGATTGGAATTCTTTAAATATTAATCTCTGACAGCAACCAACACAAAATAAATTCTTTTGTATCAGATAAACCCGCGATTATATAATTTATTAGCCGGTGCAATATTTAACAGTCTAAAAAATTTAAACTACTCGTCTAAAATTGACCAAACTTAAAATTGACTAGTGTTCTTTTTTTTATTATTTATCCTTCCTTCTTCACGCTCTGCCATACACACGAGACTAACATGTACATATTTATAATATTTATATATTATTTTAGTTATTCAGCCACAGTTAATAATATAGGCTATTATAGGCAAGTGGAAGGTTAGCTATGATATGCCCGACTCACATCCAGTGTGAATTACATCGAAATAAACTACGCGTATTCCTAATGAGGAAAAGAACAAGATATAGTTTCTATCTTATTTATTGTTACCGCATATATTTCTTCTTGTTTTGGACATCTGTTTTGCAACTAGCTAAATATAGTAATAAGCAAAATCGGTTTTAATATTAAGAGCTCTATATATAGATCTTTATTGCTCTATAAGCAATTATTGTTTTGTTTTTTCCTTAGCTTATACAGTCTCCCTGTATAAATAAAGTTTTATATAGAAAAATCCAAAGCAATCGTATAAAACTATTACAATAAACTAAATATGAAATCACCGTAAAAATCGCTGTACATTTAGTTAATTTGTTTTTCAAACAATGTATTTTTCCAAATATATTCACATAACATTTATATACAGAACGATTAGATTAGATAAAGAAATAATACTTAAAAAAAAGTAGGACTATATTTATTATAATTTAAGGAATCTTTTATTTGTTTTGTTACAGATGCTGCTGGAGTATTCTCATTAGTTTTATCGAATGTTTAAGTGATTCCACGAATATTTACTAGAAACCACCTGGACTAGTGGTAATATTTTTCTACAACAGAAATCACATTATGTGACGAATTATTCTATTTTTAGCTAAATTTAACTAAAAGAGTCCTGCCTATAATACGAATAAATGGCAGTGTTGTTCCTTAAATAGTTTCAAAAGTATTTTACTTTGTGCATTTTCTTTGGTTTACATCTTTAGGTATATTAGTAAACATCGATTATATATTCATCGTAAATATTCAATATACGCGTATAAAAAAACCGTTTTGATTAAAAGAAAGGAAATTGTGCAAACACATAACAATGATCTAATCACCCACTTAAATATAGATACTATATATTATAGTTTTTTTTATATCTCATAAATATTTCTTTATCTACCAACTAAAATCGTATATATATATTTATAATTTATTTAATAGTTAACAATGATCCTAATAATATATTTATATTCTTTTATTACGTTTGATTCCTAAAAAGCAGACATAAATTGCGTCCCACTCATTTTCTTTTGTTTAAAATGTAAATAAAAAAATGAAGGGAAGTGGAACGATTTCCGGCGTTACCCTATTTGTCTTTTAATTTAGTGCTGCCACATAAAAAGTGTACTTGTTTTGTAAAGTTTGTGCCATCCCAGTAAACCACTTTTCTTTTAATACCTAACGTGTACTGTTTCATAACGCCGTGACAGCAAATCTTTGTTTCGATTCCATTTAAAGCTACTCAATTCAAGTGTATAATTTCAATTCTCTTTTCTCCGAACGAAATAAATATTTTATTTATACTTAACTCCTTTTTGTTTAAATATATACAAGTATCTAATAATTAAACTTCTCAATAAAAAATGTGTTATATTTTTTCTCAATTTCTATTTTCAAAACATTTATTATTAGCCCAAATTAGTCAAAAAAGGGGTCAATCTCGGAATCTTACGAAACAATCTGAATTTTTGTATAGACCTTTATTTTAGCATTACAAATGTCTCAAAAGTCACATATCCCAACATGTGAGCGTCCTTAGATATTCAACGTCAAAGGTAGCAAAAATCACTTTTTTGAGAATTTCTCGTTTTCTCTGCCTCCTATCGTATTTTCATTTATATTAAAAGTTGTAGAGAATTAAATTCTCTACAAATCTTATCTGAAACCTTATTTTATACGTCGATTTGTTTTCGAGATAGAGGGAACAGATTGTTAATAAGCAGCCATATGTAACTTAGCGCAAGGTAAATCATGAATCCCAATGTATTATATCGTTTTTTTAAAATTAATTACTTATTAAATTATACCAAGGGTGGCGAACCATTTTATGACTACGTACCATTTTTCTTCAGTTTTTACATTATGAAATGCTGACGTGCCAGATAACTTTGCCTGATTATCAGTTACCGCATTAGTCTGAATATCATATAATACTGTATTAGCCTGAATATGATGTTTGAATGTATCAAAGTCCATCCCGAAATAAAGAGTCACAGTATGATCCCTTTAATCACAGATCACTCTGTATTCAAAAATTTAAGACAGTTTTTCCGACTCGATTATCAAGTTTCTTGGAAAGCAATAACATGCTGGCAAACCGTCAATACGGTTTCTGGAAAAGTAGCACAACTGATACTGCTCTGTTGGATAGTATTAATTTTATAATTATGACCTAAGTCAAGGATTTGACTCTTTTGATAACAAGCTCCTTCCACAAAAAATATTTAGACGAAGATATTTAGTCCTTGGCACAGACCAACAGTCCTTGTTTGACCACATCAACCTATTATAGATCGAGAGGTCGTGCGTTCTTGCATTATCCGCCGCTTCGCAGCATGCTACACGATCTCTCTCTCTCTCTCTTAGTTCCTGTTTCCCCCAGTGGGGCATAGGGTTTCTACCAATTGTCGCCATCTGACTCTATTTCGAGCCACAACCTTAAACTCATTCCACGATTTGAGGTGATTTCGGCTTCAATTGTGCGTCGCCATGTTGTTTTTGGCCTTCCTCTTTTTCGCTTAATGCCTTGGGGATGCCAGTTCAATGCTTGTTTTGCAATGTTTTGTGGATTACGCCGTAGGGTGTGTCCAATCCAGTTCCACTTTCTTCTCTTTATTTCAACGTCTACTGGAAGTTGGTTTGTAGAACGAAGCAGATCGTGGTTCGATATCACTTCAGACCATCGGATTCCAAGGATCCGTCTCAAACACCAGTTTGTGATAACTTGCAGTTTGCTTGTGCTGCTTTTAGTTACTTTCCACGTCTCACTGCCGTAGAACAGGATGGGTTTGACGTTACTATTATATAGTTTGAGTTTCGTTTTACGGGAAAGTATTGAAGAGCTCCAAACGTTATTCAGTTGGGCGAACGCTCCCTTCGCTTTGTTGATTCTTCTGGCGATGTCAAGGTCGGCCCCTCCATCCACTGCTATGATTCTGCCCAAGTAGCAGAACTGTTCGCATCTTTTTACTGTTACGCCGTTTACTTGTATGTCCCTGCTAGTGGTAGCGCCAATCCGCATATCCTCTGTTTTTTTTTGGTTTTATGTGCAGGCCTATCTCTTCAGCTTCTTGTTATAGCTTAGCTGTTTTGTCCATCATGTCGGTGAGTGTATGGGACATGAGGCAGATATCATCGGCGAAGTCGAGATCTTCTAGCCTGCTTGATAGTCCCCAGCGTATTCCTCGAGGCTGTATTGTAACGCTCGTCATGACCTCGTCTAGTACTATTAGGAATAATAGCGGGGACAACAAGCAAACACGATCTAACCTAGGTTAAACCAGCAGTCCTTGCTACTTATTTTTTTTTTCAAGAGTTAGAGGCGTCTCCACTAACTGGGTAAAATTTTTGAAAAGGCTCTCTAATGGGACCAACTCTATTCTTTATATTTATTAATGATCTGGCGCAAACAAATAATGTTCAATGCAAATATATTTTGTACGCTGAGGATACCAACATTTTAATATCTAAACCAGACATTAAACGATTTAATTATAAGTAGCAACTTAAAATCTGAAACGTTAGGAGGATACATCTTTAACACGGTAACGCCGGCATGTACCACCGTTGGTATACGCTTGTCCGCTACGTCGGGCGGCATGAGCCACCGGTGGTACATTCTGTGCTGCCATTTCATTTTCAATGAATATATGAATATTTCAAACAATATCTTTCCTCCAGGTTTAACTGCTTTTTTGTAAACAATTTCGTTCATTATGTTTATAAATTTATTAAGACGATTAGCTGACACAGCCGTGTAATTGTTGCTGAAATTCAGGTATTTTAGGATTCGCTGAAAACGATCTCGTGCCAACGTATGTTGAATTTGTATATTCGAACACATTTTAGCTTTTGGCTAATACAAACGAATTTCAGGCAACTGTGTAATAAGCATAATCACAAGAAGCTTAGCAATTTATTGCAATGATACTGCTCTACATGTTTGTTGATGTTTTCGATTTGCATGTTCTTTTACATGATTAGCGTCAGAGATCAGGCATTGAGTTTCATAGGGATCATTTTATAATCAACATTTGTTGCGAGCAACTCATATAGACATATAGCCTTAGTGCATGTGGCACATTTACCGTAGCCACTACATGATGTGGCATTTGACAGATGACATTTGTTCCCATGGGCGTCCACACAAAAAATGTTAAAAACATCGGCAAAACGCCGCCCGATAAAACAATCACAATACAGCGCCGGCGTCAACGTGTTAATGGACTTTAGGCAAAACAAACTTCATGATTATATTTCTTCTAAGATTTAATCAAAAATCAACCAAAGGGGCCCAATCAATAAAATTTCTGGGGGTAACACTTGATCAAAAGCTAAAATGTGACATCATCATATTGTCATATTGAACTAAGTACTCATCCACGTTGACGCGGGCGCGGTCACGAAATATCAATCATATGGCGTAATATCGAAACGAAACGCACGTGCGGTCTAAGTAGCGGGCAAGCTAACAATTGATGCGCGCGGCGCGCTCGCGGCAATATCAAACGCGTAAGATGATTGTGTGTGTTCACGTCGAACTAGCGGCGGAACGCGCGATTCACTCGCGACGTCTGTAAGTTCAACCAGTACGAACTTATCGCTAGAAACGATAGCATGTTGTCATGTCTTTCAATACAGAAGAGTTTATTAGTGCTGTTCAGCTTAGTATACTAACCAAAACTTAAACTTAGGTAAGTATACTAACTTAACCTAACCTTACAACAGGTCACACCCGCGCAAACGCTTGGCGGCCAATGTGAACACGAACTCGTCACGTGTACCGCGCCCGCACCCGCCACCGAGCTCGCGCGTTCCAGCGTGAACAAACACTAACATGTTCGACATTAAGTACTGTGTGATATCTGATTAGAAACCTTCGGGAATGTGTAAAAGATGATATTCTGCAAATATTTTACCACGCCATCGTTCAATCTAGCTCGCCATACGGTTCTGCTATGTTGGGGTCAGCAGCCAATATTGAAGCGCTATTTAAAGTGCACAAAAAGATATTACGAGCGATGTTCAACGTACATTCTCTTCAATAATCTTTGATCATCAAGCACAATATTTTAACGCTGCCCTTCTTCTCCCGGGTGCCAATAAAAATTTATAACGTGTCAGCTGTGGCACGCGTGCCATAGGTTCGCCATCGCTGCCTTATACAAATATTTATATTTCTTTTCAAATACGAATCATCAAATCAAATAGTCATCAAATATTACTTATCATTGACATACAAATAATTTTATCTACGACCACTATTGTAAATGCCCATTATTGTACAGTTCGTGGACTATGTAAATACATCATACCACACACATATGTAACAATCCGCGATTAATGTTATGTATTAATTCAAAATCACCCTTGCTTGTTTGGTTTACGATTCGTTGATTGGTTGGGAGCTGCACGTTGATACTATTTTTAAATATAGTACTCCGTGATTTCATCATTAAACAATCATTAAACGTCACATCATTCACATAGAAGCTGGCATTCATTTCGTTTTTTCACGTTTAAATCAAACGAAAACTACAAATAAGTACTAAATAAAAAGGTATGTAACCATTATGAATGTATCTCTTTTCATTTCTATCAAGATAAATAAGGTCGTAGGTGTTACATCAAAAATATTTTTCTTATTAAATAGAAACAAATTAATGTGGTCGTAGATTATGTATAGTACATAATTAGAGTTATAAGGCAATTACGTACTCGCGGAATAACGCGTTCCCCGCTACGCGGGTCTCGCGTAACTCTTCCGCTCGTACGTAATATGCTTCTTACAACTCTCATTACGTAATATACTAAAATAATGAGGTAAATCATTATAAATATATTTTAATGCTATTCTAGTACAACCCCATGAATGGGGTTGGGTATTACAAAATGTAACCCTAACGCCGGTAACAACACTTTTACCACCTGTACCAGATGACTGCTCACTTCATTTTTCTGCAATTGCAAGAATGGTTGTGGTTCGCGTTGTGGTTGCTATAAGTTAGATAGATGACTACTCACTTCATTTTTCTGCAATTGCAAGAATGGTTGTGGTTTGTCATACGTTAGCTGCCAATATTCTTTAGCTTGTGGCCAATTCAATATAAAAAAGAGGTATAATACCTTGAGATTCAGGATTTACCTTGCGCTAAGGTACGTATGGCTGAGCGCTCCACTATATCCTCTATCTTGAAAACAGTTCGAAGTATAAAAAAGGTCTCAGATGAAATTTGTAGAGAAATTTATTCTCTACAACTTTTGTAATAAAAGAAAATACGGTAACAGGCAGGAAAAACGAGATATTCTCAAAACTGATTTTTGCGACCTTTGACCTTGAATATCTAAGGAAGCTCACATGATAGTATAAGTGACTTTTGAGAGAACATTTTTAATGTTAAAATTAAGGTCTATACAAAAATTCAGCTTTTTCCGTTAGATTCCGAGGTGAAATGCCAAACTGACTGGGCCATATATTGCATACCAATATCACATTGATGTTTTATATATTAATGAAAACATAAAACCGTTGCAAAGGAAAAATAGAAATTCATTAGCAAGCTAAATTGAATATGAGCTTTGTTTTGCTTCTGTTAGAATGCTAATTACGAAATAGCAGCATAAACTTATTTGACATTAAGTTATTGGCACAGTAACTATTCGTTATAGAAACATTTTAGTTGATAATTTTAAACTATTTTATATGTAAATTTCATGTTAGTTTATTATATGGGGTTTATTTTAATATACATTCTGTTGCTTTTTCCTTAGCATTCTGAAACATTTACAGTGTTATTTCTTAGCCACTGCGGATTTTCTATGTGTAATATTTTGCTTGAATAGTTAAATAAACATTTAGAATCAATCAATCATTAGTGGCCATATAATTACGCAGATGTTATATTGTTAATGCCAATCAAAATGTTAAATTTTACATTTTTATATTACTTATTCATCATAATAACTATTTAAATACGGATAAAAATAAATATTTAGAAACTTATTCAAATTATTTAATCGCTTTGTTCGCCATCTCCTTCCACATCTTTCTCGCCTACTTCTCTTGTGTTGCTGTCCTCAGTTTCAATACTGCTCGTAGGGGTGGGAGTTTCTTCAACTCCCAAAAGCCCCTGGTGTGGCGCATTTGGGCTGCTATCGTATCCTTTATCTTTATATTTTACTTCCGATCCGTATCCTGCACCCAAATACGATTTCGACCCTAACGAATAACTATCCGCATAATTAAATTGCTTATGGTTTTTATTACTTTCAAAGCTTGAAGTGTATTGTTTCATTTCAGTGTCTTTTTGATGATCGAAAGTAAATGGTTTGCTTGAAGAAATAGTGTTGTATTTGTCGTTGGTATAGCTCGGTTCTGGATTGTAATTTAAGTAAGCCCCGGTTAGAAATGGGTTCGTACTTGCAAACGTTGTTGGTTGTGTGTAATTCAAAGAATATAGATTGCTTGCGGTAGTACTAATATTGGAAATAGTTGATTGTAGGCCGGAGAGGGTAGATAGGGCACTCGTTCCAGATGAAAGGGTTACGGCTAAACCTGCAGAACTTCCTTGCATAGCCGGCGAACTACTTCTGGTTTGTAAAAGTGACGGGCTCGCTCGGCTTAAACTCGTAATTGATGGAGAGTTCCTTGGTCCTGGAGAATTTGTAGTGATGCTCGTGGATGTGGGAGAATTATGAAAACCGTTTGTTGTTGATGGAGAATTTCTTATTGTAGGTGAATTACGAATTGATGAAGGCGATGCTCTAATTGCTGGCGATGACACTCGGCTTGGTAGGCAGTGTTTGACGGAGTCGGAGCCGGATTGAGAGTCACTGCTGCTGCTTGGAGAGCCTGGCGAAGAGACTATCACTTGGCGTGGCTTGAGACCTGCTTGAGCCACTACTGGTTGAGGTCCTACCCGTGGTGAGAGCGGACGGTAAGGACCTTTGTTTACTGATGATTGGCCCTAAAATCAATTAAAAATATTAATTATTTATAAGTAAATATTTATTTAAAAGCACATACTAGTGTCTGATGTGATGGGACCGGCGGCACAGGGCCTCGTGGGGCCGAGACTAGAGAGCGAGGAGGAGGAGGAAACGGAGCCGCTGAGAGCCGAGACTGCTCTACTCCCCGGACCTGCTGACCCCCCGGAGGACACACACTGCGATTGTCTCCACGCGGCCCGGGTAGCCTGCCGCGTCGACCTGTCTGGAAACGTCCCCCTCTCAATACCAACACCACCCCGACACATCAATACACTCACATATTAAACACCCTAAACCTTACTTAAGTCCAGTCATCTTAGTCAAAAAAGGGGTCAATCTCGGAACCTAATGGAAGAAGCTGCATTTTTAGTATAGCATACTATCTTAGCATTACAAATATTGTCTCAAAAGCCACATATGCCAACGTGTGAGCGTCTTTAGATATTCAAGGTCAAAGGTCGCAAAAATCAGTTATTTGAGAATATCTCGTTTTCTCTGCCTCATATGTATGTGCATTTATTATGACAGTTGTAGAGAATAAAATTCTCTACAAATTTCATTTGAAACCTTTTTTATACGTGGAACTGTTTTTGAGATAGAGGGCGCAGACTGTGGAGCGGTCAGCCATACGTATCTTAGTGCAAGGTAAATTCTGAATCCTAATGTATTATACCATACCATATATAATCCATAACAAGCTAAAAGACCTTGTGACGAAGGTCGAAGCCATCTCAAATCGTGTAATCTATGTCGTACTCAAACTAAACAGCAGGTACAAAATTCAAATAATACAGGGATATGCTCCTACCAGTGCATCATCGGAAGATGCAAGCGAGCAGTTCTATATAGACCTAACAACAGCTAAAGACGCAGAAAAATCCAAATACATCATCATAACTGGAGACTTTAACGCAATGATCGGACCCAGAGGCCACTTCGGTTTGGGAAGACGAAACACCTGTGGTCAAGACATGGTTGATTTTTGTGCCAGTTTTTAGTTTTATGCCAAGAAAATATCTACTGCTTGAATACCTTCTACAAAAAACCACCTACAAGAAAATGGACGTGGAAGAGTCCAGATGGTATTACGTGTAACGAAATAGACTATATACTGGCTTCGGACAGGAAAATATGCTCGGACGTATCTGTCCTAAACCGTTCCAACACGGGCAGTGACCACAGGTTAGTGAGAGAAAAAATAGAAATTAACACTCATCTCGAACGAAAGAAGTTGATTACAAAAACGATAAAACGATCTATAAAAGAGTTGACAGAAAGGAAAGGAGAATACAATAAGCAAATAGAGAGGAAGCTCCAACCAAATTAGGCTCTTAAACAGCTTAACATAAACGAACTAAACACCACAATTACCAACACGATCAGAGAAGCCACAAAGAAAGTTTGCGCTCTTAAGGCAAAAGGAAAACGACAAACTCAGTGTCAACACAGCCCAGCTAATAAAGGAGCGTCGGAACACAAACAGGGACGCACCACAATATAAAACATTGAACAAGCAAGTAAAAACAGCGATACGAAGGGATATTCGGGCACACAACACACAACAGATTCTCGATGCCATCGAAGATAATTTGAACTTGAAAGTACTACGCTCAAAGAGAGCAAAAGGATAGATTGTCATTCATAAGATGGAGAACAATCTGGGAGAAATAGTTACAGACAAAACAGACATGTGAGACTGTGATACAGGACTTCTACCAGACCCTGTACAGTCAGTCAGTCCAGCAGCCAAACCAAATAAAAAAAAAATGACCATCTTGAACGTGGGCTCAGAAGAAATTCCCGAAAGAGATGGCCCTGAGCTCAGAGCAGCGCTAACCTCGATGAAAAACCATAAAACACCTGGAGAGGACCGCGTAACGAGGGAAATGCTAAAAGCTGAATCGGAAACACTGGAAAAATCAATGCTTATATTGCTGAACAAATGTCTCGATGAGGGCAAGATCTCCAAAATGTGGCAAAATGCCGAGGTAACATTTCTATTTAAGAAAGGTGACCCTACAAGCGTTGAAAATTACCGTCCAATCAGCTTACTAACTACATGTACAAACTGTTGACGAAGATACTAACAAATCGCCTGGACAGAAAATTCGACTTCTGCCAACCTATAGAGCAGGCCGGTTTTAAGAAAGGGTACAGCACAGTCGACCATAATCAAGCAATCCGCACACTAATAGAGAAATGCATGGAATATAACATGCCTCTGCATATGGCATTCGTTCATTATCAAAAGGCCTTCGTCTCTATTGAGATATGCTCAGTGCTGGATGGAATGAACAGGGCAAGAATCGATTCTAGATACTCGGACTTAATCGAACATATTTATAAAAATGCAACGTTCCAAGTTAACACCAAGGAAGATCTACAAACCGAAAAAAATATCATCCAAAGAGGCGTGCGGTAGGGCGACACGATTTCCCCAAAACTTTTCACTCTGACACTAGAGGACATATTCAAAAACCTGAGGTGGGAACAAAAAGGTGTGTGTATAGAGGGAAATTACCTGAATCTTTTACGTTTCGCAGACGACATTGTAATTATGAGCCAAGATATTAACGAACTGGAAGAAATGATAAACGAACTTAAGCAAGCTTCAGAAGATGTTGGCCTGCATATGAACTTCAAGAAGACCAAAATCCTCTCTCATAAAAATGTCCAAATAACATTAGTTAACCACCACTTGGAAATCGTGATGCAGTACATCTATCTGGGACATAATATTAATTTTGGCAGGGACAACCAAACAGCAGAAGTCACAAGGCGAATCGGCTTGATCGGGTGCCAATCTGCTTCAAGAGAAAAGTGTACGATGCGTGCAATCTCCCCGTTGCAACTTATGGCCTACAGACCACCACTCTCACGGTCAACAGCAAAAGCCGTTTAAGAGTATGTCAGAGAGCAATGGAGCGAGCGATGCTGGGTATCAGCCTGAGAGATAAAATACGCAAAACGGAAATTCACAAACTCAAACGGGCAGGTCATGTTGCCCGGGAGGACGTGAAATGAACCAAGAAAATAATGCAGTGGAGACCCAGAGAGACAAAAAGACCAGGCGAGATGGTGAGAACCACCAGACGAGATGGCGGGATTACCTATAGCTGCTAGCCGGGAAGAACTGGATGCACACCGCTCAAAACAGATCGACCTGGAAAATGATGGAGGAGGCCTATGTTCAGCAGTGGACGTTTAAAGTCCGCAGAAGACGAAGATTTAATACCTTAAATCAACCAAATTAAATAAAAACCCAACATGAGGATGAGGTGAAGAGGGTCAACGGTTTTGAAGGCGAAAAACGACAACCATGTCTAAACGGTGGATAAAGCGGATGAACTAGCAGCGTCTGTTCTTCAGAGAAGCGGCTGCGAAGGGCATCTGACTAAAGAGGAGCGGCCTATTATCAGGCTCCGGGGCTTACAACCTCGGTTCTATTGCCTGGAAGGATTTGTCAAACACTAGTTATCTATCTCTCATCGCTTGCACAATTCCGCTTATCCAAGTAGTTGCTAGTCTTCCACGTTTTCTCGTGTTTTCTGGGATGTATTCTAAAGCCCGTTTGGGCCATCTCTTCTCTTTCATGCGTTGCACGTGCCCATACCATATTAACTGTCGAGTTTCTATTCTTTCTGAGGTTTTATGAATTATATTTGTTCTCCGTCTGATTTCATTATTTGTAATGTGCTCTCTTCTTGATATGCGACAGGCTCTTTTTAGGTAGTCCATCTCCACACAGTATCTTTCTTTTTGTTTTTTTTTTCTGTCATTTGCCAGCATTCTGCTCCATACGTTAGGATAGGCTCTACAACTGCTGTGTAGATTGTCAACGTAGTTCTTAAACTAATTTGGTTGGACCAAAGTAATGTATTGCAGATATGCATCGTTTCTGAAGATCCTTTGTTCGAGACTAGGCTTCCCAAATATTTATATTCTTCGCACTTTTTTATTTTTCGCAATTCTAAATCTTGATCTTCGTCCCCCTCGAATTACTCGCATATACTCCGTTTTTGTCATGTTCATCCTCATACCCCATTATTTGTATTCTTCATGCAGTTTCCTAAGCATGTAATCTGCATCTTCTTCGCAGCCAGCTATTAATACCTGGTCATATGCGAAGAACAGCGTCGTCAAACAGTGATCATTGATTTTTATACCCATTCCTGAGCATTTCTGTCTCCACTTGCACATTTGTTCTTGGATGTACATCATTTTGAACAGGATTACAGTATTACAGTATTACATTTTGAACAGGATAGGAGAAAGACAGCACCCTTGCTTTAGACCCTTCGTGACATTAAATGGTTTTGAAAGAGTATTTCCTGTCTTAACTCTGCTTTGCGGGTTCTTGTACGTATTCTGCAATGCTCTTATATACGTTTTAGCAAGGTCTGTCTTCGTCAAAACCTTCAATAAAAGTTTAAGAGGAACAGTATCGTACGCCTTTTCCAGGTATATAAAAATGAGATGCGTTTCGAGCTGTCTGTTTTTCTATTAGTTGTTGAAGGGTAAAGATATTGTCATTGCAGGATCTTCCCGCTCGAAAACATACACCCTGTTCTTCTATTTCCATATATTGAGCTTCAATTCTTTTCTTTAGTATACGATCATACAACCGTCCCAACGAGCTGGTTACAATGATCCCTCTATAATTTCCACATTCTTTCCTATCTCCTTTTTTATATATCGGGCTAATGTAGGCTATATTCCATTCTCTCGGAATATCTTGGCCTTCAATCAGGCATTCATTAAAAATCTCTGCTAGTGCCTCCAATAGAGAATCTGTCCCATATCTTACCAACTCGAGGAGAATGTTTCCCGGCCCTGAGGCTTTTCCGTTCTTCATTTCCTTTAGAACTTTTCTTATTTCTTATATATGTTCTTTACCTCCGTGGTACCTTCTAGGCCCTTCAAAAATCGAGGTCGGTTTTCAGTCAGTAGTGTTTTATAGTGCTCTTCCCATTTTTATTTTGTATCAGGTTAATATTTCCTTCGCCTTTCCTCTCTTTTCTAAGGTTTTATAAATTTCCAAGCCTGATTGACTCTAGTTCCTCCTAAGTATCTTTCCACCTCTTCACATATTTGCTCCCACATTTCGTTTTTTCTTTTGATAACTAATCTATTTGTTTCTCTGTTCAGTATATTGTATAGTTTCCTGTCTTCTGTGTTTTTTGTGGTAAGCCATGTTTGGTACGCCTTCTTCTTATCGTTCACCGCTCTTTCTATTTCACAACTACACATACTAAATTCAAGACAAAACAGAATTATTATTTTGGAACTTTGAACGTCAATTTTTTATTGAAAGTTGGGAAACACAAAGAGTTGACGATGATGATGGACAAAAATGATATAACCATATTGGCCATTCAAGAAACCAGATACCTAGGTGAAGGCATAATGGACATTGAAGGTTACAGGATTTATAAAGGCAAAGGGGCTGTCAAAATAGGTAAGAAACTAATCTAACCTATCTAAACCTATCTATCTAACATATTAAAACTAACCTATACTTGGCACAGCTTTGGTTGTTCGTAAAAAAATTTCCATTCAATTGTGGAGCTCTTCAGCCCTTCTGAGAGGCTTTCATCCTAACTCTCAGCTGTAATAACAAAGGATACACGTTGAACAATGCGCATGCACCAATCAATGAAGACAAAACGTAACCCTAAAAAAGTTGAACAGTTTTGGAACCTTCTTGAAGAACATTTAGATAAAATACCATCTAAGAACATAAAGATCCTACTAGTTGACTTTAATGTCCAGCTGGGAATAGAACTGCAATTCATATCAACAATTGGAAAGCACCCAGTTCACAAGATGATTAATAGAATTGATATAAGACTCGTCAATCTGTGTCGATCCTTTAATCTTCGGATAATGTCAATATTTTACACACACAAGCCAGATAAACAGAAGACTTGGCGATCACCAGACTACGTGTGTGAAGAGAAACATATTGATCATGTAGCGACATATAGGAAAGCGAATAAGGAAATAATTAATGTAAAAGTAAAGAGAGGTGCCCAGTTCGGTTCGGACCATTACCCCTCCAAAATAAAAATGAATGTCATCCCTTTCAATAAGGCCGTGAAAAGCAGAAATAAAACTCTAAAACTCTAAAATAAATTTCATGTTGCAAAGCTTAGAATCAATCAAAACACATTAGAACAATACCACCAGCAACTGACATTTGAATCTAATAATTGGACGAATATTGCCACCAAGATTCTACAAGCAGCTAATGCTGCAATCCTAACAGCTAAAAGGAGAAAACATAGATGGTTAAATGAGGTTTGTGATGAGGTGGTGGCCCAAAGAACAAATGCCTGGAAAAAGTGGAACTCGACCAGGAGACCTGAAGACTTTGAAGATGTATTCCGTGAAGCTCGAAAATATGCAGCCAGAACTTGATGGACTATGCGAATGTACGAGAAACAGCTATTAGAAGAGATCGATCAGGATTTTCGGAAAAACAATGCCAGAGACTTCTATCAGGCGTTCAAGTCTAATTTGAATATTCAAACCAGGCCACCCAGTCTAAATCGAAAAGGGAGAAGTAGCAATCAGCACGATAATAAACTGAAGTAACTAATAAAAAACTGAGCGGAAACTCAAAACCGCAGAAAATGTTTGGTTCTGAATGAAATAGTATTGAGGAACAACAAACAATGGATTTGAAAATGTAATAAAAAGAACCTTAAAAATTCAGTAAAAAAATAATATTTCACCTGGAAAAATTTTACATAAAACTACATAAAAATCTTCATTGGAATTAGCAGCAACTTCCAGCATTTTCTTAACATCGACAACTTTCTCCCTGGGCTTTCCCAATTTCTTTCGTTCCTCCTGCTCAAGCGCATCGATCTTGTTCCAATGCTCCCACTCCACCAGCTGCAAATTCTTTTTCAACGCTTCTCCAACCCCATCAAACCCCGGCTTATCCTCTTTGGCCAACAGCAAATCCGTCGCAATAACGTTCAAAACCGTTCCCCATGGTGGTCTAAATGATCCAGGTGGGCCCGGTGGCGAGCCAGCCCGAATTGTAAAGACCCGGTTGAATTTTGAAATTTGAATTCTTTGCGATTCCCTTGACGGAATCAAAAGGAAAATCTTCGGCCGGAATGGATTTGTAACCGCTGCTGGTTATACCCAAATCGCAATGTAAAGGCTCCGTTTGAGGGGTTAAAACTGGTTTCTGATTAAGAACCTCGCCACCGTCCACCTTGTTAATATCCAACTTCCCTCCCGATATTTTTTTCTCTTCCAAGATTTCCAGCGGTGATCGGAAAAATGATTTGGAAAATGGTTTCCTGGTTGGAAAATGGAAAACTGGGATTGACCAACAAAGAAAACTGCACGATCATGTCTCGTTATTTTGAAAACCTACTTAATTGTGATGAACCGAAAGAAAGATTTCCTGTATGCGCTCCGATGTACAAACTACCAAACTCATCTCCACCTGGTAAAGAGGAGATCAAAGAGATGATCAACAACCTTAAGAATAATAAGGCAGCTGGAAAGGATTCAATAGTGGCGGAACTACTGAAGCTGGCAAATAATGAAACTCTAGATGTACTAGTCCAGCTTTTTGAGGAAATCTGGAGAACTGGGATGATACCAACTGAATGACAGTCAGCTTTAATCCATCCTATACACAAACAAGGTGATAAAACGAATGTCAATAGCTATAAGGGCATCTCATTAGTATCTGTTTCATATAAGATTCTCTCCAAAGCAATACAGAACAGAATAGAAGGTCATCTTGACCAACTGATTGGGGAATATCAAGCTGGTTTCCGAAAGGGCCTCAGAACAGATCTTTAACCTAAAGAACATAATCAGGTATAAAAAAACTAGAGGAAGTAACTATGTGGTCGTGTTTGTTGATTTTCACAAGGCATATGACTTCATCGATCGAGAGTCATTAATGAATATTTTGGAAGAGTTTGGGGTGGATGATACATCAAAACAGCTAATCAAACAAACTCTCACTAACACAGTGTCAAAAATAATATTTATGGATGAGATTTCAAAACCCTTTACAATCAGAACGGGCGTAAGACAAGAAGTTGGATTGTCCCCAATCCTTTTCAACTGTGTTTTGTAAAAGATCATTCGAGACTGGAGAAAGCTGTTAGTCCAACAAGAAACAAATGAAGAGCGATTCAAACTTGGTCCTAAGAATAAAGGGGTATACATTGACTGCCTGGCCTTTGCAGATAACTTGGCCATTTTTGCTACATAGAGTCAGCAGTGAACAAGATCAATAGGCTGTCAAAATTGGCTGAAACGGTTGGACTCGAGATTTCTGTTAAAAAGACAAAATATATGTCGAACATCTACGATGGACCTGAATGAATGACCACCAATCCGGGAAAAATTGGACGAGTCAAGAATTTCAGGTATCTCGGTGAAGTCATCCAGGAGAATGGATTAGAAGAAGAAGCGATTAATGTCAGTATAAGGAAGTTAGACCAGGCATACCAACTGACACAACATACTTTTAACAAAAAGTCTATGATTATAGGAGCCCAGTCTGAGGACTTATATGCTTCCGAAACTTTGACCATGAATAGTCAGGGTCAAGCTGAGCGGCTTGAAAAACAAGAACGTAGGATATTCAGGAAAATCGTAGGTAACAGATGGGTCGATGGACAATGGCGAATGAGAGCAAATGAGGACTTGTACAGCAAGGCAGAATCTATTACAGCATCTATTAAAAAGAGACTATTGTTATTTTACTGTCATCTCATGAGGATGAACGGTGACCGACTAACAAAAAGAATATGGAGTTTCATGCAATCTAAAAAAACAACGCCGAGATGGTTCGAAGAATGTGAAAATGATCTTAGGCAGATTGTTATCTCAAAGAGAAACGTTCATGCTAGGAACAAATTTAAAAGATTGGTGAACAACTACCAATGTTTTAAAATGGCATCAATACCCAAAAGACGGAAAGGACCTTTGTCCGAAGAGCATAAATAGGCACATCTTGGTGGGCTCAGAAGATACTGGCAGGAAGTCAAAGCTGGAAAAAGAACAAGACTTAGCCACTAAAATGAAATTGGTTCTTATCACGCAGTCCATAGAGGCTCGAATCGATGTAAAAAAATTGTTATTTAAGTAATATATAATAAATAATGCAGTAAAAAAACGGTATAATACATTGGGATTCAGGATTTACGTTGCGCTAAGTTACGTATGGCTGAGCGCTCCACACTCTCCGCCCTCTATCTCAAAAACAGTTCGACGTATAAAAAAGGTTTTAGATAAAATTTGTAGAGAAATTTATTTTCTACAACTTCCATAACAAATGCAAATACGATAGAGACAGAAAAAAAGAGATATTCTCAAATAACTGCTTTTTGTGACCTTTGACATTAAGGATATCTAAGGACGCTCACTTGTTGGCATATGTGACTTTTGAGAACACTTTTAATGCTAAAATAAAGGTCTATAGCTTCAGCTTCTTCCGTTAGATTCCGCGGTGATATGCCTAGATGACTGGACTATACAACATAAAGGAGTTGAGTATTGTGCAACACACTAGCTAAGTTTTTACTAATTAAAAAATGTCATGCTTCTTGCGACTGGAAGAGCAACAAAGTATTGACGTATTTATTTGTTAGCACCTCTACCTGAAAATTACGAGTGCAAACACCAAAAATAATAATAAAAATGTTTATGTAAAAATATATATGTTATGTAATAAGTATATGTAACTAGGCTAGTGGGTCGATATATCCATGAGAGGTAGTAATGTGTCGGATTAATAAATACTATTAGCATGAACATGTAATTGTCTAAAGCATAAAATAATAAAAGTATATGCACGTCGTGAGTAAACAACACATTACCTGAGTGAAGTTTGGGGGTTGGCCAAATTTGCAGTAGATACTTCAGAACCCCAATGGGTTGATTGTAATCTACTTCGATTTGTTTTGAACTTTGGCTATGAGTGTCAGCATTAGAATGTAATATTAGAACCGGTGCAAGAGCAGTGGCCAAATTCTGTGCAGACATCTTATTTCGATCAGATGCTGATACAACCAATGCCAAATGATCCATTAAAAATATTAAAGTTGCCTAAAAGAATATTTAAATTATTTAAACTAAAATGATCACTGTAACTTCTTACTCTATTTGCCCTTGGAAGACAATCCAAGATTGAAAACATTAATTTCGCGTTGCCTTCAGGATCATCCGGTAAACATACTCCCAACGCATCTACCATCATTTGATATAAACATTTAGTGAATAAGGGCTCAGGAAGCTCTCGTAAGTAATCTTTCAATACACCAGTAATAACATTAATATCAGGAACATTATCCGGTGTGAGATCAACCGATCTACTATTTCTCTCGAAAGCCTCTCTAAGAATCCTTTTCTTCGTTGCAGAACCACACAGTCTATATAATCCTGAACAGAGATTAAGCATTAGGTATTACAGTTACAACACTTACAGCACTTAAAGCAAACCTATTATATCTAATCCACGTCTCTCTATTTCCTCAACACATCTTCTAATAATAATTGGAACTTGCTGGGTTGGTGCTGATATTCCAGTAGCTACACCTCCAGATATTCCACCTGTTTTACCTTCACGATTAACAATGTTTTCCAAATCGACACCAAACAGCGGTTGCGTTCTAGATAATGTTAGGCTGGATAAACCCCTTCGTCTATATAACGTAAACGAGTCGGTATGCCGTAACCTCAAGTAAAGCGTACCTAAATATTCATACAATTAATAATGGATTACTTTGAGATGTTATTTTTATATAATACCTCTTGGTTCAATTTTCAAAGCTAATTGGTGTAAAGGTCCGGATTTGAGCAAGGAGGACAAGTGTACAGAGCCCTTATAACACAACTTGTGTCTGTACTGTGGATCCCAGGAATATATTAGAAGGTCTAGTTCGCGGTTGTAGACTAAATCTAGTTCGAAACTTTCATCCCAGTCGAAAACTAGGTCGCCAGTTCGTACAACCGTACGTGCTTTGTGTACTCTATCACACTCCAGCACACAATACAAATCACGCAGACCTGTCGATCCTGAAAAGACGCATACATATGATTCCCACAATTATTTTAGAAAAAATAAATTTAAATTTCCTTTATATTATTTTTTATTACTCATGCATTAAAAGTACTATCTTGGCGCACGTTTTTTTTGTCCAACCAAATGCCACATTTGGTTGTATTACCACATAACTTGAGTAAATATTCAATACCGTAAATATTCAATATCGCTAGGTTACATTAAAAAAAATTAAATAAATAAAATAAACACAATTAAGACCTCAGTATTACAAAAATGATGTAAAAGTGACATTTTTTTCACACAAAATTTCAAAATAATTTTTTTTTTTTTAGAAAACGTTTTAAAATGAGTGTAAATTCTCTGGTGATACCGGAGACTGAGTTCTTATGACAAATCCACACGATCGGAGACAATTGAAAAATCAAATTCTTCATTTTGATTTTTTTTTTTGAACGAAATTCCTTTAGAAAGGTCTCGGTATGAGTGATTCTGCTGAAAACATTATACGCCGCGTTACGTTAGTCGCCGTGTAACGTTATACACATTTCTCTCAGCGTATATTTCTATTCCGTGCGCTGTCTCTTTCTCTGAGTGTATACTTCTATAATGCGTCCTCTCTCTTTCTTTCGCAGAATGACAGACGAGCATGTTTGCGAATAACTAAACACGATAAAAAAATTATTAACGTATTTGTTTTTCGTTTTAAATCTTGCGAGAGTTATATTATTTATATTATACTCATTATTTGAACTCTTCTACTGAAATTTGACACGAAAATGATCGCTGACTCTGGAGGGAAAGAAGCTTGGGAAAAGAGCATACAAATGACTGGCAAAATTTCCGCAGTGAAAGTAACTGCAGTAAATCACAGAAAAAGCACAAGCCCTCATTCCTCGGAAGAAAAACACCTAGCATCCATGGTGGAACACTGATTGTGAGAATGCACTTGTCACCAGGAATTTAGCTTACCAGAAATACAACAGTAACAAGTCCCCAGAAAATTTACAGGTGTTCAAAGAAACACGCAAAACAACAAATTATCAGACAATCCAAGAGAAAATACCTGAAGGAACAGCTGGACTCTATAGCGGACAACTTCCGCAACTACAACGCAAGAGACTTCTACAGGACGTTTGCAGGACACATTCGAGGATATACACCACCAAACCCCTTCTCCAGGAAAAGTGATGGAAAATTAGCACCGAGGAATAACGTGAACTGCAAGATGTTGGTACAATACTTCCCAGAACTTATCAACTGCCCAGAACCCACAGAAAGATTCCCAGACAAAGAACCTACAGTGACCTATAGACTTACATACTCACCACCCCCGACACAAGAGGAAGAATATGCACATCCTCAGACTCAAAAACAACAGGACATCTAGCGAAAACGGCATAGTGGCCGTTTTACTGAAAAACCTCGGACCAAACTCACTCGGAGAACTCACACAGATCATCGCAAACATATAGATATTAGAAAAGTTACCAGACGACTGGAAATGTGCAATTATTCAACCTCTGCACAAAAAGGGCGACCCAACAGATGTAAGGATGAGGCCACACGATGCGTTACGTATGCCGGAGCGGTGCCGCAACGGCATCCTACATACAAATCGTTATATACGTTTAGCCGCCGTGCGGCGTCGCACCGTAGGCGCCGCGCTTGTGACCTGCGATACGAGGCGGGGAGGGGCGATGCGCTGCGGCTCCGGAGTGCATCGTGCCGCCACCGCAGTATTGTATCGAACCTGTTTATTTTATAAATATTAATATTTATCTTTCTTACGATAAGTACCGATAATATTGATATTGATTTCCTTATATCTTTAGTACAAGAAAGACCTGCATTATGGGATATAACACAGGATGATTTTAAAAATAAGTTGAGTCATTGACGTTGCGGCGCCGCGCTACACCGCGGCAAACAGCTTTCGACTGCGGTGCCGCACCGCGCGTGTAGCACCCCATAGCTCGAATTAAAGGAGCTCACAGACCGACGCGGAAGTTTCCCTGCCGCAACCGGTGCGATATCGCGGCGGACCGACTGACACGGCGGCTTATGTACATATTCTGATCAGAAATCGCTATTTTCGTCATAGTCGCGGTACTGCAGCGTTGCACAAGGACGAAATGAGTTTTATTCAGAAATGAGTTTTATCTACTTACCAAAATGACCACACTAATAAATACATTATTGTATGTGAAGGATGCCATTATCATATTCGTGTGTACAAGTATCCAATTCGTGCGTAAAAGTCCAATTTAAATGAAATAGAGTTTAATTATTAAACGATTTCTGTTTGTTGTTACTATGGCACCGTAACTATAATCTAATTTAGATTAAATATAGGTCAACCTACATTACATCGAAGTAGGGAAAGATGGTTCCTTCTAGGCCCTCCACCTCCATTAACCTTGACACTTCCGGTTCAAACTTCCGATCTCGACTTCTGTTACCGGTTTCCCACTTGTGTGGTATATGTAGCCACACGCGCGAGGTCTATGTAACCCCACGTTGGGTGTGAGGTATATGTAGTCCCACGTGAGAGGTCTATGTAACCCCACGCTTGGTGTGAGGTCTGGTTTCGACTTCCTTTTCCGGTTTCGACTTCGGTTTCCAGTTTTTCACTTCTGGTTTCCCATTTCCGGTTTTCCACATCCGACCATTCCATTTCCGGTTGCTGCACTGTGCGCGGGAAAATTCGGCGCAGGCGAAAAAATTCAAATTCGAAACCGGAAGTGTCAAGGTCAAAATCAGTGGAGGTGGAGGGCCTAGCCTGATGGGAGGGACTCATCGACAACGACCAAATAGTGTTCCGGTTACTGTGTACTTTTACTAGTTTGCAATTTATTCCACGGAGGCGCTGAACGTTCTAACCTTATTGGAGTTATTGATCAGTGATTTGAAGTATGTTGTCTGTCAAAATTACAATTTTTCCAATATTATCGGTAAGGAACAATAATTTTTTTGTAGATTCAACAGAATTTTCGTGAGTGAAAGACTTTTGTGCACTAATTGCGATTAAACCAATCGCCTTCGGCTCGAGCTTTAAATTTCGCAACTCATACACAAAAGCCCTTCTTTACACACTTGTATCATAAACTTCTATTATGTGTTTTAGAAATTCAAAATAAATACAGAATAACATATTTCATCTTATGCAATCAATGCTTAAAATAGCATTGCTTCTTGCTCTGAGGACATCATGACTACTATATGCACGTAAAAATCGCGTTTTGATGTGGGAATTGCCATTTCGCTGCCGCGCCGCTAGTGAATTTTTCGTTGCAGAAATTTCGCGCCGATCTGAAGGAGCCTTAATTGCGGAACCGCACCGCACCGTTAACGCATCGTGTGGCCTGGCTCTGACTAGCAACTACAGGGGCATCTCACTAATACAAGTCACATACAAGATATTCTCAGCGTGCATACTCAAAAGGACACAGGACCAGCTGGAACACAAGATCGGCAAATACCAGGCAGGTTTCCGCCCCGGTTGCTCATGTGCAGAACAAATCTTCAGTCTGAAGACTACCCTGAAAATCAAAGCCCTCAAGAACACTCCAGTTCCCAAAAGGAACTTCGTTCTAAAAATGCGCGACGAACTTCGTTCCTGACGGGGGTCGCCTGACCGCATACGTTTTTCTTTGGATGGCACCTGGATCCTAAACTTATAAGATACATCCCCTCGTATGAGTAATAAAAAGTATTGTTTGCAACACGGGTGGTATTGTCAATTGCCTTGTCGAGCAAATGAGCGCACTCACTTCGTCCGTGCGCCCAATTTCGCTCTCGTGTCCAATTGACAACCTACCGCCCTAGTTACTATTATAATTCTACCGCTACTATTCCTCTTCTTACCGCTACTATTATTATTCTAATATTTTGAATCGCATTTGTTTTTTTCAATGCATTATTTACCTCCAGTACTAATAGGTGGTGCAGATCCTCCGCTAGGAGTTACAGGAGTTGTTGCTGCTGATGTTCCACTCGAAGCTCTCAATCCTCTGCCAGCTAATAGATGAACCCATAGTAATCCACTAACTGGTTCCTCGTTCGCTCCAAGTCCACAAGTGGACCCCAAAGAAAGACCTCCAAGAGTTCCACTACCAGACACATTAGACTTATCTACTTTGTACTTCAGAAATTCTAAAAAATAGATATAACTTATTACAATGACATATCAAAATTAATTGGTGTAGAGCGCAGTAGATAATCTAGGAGAGTTCTAGCGCAAAATCCCATAAGGGTTTACATGGGAGTATGAATTCATATCTTCCGGTCCGGGAGGTTGCTGGTTCGGAGAGACCTCTGGCGGGGAGGCGCCGGGAGAAAAAATCAAATCTGGTAATCAGGTTATCAGCTTTTAATGTCAATTCCCATTTGCGCTACACTCAGCTACGCGACGTCGTGCGACATCGCCTGTCAAATAATGATTACATTGTTTTAAATGGGCATCGCTTAGCTGTCGCGTAGCCATAGTGAGAACGTGCCCATTTAAAACAATGTAATTATTATTTGACAGGCGATGTTGCGTAGCTGAGTGTCGCGTATATGAGAATCGGCCTTTAATCAGCTTTTAATCAACTTTATTCAGCTTTTTATCAGCTTTAATCAGCTTTGAATCAGCTTTAACACTAAAAACGAAAAAGTTCTTTAACACTACATACCCTGTTTGGCGTGGGGTAACATACACACCCTGTTTAGTGTTTCAAAGCTGATTAAAGCTGATAACATGATTACCAGATAACTAGATTTGATTTTCTACCCGGCGCCCCCCGCCTGAAGTCCTTCGTCCTGTAAAAGCTGATTAGAAGCTGATTAAAGCCAAGGAAAAGCTGTTTAAAAGATGATTAAAGCTGATAACCTGATTACCAGATAACCAGATTTGATTTTTCCCCCGGCGCTCGCCGCCAGTGGTCTCTCCGACCCACCAACCTCCCGATCCGGAAGAAATGTGAATTCAAACCCCTATGCAAATCCTTATGGGATTTTGCGCTACAACTCTCCTAGCTTATCTACTGAGCGCAACGTATAATAATTAATTACCAGCGGGGTTTATATCTAGTTGCCTCTGTCCTCTTGGTAATGTGCCACTGGGGGTTGGTACTGGGCTCGGTGCACCTGTGCGTACCGTATCTAAATCTAGTAGTTGTCGCATTCTTCTCATGGATGGTGATCTAGATGATGCTAACGCTGAAATATAAGATATCATGCTTAATATCTTTTAAATTAATTGACATATAACTAACTAAACATCTATCCTAAGCTAGCTAGCTGTGCATAACGCATAATGCTAAATATCTACTGTCTATAACACTTCAATGAGGCAGATATAAAAGTTAAAAGTGTTATAAGTAGTAGATAATTTGATCAAATGGAATTTTACCTGATGAAGATGATGTGATATGTTGAGTTGACAATGAACGAGCGGGTGTTTGATGCTGGTTTCTCGTAAAATGTCTATCTAAAGTAGCCGTGACCCCAGGTCGTCCATATGAACTATAATATCCTCCCTCCGTCTACACACATAAAGAAATCATGTGAGTGTTCCCAACCTAGACCTGAAAAGTACTTACGTCCTTAAGGGCTGCGTGTATATTTTCCGCACTGTAAGTAAACCTGGCGGCCCTTTGTTGATTGAGCACGTCACGTGAGGCCCGGATCTGTTCGTATATGGCAGACGTTGACGGAGTTCGGCTGAGCCATTGTCTATATTCATCTGAAGTGAATACACTAAGTGACGAGGGTATCTTCCCTTCACACACTCGTAATGAAAGAGGTGATGCGAGCGAAGGGATAATCAGATTACGGAAGATAAAGGAGAGGCTCTTAAGGTAACCAGCAATTAGCGTGATCTTAATGAGAATGAGATGATTGGTGCAATGGAAATCAAGCGGAAATCAATTTAATTAGAGTTTCCTTAAACTTAAATAAAAGGACAACACTCAAGATTGTTTTGATCTGTACGCATCTCAAATATTAAGCGTTTAATTGAAACCGCAATGCTGCGATTGCTGGTAAATACTTACGACATTTGGAAGTAAAGCTTACCTCGGTGTCGAATGGAAGGCATTTCCGGAGCTGATAAGTTGCCATCGGCTTCGTCTTGCAACAATGTTCCACCAAATCTTTTATTCATTGCTAATCTGTAAATATTATTAGTTTATTATCAAACACTATTGCAATTTTATGGCGTAAATATTTTTATCTACGACCACTATTGTAAATGCCCATTATTGTACAGTTATAAATTGATTATTATTATTTTATTGACTATAGAAATCCATCATAACACACACATATGTAACAGTCCGCGATTAATGATCAGTTATGATTGATAACACACACGTGCGTTTGGTTTACGATTCGTTGATTGGTTGAGAGTTGCTACTACGTGCTCATACGTTCAGCGCCCCCGATACCGTGCCACAATTCAAACTAACGGAAACTAACATTGCGTACATTGGGTTGCCTATATCTATGAGCAATCTTATTCCAGTTTAACACAAATAAGTACTAAATAATAAGGTATGTAACCATTAAGAATGTATTTCTTTCAATTTAATATCAAGTTAATAATCGTCGAGTAACAGTTATATATGAAAATACAACTGTTTGTTTATTATAATGTAAGATAATGTACCTAATAAGAAATACATTTGTTACGTCATAACATATTTTTCTTATTAAACAGAAACAAATTAGTGTGGTCGTAGGTAAAGTATAGTACATAACTCGAGTTGTAAGGCAATTACAAACTCGCGGAATTACGCGGAATTAAAAGAATTCCTAAAAATCCTACATAATAGAATACGTAAGAAATGCGAAGAAAACCTAAGCAAGGAACAGTTTGGTTTTAGAGATGAACAAGAGAAGCGTTGTTTGTCAGTTTTCATTCAAAAATGTAGAGACAAAAAAGGACGTGTACATCTGTTTTATTGATTATGAAAAGGCATTTGAATGTTTAAAACACGACGTCCTAATTAACGTCCTGATGACCAAAGGCCTAGACCAAAAAGATATCTGCTTCATAAAAAAATTGTACGAACACCAGACTGCTGTAGTACGACTCGAGGACGACACGACCAGTGATATACCTATTAAACGTGAAGTACGTTAGGGCTGTGTACTATCACCATTGTTGTTCAATATCTACTGGAAACAAATATTCCTGAAAGCCTTGGAAAACTCTACAGATGGAATCAAGATCAATGGTGAACTATATCAGGCACGCGGACAATGCGGCTATATTTGCAGCGCAAATATAGCCGCAAATATTTGCAGTGTAGCTGGACTACAACGTTTTATGAACCAAATGATAGAAGAAGGTGATGCGCTTCGGCTAAAAGTAAATACGGTCAAAACGAATCAGTAGAACACCAGATATCCAAGCCAATTTGCAAGTGTACGATTAGCAAATAGAGCAGGTCGCTAAATGTAAATACTTGGGCAGCTGGATCACCGAAGACCCGGATCCAGATCTGGAAGTAAGAACACGCATCGAAATAGCCAGAACAACGTTCCTAAAGATGAGGAAAGTATTTTGTGAGAGAAGCCTAAACCTTAACCTATAGGTAAGATACCAGTTCGGTAAGTGCTACATTCACTCGATAATATTGTATGTTGTTGATGCTTGGACGTTGAATATCAATACTATGTACAAAATAGAAGCGTTTGAGATGTGGATCTTTCGAAGAATGCAGAGAATATCCTGAGCGGAACACATCACGAATAATGAGGTTCTTATACACATGGACAGAGACAGAGGGCTACTGGTTAAGGTAGACTTCCGAGCAACGCGGCTCTGGCGTCACTAACGCAGCGATACTGACGCGGCGACATAGCGATAGTATTATGCACTATGGTACGTATGAGGCGCCATTCGAGCACAGCGACACTGACGCGCTCAGCGTTAATTCGTAAGTGTCGCTGCGCTCGAATGGCGCCTCATACGTTTCTATAGTGCATAATACTATCGCTATGTCGCCGCGTCAGTATCGCTGCGTTAGTGACGACACAGCTGCGTTACTCGGAAGTCTACCTTTATTGTAAAGAAACGTAAGACAGCGCCCCTAGGACATATCCTCAGAAATACAAAATATAGCCTTCTAAAATAATTAATGGAGGGCAAGATAGAGGGGCGCCGTGGCCCAAGACGAAGGAAGTGCTCCTGGTTAAAGAACATAAGAGACTGGATGCTCCTGGTTAAAGAACATAAGAGACTGGACTGGTCTGGACTCCCTCTCATTGTTCAGAGCGCTTAGATAACTTAGAAGCAGGGGGAGAAAGTAAATTAAATCATTCTAAATATAGTAGTTATTTATAAGATAACTTACCGAGTGGCTCCTCGAGTATCTCTTGGTAAAGAATTAAATTTAGTAGAGATATCTGTTGATGTCAAAGGATTAGTTCTTCCTAATGTTGGTATTGTGCTATGCGGAACGGCCGGTGGTTGATTTCTACTGCAATTAATAATTATACACGTTATTCAATATTACAAACTTAGAAATACCGGTAATACCTGTAATAGTAGTAGCTGCTTCTAGGTCCACAGGTGGCTTCAGTATCACTGGAGTAATCTAAGCTACTTCTATTTCTTCGAGTTAACGTTCCACCTGCATATTGACCTGAACTGGCGTATTTGGCTTGGGCAAGTTGAGCCGCCACGGATGCTTGCTCCACATACCTTTGGTTATATCGACTTAGTGTAGATCCCGATTTGAGACTAGATCGTAACAGGCTATGTCGTCCGGCTGGCGTAATACTTGTATAATCTGAATATTCTGTATGTGGCAAGTGTTGATCTGATCCAGATCTGGGCATTATACGACGAGAACCCGTACCTGTATGTTGTACGTAATAATGGGAGGATGGACTTTGTTGGGAGGATAACCTAAAAAGGCACATTGTTAACAGACTTTCAGCTATCAGAAATCTTTAAATTTACCTTGGGGGCAAAGGTTGATTTCCCGCGCTCATCCTCCTATTGGGTAATCCGAAGGAATGCACCTTTTCCGCAAGGCTTTCCAGAGTATTCGGATAACTGCGTTCGTACGGTTGGAAGTGTTGTATGTTCGATTTAGGTTGTTCGGTTATTACGGGCGGAGGTGGTTGATAGCCCCACGAGTCCGGCGGTCTAGAATTATAATATAAATCTAAACCGTTACTATCTTGAGTAGCAGTGTGTCCCCTTCCGTCTAATCCTAATCCTAGTCGTGATCTGGACTCACTCATTTCTCTTCCATCGCCTGTATGTCTTTGCCTCATCGTATCCCTAAAATAATTCAAGTACTGTAGAATTAATCTAGGACGAAGATAGACCCATAAAAGAGATCAAATAAAAATTGTACAATTTAATTTAAATTAAAATGAATTCAGAGCTTTTACGATCTTGCCGGGTTTACGATCTTACCCCACTCCACCTTTTTTGAAAAAAAATTAAATATTATCGATACTTGAACATTTAATCCAACTTGTCCACATCTTTGAAGAGTGCCGAGTGATTAATTTGCTTTCTTTTGATTTTTGATAAGAAATTTTCAGATTTGATTATGTTAAGGGAGAACTTAAGCGTAGAAAAATATTACTTATTATTGCCGAACAAAATTCTGAATAAAACACTAAAAATCGCTAAAAATTTTTTCGGATAACTAGACCAATTCAAATCTTTGCTACAATTGGGGAGGTCGGTTCGAAGCTACAGCAGTAGGGAAAGATCCTTCGTTCTGGCGCCACCTCCTTATGGGGAAATTACATGCAAAATATAGTCCCAGCTGCCTTATGGAAAATTACATGTAAAATCTAGTACCATCCGTCTTATGGGAAATCCTATACAAAATAGTAGGTACAGTACGTGGTCAAGCGTGTATGTGTAGATGAATCGACATGACTAGACAGACAAGACTAGACAGACGAGACTTATTTTATGGGGCGTAGCTGGCAAAATACAATTGCCCAGACAAGTGGTCCCCATGAACTAGCTGAGCTGGTAAATATAATTCCAACAGGTACACACTAGAACAGCCATTGGCATTAATTCGTGGTGTCTGTTAAGTTCCGGGTCTCTCTTTCGTGCCTTTCTTTTCCTTTCATAATGTCCCTCATCATCGCCGTTATTGCGTTCAAGTCTGCTTCTGTTCGAAGGAGTAAGTAAGCCTACATAACCGATTTGCTGTTAGTCGGTAGTCTGTCCATTTTAAGCACTGAAAGATGGTATGTTCAGCGGAGTCGATCTCCAGACAGAACCAACAGATGGAGTTATCTTTCTTTTTGAATTTGAAGGAAATGATCCGAAGACCCCATGTCCAGTAAAGACCTGGGTGACATAATAGTCAACCTCTCCCCACTTTCTTTCCTTCCACCGTCTCAGTCCTTATCGTCCGTCTTCACCGTCTTCACGTCCATCCGTCGTATCCTTCCCATCTCTGCTGCAACTCATCCATGCATTTGTTTTTTGCATCAGAAGTTCTTTTCTTACCGTGCCGATATATACCATCTCCAGAACCCTCAGTTCGATAGGCCGAAGTGAGGCTAAAGCTGTTGCTGCAGCCGTGGATACAGTTCTGTATGCCGATATCACTCTAAGAGACATTTTTCTGTTAAGGGATTCTAGCTTATTTCTGTACAAGGAATATTTAAGCGCCTATGACCAGATTGGTGCTCCGTACATGATAGTTGAGGATGCAGCGTACATAAGCAATCGGCGTTTCCTTTCGCGCGATCCCCATAGATTTGGGGTGATTCTAGTGAGAGCCATTAATGATTTATGGACTTTCTCGCACTTAATTTTGATGTGAGTAGTCATACGAGCGTTTTTATCCAAGTATACATCCAACTTGATTGCCGGCTTACTTGTAACCATAGTATTCTCATTTTTTACCGACAGACTTTTAAGTTTACTTCTGCCTGTAAGAATTACCATTTCGGTCTTAGCAAGTGTCATTTTAATACCCATTTCTGTCAGCTGTTGCTGTATTATTTCTAAAGCGTTTTGAGCGGCTTCTGAAAGTTCTAATGCGTTCCTGCCGCGGACGATGACTGCCAGGTCGTCGGCATAAGCCACCGAGGTTATATTTTTTCTTAGATACAGCTGTAGGATTTGGTTGTAAAATATGTTGCATAAAGTTGGTCTTAATATGGAGCTCTGAGGAACACCGCAAGTTGTTTCAATTTGTGATCCTTGGTTGGTAATAATGTAACGTTTGGTGAGACAGACGAGACTTTTTTTTCTCTTTTATTTCCCCCCTGAGCACCCTGAGACCGCTTGCAGCATTTACATTCAAGGTGTCAGTTGTCATATTATTTAAATACAATAAAATTAATTTGCAATAAAATATGTTAAATGTGTTTGTGTCTTCTATCGCAGCAGATGGTAGCTGGGATTAGTGTTGTTTTCCTCTTTTTCCAGAGACGTTCATCTGCTTCTTTTTGGGATAGGATCTTGTTGATCATTGCGTTTATCCGTCCCAGTTATTCGAGTCCCAGTCTTTCTGTGATTGTAGCATTTGTTCAATTGTATTCCTTGGATTAAGGTTGTCTACTGCTATATCCTTGCGTTCTTTGTCCCATCTCGAGCAATCGTATAGCGTATGGATTACGTTGTCTAGTTGTCCGCAGTATATACAATCTGGATCTGATGCCCTCCCGATGTTGTGAAGGAATTCCTTAAAGCACCTATGGCCCGTGAGTATTTGGGTAAGGTGGTACTTTATTTCTCCATGTTTTCGTCCGTACCAAGTCTCTATATTGGGGATGAGAATCCTTGTCCACTCGCCTTTTGGTGTCATATTCCACGCTTCCTGCCATTCCCTTAATAGGTTATCGTTTGCCTTGTTTCTTGTTATGTAGTCTTTGGAAGCATAATGTAGGTATTTCCTTAGCCTGATTTGCAAGTTTATTGGCGGAATGCCTGAGATAACTAACGCTGCATCTCTGGTCACTGTCCGATAGGCACTACATACTCGCAGAGCCAGTTTTCTCTGATAAGCTTCTAGTTTTCAAATATTGTTTCTATTAGTGGCTTGTGCCCAGGTAGGGGCACCGCACAACATCGCAGACTGGGCAACTGCGCTGAGCAACCTGCGTTTGCTGCTCTTAGGCCCTCCAACATTGGGCATAAGTTTTTCGAGGGCAGACGTGGTTTTTATTGCTCGCTCTTCTGCCATATTAAAGTTCTCATTAAAAGACAAACACTTGTCGATTATAATTCCTAGATATTTGATGTTTGCTTTAGGTATGATTTCTAAATCCAGTACTTGGAAGGAGATGTGTGCAAGTTTTCTGTATCCCGTTAACAGAACTGCTTCAGTTTTTTCAGGAGCTATGCGCAGTGATTTTGACTCCATCCAGCAGACAATTTGTTTGATTGCTTGATTAGCCCTTAGCATGATACCCTTTTCTGTTTTGCCGACGATTGTTAGTGCAAGATCATCAGCGAAGCCTGTTAGGTTAGTCCCTTCAGGTAGCTCCAGCCGAAGTACTCCATCGTAAAATACGTTCCACAGTCTCGGTCCTAATACAGAGCCCTGGGAGACACCATTAGTGACGTTGTGCGGTAGCGTATCTTGTTCGGCTTGAAGTATGACACTGCGGCCCTCGAAGTAGCTGCGAACCATTCGTAGTAGATACGGAGATATTTTTCTTGTTGTTAGTTCTTCCAAGATGTCTTGCCAAAGAGCGGAGTTAAAAGAGTTGCGAATATCAATCGTAACTAGGGCACATATTTTCCTAGTTCTTTTGCTGCCTACTTTGGCCTTATTGGCGATATAATTGACCTTTTTTGTGACGTCGATAGTTGATTTACCTTCCCGGAAGTCGAATTGGTTCTCCGAGAGGTTTAATCCATACTTCTGTTATTTTTTGAGCCAACTTACGAGCAGTTGTCCTAGTAGTTTACCAGCTACGTCTAGTACACATAAAAGGCGATAGGAAGAAGGTTCGCCTATTGGATTGTTCCCTTTTTTTAATGAGAACTAGCTTCGCTTGTTTCCATCTACTTGGAAACGTACCAGTGATTAGGTTTTCATTTAAGACTTTCAGTACTAGTTCTGGGGAGGTTTTTGCTAATAGTTTGACGGCTTCGGGGGACAGACAGACCATCTGGACCATGCGCTCTTTTGTATTTTAGGCACTTGCTTGTCGCGATTAGTTCTTCGGTGAATAGCGGAATTTCTATAGCTTGCGGTTGCTTCCAGGATGCTTTAGGATGAGCAAGGAATAATTCTTTGGCTATGGTTGGTACTATTGGAGGATGGTTGGTACTATTGGTATTTGTTGGCTTATCTGCCGGATGCGCAGGTTCCTCGATGCTATTTTGTACGCATTGCCCCAAGTATCTTTATCAATGTTTTTGCAGAGCTTTTCCCAGTGTATTTTTTTTAAAGGTTAATTTCGCCACGTAGTTCGTTTTTAGCGTCGTTGTATAGTTGTTTTATCTACTCTAGGCCTTCAACCTGTTCTGTCTTCCGGGCACAGCGAAGATACCTTCTTTTAGTGGCTGTGCAGGTATTACTTTTGGTTGCGATGGTCTCATTCCACCAGTATACGCTTTTTCTCCTGTGGTTTTCGTTTCTTCCAGGCATGGGAGTTTCGCATGCTTTTCTTACTGCTGCTATTAGTTTGTCGGCGCTATGGGCTTGAGTCTTGTTTCATTCTATGGTTACATTTCTGGAGACTTTTTCTTCGTTTTTATTTGTTATTGTCACTAACTTTGTCTTCTGTGGGTAATGCATCTTACTCTTGGGATGTTGTTCCATTTGGATTTTAATATACCGGTGATCGCTTAGAGATTCTATGTCGAGGACCTTCCATTTCGAGATAACTTGCCAATATCGCTTGAAGCAAAAGCAAGGTAAATAATAGAGAACGATTTCCTCTTTTCAAATGTAGCCCTATTTCGATTTTGCAGGTAGAGATCGAGTTTTGCAGCCCATTCCATTATAAAATCACCTCGGCGATCCATGTTTGGGCAACCAGAGTATGGCGATTTTGCATTAAAATCCCCCCCGATTATTTTCCCCTTTGTCTTTGTTCGTATATACCTGCTTAGTATGTTAGGTGAGGTCGAAAGGTTGTTAATTTCGTCGTTCGATGAGAAGTAACAGCTGTACAAGATACATTTTTGTAGTTCTACCCATGTATACCCAGGTCCAATTCTTGGGTTGCTGATTCTTATGGCTGAGTCCTTTCTTGGGTCAGTGTACCAGTTTTGGATCACTAACTAATTTTTTGTTAGGTTCACTTATCAGTAATACATCTGTTTGTAGTTCTGTGGCTGTGGCATGTAAGATGTCATGTGTCAGACGTCGGGCAGCGGCATCTCATAAAATTAATTTGGAGGATTTTCAAGGCCATTTTTTAGAATTATTTGCCTCCTCCTTCGCTTCTCCTCCGCCAAAGCTTTCTGAAATTCTGGACACATTCCGGAATCCGACCTGTGATACTTCATAATGCATATTGGGCAATAAGGCTCATTCTTGCAGTCGTTTGCCTTCTGGCCTTCTTGCCCACAATTGAAGCATAGATTTTGTCTGTCTTGTCCGTTACATGTACTGCCGTAATGTCCTGCTTTCCAGCATCTAGGGCATCTCTCCAGTTGCATTCTTTCCTCCCTTACTCTGCATTGTACCCAGCCAATCTTTAACCTGCCTTTCTCTATTAGTCTCTTGCTTGTTTCTGTGGAAGTGAAACAGTCGCTACTTTGGTCTCTCAATACGCTGGTCTAAAGTTTTTTTATGATCACTTGGTGTTTGCTAATTTCGATTGTGTTTTGTAGTGCACTGAGTATTTCGTCCTTGGAGGTCACTGAGTCTAGATCCATTATGTTTATAGTTATGTTTGTGACAGACGAGACTAGACAGACAAGAGTAGACAGACAAGACCAGACAGACAAGAATAGAAAGACAAGACAAGATTAGATAGACAAATGGGATAATTAAAATGAATTGCGGGTGTGTAGCGGGGTAACGGATATGTATGCATAATTGATGAATATATGCTTGCAATATTACCGGTTGATTCAAATGAGATTTAAACCGGACAAGACTAGACAGACAAGACCGCACAAGACTTAACTTTGATAAAATATATAAACAATCGTGTCCAGTTTAAAAATTGCAACCGCTACTATAATTTAACTACAACTACCGCAATAAGTAACGCCTAGTAATCAATTTCGTCTTTGAACTTGTAAACGTGCGCAATTATGGAATGTCTGAATTGTGAACTAATTGATAAGAACCGTGTTTCATTTTATCGCTATACATCCGGCACGTGGGTAGTACTTATGTAAGCTTGAGCTGTAAATTCGTCGTCATGCCATCTGCCTCTCTAATCCTGTCTCTCTAGTTTTACCAACCTTGGATTATCCGTCTAGTCTTCTCTATCTAGAATAAATTTTAAATATATATATTTAATACAAAATAGATGAATTGAAAAAAATCCCCACAGCCGATCAGAGGGTGACCTGAGGAAGAAGGAGCTTTTCGATTATAAAAACAGTATTTTTAATAAGACAGAATAGAAAATTATCTTGCCTACTCGATGGTGATTATGATATGCCCATCTGGAGCTATGTGGAATCCCCACAGCCTTAGTACGACAATCTGCATTCTCGGCAAATGCCCCAGCTATTATTCTCGATGATCGATGGATCTAACAGCCCCATATATTCATACGACACTACTATGAAGTTTGTCTCCGTTTCGGCAAATACCCTATAGCCACATGGAATCTTATGATCCTCTCATAGCCCAACCCAATTGATAGACTAAGTAACATTAACTCATTAAGGTGAGGCTAGCCTGTGCACATGTCTTCGATATTAGTCAGCTTTTAATCCCCTTTTAATCAGGTCTAATCAGCTTTTAATCTGCTTTAATCAGCTTTCAATCAGCTGTTAATAAATTGTAATAAGCTTTAATCAGCTTTAATACACTAAAAGAGCATGAGGTCTATGTAGCCCCACGCCAAAGAGGGTGTTAGGTCTATGTAGCCCCCCACCAAAAGAGTGTAAGGTCTATGTATCCCTGCACTAAAGAGGGTGTGAGGTCTATGTAAACCCACGCTAAAAAGGGTGTGAGGTTAGATAGACGTCACACCCGGTTTAGCGTGGGGTTACATAGACCTCGCACCCTCGTTAGCATGGGGTTACATAGACCTCACACCCTCATTAGCGTGGGATTACATAGACCTCACACCCGTTTAAGCGTGGGGCTACATAGACCTCACACACTTTTAGTTTATTTCAGCTGATTAAAGCTTATTAAAGCTGATTAAAAACTGTTTAAAAGCTTATTAGACTTAATTAAAGCTGATTAATAGCTGATTAAAGCTGATTAAAAGCTTACTTGACCCGATTAAAGCTGCCTAATATCGAAGACTTGTGCACAGACTCATCTTAATTAGTTAATTTTAGTTAGCCCATCAATTGGGGTGGGCTATGAGGGGATCATAAGATTCCATATGAGTGGCTATAGAGTATTTGCCGCAACGAAGACAAACTTCATAGTAGTGTCGTGTGAATATATGGAGCTGTTAGATCCATCGATCATCGAGAATTATAGCTGGGGCATTTGTCGAGAATGCGGATTGTCGTACTATGACTATAGGGCTCACACATAGCTGCAGATGGGCATATCATAATCACCATCGAGTATGTATAATAATTTTCTATTCTGTGTTATTAAAAATACTGTTTTTATAATTGAAAATCCTCAGTTTTTTCCTCAGGTAACCCTCTGGTCGGCTGTGGGGATTTTTTCTATTCACATCTATTTTTTATTAAATATATATTTTTAATTTATTCTAGATAGAGAAGACTATACGGATAAACCTGGAATCGTAAAACTAGACAGGGAGGACTATTAGGATGAATTTAGAGCTCATGCTTATACTACCCACGGGCCGATGTGTAGCGATACTATTAAACAAGTTCGAAAATGTGGGCTCTGCGGTTCTTATCAATTATTTCACAATTCAGGCATTCGATACTCGCGCGTGTTTACTGAACCGATACACGGCAGACGAAATTGATAACGAGGCGGTAGCTAAAGTTAAATTGTCGCAGGGGTTGCAATTTTTGAACAGGACACGATTATTTATATTTTTTATCAAAGTTAACCGCCCGGTCCTATTTATTTAAATTAAATTTAAAAACAATTAGTACGATCGAGGTTACAAACGAGTTTCAAGAAACTTAAGAAATTTCGTTCAAATGTCACGCATGTGCAGATCCAAAAATTGCACATTTGAATCAACCCTTAATATATCTGCAATCAATTATGTATTCATACCCGTTTCCCCGCTATCCACCCGCAACTCATTTTGAATTTTCTCCGCTGGCCTGTCTAATCTTGTCTGTCTAGTCTTGTCTATCTAGTCTTCTCCGGTCTTGTACGGTCTAAATTCCATAATCTCATTTGAAACAACCCGTAATATATATGCAATCAATTATGCATACATATCCGTTTCCCCGCTACTTAATTTGATTTTTCCCATTTGTCTGTCCAGTTTTGTCTCTCTATTCTTGTCTGTCTAGTCCTGTCTGTCTAGTTTCGTCTGTCTAGTCTTGTCTGTCTAGTCTTGTTTGTCTAGTCTTGTCGGTCTAGTCTTGTATGTCTTTGTCTGAATATGCAGGTCCAAAGAGGACCAAAACAGCAAGGCTGGAAGATTACAGCCAGAGGTTGGTCGAAGATTCTAACAATTCTAGGCAACGACCCCGATCAAAACAACGAAACACCGCAAGTGCATCCCAACCCAACTTGCTAATAGCCCGACATAACTCGCCGAATATATCCTCAAATTGTGCGATAAATGTTTTCCAAAACAAGGTCGACCAAATCACTGTCACCAACCCGTATACTGGTGGACAACAACAATAGCTGGAAAAAAAGAGCCGAATGTATCAGCAAACGAAGAGTACTGGTGAGGATAAATAAGACAAACTCAAAAGATGCGCAGACGGTGGCGGCGAGAAATGAATATTTTAACTCAAAGGCATTTGACGACTTTTATAAATACTCGCAAGAAAGAACTCTGGAAGGATCTTTGTAAGCAACTAGAGGAGGATATATGGGGCCAAGGTTTAAAAATCATTTCGGGCAAACTAAAATTAAGGCCAAAAATCACGCTGAGCGAGGAAAACATAATAAACCAAACGAAAAAATTGTTCCCAATAAGACCAAAAATCAATTGGGTGGACCCCGAATACATAGAAATAAAGCCCTTTGTACTAGAAGAAATTTTAGCAACTGCGCAACGGATTAAGACAGGTAAAACTCCTGGTCCTGATTGTATATCCCCGGACGTGCTTAAAGTGTTAGTAAACAAGAAACCCGAATATGAGTAATGAATAACTACTGCCTATACAAGAGAGAATTCCCTGATATTTGGAAGGTGGCACGACTCGTTCTTATTGAACAGCCTATAAAAGACACGGCAGACGAAACAACATACCGCCCAATATGTATACTTAACAGTTCAGATAAATTTTTAGAAATGCTTATTGAGGCACGCGTAGGGGACGAACTAGCAACAAAAGAAATAATACCTCACAGACAGTACGGGTTTCGGGCGGTCAGGTCGACTATAGATGCACTTTCACGTAATTGTCATTTCAAGTCATGGAAACCCCGAACTCAATCAGAGAAAAAGCATACCAATACCAAGAGTTCTCTGTCCTAATTACTATAGACGTAGAAAACGCATTTAACTCGGCTCCTTGGGATCAAATAATAGACGCGTTAATCACAGCGAACATTAGCCCACACCTGGTAAAAATGATCCAGTCCTACCTCACCAACCGTTACATTATTACCAACCAAGGTTCAAAAATTTAAACAACTTGCGGTGTTCCTCAGGGCTACATATTAGGACCATCTTTATGGAATATATTTTATAACAAAATGCTACAGGTGGACCTAGGGAAAAACGGAACCTCGGTGGCCTATGCCGACGACCTGGCAGTCATCATCCGCAGCAGGAATACATCAAAACTTGCAGAAGCCGCTCAAAACGCTGTAGAAATAATACAGCAACAGCTGACGGAAATGGGTATTAAGATGGCACCCACCAAGACCGAAATGGTAATTCTTACAGGCAAAAGTAAACTCAAAAGTCTGTCGGTAAAAATTTTACAAATTAGCCGGCTATCAAGTATTTGGGTGTATACTTGGATAAAAACACTCGTATGGCCACTCACGTCAAAATCAAGTGCGAGAAAGTTCAAAAATCATTAATGCCTCTCACTAGAATCACCCCAAACCTATGGGGACCGCGCGAAAGGAAACGCCGTTTGCGGCTGCATCCTCAACAATCATGTACGGGACACCAATCTGTTCACAGGCGCTTAAATATTCCTTGTACAGAAATAAGCTAGAAGCCCTTAATAAAAATTGGCTCTTAGAGTGATATCGGCATACAGAACCGTATCCACGGCTGCTGCAACAGCTTTAGCCTCACTTCCGCCTATCAAACTTAGGGTTCGGGAGATGGAAACATATATCGGCACGGGAAGAATAGCAGGTCTGATGCAAAAAACAAATGCATAGATGAATGGCAGCAGAGATGGGAAGGATACGACGGATGGACGAAAACCTTTATTAAGGACGTGAGACGGTGCAAGGAAAGAAAATGGGGAGAGGTTGTCTATTATGTCACCCAGGCCTTTACTGGACATGGGGTGTTTGGATCATTCCTTTTTAAAATCAAAAAGAAATATAACTTCAGTTGTTGGTTCTGTCTGGAGATCGACACCGCCGAACACACCATCTTTCAGTGCATAAAATGGACAGACTACCGACTAACAGCAAATCAGTTATGCGGCACAGTAGTTGCAACAACAAACGTGGCAGATTTACTCCTCAGAACAGAAACAGACTGGAACGCAATAACGGCGATAAAGAGGAACACAATGAAAGGAAAAGAAAGGCACGAAAGAGAGAACAGGACTTAGCAACGGATGGCAATATTGAAGAATTTACAGACACGAGGTTGATAAATAGGTAGAAAACCTAACAGACACCCCGAAGTCATGCCAATGGCGGTTCCAGGGTATTCCTGTTGGAATTATATTTACCAGCTCAGCTAGTTCATGGGGACCACATGTCTGTGCAATAATATTTTGCCAGCTGCGCCCCATAAAAAAAAAGTCTTGTCTGTCTAGTCTTGTCTGTCTAGTCTTATCTGTCTAGTCTCGTCTGTCTAGTCTTGTCTGTCTAATCTTGTCTGTATAGTCTTATCTGTCTAGTCTTATCTATCTGTCCTCCTCGGTGATGTAGTTGACAACATACCCACCTTTCAATGCGGGAAACCCGGGTTCGAATCCTGGTCGGGGTGACAACAACTAGGGCGGTTTTAACTAACGATCCGGGCTGCCTACCCTAAATGAATGCAAAATATGCGGTACTGGGGTGGCGCATACTAAAAGCCAAGGTGGAATAGGGGGTTTAGTGAGAGCTTCCCCCGAACCACTTTTAAAAATAGTCTTATCTATCTAGTCTTGTGGCGCCCTCTACACACACACACGCGCGGCCACGTACTGTACTATTTTGTATAGGATTTCCCACCAGGCGGCTGGGACTAGACTTTACAAGTAATTTCCCCATAAAGAGGTGGCGCCAGAACGAAGGATCTTTCCCTACTTACAGCTAACATAGCTGCACATAAACCCTTCTCTCACTGACTTACTATGTACCATGTACCATAGGTAAATAAAATAACGAGCGAAATTACTACTACTACAACTCTGGATCCATACACCATTTTCTAATGGTGCTACAGTCCTTGTAGGACCTGGGGACCTCCTCCCACAGCCGAGCGAAATAACACTGTCATAAAAATGTAAAAATATTTTGATTCTCTTGAAAACACTCCTGTTCCTCTTTTCAAAAACTACACGTGATTCCCTATGATTTCTTAGTTGCTTGTTTCACTGCTATCTTTGCAAACACAGAAATGAGGGAATTTCACATATCACACTGCGAAAAATTATTGAATGAGTTTTTTATTAAAAAATGTAAAAGTAAAAAGTACTATTATTTAAATTGCTGTTAAAACTTGTGAACATGTAAATGTAGAATTTTAAAAAGCTCATTTCAATGTGTTACAAACTAATGTAATAATATAAAAAGGTAAAAGTATAAAACAAGGTAATAATAATGAAAACAAAACAAAAAATCGTTCTGCTATCTTTTGTAGTTTAGGAGAAAAATGCACATGAATTTCAATGGCGAATGAACTTGGATGCGCTCCCCTTAATGTGCATAAAAATATATCGAATAAAAGATATGTAATATAAAAATTTTCAATTCAGATAACCGGAGAAATATTTGCTTGTTTCACTTGATAATTATAAATTTAATGTAAATATCGCAAGCATTTGAAACGTATTTTCTGTAAATTATAAAATATGAAACATTTTCCAAAACTATGTTCTATTTTAAAATGCTCATTTTTCTTGTTTTATAATATTATTTCATAAAATATATTTTTTATTACTCATGCGCGCAAAGTACTTCCTGACGCACGTTTTTTAACACGAGAAATGCCACTTCGCATTGTCTTTCCACATAACCTGGGTAACGTAAGCAAATATTCAATATCGCTAGGTTACATTAAAAAACAAATAAATAAGAATAAAATAAAAACAATCAAGACCTCGATATTAAAAAGTGTCAGAAATTTTGTTATTACAAAATAATAATAAAAATTAAAGAAAACGTTTTAAAATGAGTTTAAATTCTACGGTGATACTGGATACTGAGGAGAGTTCTTCTAACGAATCCACACCAACGGAGACAATTGAAAAAGCAAAGAAACAATTAAAAAAGCAAAAATGAGATTCTTCATTTTAGATTCAATTTTTTTTCGGATGGCCCCTGGATCCCAAACTTCTAAGATACATCCCCTCGCATGAGTAATAAAAAATATTGTTTGGTTTCACGAGCGCGTGAAATTGACAACTTTCCGCCCTAATTACAAAATATGCTATTATATGTGATGTGATTATTTTGGGGATATTATTATTTGGTATAAAAATTTATTTCTGTTGAACTACCTATAAAAAGGAAATAAATAAATCATTGAAGGTACCTATGTTGCGCCATGTCTGGTTCATCAATTTCGTCCTCTCTTAAATCTCGCTTGATGACAACGACGGGCGGTGGTTTATGTTCGGCACGAGGTTGCACGTTTGGTGAGCTTTGCCCCCCCTTGCTGCCCTTCCGTTGTCTAGTTGCCAAGACCAGGCGCCTCGGTATCGACATAATGATAACTACATCATCCAAACTCATTCGTGTCACGTCCACCAAGTTTACGGCGAGGATTTCATCTCCGACCTGTAAATACCATTTTGATTGTCTCACGTTATCACATACTTATAATCTCAACTCATTTTTAAAAACTAATTTTCAACCAAGAAAAGAAACAATCAGAAAATTGTTTTCTTAAACGGATTTACACCCTCTTAAGTATTTACATTGTGTAGACTATTTCTTATAGTTTGTATAACGATAATTCTAAAGCACTTCCACAACTTGCATATTAAGTAAGCAGAGCAGAGTAAATAAATTATATCTCGCAAGTAGATTTTGTTAAGCCGATATTAATCTGGGGTGTGGAAATATGTATAACAGCTCCATCCACATTTGAATGCTATAAATAATGGTGTAAGTAAAATATGTTAATTCTCTGTTGTATTATTTTAAGTGCATAGTTTTCTGTTTATTCGTTTATAAAAGGGTGTGTGAAAGGCGTATTGTTAGGACAACCGATAAGTATGTTAAGTCACGAATAAGGTTGTAGTGTTTCCTTCAGACGACGACAAACACGATTAAAGGGATTTCTTTGCTGAAATATATCTGGGATTATCCTCGTCCTTCGTATTTCTAAACGGTACACTACAACAGAGAAAGTTGCTGAGTGATACACTTTTCTGCGTTATTTTAAAAATCAATTTTATTTTAATTATAACTTTGGACACAGTTTTCATATTTCATGGAAATATAAATTAGTTGATTACAATGAAATCACATTTTGATGTGAATTAATTTATAGTTGGAAATTCCATGATAACCGCACATATTTTGTCGAAGACCTGTATTTATTACAACGAACTATATAATTAAAAATAATTTATTTGTACATCGAATGTATTATCAAACAAAATATATTAACAGCACAAAAATATTAATATCAGAAACAATTATTATGTTATCGAATGTACCTCTCATAAAGAGATTGTAAGTTTTTTTTATTATGTACAATGCAAGAAATTGATAAAAGTAGAGGCTATGAAAGATAAAATAAGAGTTTTGGAATAGTTTGTTCAATTAAATTTTCTCATGTCGCATTTTATATTGCTGTTTAGATAATCTGAAAGCCTAAAATAGTTTTCACAAACGAACAAATATTTATGATTTGGTTCTCTCAATAGCACACAGATGTTTCCATGCCAATAATTTAGGGGAAAGTGGTACAAAATTATCCCTTGTAAGGGAAAACAGATATAAAAAAAAACGGCCAACTGCGAGTTGTGACTCGCGCACCGAGGGTTCCGTACAAACTTGTAAGTAAGGTATCTTTAGGAGAACCTAACTGTATGCAACCCATATGCTTCTGGTGCCTGACAATACCACGCAACACATTAGTGTATTTTCATAAGTTTCTAATAGTAAATTCGCATTTTTCTTGTAATTAAACTACATATTTACAGTTTTCAGATTTTTCCCTTTACATGTGCTATAAGACACCGCTTCTTGCCAAATTTCATGATTCTAGGTCACTTGATTCCCTTGTGAAATCGCAAAATATGCGACATAAACGGTCATGACTTTTGATCGCGTTGACTTACAAGTTTGATTTTTTCACAGCTGAAAGAGACCGCAGACCCGAGTATTTGATACAAATTTCAACTTGTTACCTCTACGCGTTCCTGAGAAAAATTGTCTTGACAGACAGACAGACGGACGGACGGACGGACGGACGGACAGACGGACAGACGGACAGACGGACAGACAGACAGACAGACAGACAGACAGGCAGACAGACAAACAGACAGACAGACAGACGGACAGACAGACAGACAGACAGACGGACAACAAAGTGATCTTATAAGGGTTCCGTTTTCGGTACGGAACCCAAGAAGTCCCTAGACAGTGAATTTTGTGAAATTAATAAGTTTACTGTAAGACTAGTATATCTGCCTATAATTTAGTAAGAGTAGGAATACGAAGAGTAGGAAGAGTAAGAATACAATTCTCTTAGCGAGATATACAAATGTATACAGTTTTGTCAAGGTACAGTAAATGATCATTTTGTACACCCGGATGACTGGAATTATCCTTTAGGTTAGGGTAATATGATCCCTGGGATCATTTAATCCCACAGTTAAATTTAGGTAAAATTAAAAATAAAATTTATTATTATAAAAGTAAATGTGGTTTATTTTAGCAACAATTTTAACCTTACAAAGTACAAACACATTGTTCAAAACTCAAACTTTGTTTCTGATAATTAAATCGTTTTAATAACAAAAATGACCTGTCCAAATTCAGTCTTAAGTACAAAACAAAAATGCTCTTATAAAACAGTTTTACAAACTTAAATGTTTTCTAAAGGAGTGAAAACGGTCTTCCACACAAAACACAAAAGTCGCACGTGAAGTCGTCAGGGTCATCGGGATCAACTCCAGTGCATGCCTCATGCCCCCACTTCGAACAACCACAGCATTTGATTCACCCTTCACCTCTATTGTGTTTCGAAAATTTTTCACTACAGAACAAAAATTCTGATTCATCATCATCTTGGCTTGAAGACGATTCTGATATATATATTTTCTTTTTTTTTTTGATTGCGCTTTTGTGGTCCTCTTCTTTTCTTTGTCACATCTACATTTTCTTTCAAACTATCGCTTTCTATATTTTTTTTTTTGTTTTTTTTTATTCATCCGTTCAATTTTTTTTCTTTTTCTTTATCATATTTTATTTGTCTTTCTTCTTCGAACAGATTCTTATACGTTGTGCTTGTGAGTATGCCACTTTTCCCTCATACTTTCTTGACAGTTTTTCTTTTTCCTGTTATATTTGGTAATGGTTGAATTCGACACGGTGGCATACTGAACAATGTAGATTTAATTGGAGGTATAGAGCGCCCGAATCTTTCTTCGTCAGACTTTGCTTGCGGTGGCGAACTATCACGGAATGGTAAGTCTTTATCTCTTTGTGTTTGTGGCTGTGAGATGATGGAGTTAGATTCTGCACATGATGGCGAAGGAATATAAAGAGGGGCATTACAAGACGTAGACGGTATCGGGGATGTAGGACCATATATTGTTTCTTTTGCTAAAATACAAGGCGAAGGTGGAGCTACAAGGAAGGAAACTGTTTCACATATTTTTTTCTCAGATATTGTATGTGACAAGTCAAAGTAATGTGTTGTCAATTCCATAGGTGCCATTGATTGTACTAGAGATTGTAGATATGGTGGTGACGACTTGTACTGCGACCTTTATAGATCTATTGTACCCCACCCTCCTCCTCCAAGTGTTGGTGTACTTACCCATTTAGAGCGCCTCCTCTAATCCTGACTCCCTTAGGAATCTCAGGATCTGGGTGGGATTCAAGGCCTGCAGCTCCTCTGTGTTCAAGCAGTGAGCCCCAAGGTACATCTGTCTCTTGCGGAGTAATGCTCCGCAGTCTTTGAACAGATGTATGGGGGTTTCCTCTGCTGAGCCACAGAATCTGCATCCATCATCCTCCTCTAGGCCTAGGGCCTTGAGATGTTTCCTAAGTCTGCAGTGTCCCGTCAGGGCTCCTGTCAGAATTATGAGCTTGTTCCTGCTTAGTTTCAGGCAAGCTTTAGTTCTCTTCTGGTTGAAAGATCCCAGCATCACTTTGGATTGCCTTAGCCCTGGAAGTTCTTCCCAGGTTTTCATCCATTTTCCTCTTATTTCTTCATCTAAACTTTTGCGGATAGTGTTCACGCTCATACCGCAAAAGGGTTCCGGACCTATAAAGGGGCTACTGGATCCCTTGTTTGCTAGGTGATCGGCTTCTTCGTTTCCGTCTATACCAGTGTGTCCTGGTACCCAGTAGAGCGTTACTTTATTATCCCTGCCAAGCTTGTTCAGCTTCCCCACACAGTTCCATACCAGTTTGGATCTGATGGTGTATGAGCTAATGGCCTTGATGGCTGCTTGGCCATCTGACAGGATAGCAATTCGTTTTTTGCGGTAATTCCTGTCGAGGTTAAACTGTGCACATCTTTCGATTGCGTGTACCTCTGCTTGGAAGATACTTGGGGATGTTCCCATGGATTCGGAGTATCTGGTACGAGGTCCAAACACTCCTGCACCAGTTCCTTCCTTTGTCTTCGAACCATATGTATACCACTTGATGGCATTTTGCTCTATGTGGTATGCTGAGGATTCGTCGCTCCAATCGGCTTTACTACTACACATTGCTGTGTAGTTTTTCTCGAAGTGGTATTTGCATACCATTTCGTCCTTTGGTATTTCCAGCCAGGGGATCTTGGCAGCGAGGTTGTTTCGGTCTCTGCTCCCGATTATTTTACCTCTGCCCATTCCTTCCTTGCTGAACATTACGATCGCCAATCTGACGGCGCTCTCCACCACAAGGTGCAGCGGAGTCAGATCCAGCAGCAGCTACAATGCTGCTGTCGGACACGACCCCATCGCTCCCGTGATGCAGACACACGCCAGTCTTTGAATCTTCTCAAGCTGTTTCCTCATAGAGGCCAGCTTGATTCTACTTCCCCACACAACCGCCCCATAAGTGATTGCAGGTCTCACTATCATGGTGTACATCCATCGCAGGATAGTGGGGTTACAACCCCACGTTTTTCCTGTTAGATTTCTGCACACCATTAGGACGCGTTTGGCTTTACCTACCACTGCCTCAGCGTGTCTATTCCATAGGAGTTTGCTATCTAGTGTGATACCCAGATACCTTATCTCCTGTTGGTATTCTACTGCCTTCCCATCTATGAGTATGGGATGCAGGCAGTTTAGTTTTCTCCTTCTAGTAAATAGTATCACCGTGGTTTTGCTCGGGGTGAGTCTCAATCCCACTGTTTGACACCATCTACTAGTTACTTTGAGGCCTCTGAACAATTTCACAGAGCGTTCCCTCAAATTTTCCTCTGGCCATTATGACTATGTCATCGGCGTAACCTTGACATTTGATGTCTAGGTTGTTTAGCCTAACCAGTAGTTCATCAACTACCAGGCTCCACATTAGCGGTGATAGTACACCTCCCTGTGGGCACCCTCGAGTTATGGAGATCTTAATGGTATCTCTTCCCACTTGTGTCTCCGTCACTCTAGTTCTCAGCATTTCTCCCATCCACCTTGAGATAGTGCTGTCGATACTCCTTCTCTCGAGGGCCGCCTTGACAGCCTCGTGTGAGGTGTTGTCAAAAGCTCCCTCTATATCCAAGAAGGCAAATATCGCTACTTCCTTTGCCTCTAGTGCTGCTTCTATTTCATAGGTGCCATGGGCGTAGCCAGGATTTGGTTTGGGGGGGGGCGATGGTGGCCGGGGGTTTAAGACTAGGATTTAGTTTCGCGGGGGTTTTAAGAAAATACAGTAACAGAAATGCACCAATTTATTTTCTAAAATTGACACACAAGGGTTCCTAAACTTCACATCTACCACGCTCTCTTGAAGCGAGTCGTCTCTACTCGTCTCTTTATCTCAATAAAGTATTAAAAAACATTTATGTATATATTTTGCATATTTCGGGGGACGTTTGAACCCCCAAAACTCCCTCCCCCCCTGGCTACGCCCATGGGTGCTGCATTGTTCTCCGGTACATCAGGCGCTGCTCTAGTAAAAGAACGAAGTTCTAAATTTTTGTTTTCATCTTGTTCAATGGTCCCGGCTGCAAGATAGTCTGCATCAGTAAAAACCTCCAGGTTAAATGGTGTTATTTCACATTTTTTCAAATCCTTTAATTATATTTAAGGGTTCAGCGGCTTTCATGTATTCTTCTGCAAATATTTTACTGATTTGAAAAACAGACACTACTCGTCCCGGATTGTTATTCATCCATTTTTCTAACGCCTGATTGTGGTAAGGCTCAGTGCATACATAACCGCAACGTCAAGCGGTTGCAGCTTATGCGTGCAGTGTGGTAGCAGACATAAAATCGTGACGTTATTATCTCTCGCTTTTAGTATGACATCTAAATTTTTAGTATGGGATAGGTGGCCGTCCAGTATCAAACTAGCGGGATCTTCAGCTGATGGTTTAGTATGGACTAAAAAGTGATCAAACCATTGTGTGAATACTTCCATTTTCATCCAGCCTGATGAATTGCAATCCTCCAGCTGATCTGCAAATAACAGCAGCAGTTGTTTCACCTCTTTCAGCTGACGTTACCCTTGCAACCTGCTTTCGTCCTTTCTTGGCGAAAACTTTACTGTTTTTAGTCGGAACAGTATTGAGACTTGTTTATCGACATTATAAATACGATGGGTTGGAAAAGAATGTTTCTAGTAAACGCTCTGTAATATGCTATAAAATTTGTCTACAACCGGCTTAAAAAAAGCGCGGGAACGAGCAGCTGACGTAGACTCCGGTGCGCGCATGGTGATGTCGGGATGTCTTTTTCGGAATCCACTTAGCCAATCCTTACCTGCTCTGCCTGTCTCTGCAAAAAATCGATGTTTTAAGTTGTTCCTTTCAGCTAATTGATAAGCGAGTGTAAGAATATCTTTGGTTGTTAACCCGTACATCCTGGCTTCCATGTCTTTAATATGTGAATTTAATATGTTGTAATATGTGTAACTCCTGTTCTTGACTGAACACGTTTTCTCATCAAGACTTTGGCACCTCTAATGGCGTGTATATTCTTTTCTTTAGCTGGCCTTTTTAATGCTGTAATCGGCAAGGAGAATTGCTTGCTGGCAGTTTTATATGGCATGCCACGTTTAACAGCAGCTATAGCATTGACTATGGAGATTTCGCTCCAATTTGGCGGGTAGTTTTTCTTACATAATTCTGTGGCATTTTTCTTGAAATAAAATATAACCAATAAACATAACAATGTGGGTAAAATGATCCCTTTAGGGTCATTTAGCCCTCCTACGAGATGATCGTTTTACCCCAAATGCACAACTGTAAAAAACATATAATCATAACCTCATAGTATTCAATTACTACAATCGATCATGGCTGAATATACTATTAAATAACATTGGAAACTAACGCAAACACTCCAATTACATTAAAATTACTTAAACTTTGACAACATCATATTGTATTTATGCTTACCTTATATCAAACAACACTATATTTATTTTGATTCAATAAAATCTTCCGTAATGCTACCACGACCATAATAACACTTTGACGGAATGCTAAAACCGTTGTGGCGAAGACTAGTTTCACTCAAACAACTAGATAGCGCTACTAAATTCGGTAAAATAGTTGATAATCGTTTTACCCCGAGGGATCGTTTAGAACCACTTTCCCCTACCAGTGTAAAAGTCTCAGCTCAGATCATACAATTAAACCATCTATCTACTCCAGCTGGAATATGAAAATATGAAGGTATGCAACAGCATCAGTTTATTTAACCCTTTAGGGTGTTGTCAATTTATTAGCCACTATCACAAAGATTATGTCCCTAATGTAATTATTACAAAAATGATGGATTACAGTCTTTATAGATAATATATGTTACGGTAAAAGTACAAAATCGCCAAATGTAAACATTTGCCGGTATATGTATACACTTAACAATTTGATAGGTAAATGTGAGTTTAAATCTGAGATCAGCTTTATATATCTAATTTCATCGGTAAAAGTACACATTTTCAACGTAAGTAGGGTGAAAGTTAAAAATAATAAAATAAATATGTGTGTGTTATAATATTATGTGTATCTTAATAGATATATGATTTTATCTTCATAGCCCTTTTCGATGAGTTCAGTTCGCTTTTGTAATTGGTATACCTAAGCTTCAGTGACCTTTTTTGAATCTACATAACATCAAGATTGAATCTTTTCATCCCGAATCCCTTCGGCGTGGAAGAAAGCGATCGTTGTGTCTATTCTGAAGAAAGGAGGCAGTCGAGAATGCAAGAACTACCGTGATTAGACTCCTCTCCATCGTCGGTAAATTATTTATGAAAATCATACAACCGATCAGATATTCGCACTCCGTTAGCTAACGGAAGAAAGAATTCGATGTGACAAAGGAACGCTCATCGCCTTCATCGAGTTTAAATCCGCCTTTGATTGCATCGACAGGGCCAATTTGTAGAGAGCCCTGGAGACGCGTGCCGCTGAAAATCATTCAACTTCTTCAAGCATCGTACGTCGGCTCAACCAGCAGTCTTCGTATCCGAAATGACTTATCCGAGAAGTTTCCGATTCGAAATGAAGTACAACAAGGACACTTTGGTCCTTGGCTTGATGGGTAGCTAGTCTTTGGTTTCTCAGATCTTCTTCGACTTGCTTCAGCCATGTCTTCTTTAGTGCTTATCTTCTCCTTATTCTCCTCTTTAAAAAAGGGAAATTACCGACCAATAATCGACTCGCCACTACTTTTTAACGTTGTGGTTAACGCGATTATGCGGAAAGCATTCGATGAACGACGCGGAGTCTGATACGGCGACGGCGACGACAACTTCATAACCGATCTGATATTCGCCGACGACAGCGCCGTCTGCGCCGACACGGATGGCGAAGCAACAGACATTTTGCACGACATTGCCCAGTCATACGGATTAGTGATCAAAGCTGATAACACCTAAGTGCTCAGAAGAGATGGATCGGAAGCGAGGGTTTACCTCAATGAAACTCAAATCGAACAGGTACCACAGTTCAAGTATTTGGAATCGCTTGTGACTGAGAAGGAATTGGCGTCGACGGCCGATGTTCATGGCCGGATCGGTCAAGCAACAGCAGCATTCGCCTTGCTCAAGTATACATATGAAAGCGGACGAATATCAGCATCAAAACCAAAATACGCCTATACAGAACGTTAATCCTTCCTATTCTTCTTTATGGATCAGAAACGTGGACACTGCTCAAATCGGACCTAAAAAAGCTCCAGGTCTTCCAAATGCGATGCTTGAGACAAATATTACGTGGCTCTATCCACAATCGACTCCAAAACGAGACGATTAGAGAAAACTGCGATCAACAGACACCGATCGAAGAAGAAATACAAAAACCAAGAGTACCTGCGTTTGTTTGGCCCCGGCTTCCACGCAAACTCCTTTGGCGGGAGCGATCGCCAGACTGGAGAACAAAAAGACACGCACCAAAGAAGACATGGTTGAAACAAGTGGAAGAAAATCTGAGAAACCAAAGACTAAATACCCATCAAGCCAAAGACATCGCAATCGATCGGAAGTAGTGGAAACGTATCGTGAATGGAGCATGAAATGAATGTCGTGAAAGTGCTCACCTCCTCAAGTCCTCAATGCGAAGATACACTTTTTTTTAATCCGTAGCCGGCGATTGAGCTGGCCACGTATTAAAAAATTGTATCTTGTCAGATATCCCATGCGCTGTGTATGTTAACGCAAACCTCTATACATACGCCAACATCATTAGGTATTTGTACACATTTGCCGGAAATAATTGATAAATATAAGTTGAACTCACATTTACAAACCAAAAAGGTATATGTATATATATCGTGGTAAATGTATACATATACTGATAAATGTATACATATACTGGTAAATGTATACATATACTGGTCAATGTATACATATGGTAAATGTATACATTTACCAAACTACGTACTTTTAGGTAACATATATTCAAATAACCAAACACTATATGATTAAATATGTGAACAGTTTCTAAAGCTGTACGTTGAAGTGTGAAAAGTTTCTACCCTTTTGATCACTGCATGACTTTTTAACTATTCTACACAATAATTCGATACTATTTTAATTAGTGTTATCTGTTATATTGTGTACTTAGGTTGATATTTTAAAACCGTAGTGTGCGTTGTGAACAGTATAGCTGTCTCAGAAAATTACAAAGAGCATCTAAATAGCTACAAAAAAGGTATGTACGCGATCAAAACAAAAGTCCTTCGAAATCATCCCCGAAACCAAAATGCTAATAGAAACGCGGAGGAAGACTAGCCGACAATCAACTGAATATAGCCAAGCAAATAGAACAATTCGCAAAGAAATCCGAAAAGATGTATGACTATATAACACCAAACTAATGCAGATGATGCTATAAGAGACAATATGAATATGACGGTACTACGATCCAAGCTCTCAAAAGTAAAAATTAAAATATTTCAAGGTGAAGGATGAACAAGGAATAGTTGTTACTAATAAAAGCGGAATAAAAAATGCAATCCAGAACTTTTATCAACACCTACAACACTCTCAATAACACCAGAGACAAAACCAGGAAGTCGACAGGTGATAAAAAACACTGGAGTAGGGAAACATAGGATCGATCTGGTCCCGCCTCCCGCATATGGGAAAATACATGTAAAATCGAGCCCCCCTCCGAACACATATGGGAAATTACATGTGTTCAGTAGTTCTGTACGTGCCCTAGCATGTACGTATATATCGTAGTCACATAGTGAAATCCGTCAGATTGTGTAAAACAGAGTCATTTCATGGTCTGACAGTGTGGGGTGGACTCGACTTAACATATGAGCTTTCCCACTCAACGGTTCAAAGGAACTGCCTGATATCAATAAAGTGGAACTGAAGATGGGACTTAAACAAATGTAAAATAAGAAATCTCTCGGAGAATCAAACTGGGTAGCGTAAATGAATCTCAATTGGGTTGAGACACCTTGGAAGAAGCCATCGTAATTCTTTTTTACAAATGTCTAGAAGAAGGAAAAATCCCAGATACATGGAAGAACGCCGAAGTTGTCCTCCTCTTTAAAAAGAGGGATAACTCTTGTTTCCAAAATTGCGGACCAAAAATTTTGCAATCACACTTATACAAGATCCTCAAAGCGATTGTCACGAACCGGTTATCCCAAAAAATAGACTTTGTAAAAATAGGTTTTGTATAGCAGGCCACCTACAAACTATACGTAACCTAATCGAAAACTGCACAGAATACAACATACCTCTTAATCTTGCTTTCATCGACTAGCAGAAAGCATTTGATTCACTAACCTCATAAATTACATATACCAAAATGCAACATCTCAGGTAATAATTGACGAGGATTTAACAATAGATGGAATCCCAATCATCAGAGGTGTTCATTAAGAAAATACGATCGCTCCAAAATTATTCAGTCTGGCGATGGAAAATGTATCAAATCAAATCAAATAATTTATTGCCCATGAGGTATAGAACCTATAGGAAGTGTCAAACATTAGATCCTTACAATATACTGGTAGAGTTTACATGTTTAATATATAGTATAAATTCTCAAGGTTGTAAATTGTGTTGGAGGAGGATGTCCTTTGTTGTTTTCCTAAATTTTTTATAAGATTTTTCCTCTGTTAGGCTGATTGGTAGTGTGTTGTAAATGATTACTCCCTAGTAGTTTGGACCTTTTCCACATAGTGTTAGGTTTGTTTTGCGCCTGTATAGTTGATGTTTAATTCTCGTGTCGTATTGATGTTTATCCAGATGCTTCTGGAAGGTGTGCTTCTGTTTATGTATGTAGCATGTTAGTTCTAGAATATATAAACTTGTGACTGTGAGAATACCCAGCTTCTTGAAATGGGGTCTACAGGTGTCCGTGATCTTGATACCCATTTAGTTTCTCATAATTTTCTTTTGCACTATTAAGAGGGATTCAGTTTCTGACGAATATCCTCCAAGCAGAATACCATATGAAATTAATGATTGGATCTCCGCATCGTAGAATGTAAGATCTTCGATTTTTAGAAATTGTCATAGATACCTTATTTGAATGACGTCCTATGTAGTTTGGAGCACATATTTTGTATGGTGATTTTCCATTGAAGATGTTCATCTAAATAAATTCCTAGGAATTTAGCCACCTTGGTTCGTTTAATTTCGACGTTAATTATTTTCAACTGGATGTCTGTGGGGTAGTTGCTACGTGCTGTATGGAAAATAACGTATTCTGTTTTAATTCTGTTGAGAAAGAGACTGTTGTGCGCGAACCATTTGTTGAGTGTATCCAAGAGCATGTTGGCACGCAGTGGGTTGTTGGAAGCATCTTTTTCCGAGACGATAAAACTGGCGCAGTAGGGTGCAGGGGTAGCATATAAGGTGCAGTGTTGATCTCCGATGTAGCTGACCAGGTCTGCGCTGTATAGTAGGAATAAAGTTCTAGTTCTGCCAAGACACTGCCCTGCGGGACACCCATGTTTATACAACTGAAGTCGGATTGGCCAGTTATCGATCCGCATTTTACTTTCACAAATTGTCTCCTATTTGTGAGGAAAGATGTAAGCCATCTAGCAGATTTACCTCTTATACCGTAATTGTAAATTTTGTTAAGGAGTTGTTTGTGCGACACACAGTCGAAAGCTTCGGATAAGTCGCAGAAGATACCAATCGAGTGATTTCCTTCATCTAGTTCATCTACAATTTTGTTATAGAATTCGGTTAACGCTGTTGTTGTAGATTTACCTTTGGAGAAACCGTGCTGTTGATTTGGAACTAGGTGGAATTTTTCTATGAAGGGAAACATTCTAATCCGCATGCAATATTCTAATATCTTAGCAAGAATCGATATTAGGTCTATAGGACGATAGTTATTTGCTTACGACTTATCTCCATGTTCATATACATATATTATTATTGCGGTTTTTAAAATTTCTGGAAAGATTTCATTATCGAGGGAGGCGTTAACAATATCTGTTATTGGTTGTACCAGGACATGTCTGAATTCTTTGAGAATGATGGTAGGCAGTGAGTCAGGGCCACAAGTAGTTGTATTTTTGAGTGACTCCATAATCTGTAGAATTTCAGTTGTTGTAAATGTTTCCAGGAATATTGTTTGTGAGATGCGTGTGATATGCTCATCGGCGATGTATGTTGGTTGGATCTTTTCGCGGATTACTTTCGGTGCTTGCTCAAAAAAGTTGTTGAAGATTGTTGCAATCTGTTTTGGCTGTGTAACTAGCATGTCATTTTCCTCTATTTGGGTTGGTTCTGGTGCACTAGATTTATTCGTCTGCTCCTTTATTACTTTCCAGAAGGCTCCTTATCTATTTGGTGCTTCGATTATTTTATGACGAAAGAAAGACTCTTTTGTTGACTTAATAAGCATAGAGTGTTCATATTTTTGTCTGTATTTGCTTTTAAGTATTGGATATTGTTTTTGGAGAGTGAACATATCCCTTAGTTTGCTGGCTGACCGTTTTACCTCCTGCGTAATCCAATAATTGCGAATCTGATTGATTTTCACCATAGGAAAGCATGAGAAAAAGTAATATTGTAGGATGTTAATGAAGGCAACTGTCTTATCATATTTAAAGAACTAACCTGGGAAAGCAAAGGTATAAACAATAAAAATAGACGGAGTATACCTAAACCATCTACGCTTTCCCGACGACATCGCGCTGATAAGTAGCGATCCCAACGAACCAACCTTACCTAACGTAACCCAACTTTAAAAAGTATCCATGCAAGTAGTTCTAAAGATGAACTTTAATACGACCAAAACTATGAGTAACGACAACCTACACAACTATCGATAACCATATCTTTAACACAGTAAAAGAACATGTGTACCTCGGTAATCCTACTAAAATGATGGGTTTTAGGAATATATCACTAATAAATTGCAGCGGCAACACAGCAAGTAGATTTCCAAAACATATAATGACAGCACAGTTAACAGCAATGATTGAGAGTCGCCTTATAGTTAAACTCGGAAGAACTGCATTTTGTCTCCCTGATCGATATCGTTTATCTCCCTAAGATATTAATAAATCTATAAATAAACAATTCACCATGTTAAAATGCGCGCTTATAGAATGCTTGGTACTTATTCAATAATTTGATGTAAATAATCGCTCCTTTAGGAACATACACAATTTGAAAATTATGATCCATTTTATTTGAACCCTTAAATACCTTTAATAAATTTACCTCTAAGCGTCAAATACCATCTAAAGCCAACACAACGGACTTCAAAAAAATGTATTAGGCATCAGTCATTGAAAAATTAAATTAAGCTGTTCAGAATCATTCCAAAGCCCAAGTTTTTTTAGAAAAAGTAAAAAAGGCTTGTTAAACATCTTATATATAAATCTCAAGTGAAAATAAAGCAAAACCAAAAATGCTTGAAACATTAAGATATGATGTTGGTTTTAATTGAACTTGAAATTTGGGGTACTTCAGTTTCGTAAGATTGTCTACTTAACCTAGATGTTACACCTTTAATATGGCTACAGCAAAAACAAAAAAAATATAAACATTAATTGCTTTATTAAAAAGTAAACAAGACACACTGTAGAAAAAGGTTATTTGAGGATTCATTGACTCTTTTGGACGGGCAGATGATCTCCAACATATTTTCAGGAAGTATAAACTTAAGACTAGAAATTATAACCTGGCGCGGCCACCAAACAATACAATAAAATAAAATAAAAAAATTTAAGTAACCCCCACCACAAAAAAAAATCTCTCTTGCCCTTTTAACTTTATTAGAAGTACCTATTAATATTTTGATGATGAGCGTCGCCGCATAGGGGACCGCTATGTGAAGAAGTATAATTATTAGTTATACCTACATAGGTAAAACGAATTGAAAATACCTACTAGTTTCAAATTGTACGAATGAACTCAGAAGTATGAATCTATCTTACAAGGTATTATTAGTCTGGTTTTATTATTTGATACTCTTAGCGGTCCACGACGCGGCAACGCTCATCATCAAAATATTAATAGGTACTTCTAATGAAGTTAAAAGGGCAAGTGAGAAATTTTATTTTTTTACTTTTTTGTGTCGGAGGTTATTTAAATTATTTTATTTTATTTTATTATATTATTCGAACTTTTATCTATTCTTTATTAATTTGTTTGAAAATACGTGATTATTGTTACCTCTTTGAAATTTCGTTCGCAAATACGTGATCCGTGAGTGTGTATACGGAACTAGACTTTTGTCAAGTAGAAATGATCTCATGATCAACAAACGCCTGAACAGTTCTTCCTAAATTATAGCTAAGAATATGCTCGAGCACGTCAGCTTTCAAACACAAATTTGGATATACGGAACTAGACCAAGACCAAGACTGACCTAGAAAACCAAATTGTGTCAAATTGGTTGCAGATTAGTTTTGTCAATTAGAAAATAAGCTGATGAACATCAAACGTCTCAACAGATATTCGTAAGTTATAGCTAATAACTTTCCCTTTAAAGCTACGGTCACATGAGGCTGGTTTACCAGTCGCTGGTCGCTGCTTGCTGCTAACAGCCAGTTAAGCAGCACCGTGTGAACTGTTGTCCGCTGGTCCCAGCAGCAGAAAAGCGATTTCAGTAGCGGCTGGTGAAGTTGAGACGGTTCAACTTTACTAGCGCTGCTGGCCCATGTCACGTGACGTTCCCGCTGTCACTAGCCTTGTGTGAACCTCACTGAACAGTCGGCAGCTCTGCAGCCTCTGATAAAAGATAACTTCATCACTTGAGTTGTAGTTGATTATTTTGTTTCAGTTTTTTACATTTAATTTTATTAATTAGAATTTTTCAATTACTTTACTAATAGTAGTGCAATTAAAATGGAACTAAAAAGTAAAGATATTGATGTGAAGTGGAATTCAAATCAAATAATAATTTTCTTTGAAATATATCACAAATATGATTGTTTGTGGGATGCAACAATTCATTGGCCTCGATGAAGCTCCAAGTATGTTTCTTCTTTCGATCAAAAAAGATAATTCAATAATACATCCTCACCTACAGCAGCTAATTGCCTTCCTCAATTATTTCCTTAACACTTCTTTCCTATGTAAAGACATTTTGTAGAAAACAGTGACCAAAATATATAAAACTGATTCAAAACACCGCCAGCTTTGGTCACAGTTTCCTACAAAATGTCTTTACAAAAGTGTTATGGAAATTGTTAAGAAGGTAATTTGCTGCTGTAGGTTAGGATGTATTATTGAATTTAAATGAAAAAAAAACGCAAATGGGTTCGAGATTGGATCGAAAGAAGAAACATAATTGGAGCTTCATCGAGGATAATGAATGAGTTAAGAGACCCTTGCTATTTCTTCAACATATTAAGAAAGTTTGTAAAAAGGTTTTAACAGCTGCTACAATTAGTTTTGTCTTTAATAAGCAAACAGGATGCCAACATTAGGTAAGCTATTCCAAGCAGAACAAAACTAGAAATAACTTAGAGATACCCAGCTACTGGAGGCTTTAGATAAAATCCCTGATGTACTTATTCCGAGTACCCCAGCACCACTGCACTACTGCACACACACCTGCGCCACTCTTGCTTGATTTTTTAATTTTATTCATTTCGTTCCTGTATGTGTCTCATAAACTTTTGATTTTACTTTTTAATTGTGGTAAAGTTACTTTAATCCCTTCCGCTAGTAACTCCTTAACTTTACTCTCAAGTGCTAAATTTTTTATATCCCTTTTTAAATAAGACGGTAAAGTTGAATCCCACAAACAATCATATTTGTGATATATTTCAAAGGAAATTATTATTTGATTTGAATTCTACTTCACATCAACATCTTTACTTTTTGGTTCCATTTTATTTTGATTGCACTACTATTGGTAAAGCAATATTGAAAAATTTATATTTAATTAATAAAATTAAATGTAAACAACTGAGGCAAAATAATCAACAACAACTCAAGTGATGAAGTTATCTTTTATAAGAGGCTGCAGCGCTGCCGACTGTTCAGTGGGGTTCACACAAAGCTAGTGACAGCGGGAATGTCACGTGACATGGGCCAGCAGCGCTAGTAAAGTTGAACCGTCTCACCAGCCGCTACTGAAATCGCTCCGCTGCTGCTGGTACCAGCGCTCATAACAGTTCGCACGGTGCTGCTTAATTGGCTGTTAACAGCAAGCAGCGACCAGCGGCTGGTAAACCAGCCTCGTGTGATCGCAGCTTAAGAACTTCCTCGATTACGTCAACTTAAAAAAAGCCGTATCAAAATAGGTCCATTCCTTTAGGAGCTACGATTCCATAAACAGCCACATATATGGACAGACGGACAAACGGACAGACTGACACACATACACGTCAAATATATAACACCCCTCATTTGTGTCGGGAATTCAAAATGAAAGAATGCTAGACAAGCACAGTCCAGATCTACTAAAACCGGATGTGACCATAGAAGGAAAGATAAAATTATTTTTATTTTAAATCAGAGTAAAATTACCAAACGACCAAAAAAGTCCTGGCAAGAACTAACAACACAAGAGAAGACCCGATAAGACTAAAATAAACCGCACTAGACCAGATTAGTATAGGCAAATCAAGAAAATGCGTACCAAATGAAACATGATTGAACAAGACTAGACAAGATTTGATAAAACTAAAGAAGAAATAGAAGAAAAAAAAACTGTACGCAAGGTCAAGAAAAACTAAAAACGAGTAGATAATACTAGTCAATTATTTAATTTACTAGGTAATACTAGCCAGTATATTGACTTTTCATTATTTTGTGGAGATATTTGATATAGATTACGACTCATTTTTCAAGAGCAAAATTTAATTATGAAATAAATTTCCTCGCTTAATAATAAATAATAATCCTATTGACATGGATTATTATCGTTAATCTTTTGTTTTCAGATAACACAATAAATTGGTTACAAATTTGTGGTTTTCTTAATGCTAATTTTAATAGTGTTACCATTAAAAAATAATGGTAATGTTATAATGGTAATACTACAAATTCTACAAATTTTGTAGAATTAGTAGTATTTTTGGCATTTGTAGTAGTTATAGTATTAGTACTACAATAGTAATAGTATGCATTAAATATGTAGAAGTAGAAGTCTAGGTAAACTCTATAACATGGATGGCGAACCTTTTTGAGTAGTGGGTCAAATTTCGTTCATTATATTTTTGGTACTAGCTCGTGGGTCATCAGGTTACTTGTAAAAGAAGAGGGAGGTCAAAGTCTACTTTTCTGTTCTCACTTTTAAAGGTTTTTACAAAGTTAAAGTTTCCTTCTTGTTTCACAAGTTACACTTTGGAAGTGAAGAGCAAAAAATAAAGGTCAAAGTCAAAAAATTTAAATCAAAGATTAAGTCGATACAACTTCCAGATGTATTATACAATGAAATCCAATTAGAGGATGTATATTTTGCTTAAGATGTTGAATAAAACCAATGTTTTCGCCCACCATATGAGGTGCATCGTCTGTTGTAACAAAAACAATTTTCTTTAGGTCAATATCCATTTCTCAAAAATATCACGACCGGTACACTTTCCTTTCAACGTTATTAGTTTCAATATCACTTTTTTCAATAATTGATTAGTTGTGGAGTTACTTGTTGAAACTTCATTTTTAATAGAAAAATATAATAAAACACAGTTTTATACTACATATGTTTGACGAACTGTTCCTTCATCAGGTGATGAAATATAGAAATAATTAGAAAACAAGCTTCTTATATATACACGATAATCTGTAATAACCAACCTCCTTGTATTTCGACTTTTTGGTAACTCATTTATACGCTTTTTAATCAAGTCTTTGTCTTTCAAACCTGGAAGTAGCACTACACTAAAAACGCTTGTTTCACAAACTCTCTTTCTGAGAGATATTTCTCGTGAACAGCAATGCAATGGGAAACTTGGAAACTAGCAGCTGTAATGTTAGTTTTTCTACTCGGATATCAAGATGAACAAATTAATAATTAAATTATTGTATTTGAAGGATGCCATTATTATAATCGTTTCTAAAATGTATCCAAATCGTGCGTATAACTCCAATGTAAATCAAATGTAGTTTCATTATTAAACGATTTCTGTTTGTTTTTACTATGACAACTCGCGTCACTAAACAAAAAACATAGACGCAGTCAAAATAAATTTTCTGACGTACATTAAAATTTAATTAATTTTTCGGCCTCTCAGTCTGGTTTTATCTGGCTCTAATATAACTTAACCTAACCATAAAATCCAGATTAAATCTAGGTTTACCTAGATTACATCGACAACGACCAAATTGTGTACCCTGTTAGCACTGTTGTCACTGTGTCACTGTTAGCTTTTACTAGTTAGCATTTTTTGCCACGCAAGGGCTGAACGTTCTAACCTTATTGTGTCAGTAATTTGAAGTATTTTGTCTGTTAAAATTACAATTTTTCTTCTTCGTCTTCTTCTTCTTCTTTCGAATAAGCCTACTTTGGACCACACTTGTTCAACTGTAGGGCTTTGATCTATGCTCAGTATTGTTGCATCTTCTGCCGGTGAAACACCTTTTTCTCTTCTGTCCAGGGGGTACCTTTCCTTCGGGGTTTTTCCTGAAATCCACGGACTTCCTTCAGGGTGCGTCTCACAGACTGTCTGTTTAGGAGATCTGTTATTCCCAGTTCTTTATTATCCTTCTCGGTTTCTGTCAACCAAGTGGTACAAACCTTCTTGTTTTGCCAGAAGGTGAACAGACGGTTGGTTAGTCGGTTTGGAGGCAATCATGCAACGTGGCCATAGAGAGCTACCCTTCCTTTCCTTGCATAGTCAGAGAGCATCTCAATATGTTCGTAGAGGTCAAAGTTATGCCGCCTTCGGAATTCCCCATCTTCCTTTACCGAGCCTAGGATCTTCCTGAGGATTCTCCTCTCTCTGAATTCCAATTTCTTTACCAGACCTCTTCAGTTGAAGGAAAGACATTCCAAGGCATACAGGGCTTTTGGTCGTAAGACTGATGTGTAGTGCTTAAGTTTCAGGTTGCGTTACAGGCATTTCTTGTTGTAGGTGTTCTTAGTCAGTCGCTAGGCTAGTTCTAACTCGTAGACTCTCTTGGAAAATGCTGCTCTTTCTGATAAGTTGGGTTCAATCCATTCGCCGAGATACTTAAATTTCTCAGTCCTCTTGATGTTTCCCTGCTCTAGTAACACCTCTCTGTTTGCTTCTCTGATATTGGTGAAGAATTCTGTTTTCTCCAGCTACACTTGAAGACCCACTTTGGCATCTTGTTTTCTGAGGCAATTTACCTGCATTGTTGCCATCTCAAGAGAATCTGCAAACAGTGCCATGTCATCTGCAAAGGCCAGGCAATCTACAACCAGTCAATCGTTCTTACGTACCAGGTAGATACCATTACAATTTTTCAATGTTATCGGTAGGAAACAATACATTTTGTAGATTCAACAGTATTTTAACATGCTTCCTAGATAAAATAATGTATGATACACGTGTGTTAGAGGCTTTTGTGCATGAGTTTAAAGCACTAGCCTTCGGCTCGTGCTGAAAATATGTTTTTGTGAAAATATGTTTTTCCTTTTTTATCTGTTGAAAAGGCGAGATTAGAATGCAACTTCTCAAAAGTCTTATGTAGTAAGATGTAATTATATGTAATTATATGTAGGTACGTGTAGTAACTTTGTCAGTAGAAATTACACACACAGTCTTTTTATTCTCTCGAATCACACAATATTTATCATATCATTCTGTTTGGTATGATCTGGGATTTGTGCCGTTTGTTTTTATCGTTTGTACCACAGCCATTCACAGGGTTACAACTAAAAACATATTTAAAATATAATAATTTGAGAAGAAAGTTCTTATTGATATATTTAATAGGCATACCTTTGTGGTGAAGACACTTTAATAAAAGGATAATAAAAGTGTTTAAAATCGTTTTTGGACATTTGTAAAAGTTCTAAAGTCAGTGGCCGGGTCACTTAAAAAGTCTGTGCGGGTCAGTGTTTGACCCGTGGAAGGGGAGCAGTTAAGTTCGCAATAAGTTCGGCAGTTCATAGGTTCGCCATCCCTGCTCTAGAATATAAATGTATTGATCTACAAGTGTTGGTAGTTAGTATAATATTAAACTAATTCCTTCATTCGCTAACATAACAGCTCCACATTAATAATTCTCCATAACCAGGACACTACTCCCGACATGTTGCTCTCCAACCTAGCCAATTCCATTAATGACGTTACCCTTTCCCCAGACTTTGGCTCCGATTACCTGGCAATCTCATTTTCTATCCCTCTTTACTGCTCCCCTCCGCCTGTCCAATATACCACTAAAATCAACCGCAATCTCACCTAAAGTCCTAAAGGTGGTCCTAAAGTGTAAATGGTCCTAAAGTCAGCACTAGTATCCTAACCTATTTAAACACTACTGACCCCACTAACCTCACCTTCAATAGCATAGACAAATTTCAGACCAACCTGATAGGCTTGATTTATAAACATTTCCCTAAAGCCAGATGCAACCTTTACAAGCCAAAGTTACCTACCTCCCTACAGACTAACTTTGATTTAAAAATAACGCAATCTTTACAAGACCTGCATGTGTACAGAAGACAAAGCAACAAAAATGAAAATCGACTCACTCAACAGAGACATATATGCACTAATCTCTCAGTTTCGGACAAATAAATGGCTCTCCGTTTGTCAACAAATTGAAAACGACGAAGGTAGAACATTCTCGCACAAATACCGCCTTTCCAAATACTTTCCAAATACCGCCTATCTTTGCACATCCCCGACATCTCCTACAATAACAGACTACACTCCACTGATACCACCACCGAAAAAGCCCTCCAATTCTCTGAATATTTTGAAAACTCATTTGCATCATCAAACTCCCTCCACTATGACAACAATAATCTTAACAGAGTAAATACTAGAGATGAAACGGATAGCAGTTTAACCAGATACCGGATATTCGGCCAACCTTTTAGCCGGATATTCGGCCGCCCAAAATCCGGCGGAACGCTGCCCTTTGGTGCATCGCACGAAGCACGTTTGCGTAGGCGGCACACGAACGATCATGTGGACTCGGTTCAATTCGAATCTTTTCGTTGATAAGCGAAGTTAACAATAATTTTTTCTTTCATTCCCTTATTGATTGCAGTGCAGACACGTGCGTGGGCGTTTTAGGTTACTATGATAGGTAACTATGTATTTTTATTTTATATGCTGGGATATTGAGTAAAACACTAAAATACATTTACTCATTCATGATAGTGGTGCTAACATGGTAAAGGGTGTTCGTTTGGCTGAGTACGATTCTGGTAGATGTTTCATACATACGCTTCAAAGAGCTATAAATGAGTCGTTCAGAATCCAGAATGAAGTGACAACAATGGTTGCTACTGGAAGACGACTTGTCTTCTTTCTTCTTTAAGACGACTTCTGACGATTCCAAAAGAGCTAAATTTATCCGAGCAACAGTTAGTGAAAGATATTAGCACTAGGTGGAATTCCACTTTTTATATGATTGAACGTTCGTTAAAATAAAATCCATGTCATTGTATGTTGCTGATCACGATCCACTCATCAATTCGACAGCTCAACAGTGAAATTCAATGGAGCAATCTATCAATTTATTAAAGCCCTTCGGACAAATGACCAAAATTACAAGTTCTGGTCTATCCTGTGTGCCGCAAGTAATACCACACGTTGTTGCTCTAAAAAAATTCTTAGATAAAGATGAAACTGAGCAAAGAACTACTGATTTATCACATAAGCGGGCCTCGTTAAAAGCTGAATAAGAAACGCGTTTTAACTCTATAAGTCAAGACTTAAACTACTTGATTGCAACTTATATAGACCCGAAATTAAAAACAAACTACTTGGGGGCGCTTGATGCTGAAAGAGCGCGCCAGGATATTCTATTGGAATATATAAAAATCTCTTGTGAAGTGTCTTCCAGCAGCAGATCATTTTCAACAACGCCTAAAAAAAGTAGAGGAGAAGAAACAGAGTCAGCTGTATCTCGTAAAGCTCATGACGCGTTTTGGGATTGCTTTGATGAGGTAGCAAATGAAAACAATACTAACCAAGTTCAACCTGATGAACCAAACGTGACAGCATGTGAGCTTGATTTTTATCTTAAGTCAGTACGAATTGATCGCTTGTGACTCTTATTTTTGGTGGGCAGCTAATGCTAAACAATACCCGAATTTAACAAAGTTTGCCAAAATCTATCTTTCAGCAAAACCTTGCAGCAGTGTGTACAGCGAACGACTTTTTTTCTGAAGCTGGCCTTATTTACGAAGACAAGCGAAACCGCTTGCTACGTCTTAATGCTGATAAATTAGTATTTATTCACCATAATTTGCCCTTGCTGCAGTATGAGTATTAATTTATTGTAGTTTGTGTCATTTTGTGACTACTGATTTTATTTCTTAAGTGATATAAAGCAATTAATTACCTAAAAATATATTTTTTTTAATACAATATTCGGCTAGTTATCCGGTGTTCGGCCGGATAGTATTTAGGCCGCCGGATAGGCCGGATTCCGGATAGTTACCTTATATCCGTTTCTCTAGTAAATACCTGGATTTACAACTTTTTCAACTGCGACAGTACGGACTTTGACGAAATAACATACAACGAATACCTAACTGCCCTTATCCAAGCAAAACATAGTTCCCCTAATTTCAACCTCGTTAAAAAATCCTTCGAAACCTCCCTGATGAAATTCATCTGATGAAATCCATCTACACATTCTTAAATTGCTCAACGTCTGCCTCCACAAGAGATCGTTCCTTAAGTGCTGGAAAAATGGAATAATTATCACCATCCCCAAACTTGGACAAAACCATTCGCTTCCAAATAGCTACCAACCCATTACTCTCCTACCAGTTATTGTCAAAATCGTAGAACTTATACTTAAACCCAGACTCCAGAGCATCAGAGGAAACACCATCCCAAATTTTAATGTGGTTTTAAGCCCTACCACTCTACTATCCTTCCATTATTCACTCTTACAAATTACCTGCAGGCTTCATTCCTTAAACGCCAACACTCAGCTACTCTATTTCTCGATATCAACAAAGCCTTAGACATTGTGTGGCACGCCGGACTCCTTTACCAAATGAAACAACACGTTATCCCTCCATACCTCCTCTACCTAAATAAACAACCACCTTTCTCCTCAATTTCCTCCACATCAAGATCTACCCCAAGGTTCTCCTCTTTCCCCACTACACTATAACTCATACTGCCAGAACATATATAATTATCACTCTGACGACAAACTACAAATCAACCCCTCCTTCAACATCCTACAATATGCCGACGACACCGCTCTAATCTCCCACAACAAAAACATCAAAAAAACCATTGACGATCTCCAAGCTCTTACTGACAAAACTATATCATGGCTCAATCGTTGGAGACTTTCCGTCAATCTATCCAAATGCCAACTCCTCATTCCTAACCACACCATCAACGTTACACCCGTTTAGGCACCATCGACGACCATCTACACCCACTCGTCAAATCAAATACTTAGGCATGATCGTCGACAACAAGATGAAATTCACCAACGACGCGACACAACGAAATGTAAAGACAATAGCAAAAAGTAAATATTTCGGTGGCCTAACCCATGGAAATAAAGCCAGTTCCATCAAAACGGCCTCTAGAATCTATAAAGCTATCTGCCGCCCACTTCTCGACTACGGATACATATTACTTTCAAACGCGAATGGCAACAATAAATATTTTGGAAGTGGCAGAACGAACTTCAAGTTAAGACACCCAAACAACATCTATTATAATCCTCGGTCTTCTATATAGCGTCTCCCAAGTTCCAAAACTCCTAGACAGGCATCAAGAACTACGGACAAAATTCAAAGACAGCAACAACCACTGGACCACTGTAGTCCCGCTATGCATAAAACGAGACATAAAAACCACGTTTAAGGTTAAGTTAGTAGAGATAGTTTCTAATATAGCCGAGTGGTGCTTCTATCAGCGGTTTTACCACAATAAGCAATCACAAATCCCTAAATAAGACTTCCTTCTGGAAGGGAGAGCCGACAAGCGGAGTTGCCGAGTGACTATGAAACAAGGTCGCCTCAGAGATTCTAGGAAGTCTTCATTAAGGCGTCCTTATTTCTTGAGATAAGGAGTCTATGAATACGGGCAATAGCTTTATGGAACAATCTACGACGACTAAACTCATCATCTCATCTCATTTCATTCCCATCACTCTATTGATATCTATACATTAATAAATACATACGTTAATTTTTTCGTTCTTTAACTCATATTGTATTTCCGGGAAGAAGGACCTTGTGGTCGATAGCTCTTTGAATAAAGTATATAATAATATTCTCTCTCTCCCTCCCTCCCTATTAAACTAATGATTACAAAAAAATGTATTTTACTTATTTATTATGGTTCCGTACCGAAAACGGAACCCTTATAGGATCACTTTGTTGTCCGTCTGTCTGTCTGTCAAGACCAATTTTCTCAGGAACGCGTAGAGGTAACAAATTGAAATTTGTATCAAATACTCAGGTCTGCGGTCTCTTTCAGTTGTCTCAATGAAACTTGTAAGTCAACGTGATCAAAAGATATGACCGTTTATGTCGCATATTTTGAGATTTCACAAGGGAATCAAAACCTATAGGGTACTTCCCGTTGACCTAGAATCATGAAATTTGGCAAGAAGCGGTGTCTTACAGCACATGTAAAGGGTCAAAACCGTAAATATGTAGTCTAATTACAAGAAAAATTTACTATTATAAACTTATGAAAATACACTAATGTTGTCGTAGTGGTATTGTCAGGCTCCAGAAGCATATGGGTTGCATACAGTTAGGTCCTCATCGGTTAGGTCCGAAGGTTAAAAAGTATGTGTTGGCACCAAGCTGTTTATTCTGATTTTTTTTTGTTTATATTCGTTATGCATTTTATCACGTACGCTCTATATACATAATATATACAGGGTATATATTATGTCTAAATTTTGCTTGTTTATAACCGACATACGACATACTCAAGTCCCGTAACATCCTGTATATATTATATTTCGTCTAATTTTTCTTTATAATCTACATATACTTAAATCAGTCAATTGAACAACTGAATGTTAAGAGTATCGAAATAGATCTAGAAATAGTTAATATATTAGTTTATATTAGATCTAGAAATAGTTAGATCTTAATATAAGTTAGTGAATAAGTGTAATACTAAAATAAAGTTTTCTTTTTATAAGTTTAAAAATATTTGCCTTATTAAAAAAAAAATACCCTGTATACCTTTATACAGGGTATATAGGTATACAGGCAAAATTGAGCAGTAAAAACAAATACTGAAGTTCCAGAACCCCTAAACACTCATAGGGAATGGGGGATGTATGGTAATAAAATATAGGGCAAAATTCCATCGTACGACAGCGACATCTTGAGGTATACAGGCAAAATTGAGCAGTAAAAACAAATACTGAAGTTCCAGAACCCCTAAACACTCATAGAGAATGGGGGATGTATGGTAATAAAATATAGGGCAGAATTCCATCGTACGACAGCGACATCTTGAGGTTATGCTTGCAGCGGTACTAAGATGGTCGTGATTTCAGGAGGGCCACTTGTCAAGTTAACTGAATGTGCTTGCTACGTCCTCCACAAAAAAAATATACCGTACTTACAAGTTTGTACGGAACCCTCGGTGCGCGAGTTACAACTCGCACTTGGCCGGTTTTTTAATTTCATGTGCTGCATACTCCGTACTTTCATATTTATTATGTACATTTGTGTGATGTAATTTATTGTGTGAATGAAATTGGTTGAAATTCAATTGAAACAATTTTCTGTCAATTTCCATTTTCTCTCATTTATATGTAGTTTTACCTTGAGACAGCCACTGTTATATACAGCGGATTCCAGTGCAATCCTCGAGATGAAAACGCCATCACTTCGATCGATGCCGTTCCCTTCTCGGATGTAGAGGCCTAAAGTTTGTCCGGGACGTTTGACGATTTCGACGAATTGTACGTTATGTTTGGCGTCTTGCATCGAGAGAAAACGTTTTGCGGCATCACCAGCGTTCCGGCCCAGCTGTCGAGGGTCCAAGATGCGAACTATCATCTCGCCCCGACGTTCCACATGCTACACGACACAAACGAAACAAGATAAAATCAATTTTAAAGTGTAAAAATAATAGATTTTTTAAAAGCTCAATAAGTGAAGATTAATTGAGACTTAATTTACTTGTAAATCGTTTTTTATCACTAACAATACCAGCACCTTGTTGAAGACCTTGTTGGCAACTTTGGATTAGGGATACGTAACGAAAGAGGAGAACGACTGCTTGCAATTTGCAATTCTGTCAAGAGGAAAATATGAAAGTAAGCAACACATGGTTTCGACTACCAACCCGCAGACTGTACACGTGGAAATCCCCAGCAAACCAACCACATAATATAATCAGAAATCAAATAGACTTCATACTAATTAATAAAAGGCTTGGTTCATCTATTACAAAGGCATGCACCTACCCAGGAGCAGATGTCCCATCTGACCATTCACTACTGCTGGCGTCGAGCACGATCAAACTATCAAAACCTAGCAAACCGACTCTTAAGTGGAAGATGGATCTTGCTAAACTCAAACAGGAAGACATAAAAACGGCAGTAACGACCGAAATTAGCAAGCAAATCGAGAACAATTTATCTAAAAATATGGAACAATAGTATATAAACCATATATGTGACCAAATGAGAGAGATTCTATTAAACAGCACACAGCATAAAGTTGGGTATAAAACACAAGACCGAAAACAAACATGGATGACAGAGGAAATTCTTACATTAATGGAAAAACGGCGAAAAGTTAAGAATCAGAGCAACAAATACAAGTGCATACAGAAAGAGATATGGAAAAAGATTAGAAGAATGTAGAGAAATTGAACAACTATAGGCTCTACATGATGACTTCAATCTCCATAAAAAAACTAACCGAAACAGCAAGAACTTTCCTTGATAGAAATACCTCAATGTTACTAAGTCGATAAAACCAAATTACAATAGATATAATAGAAAAAAGACATTTGGGAAGACTACATCAAGAAACTCTTTGCAGACGACGAAAGACAACATAAGGCAATTCAGGAAGACAACAACTTAACAGGTCCTTCAATTAGCAAGAGTGAAATAGTAAAAGCTATACAAACTGCAAAATCAAATAAAACAACGGGGCCAGATGAAATACCCTCAGAAATCCTCAAAATCCTGGAGGAGAAAGGTATCTCTGCTTTACACAAAATCTTCAATAAAATATACGATACTGGTAAATACCCTGTACAATGGTTCACATCAACGTTTATCCCTCTCCCGAAAAGGAAAATCGTCAAAAAATGTGAAGAACATAAATGATTAAAAACTGTTACTAAAAAATCATACATCAAAGACTCAGAAAATGTGAAGACACAATAAGTGAGACTCAATTTGGGCTCAGGCAAGGCTTTACAATAAAAAACAAAGGCAATACAAGTCATCGTGCAAAACTGCTACGACCAGAGGAAAAATATATACCTAGGCTTCATAGACTACGAAAATGCATTTGACTGCGTGCAACATCACAAGCTTATCGAAATCGTTAAAAACCTAGATATTGACCAAAAAGACATCAGATGTATTCAAAACCTTTATTGGAACCAAACAGCAAAAGTTAAAATTGACAACGAAGTAACCAAACCAATACAGATCTGTAGAGGAGTTAGATAGAGGTGTGTTCTATCGCCTCTCCTGTTTAACCTACACTCAGAGAAAATATCCCAAGAAGCACTTGGCAATATCGAAAAAGGCATCGACATTAACGGAAACTGGATAAAAGACATTAGATATGCGGACGGCACAATAATAATAGTCGAAACCATAGATGATCTACAACAATTTAATTTTAGTTAATAGCGTAGGAATACATATAAATAAATGAGATTGAACATTAAAACTGAGAAAACAAAGTTTATGGTAATTAGCAGACACCCAGACGCAACGAAGAATGACGAAGATTTGAACATCTGAACGAGTTACCAATTGAGCGGTTGACCAAATTTAAATATCTGAGTACATGGGTCACTGAGCATTGTACATCAGACATCGAATTAAAATGCAGAATTGAAAATTCACGTAGCGTATTTACGAAGTTAAAAAAAGTCTTCACCAACACTGACTGATATCAACCTCAAGCTGCTCGTCAAGTGTTATATATGGTCGGTTCTTCTTTACGGTATGGAAGGGTGGACACCAAAAACAGCATCAATGTACAAACTTTAGGCTTTTGAGATGTGGCTGTACCGCAGAATACTTAAGATCCCCTGGACAGCAAGAATCACAAGCGAAGAAGTGCTCAGACGAATTAACAAAGACCGCGAAGTATTGATTACAATAAAAAGAAGGAAAACTGCGTACCTGCGTCACATAATGCAGAACCAAAAGTACCACATACTGCAATTAATAATTGAAGGCAAAATTGATGGAAAAAGGGGAATAGGAAGGAAGATGTCTTGGTTGCGAAAAGTGTACAAATGGGACATGTGGTCGCGAACATTCGTTAATGTATATGCGCAGGACAAGAAGAAGAAGAATAGAAATAAAATGGTGCTAATTTTTTTCTAAACATGACGCTTTTTAAAAATAAAATATTGCTTTTAATTAAAGATTGTTTAATGGTTAAAAGCTTACCTCCAACGCCGCCGCCGTTGAAGCATCGTGGTCGTTTTCTACGGTTTCTATCTGTTTGAATATCTCCGTACTAATGCCCGAAACCTATAAAAGATAAAATAATTTGTTATTACATATGAAACCTATACATTTTTTTTTATACATATTATAGAACAATATTTTAGTAGCTAGCCCATTTTGATTTATATTCGATTATCCCATTTTGTTGTTTTGAATGGAATAGTTGAATAGGGTGGAAAAGTTGATGAGGGTGAAACGATTGTTGTAGTATATGGTTCAAGCAGATTTGAAGGATGTGCGACTCTTGGACTCCTGGATTGTGTATGTGTGAAATTAAGGGAAGCTGCAAATTGGACGACTCCTGATGTACACAAGTAGGGGAAGATGATTCGTTCTAGACCCACCTCCACCTCTGACATGCGCATGCGCGATGACCTTTGACCCCTAACCTAACCTTGACCTCGGAACTTCTGGTTCCGACTTCCGGTTTCCGGTTTCGACTTCCGGTTTCGACTTCCGGTTTCCGGTTTCGACTTCCGGTTTCCGGTTTCGACTTCCGGCCGCCATTTTCGGAACTTCCAGATGCGCGGGAAAATTCGAAATATAGACGCGAGACGGGGAAATTCAAAATTAGATCCTGTTGAGACAAATGAGGTGTGAAGTTGGTTGCATACATCAACGTGACTAAATACATGAGACTAGACAGACGAGGCTAGATCCATGGGACTAAATACATGAGACTAGATAGACGAAGCTAAATACATGAGACTAGATAGACGGGACTAAATACATGAGACTAGGTAGACGGGACTAGATACATGAGACTAGATACATGGGGCTAAATACATGAGACTAGACAGACGGGGAGATGGATAAGGTTGTAAAATAAAGAAAACTCCACATAAAATTTATGGTTTTATTAAATTCTAATAATAATACATTTAATTTTACATCAATACATTTAAATACAAATAGTGGTCATGCTTTGTATATGTTATGCGTTCGGAAGAAGCAGCTTAAGCAATAATGACTTGCACACATATTACAGCGAAATTTTACACAACTAGTTTTACTTGACGCCTTTTGTCTTCCAAATATCATTCGGTTTTCTTTATAACAAGCAACACACCGTCTTTTAACATCCGCTTTCTCGAGGGAATGTTCACCATCTTTAGCATTGGATGAACAAACAGCTGATTGGTTTATTGAATCAGGAACATGTGCATTCAAACTCTCAACTTTATTCATTTGACATTTAACATCCGGTTTCTCGAGGGAATGTTCACTATCTTTAGCGTTGGATGAACAAACAGCTGATTGGTTTATTGAATCAGGAATATGTGCATATTTTTCTCTATTATTATCATAGTCACCATTCAAACTCTCAACTTTATTCTTTTGACGTCTAGGAAGCGTCTTATATGATGGTGATAAACTAGTAGATATTCTAAGTGGAGTCCAATAGATGGTTTTATTACGGGCACGCTTCTCACCAAATACAATCCCCATCTTGATAGTAAAACACCAGCGTTAACACTAAATTATAAATGCTATCCAACCCTATTTATATCGTGCAGAGTTCTTTGCATCAATGAGGGTGTGAGGTCTATGTGACCCCACGTTAAACAGGGTGTGAGGTCTATGTGACCCCACGCTAAACAGTGTGAGGTCTATGTGACCCCACGCTCAACAGGGTGTGAGGTCTATGTGACCCCACGCTAAACAGGGTGTGAGGTCTATGTGACCCCACGCTAAACAGGGTGTGAGGTATATGTGACCCCACGCTAAACAGGGTGTGAGGTCTATGTGACCCCACGCTAAACAGGGTGTGAGGTCTATGTGACCCCACGCTAAACAGGGTGTGAGGTCTATGTGACCCCACGCTAAACAGGGTGTGAGGTCTATGTGACCCCACGCTAAACAGGGTGTGAGGTCTATGTGACCCCACGCTAAACAGGGTGTGAGGTCTATGTGACCCCACGCTAAACAGGGTGTGAGGTATATGTGACCCCACGCTAAACAGGGTGTGAGGTCTATGTGACCCCACGCTAAACAGGGTGTGAGGTCTATGTGACCCCACGCTAAACAGGGTGTGAGGTCTATGTGACCCCACGCTAAACAGGGTGTGAGGTCTATGTGACCCCACGCTAAACAGGGTGTGAGGTCTATGTGACCCCACACTACACATAACCGATTAGAGCTGCAGAGTATTAAGTGAGAGAGAGAGCGAGAGGGAGAGAGAGAGAGAGATGGGAATTAATTTTCACGGAAAACGTATAAAAGCGGTTGTTTCGGACAATTCTACCACTCGACGTTTACATCTCAAAGAGTTAACACCTATATTAAAAAATAAACTATTATCTCTAGGATATAAGTTAAAGCGACAGTATGGATAAAATAGATATATTCTCCAAAGTTGACTATGAGGATACTATTACAAAGAGTGAATTTCACACGTATTATCCTATAGCTCAAAATTATGGAAACAATGATGAGATTCGTATTAGGATCCAACACCAGGATATTTACACTTATCCTAGTGAAAGTTATATTTATGTAAGCGGAACTGTTAATTTTCCGAAACTCATTCCACCTGCAACTACACACAACTTTGAACTTGTGAAAAACGCATATGCGTTTTTGTTTGATGAAATTCGCTATGAATTGAATGGAGTTGAAGTAGATAAGAATAGAGATGTAGGAATTACAAGCACGATGAAAGGATTACTCTCCAACACCAAGCGAGATCAACATATACTCGACCTTTGCGGCTGGGCTGAAAATGCTACAAATGTTACATACTTTGATAATAACAGAAAGTTCTATGCTCTAATTCCATTGAAATATTTATTGGGTTTTGCTGAGGATTATACAAAAATGTTAATTAATGTAAAGCAGGAATTAATTCTACTACGAGCTAGAACTGACGTGAACTGCTACAAAGGAGATGCAAATATAAGATTCAATATTGATCAAATTTACTGGCGAATTCCCCATATCCAACTCAACGACGAAGCTCGATTGAATGTATTGGATACACTCGAAGAAGATAAACCGATATTAATACCGTTTCGTAGGTGGGAGTTGCATGAACTACCTGCTTTAAAAAATACCGACAGAGATATCTGGTCTGTAAAAACATCTACAACTTTGGAGAAGCCTCGATACGTTATAATTGCACTGCAAGAGGGGGAAGAGATGCGAATGTAAAAAACGCGTCCGAATTTGATAATGCATCGCTGCGAAATATGAAACTTGACCTAAACTCAGATTCATATCCATATGAAAGCTTAAATTTTAATATGAATAGTGGTGATTATGCACAACTTTATTACATGTATGCCACTTTCCAAAGCAGTTACTATGAACGCAGAAATGAGCCGATATTAGATATGATTCAATTCAAGGATCATGTTCTTTTTGTGTTTGATGTATCTAAACAAAATGGGAGTATTAAATCATCTGCTGTTGATTTAAAAATTGAATTTGAAGCTACGCAAGCATTCAAACCAAACACTCGAGCCTATTGCCTTATTTTATGTGAAGCTGCCGTTGAATACACCCCTTTGTCGGGGATAGTTCGAAAATTAATTTAAAAATTTAATTAAAATGAACCATTGTATGTATAAATCATATTAGCGACTATTCTATATGTATTGCAAGAAATGTTTATATAAGTATTTAAATGCTTTGATGTAAATTTAAATGTATTATTATTAGAATTTAATAAAACCATAAATTTCATGTGGAGTTTTCTTTATTTTACAACCTTTCATTCTCTTGGAAACTAACACTCGCTCACCGCTGATAAGATAACAGAAAGTTGTTATTGCTAGCGAACATCCAGTCGAACCTAATCAACAAGTCAGAGCAGTAATCAAAATTAAAACGTAGATTATTAAGTTAAATTAAACAATCCCTTATATATTTTAGTTCAGTCTTATCTAGTCTCATGTATTTAGCTCCGTCTATCTAGCCCCATGTACCTAGCCCCATGTATCTAGTCTCATGTATCTAGTCCCGTCTATCTAGTCTCATGTATTGAGTCCCGTCTATCTAGTCTCATGTATTTAGCCCCATGTATCTAGCCCCGTCGGTCTAGTCTCATGTATTTAGTCCCGTCTATCTAGTCTCATGTATTTAGTCCCATGGATCTAGCCTCGTCTGTTTAGTCTCATGTATTTAGTCACGTTGATGTATGCAACCAACTTTACACCTCATTTGTCTCAACAGGATCTAATTTTGAATATCCCCGCCTCGCGTCTATATTTCGAATTTTCCAGCGCATCTGGAAGTTCCGAAAATGGCGGCCGGAAGTCGAAACCGGAAGCAGGAAGTCGAAACCGGAAGTCGAAACCGGAAACCGGAAGTGGAAACCGGAAGTTTCGAGGTCAAGGTTAGGTTAGGGGTCAAAGGTCATCGCGCATGCGCATGTCAGAGGTGGAGGTGGGTCTAGAACGAATCATCTTTCCCTACTTACACAATTTTTTTTATAAACATTAAAAACAACAAAAACACTTGGATACTGATTGGATAAAGCTTATTGTTTCAAGATTTTTATTACTTTCAAAGTTTTAGGGCTTTAAATCTTAACTCAGAAAACAATTCCTGAGACAATTGAGGAGTGAAAATATTGGGGTTATCTTTCTACCTATTGATGTTTGCAGGGAGGGTGTATTTAACACATAAGAAAATTATTATCGAAGGCTATTGTCAAATGTCATAGAAACATAACGACAGAAATTGAATGCTTTAAAAGGAAATATCATGGGAAGATTGAAGAGGAAATCAATGAATGAAAAATTGTGTCTTGAATGAAAAAAAGATTTTCTTCTTCTTCATGTGCATATCCGATTTCGGATGTTTGCGATGAGCATGACTATTTTCACTTTATTGGTTGCTATTCTGAAGAGCTCGTTCGAAGTCTTCCCGTACCACGCCCTGAGATTCTGCAACCATGAAATTCTCCTCCGTCCAGGTCTTCGTTTTCCGTGTATCTTGCCTTGAATGATGGCTTGTAATAGGGCGTATCTGTCCTCGTTCCGCATGATGTGGCCTAGATATTGGAGTTTGCGGGTTTTGATGGTGTCCATGATCTCCTTCTCTTTCTTCATCCTATGGAGGACTTCGATGCTTGCTACCCGGTCTTTCCAAGATATTTGCAGGATACGTCGATATAGCCGCATCTCAAAGGCTTCAAGCTTTTTTGTTGCATCATTTAGTGTCCAGGACTCGACTCCGTAAAGTAATATTGGGAAAATGTAGCACCTCAACATGCGTACTTTGGTTTCAAGATGTAGTTCGTGATTTTTGTAGAGGTTATTCATTGTATTGAAGGCAGCTCGGGCTTTTCCAATTCTACATTTAATCTCTTGGCTATTGTCCCAGTTTTCGTTCACAAGTGTACCTAAGTATGTTGTTTGTCTCACTCTCTCTATTTGTTGGTTGTGAACGTAGAGATTTGCATTAGCTATATTGTCTTTGCTAATGACCATGAATTTTGTTTTGTTGTTATTAATGTTAAGTCCATATTTTTCACTAGCCGCTACAATTCTGTTCATTAGTGTTTGGAGTCCTTCAAGAGAGTCAGCGAATACCATTCTGTCGTCGGCATATCGGATGTTATTCAATCTGACTCCGTTCAGTAAAATGCCTTCTTCTATGTCTTCTAGCGCTTCATTAAAGATCTGTTCGGAGTATAGATTGAACAGAATCGGAGAAATAATGCACCCCTGCCTTTACCCCTCTAGCTATTTAAGAAAAAAATATTCTAGAAAAAAAGATGAACAGTATAAAATCGCAGACCACATTTTTATGACCTTTGTAAATTTAATTGAAAATGAGGATTATGATCATTTAACCTGCGTTTAAATAGGTCAAATGCTATAATCAGAAGGTAAAGAACAACTGACTTTAATTAAACCATCAATCGAATTAAAAATTTAAATCGAATCAATAAAATAAAAACCAATAATCTAGTGATATTTGGTACTGTTGAATACTTATGAATATCCAATGAAAGATTTTTCAGAGATTCTCAAAAATAAATTCAGGAATTAATTTAGGCACGCAATGTAAAATAAGACAAAGCAATATATTATACACTTGCGTGCATAGAAATCGGTCAACTATTAACTTTTGACTTTTTTTCTAGAAAACTATTTTTTTAGAAACCCTTTATAAGATGAAATATAGAAATATGCCGTTTGAAAAACAATTTAATGTGCTTTAATATGAGTTTATGATTATTAAAATGTATTTCGGTTTCTTATGTTTAACATAATGAAATTAACTCGTGAAACAAATTTTTCTTTTTTTATTACAAAAAAATATGGTTATTGACAATTATATAAAATACTTATTTTTTATTATTGTGTATGACCCCCTCTTGCCCTTATAACATCTCTCATTCGATTAAATCGCATAGATCATAATCTTCTTCTCTCGAATAGGCCTACTTTGGACCACGCTTGATCAACTGTTGGGCTTTGATCCTTGCCCAGTATTATCGCATCTTCTGCCTGTGTAACTCATTTCTACCTTCTGTCCAGGGGGTACCTTTCCTTCAAGGTTTTTCCTGAAATCCACGGACTTCCTTCAGGGTGCGTCTCGCAGACTGTCTGTTTTGGAGATCTGTTATTCTCAGTTTAAGTCTTTAAAATATTCTTATCGGTTTCTGTCAACCAAGTAGTACGAACCTTCTTGTTTTGCCAGAAGGTGAAGAGACAGTTGGTTAGGTTAGGTTAGGTTAGGTTTTTTAACTACGGTTTTTTCCCCGCGAGCGGTAACCGCTATAACCGCGACACCGCTAGAAAAACACACACTACGATTAAAAATCGCTAAACCGCCCGCAATTTGCACAGTTGAAAATGGATTTCAGACGAGCAGTATGTATTGTTGCTCTAACACTAAGAAATAGAAAAAGAAGACGTCAACGCAAATTTCGCAAATATTGGATCCATCCACTCACTAGCCGTAGATTTAAGAAAGGTTTCTTTAATAATAAATATCAAGATTTAAGAAAACATCCTGAGAATTTTTTTAATTATTATCGCATGTCAGCTGACAGCTTCGATAAAATTTTGCAAATTGTGCGTCCTCACATTACTTTCATGAATACAACCTTTCGCAAATGTATTTCACCAGAGGAGCGCCTGTCTGTTTATTTTTCTCGTTTCGATCACTATACTGACGTAAAGTGGTGTCGTATAAAGCTCGTTTGATACACAGTCTGACTCGGCTCGACTGACTGACTGTCTGACTCGACGACATGTTTTTAAATCAGAGACAAGTATAGGAACCTAAAAAAAACGTAAGAATTGCCACTCTTCACCAGCTCTTCACGGCTGTCTGTCAAAAAACCGCTCGCGGTTAAACAGAAGTGCGTGCGCGCCAACTATTTTCGATGCAGTACAAATTTTAGCGCGGTTTTTACCCGGGAGTCATTTTGTAACAATACGCGGTTTTAAAATCAGTCACAGGAAAAAACCGCGGCCGCTTGTATTAATTTACTAGAGTCATAAAATCACGCGATCAAAAACCGCGGCGGTTTAGCCGTAGTGCGGCCTAGGCCTTAGAGGCAATCTTGCAACGTGGCCATAGAGAGCTACCCTTCTTTTCCTTGCACAGTCAGAAAGCATCTCAATATGTTCGTATAGGTCAGAGTTATGCCGCCTTCGGAATTCCCCATCTTCCTTTACCTGGCCTAGGATCTTCCTGAGGATTCTCCTCTCCTCTCTGATTTCCAATTTCTCTACCAGACCTCTTCGGTTCAAGGAAAGACACTCTATATCATACTTGGCTTCTGGTCGTAAGACTAACATTTGTAGTGCTTAAGTTTCAAGTTGCGTGACAGGCATTTCTTGTTGTAAGTGTTCAGTCGATAGACTAGTTCCAACTTGTTGACTCTCTTGGATAATGTTGCTCAGATGCATAAGATGCATAGATCATAATATATTATTAATATACATAATAATATATTATTATTTCCACATCCTGTGCAAGCGGAAAATGTAAACATATTTACGCAATGATTGATTGTATTAATAAGGAAACTAGTAATTCGAAAACTTCTGATTAGAAAACTTGGGGAAAACCATCGAGTAGCCAACTTGCGAAAGATTTTTTTGAAAAACCATTGTTAATTACTGATGATTGAATGAATGCGCAATAAAAACAGCTGCTAGGATATTTGATAGAAAAAAAATTGCTAGATACTGCTAGGATTTTTTTTTCAAAACTTTCAACCAGTCTTCACGTCTCTGCAGTGGAAAGTTATTTATGTGGAAAAGGTTAGCTGAAGAAAATCAATAAAATTCATAGTGATTCATTTGAATTCCGTGTAGTATTTTTACAGTTCGTCAAAGAATACTTGAAAATCGCTTTTGAACTTGAACCCATTATCAATTTATACACTTTATTAGTTTATGTAAAATAATAAAACACTTTTTTATTTAAAATACATGTCAACATATACAAATAAATGCCAAATAATGAGGTAAAATGGTTATCTCGGTCGCGCTCGGAGCAAATTATTGCTTATATCGTTTGAACTACGGCTTTGATAAAAAAATGCGAAATCCACGAATAGAACTTTTTAAGCAATTTTCTAAAAGCAACAAATAGCGCAGTGTGTTATTTGGCTTGTGCAAACTGAATCTGTTATAACAGTGCTACGTATTTTAGACATCAGTGTGATGTTGAACCTCCTAAAGCAAAAACTATCCGTCATTGGTTACATTCTTTAAAGGAAACGAGTAGTGTTTTAAAAGGGAAATGAATAGGTAAACCGAGAATTTCTGAAGACGTTGTTAAGCAGATCCGTGTTTCAGTGGGTCTCGGTCTAACTGGCGAGTATTTTATTGTTCATCGAGAAGTGCTTCACAAGTTTTACTTTTAAAAATTTTATTTAAAAACAGTTGTAGGACAATCTATTAATATTGATTATTAAATTAAAAAAATTACATTTTCAAACAATCAGTGTTTACTTGTGGATACAGAAGTAAGATGATTATCTAGACCAGGCATCACCAATTAGTTTCTTTAGGGGTCCGGTTTTTAAAATAAAGAAATCATCGCGGTTCGTTTTTTTTAAATATCAATTTGAAAAATTTAATTTTTTATCGCTCATGCACAATATTACTATCTTGGAGTACGTTTTTTTGTGAATATTAGTTGTATTTTACATAATTTGAATATCGTACTCAAATATTCAATATCGCTATCGTTTCATTGAAATAAACAAATACTTAAAAATAAAATGAACACAACCAAGTCCTCGGCTATATTGCTCAGAATTCAAATCAAAACAAAGTAAAAATAAAAATTAAAGAAAACATTTTAAAGTGAGTGTAAATTCTATGATGATACCGGAGACTGAGGAGAGTTCTTATGACGAATCCACCCACACCACCAGAGACAAAAAGCAAATTCTTCATTTTTTATTCAATTTTTTTTGGATGGCACCTGGATCCCAAACTTGTAAGATACATCCCTTCGCATGAGTGATACAAAATATTGTTTGTTGCAGGGGCGAAATTGTCAATTCTCGTCTCGAGCGATTGCGCTCAACTTAGTTCTCGACTCATATTCATAACTTTTCGCCCTAGCTAAAAAATTTACTATTTTGCCTTGAACTATTTTGGCTTGAAGTTGGAGTAAAGTTGGTGCAAGCTATTGTCATTAAAACCTGGAGTAAGTCGAGATCGAATTTTTTTTAATAAATTTCATCTTCGAAAATGCTGCACAAATATATGTTGACCCAAACATAGTAAGAAGTTTCAAGGCTATTTTTAGGGTTACGTACCGAAAACGGAACCCTTATAGGATCACTTTGTTGTCCGTCTGTCTGTCTGTCTGTCTGTCTGTCTGTCCGTCTGTCTGTTTCTCAAGACCATTTTTCTCAGGAACGCATAGAGGTAACAAGTTGAAATTTGTATCAAATACTCGGGTCTGCGGTCTCTTTCAGCTGTGAAAAAATCAAACTTGTAAGTCATCGCGATCAGAAGATATGACCGTTTATGTCGTATATTTTGCGATTTCACAAGGGAATCAAAACCTATAGGGCACTTCCCGTTGACCTAGAATCATAAAATTTGGCAAGAAGCGGTGTCTTACAGCACATGTAAAGGGAAAAATCTGAAAACAGTAAATATTTAGTTTAATTACAAGAAAAATGCGAATTTACTATTAGAAACTTATGAAAATACACTAATGTTGTCGTAGTGGTATTGTCAGGCTCCAGAAGCATATGGGTTGCATACAGTTAGGTCCTAAGGTTAAAAAGTATGTGTTGGCACCAAGCTGTTTATTCTGAATTTTCTTTGTTTATATTCGTTATGCATTTCATCACGTACGCTCTATATACATACTATATACAGGGTATATATTATGTCTAAATTTTGCTTGTTTATAACCGACATACGACATACTCAAGTCCCGTAACATCCTGTATATATTATATTTCTTCTAATTTTTCTTTATAATCTACATATACTTAAATCACGTACGCCCTATATTTTTTGGTAGTCAATTGCCCAAAAGCAGTCAACTGAACAACTGAATGGTTGGAGTATCGAAATAGATCTAGAAATAGTTAATATATTAGTTTATATTAGATATAGAAATAGTTAGATCTTAATATAAGTTAGTGAATAAGTGTAATACTAAAATAAAGTTTTCTTTTTATAAGTTTTAAAATATTCGCGTTATTAAAAAAAATACCCTGTATACCTTTATACAGGGTATATAGGTATACAGGCAAAATTGAACAGTAAAAACAAATAGTGAAGTTTCAGAACCCCTAAACACTCATAGTGAATGGGGGATGTATGGTAATAAAATATAGGGTAGAATTCCATCGTACAACAGCGACATTTTGAGGTTATACTTGCAGCGGTACTAAGATGGTGGTGATTTCAGGAGGGCCACTTGTCAAGTTAACTGAATGTGCTTGCTACGTCCTCCACAAAAAAAAAATACCTTACTTACAAGTTTGTACGAAACCCTCGGTGCGCGAGTCACAACTCGCACTTGGCCGGTTTTTTTTTAAATTCTGGTTATTGATTACCACATACAAATTTTATCCAGAACTCTTCACAAGGAACTTCCGTATGTTTGTGTTTTAATACAGCGTTTTCTTGGAAATCGATTTTCTTGGAAAGTGTTTTCAAATACCGATTTAAGATCCTTATTGAACGTCTTGTATTGACTGACGTCAATTTCATATTCACTACTGATCATTTTATTTAAATTAGGAAAGTAGGCATTCATTACCAAGGTCATTATAGAAAGGATCGAGTTTTCGCGAAAAGCTTTTTACTTCTGACACGAGCTCCTATATAAACTTTCCTTTGCTTTGAAGTTTAAGACTTGAAATGACTTGAACCAGAGAGTAGGTATAATACCTACTCTCTGCTCGAACTCATTAATGACTTGAACTCATTAATATGTTTAAAAATATCCGCTAAGAAAGCAATGAAAGCTACATTTTCTTTTCTGCTTAGAAAACTTAGGTAGGCATTTGCTGAAATCTGATCACTGTGGAAAAGAATTGTCTTCAAATGTTCTAAAATGCTGAACAATCTTTGTAAAATGCAGTCTTTGCTTATCCATCTCACATTATTATTCAACAGTAAATGGTCATATTGCGTATCAACTTCTTCAAGAAATGATTTCAATTCACGATGCTTCAGTGAGGATTTTGCACGAAGAAAATTTACTATTTTAATCACTTCTTGCATAATACTCTCAAAATTATATTTGTTTGTTTTTTTATATTTGTTTGCAGCAAAGCACAGTTTGGTCTATAATACATTGGTAGGAAATCAAATTTTCATTACATTTTGCATTGGTCCTCATTAGGTGAACTAGTCCTTTTTTAGTTCCAACCAATGCTGGCACACCGTCAGTAGTTACTGGTAAAACCTTTTTCAGGTATACATCATCTTTATCGAAATAATCCATCGCGGCGCTGTTCATGTCTTCTAGGGTTCTTCCTAATAACGGCAAAACAGGCAGCATCTAATCAACAAAAGTTTCTCTCGTTTGGTCCAGGAAGCGTACAAAAATAACCAGTTGTAACGGACAGTGGGTTTGTGGGGCCTTGGGCTAATACTACTTGGGGGCCCTAATTAATCAACTAATTGTCATTTTGTCAAAAAAATGTTTTCGATAATGATGTACTAGGTACACGGTATAGGAAAAAAGAAAACAATAAAATTTATTTAATATAACTTATGTCTTTTATAAATTATAAAACTACCTTTCTGCATTTTTGTGCTGCAAATTCCTTTATTTGCTCATCACATTCTAAGTCCTTTGTTAAATCACAATTTATGGAAAGGACTGATAAATGATTTAGTCTATTGTTTGACATTGTTGTCCTATATTTGTTTTCTATATACGACATCCTGGAGAAAATACGCTCTGCTTCACAGCTAGTGATTGGCAATGATAAAAAAATCTTTAAGATGGTATAGCAATTTGGAAAAACATTAATAAGTTTCTTTTCATAAATTAGCATAAAAATGTCACTGCAAGAGGAGTAAGACTCTGGCTTAGACTGTAATAAGTAAGATTTTAACTGAATACACTCATGCACTAAATGTTCGTCTACGTCATCTGAATAATCAATAATATTACGGGCAGTTTCCAAATCTATGTACTCCATGTTTTTGTCTTGCAAATCCATTAAAAATTTGAATCTGTTGCTATATGTCTGATAGACTTGGCTTCTTCTATTTATGTCCATAATTAGCTTATCCAACCCAATGTTTAGCGTGTCTCTTTTAAATTTTTCTGCGCCGTATACAGAGACTATATCTGTAGATTTATCTGAAAATTTTGAAGTAATACGTCTCTTGTTTATGTCACTGTATTCTGTTCCCACACTTGTACTTAACTTTTTAGCTTTCTCCTCGTATTGCTTTAGTTTCTGATCTGATTGGTGCCGTATATTGCTGACAAACTCTTTTAATGACATAATTAACTTATTGCCTAAACAAATATCTAAACCAGGGCTCTGTAATTTTTTGCTATCTAAATTAAATCTCTCTAAAATTTCTTCCCAAAAAATAATTAAAATTGCAGTATCGAGTTTCGCCAGTTTATTAAATAAATTTTCTGCTTCTTTTCGAAAATCAACTTTTTCATCCTCATTTTCACTAAATTTTTATAATATTTTCATAATGTTATCATAATTATTTTTCAAAGCTCGCACAGCATCATAGTGACAAGACCATCTGGTCTGGCTTAAACTTTTTAACGTTAATTTAAATTTTGTTTCACGATTTAGCAGTTCCCACCTATGGGTCGAAGCAGAAAAGAAAACGTATATTTTTTGTACTATTCCAAAAAAGTTCATAATTTCGGTTGAAACCTTCAGATTCTTCACCAACTAAGTTAAGGGAATGCGCAGCACACGCACATAATCTGCGAATTTATTTTTTTGTTTTAGTCGTGCTTGTACACCATTGTAGTGACCCGCCATATTAGCAGCGTTGTCATAAGACTGCCCTCTACAATTATCCAGTAATAGTCCATTTGTTTCTAAAAAGTCTTGTAAAATATTAAATAAATGTAAGCCTGTATGACTACTAATTTTAATGAACGACACAAATCTTTCATAAACTTTTCCTCGAAAACAGTATCGTAATACAATAGCAAGTTGATCATTGTGAGACAGATCTGGGGTTGAATCCATCACAATTGAATAGTATTTTTTATGTCGTCGTTATTTATTTGAGTTATAATTTTCTCAATTATCTGTTTGCCCATAATCTCAATTATTTCCTGATATATTGTTTTTGATAAGTACGATATTATCGGTTTTGGTCGCAGTTCTGTTTGTTCAATATGTTTACGAATGAATGGGTCGAATTCTGCCAATAGCTCCAGAGCAGCCATAGTTACCATTATATGGAGAACCAAATACTTCCTCGGAACCTCTAAATGCTAAGCCCCTTATACTCAGAAATTTTACCACTGCAATAACCCGTTTTAGGACGTTGTGATAATATTCTGTTTCTTTCCTTAGTTGATCCTGAAACTGCTTGTCTAAAACAGACTTATTTTCTTTTCGTGTCAACCACACTAACATTGAACTCTTATGTTCATTAGAATTTTCGTGATTTTCTAAACAAGTTCCTATGTGTTTCCAATCAGAAAATCCGTTTGTGTATTGAGAAGGGGTTTTGGAAAAAAGTTTGCAAGGCAAACAAAAAACACTACCAACACTGGTTGAATAACATAACCGCGATCTTTCCAGTAATTGGCCATTTTTCATTTTCTTAACGAAATACCTATTTGAAAATGATCTGTTTTGTTCTTTGTATTTTTTTACTGAAGATGGATATATATTTTTCGAATCTTTATTTTGAAAGTCAGTCATTTCATGTGATAGGATGTCATGAATAAAGCCATTATTTAGCAAAACTGGCCACAAGCCAACGTCAACATATTTCTCAAACTCAAACTGAATATGTCCTAAATTTCTTTCCACCTCGGTATTAATGTGCTCTTGCTGAACAACAATATCGCTCTCAGAGGGATCAGAGGGTTGCTGGTAGTCAAGATCTTGCACATTTTCATCACTGGTATTTTTTTCTTGGTATTGCGACTTTCCGCCCCCTAAGTTCCCTTCCTTTTCGCATAATAATGGATTTGTAGCTATTACATTCTAGTTTTTATGTTCTAATTTAAAAGAAGTTTCAATTTTTGCACATTTATTTTTTTCTTTTCCTCGATCTAACTGTAATTTTCGTCTTTCAGCTCCACTTTTATATTTTCTAGCAGACATGTTAAATAAGATTTTGATATTTTTTTGAAAATAAACAGTACAGGAGTGATAATGGATGTAATATTGTCCCTCTCGTAACATTTTGATACTTTGTAATGTGTGCAGCAATTCGCAAATTTTCATTAAACAATCGATTAGAGTTTATTTACTATTGAAAAATTATATACACACAAAAACATCACGACTTTTGATTTCAACGTAAGATTTTTCTTTGCCGTCCGTGATAAATTGGGCCCAGGATTCATTGGTAGCAATTTTGTATTTTTACTTACTTACTAAAAGCAGGAAATCTTATGTAAGATAACTGACTTTGCTGATTACTTTCAATTATAAGTAAAATAAGAGAAAGGTTCGGTCTTTATAATTTGTAACTTTTTAGTAAACTAAACACTAAACATAGTACACTATAAACAATAAACACTAATTGTTAGTGAGTTTTCACTTTGGCGGCGAGAACAAAAGTTGGCGCGCACACGGTTTAATGATCGTAGGGTTGCCAACTTTATGATAGGAATTTTTTAAATTTTATATATTTTTTAAATTTATAATACTGTCCATTGTCTTCAATGGGCGTGGGGGGCCCCTTATATCCACGGGGCCCTGGGCTGCAGCCCAAAAAGCTTTTGTATAGATCCTGCCCTGGCCAAGGCGTAATTATTTAACTGCCTTTTCACGTCTCAATGTTTTTCTTCTAACAAAACGTGTGTATTTCTTGTGTTAAGTTAGATCAGGGTCATTTTTGTTGTATTTCTTGTGTTAATAGACGCAGTTAACGGAATCTGTTGCATTCTTTAACTATGTCAGCATCAAGTTTCATATGCTTAGCAAGAGTCCTAGAAACATGCAAAGAAGCCTCACCATATTTTTCCTGCTCAGTCATTGAACGACTCATAATTTAGGCCGAAGGTGCGTACCTCGATAATAAACTTGCAATTTTAGATTTACGCAAGTTTACGTTTACGTTTTACGCAGTTACTACCAAGTGGGAATTTTTCGACAAATGATTTATGTTTAGTATCGTAATGTCGTTTAACATTCGAGCTTTTAATTAACGCCATTGTTTTTGACAAATCAAGCACATTGGTACTGCTCCGGCACGATTTGTCAATAAAAATTTATTAAAAAATTTTAATTTATTAAAAATTAAAGCAATATAAATCGGTCCATTCTGACAAAAACTTTCTATTTTCGACTTCCACCTTTCTTTTTTTTCCGTCCCTAGCAAATATAAACAGATAATTAAGCTCGTAAGGTAGGAATTCGTACTCCGCGAACTGCGTGTCTCTCTCTCTCTCGCACGTTACTTCGCTCGTCCGTTGTCGAATTGACGACAGTAAAGATAAAGCGCGGGATATATTTTATTAAGTTATGTACTCAGTAATATAAGTTACTGTTTACTTAAGGTCCGCACATAATAAGTCGACGGTCCGGATCCGGACAGCGGGCCGTCATTTGGTGACCCCTGATCTAGACTCTAAATTTTCCATCAGTTCCAAATTAGCATATATCAGATGTGAATTTGGCACACCAAAATTATTTGACTTAATGGTTTTCTTATCTCAAGTACGCAACAAACATAATTATTTTAGCTAAAATTGTTGTTTTTCAAAATAGCTATTGTTTTTGAGCAACATAGCATAGGAAATGAGCTTTGAATCTAATTAAAAAATTAAAAGAAAATTAATCCTGAAGCAAATCCTGAGTATTTGACGTTATTGCAGTAAAAATTCAAAAAAATATGTTCCATTTCATTTTTAAAAAGCGAAACGTCAATTTTCGAATTGACTTTAAACAAAGACAAAAAATATTTCCAACTGTAAATAACAAAAAAAAAATCTCAATGAAAAATATATGCTAGTAGATTTTGAATAATTTGTTTATTATTTCTACACGGAATAAAGCAACTTTCATGCCGTGTACAGCATTTCCAAGGCTTGATCTATTTTAGATTTTATATTAGTTAATGCAGGAAATACAAATTCACACAAGTTGGATGTGAAAAATGTAAATTATTTAAAAGATAAAAATGTAAAGGTTTTTATTTCTCAATCAGCTTGTAATATTAATATTATATACCTATATTCCATGCGTGCAAGAGATCATGTTTCTAAATAAAAATTTAATTGTAACTTAATTGTTGATTTAATTAATTAAATAAAAAAACTTACGTTAAATATTAAAAAAAAAACTTACGGTCGAAAAATATTATTTGAGAATTTTTGTAACGCGCACGTAAAAACATTCGCCACAACGACTTTATATAATACTCTGTTATCGACATAAAATATGATATTGACGTTTGAACATATAAAAAAACTCGAGGAATTTAATATATGTAACTTACAAAAAAATGCCAAACTGATTTACGTTCTGCTTCCTTATAGGCTCACTTCAGCAATCATCATCTTTTGAACATCAAAAGGAATGTCTCTGAGAAAACATCTACATTTTATACTTTTAAAGATATCAAAGAAAATACATTCTTAGTGAATTTAGTATGCAATTCAAATCGTAAACTAAGTGGTTCGGAAAAATCTTTATTATATCAAAGTATAAGAAAGCCAACCAAAGATATTTCCGGCTTGGTGAATAATAAAGTAGGTACAACAATAATTGAAATATATAGATAATACAAAATAATAGACACTAGGCGTAAGTTTCACAAATTGATTTATTTAACACTTTATCGATTTCAGCTTCTTAGGCCTCCTTCAGAAGATTATGTACAATACAAAGATGTTACATGTAATATATATACATATATATATATATATATATATATATATATATATATATATATATATATATATATATAAAGAGTGGGGGTAATAACAATCGTTATTAGTTAAAGAGTAAATTTTATAAAAATTACTACGCAAACGGTAGACTTCGGGTAATACGATTAACAGAATTATATATATATATATATATATATATATATATATATATATATATATATATATATATACACTTTTTTATCATATGTGAGAGAGATGGGATTAATTTAGGAAATACCTAATTAGGATTTGGCAGACGTTGGAATGGAGGTAGATGTACCTGGTCGTTTAATCCATTCCAACGTCTGCGAAATCCTAATTAGGAATTTCCTACAATAATCCCGTCTCCCTCACAGATGATAAAAAAAAGTATATATATATATATATATATATATATATATATATATATATATATATATATATATATAAAGGTAACATCTTTGTATTGTACATAATCTTCTGAAGACGGCATAAGAAGCCGAAATCGATAAAGTGTTAAATCAATTTGTGAAACTTACGCCTATTGTCTATTATTTATTATTATTTTTATAATGTTTCAACTAGTGCCTACAGCTGAATCTTTCAATTTTATTGAAATATATAGAATTAACCCATAATATGTAATTATATAAGATATTCATGTTAGTATATGATTGAATAATATATGGATAGTATCACATAGACTAATTTATCCGTGTGCGAGTATTGAATGGATAGTACAAAACTGTGCGTTATGCATTCTTCTGCGACTTTAGAGACCATTTCTTAAGGTTATTATGCGTCCGCATTCTGGACATTCAAATTGAGTCTGACTCTGGGGTTCTACTACGGGGTCATGGTCGCTGATAACGATGGACTATTCTTCGACAGCTCGTTCGATCGGCAGAAAGGTTTTCCCATCCGACGTTTGGATTTACGCTCTTTAGAAATTCATACAGCACATCCTAATATCATTCCTTTGTGCTAGTTCTCCATATAGCATTGAAAGGAACTAAATAAAGAGACTATTTCTCTCAATCTTTACCGCCTCCTTATTTTGCAGAGTGAATTTTAGTTATAAACTTAACCCTTTCACCAGGAATTTTTACAGCGCCGTCCCGGGCGACGAGACCCGGACTTTCTTTTTTACCAGCGCCATCTAGTGATAAAACGTTGAAATTATTTTTGTGTTTAAGAAATTTCAAAAAATTTGTCGAAAAATTTCCCGACTACTGTCTTTTTTTAGATTTTTTGAAAAAATCGAACTGGGAAACTCGCAGTCCGGATAGAAAAAAGACCAGGCTAGACGGTGAAGGTGTCAGCTTTCTGAATAGACCACGTCTTGGTAGTTTGCGGGTGTGTTGAAAAAAAGCGAGAAATCTCCACGTCTTTGTTCGTCCATAACTCGGCGCCACGACGCCCGGCAGAGGCGACGGTTACACCGCCGCAAAGCCAAAGGTTCAATCCATAGAACAGCGCCAATAAATCGCGAGTCCGCCGCGGCACGTTGAACGCATACGGCGGCAAACTTTAAGGTGCACTTTTACAATGCACACTGCACATTTATGAATATATTTACAGATCCGGGGGCCCAACTGAAGTGTGGATCGGTTTTTTAGATTCTCGCATCTATCCTGCGCGATTGCAACGCAAATTCTCGCCGTTGACCGTCGAACTAGCAAATTGCCGGCTACAGAAGCGGTTGGGGATTTTTTTTCGGACGTACCGGGCGAAGGGAGCGACGCAAGAAGCCGAGAGTGCTACCAAAATACGCGGTGGGCGGAATCGCCCCAAGCCTCAACAGTCGGATTAGTGGACGCGGTGACGGAGACAAACCGTGCAAAAAAGGGTGATGTTTTCCAACGTCGGCAGCTCGACGGGGACGGGTCGGATCGCGAACCCTTAAATACAAAAGTGGCGCGGGAATCCGTTCCCATCCGAACGTGCGCAGTTTTTAGTCGCTGGGCCCAGAAACTTCAGCGGTTAGACTGATCGCACCTTCCGGCGAACGGGAAATACTTTTCGAACTGGCCGATATATTTGGAACCGTGGCGGGAGACTCCGTGGTCGCAGCGACCCGGCGCCGGTACCAAAATGCGCGTCTCGGCGGGGCCCACGTGCCGCTCAACTTCGAATGTCAAAAACGCGACATCCTGAAATGTCAAAGACTATTCTACAATCCACAGAAAAATACAGAACATTCACCGGGCGGCTACAAAAATATGGACGTTTTACTTTCGTCATTAGTTTCTTGCTATAGGGCGAGTTTGGGCGTGATGCCGCTTGCACTAAAAGACAAAACGTTCAATTCTCTTCGGGGATCGCGCAAAACCGTTACCGCAGACCTTAAGTTGGTGATTCTTCGTGAGTTTTTCTGGACGTCAAAAAAACTCGTTTTATGGCGTCGCGACGCCATCTTTAACGGAATCGGGATTAAACTCCCAAACAAACTAATAAGTTCTATGCCCGAGCGAACGGCGCCGGTCCCGTTCCGATCCGTCAATTGGTTCGGAGGTTCTAGGTACCACCGCAAAACGCCTCTGGTTTTTTTTTCACTTTTTGTCTTTAAACTGCCGCAGATTCGCAAAAAGTCGTTGCAGTTTAAAAAATGTTGTCGGAATAATTGCGGGCAAGTGTTCGGAGGAGAACGAACCCAATCAGCGACCCAATCGGCGAGCTCTTTAAATAAGTGTAGGGCGTCCGTGGAAATGATTGCAAAATCGGAAAAAACAGAAATTGCATTTTCTTGCACCAGGACGGCGGGCAAGGGCTCTAAAAAAGCGGGGCGGCGGCAGCCAAAGCATCCGGAAAGAATTTTTAAGATCCGACAAAAAATGCGCCTCGAATGTAAAAAAATCGTGATTTTAGGTTTCGGTCTGGTAGGTCCGAACCTGGGGGAGTTGAGTCGCGAAAATGGCAGCGCTCAACGGGACTCGGGGAACGGGTTGTACACCAGACAAATGTAAAATGAATACAATCCCATTTACGCCGCTGCCGCCACTTCCGTCGGGCCGTTCCCGCTATAACCTCAATTTTCGGGAGGGGATTGACTCTCTGGACGGAGGACGAAAGCTGGGGATGCACAACGTGCGGACGGACATTCGCAGTTAAAGCATCGAAAGCACGCTATTAAAACAGCGAAGATCTGCCGCCTCCGGAGGCATAAACAAGCCGAATTTGACCTTTTCAAAAACCCACGTGGTGCGGACCCCCAGGTGAAATTCGGAAAACGCCGCACGTCAGTCGTCTCAGAATTGATCGAAATTTGCTATTCCGTAGTGATCTGGATTCAGGCCGAACGCTTCCTCACACGGACCCAAAAGTTTGCTTTACAAAAAATTACCACTTTTACGGAGGTTATGGTGAAGGTGGCTAGGAAAAATGAAATTCACGCAAGGATTCCGGTAGAAAATTTCGAGCCGCGTCCGACACCACTCTCGTCACTGCGCGACTTTTGTCGGCGACTTTATTCACATTTTTCTGCGAATCCGGGTACTCCGATTAAAACGCCGCCTCCGGCGGATCCGCACTCTGCAAAAGTCGGTGCATCAGATTCTTGAAGCCAAACCATAGACGAACGAACTCACGTACGGCGATTTTCGATGAGACTTCCGGACGCGTAGATTAGGCGACCAAAAATGACGAATTTTGTCAATGTGTTTTTCGTACTTCCCAAAAATTTTAAGCAAAATTATCGACAATTAAGGTAACAGTCGGACGTGTAGCGACGTTCCGGACACACCAACACCGGAATCACGTCCGCGTGACGAAAACTGTCCGAGTTGTGGCTGAAAAAGTGAAAAGCAGCCCCCGGAGACGGCACATTGGTGAAATTATTTTTTAAAAATGCTTTTCTAAAATTTTTTGAAAATCAGTTGAGTTAGATTTCGAGTCGTTAAACGATTTATATATTTATTATATATTTAAAAAAAAAAACAAAAAAATCATGTTTTTTGCCCCCTTATTTGTTCAGTGACTTTTGATCAATAGGTGACTTATCTATGTGAAAGGGGTTGCATTACTACCGGCATTTTAATAAATATTGGCGCTGTGTGTTATTCCTTATAATTGACATGGCAGTGAAAGGGTTAATAAAGTCGGAACACAACCTGAATATATAAATATATTCAACCTCTCCGGAGCTCTATAACATTATTGAGCTGTTATAGAGCTCCGGAAAGGTTGAATATATTTATATATTCCGGCTGTATTCCGACTTTCTTAAGTTCAAATAATTTTTGTTATAATTACGCTTTTTATTATAATTGCCTTAATTTCTGAAGCAGCTAAGTCCGAGCATTTGTTATGAGAACAACATCAGAACAACAATCACAGCCACAGCCAGCGGTTCCTTATCAGCCACTGCCGAATTACATTTTGCACACAGTAATTTGTTGGTATCAACTTTTCTTCACTTAAACAAAACTGGTGCCCTAATTTGTAGTTGTATTTTCTTATTTGTGGAGGGGTTGCTAAGAATAGTGCGTACTATGACTACCATTTATACCATACATTTTGATTAATAATTCTTAATTGTCTTTAGAACCGCAAGAAAAACAATTCTTTATTGATAATACTCCATCGTATCATTATTAACCCTTTCACTGCCATGTCAATTTTAAGGAATAATACCAAGCGCCAATATTTATAAAAATGCCGGTAGTTATGCAACCCCTTTCACATTGGAAAAACCTATTGATCAAACGCGGAAAATAGCACTCCTCTATAATATTTTGCTTCTCCATAACTCGATGCCGCGGCGCCCGGCGGCGGCGCCGGTTACACTGCCGCAAAGTTGGATCCAAAGAACTGCGTCGAAAAATCGTGAGTCCGGTTGAACGCCCGTTGAACGCAGACGGCGGTAAAATTGAAGGTGCACTTTTAGCATGCAGCCTTACCCTTTTATGGAGATATTTCCGGATCGGGCAGCCCGACGGAAGTCCCGATCGGGTTTTTAGATTCTCGCATCTATCCTTCGCGATGCGAACCCAAATTTTCGGCGATGACCATCGATCTCGCAAATTGTCGGCCAAACAGGCGGTTGCGGATTTTTTTTTTTCGGCATTTTGGACCCACCGGGTGAAGGGAGCGACGCAGGAAGCCGCGAGTGGTACCGAAATACGCGTATCGGCGGGCGGCCTCGAGTCAGATTCGGCCGCGCGGTAAGGGGGTAAATGTAAAAAAATCGTGCAAAAAAAATATGTGAGTGATATGTTCCAACGTCGGCAGCTCGACGGGGACGGCTCGGATCGCGAACCCATACACGCAAAAGGGGCGCGGGCGTCCTTTCCGAATCGAACGCGTGCTATTTCGAGTCGCTGCGCCCAGAAACGGCGAAACTGCAGCGGACTGACTGTCTGCACCTTTCAACCAAGGAGAGCTGATACGTTTCGAATTGCGTTGCGGGCGACTCCATGGTCGCAGCGACGTGGCGCCGGTAACAAAATACGCGGCTCGGCTGGGCCCACGTGCCGGAATTTCAATTGGCATTTCAAAAACGCGATATCCAGGTGCCCCAAATTTAATTCAAGTTTTTCTCTGTGCAAATTAACAGTTATAAGTGGGCGTCGCGACGCTATTCCACTGAAAAATCCAACATTCACCGAGGGGCTGCAAAAATATGGACGTTCCTGCAATACGGAGAGTTTCGGCGGGCGTCGCGACGGTTTCAAACGACGCAGCACGATGCCGCTTGCATTAAAAGATAAAGCGTTCAATTATCTGCGGGAATCGCGCGAAATCGTTCGCGCAGAGTTTAAGATGGCGATTCTGCTGGAGTTTTCCTGGACGTCCAAAAAACGTTTTTATGGCGTCGTGACGCCAACTTCAACGCAATCGGGACTCGAAGATAAACTAACAGGTTATATGGCCGATCGAACGGCGCCAGTCCCGTTCCGATCCGCCAATTGGTACGGACGTTCTAGGTATCACCGCCAAACGCACTTTTCTCTTTAAACTTTTGACCCTCTGGATGGGGGCGGCATGCGCAACGTTAAACCAGCAAAAACTGCCGCCTTCGGCACTAAAAAGCCTAATTTCACCTTTTCAGAAACCCACGTGGTACGATCCCTCAGGTGAAATTCGGGAAACGTCAGTCGTTTTAGATTTAATCAAAATGTGCGATTCCGTCTTGACCTGGCGATTCAGACCGAACGCTTCCCCACACGGATCCCAAAAGTTTGCATTACGAAAATTACCACTTTTACGGGGATCACGGCGAAGATGCCAAAGGAAAATTAAATTCACGAAAGAATTAAGGTAGAAAACTTCGAGACGCGTCCTCCGACACCACTCTCGTCGCTGCGCGACTTTTGTCGGCGACGTTATTCACATTTTTCTTTAAACGCCGCCCGCGGCAGCGGTTAATCAGATTCTTCTAGTCAAAAAATACACGAACGACCTCATGCACGGCTATTTTCGATAACGATTCCGGATCGCGTAATTTGGCCCTCCAAAAATGGCAATTTTTTTGCAAGAAAATGTGAGTTTTTCGCACGTCCCAAAAATTTTAAGTAAAAATGTCGAAAAGTCAGGTGACAGTCGGATGAACGGCGACGTTCTGGACACACCGGAACCGGAACCACATCCATGCGACGAAAACTGTCCGAGTTGTGTGTGAAAAAGTAAAAAGCTGAAATAATTCGCCCAGCCGCACCCGGAGACGGCAGGTCGGTGAAATTATTTTTAAAAAATATCCGATTCTTTTGCAAATCGGTTTCTAATCGTAGCGTAATATTTAATTTTTTTTTAATTTACAACTAATCGCGAGTTCTTTCCTCATTTAAGTTCAGTGACGGCTCGTTACTCGTTTAGTAATGCACCGCAAAACTAGATGGCGCTGATAAAAAATAAACCCCGGGCTACATCGCCCGGGACGGCGCTATATAAATTCACGGCCCCGGGTCATATCTACCGGAATGGCGGTGAAAGGGTTATAAGGTCTACAAATTGAGGATTAAAATTATTAAGGTAATATTTCTATCTATTGATATCATATCACATGTTAGCCTATAGTAAAGTGACCACATTTCCATTGAGACAACGCGGGACATATGGGATGAAATGAGAATTATAATTAAGTTATGCTACCAGTAATTCAAAAAATATATTTTATATACTCACACACCAAAATGAACACATTCATAAATACAATACTGTATGTGAAGGATGCCATTATTATAATCGTGTGTAAAAGTATCCAAATCGTGCATTATTAAACGATTTATGTTTGTGTTACTATGGCAACAACTTCCGTCAATAAACAAAAAGCATCGACGTAGTGAAAATAAATTTTCTTACATATATAAAAATTGAATTAATTTTTCTTATTTTGAGTCAAGAAGTCTCGGCCTCTCAATCTGGATTTATCTGGCTCTAATATAACTAAACCTAACCATACAACCTAATCTAGATTAAATCTACTCATTGCGATTAAAACACTCAAACGCACAAAAGCTCTTCTTCACACACTTGTATTATAAACTACTATTATTGTATCCTTTCATATACTTGTCTATAAATATACAAAAATGTATTTATTATTAATTATTAGTAACTATAAAAATATTTGTAAAAAACAATAATTTGAACATTATGATTTTTAATTCATTTAAATTTTTTATTAAAAAAAATATATGTTTTTTCTTTCACGGTCAATTTTTTTATGTCGTAAAATTTCTCACATGAATTGGTCAAATTATTTTTTACGCTTAATATAGATTTTAAAGTTTAATGTTCAACTGCGTTTTTTCAGTTGTCCATATTTTATTGATACTAGAAAAAACACTTTTTGTTGCTGCATTTGTTCCTGGAAGGGAGAGCGCGTATTCCACAATTTTCAAATTATTAAATGAAGTATATATTATGAAGTATAAATGAAGTATATATACAATAACTCCGTCCATTTTTGTCTGTTTTCACATTTGCAGACAATCAACATTTATTTTTTTTATCAGTAACGTATCTTTTTACCAATAACGCCTCATCAAAAAAAATCATTTGCGCAAATATTAATTCTCGCAAATTGGTTACAAATATATTCAAGATTTTTCCCAATGAAAATTTCAGAACAAGGTGCTATTAAACGACCTGCTTTTCTGAAAGAAATTAGAAATTTTTATATTAACTGCTTGGAATATCTTGAAAAATGGACAGTACAATTCGAGGATATTACAAAATTTCATTTGGTGATATTAGAAAGGAGATTTTATGGGAATATGTGGAAAAATCTTATCTCATATGTTACAGAACATTTAAAATAAAAAATGCAGATATTTTCTAAAAAGCGGGACATTTTTTTAAATCGGCGGGACGCGGGACTGTCCTCCAAAAAGCGGGACTGTCCCGCCAAAATCGGGACGTGTGGTCACTTTAGCCTATAGCCCATCAGCCACCATAACTTGATTTAAAGGCTACTATCACGGTTATTGAAATAAACGATGACAAAGATGATTTGCTTCAAAAGTTAATTATTGTTTCTCGTGATATTAGGCTGAAATAAGTAGACGAATTCAGTGAATTGTATCAAAAATTATGATTATTGGTTTTTATAACGACATACAAGAGTAGATGGGGAAAAATGCGCAGCTAAAAGGGACGGAAATATAAGGGGGTAGTATAATATTTGATGCTTATATACTTTTATATACATTTTCTGCTGCTCACAGCGTAATAAAAAGTATATTTCTGCTGTAGTGAACCTTGGTATTTCTATAAACCTCCAAATCCATGTTATTGGTCGTTTGAAGAAAATAATTATTTTTAGCCGAGATATACTATCGTAGCCAAGCAAGGAATCGTTTTCCTCCAAACATCGCAAACGATGAATTTATTAAAATGTATTTTATATATGTTTGTAAATAAAAACTATAAGATAGACTAGGCTAGAAGCCATAATAGGGTTTTTTTATTAGAATATTGTAATTTGTTATAAAATATTTGACGAAAAATTGGTTTCAGTCTACATTTTGTCATTAAACTTGATAAAGTTTCTTATTTAGTTTTCAGGTCTGGACTAGTAAAGTCATCAATTTAATCTTTATTTTCCCAAAGGGATTGGCCAGCTCGGGCTGAAGTTATTAGCTTGGTATGGAGATTAAATTAAAAAATTTCAGGTTGGAAACTTTAAATTGGAAAGTTTGTTTATTAATTTTTTTTCTCCATTGGGAAATGTGATTAAAATTACGTGCCAGTGGACTAGGATAGAAATGTAACTAAGCTACTATTCGTGTTTGTTAACTTTAATTGGTTCCATCTAGAATTGTAATCAATTTGCTTTAGGAAAATACAAAATTTATTAATTTATTTCATAATCTATGTGTAATCATATTATCTTAAATATTTCTGTTTAGTTATCCTTATATATTGCATACATAAGTGTACTCCACGTATACATAAGTACCCCACGTTTCCCCATCATTATTTTAAAATAAATTTAATGATTGATTGAAGATAATTCTGTCGATTTGTGATACGTCTTTTAGTATTCTCAATCGCCTCACCACACAGTCCATTTCTGAACATAGGCGTCCCTCGTATGGCACCATCTCTTTCTGTCTTGCGCTTCCCTCATCCAATTAAACCCTGTTGTTAATTTTATGTCGTTTGTCCTGCGCATCAGTGGTCGTCCTCTAATTCGTCTTCCTAGATATGGTCTCCAGTGTAACAGTCTGTTATTCCATCTCGCGTCCGTACATCCGGCTATGTGTCCGGCATATTTTTGGGTGGCAATGGTTTCGAACACATCTCTGATTTTCGTAGTGTTTCTGATCCATTCGTTGGTTTTTCTGTCCGTCAACGCTATTCCCAGAATTTGTCTTTCCATGGATCTTTGGGTTAAGGGCATTTTGGTCATTGTTAGTTTTGGTAATGTCCATGTTTGACATCCATAGGCTAGCACAGGGAGAATGCACTGATCGAATAGTCTTGATCTCAATCTTGGGGTGATATTCTGTTTTTTTAGAATATATGCAAGTCTTCCGAACGCCGACCATGCTATTCTCCTGCGGTATATCTCGGTGGTCTGGTTTTCTCTTCCTAGTTTCAGTTGGTGCCCAAGATACGTATAGCTTCTACTTTTTCAATGAGTTGGTTCTTAATAGTTATTTGGGGATCTTCTTTGCACATTATTTTGGTCTTATTTAAATTCATTTGTAGTCCGATCTTGCTTAGCTCTTCCATTTCCGGCAGCATTTCCCGTAGGTCATCCGGATTATCTGCAATGAGCACCACCTCATCGGCAAACCTCAAGTGTGTAAGTCGTTCTCCATTGACTAGTATACCCTTCTCTTCCCACTGGACACGTCGACATGGTCCCTCAAGCGCAAAATTGAACAGCTTAGATGATATAGTATCTCCCTGGCGGATCCCTCTATTTATGTTTATTTTATTCGTGTTCCCATGTAGTTTAATTGTAGACGTTGCGTTATTACACATATATATATATATATATATATATATATATATATATATATATATATATATATATATATATATATATATATTTAAGAGCTGAGTATATCTGTGATCTATACGTAAGGTATTCACAAATGCCAAGTGTTCTATAGAATCAAATGCCTTGTAGAAGTCTATAAACGCGAGGCAGATCTTAAGGTTGTACTCTGTCACTTTTTCCATTAGAAGTCTCATCGACAGGAGATGGCCGCATGTAATATAGTTCTTTCTGAATGCGGCCTGCTCGACAGGCTGGTAGTCGTCCCGTTTGTTTGCAATTCTGTTCGTTATTATTTTTGTGAAAAGTGTAGATCTGGGAAAGTAAACTAATAGGCCTGTAATATTCTAGGTCTGATTTATCACCCTTTTTAAAGAAGAGAACTACTATAGCGTTGTTCCATGTATCTGGTATTTTCCCATCTTGCAGGCATTTATTAAATAGTTCGCATAGTTTTGTGGCCATAGCTTCTCCCCCTTCCTTTATAAGTTCTATTGTTATGTCGTCATTACCCAGTGCTTTGTTTTCTTTTTCATGTCCTTTAGTGCCATTATTTCTTCTTCATTTATGTCGGACATTTCTTCTGAATCAACGTTTAAAATCCTTTGCTGAGTTGTTCGATATAAAGAATACTCATTTGTTCGGGAAGTAGGTATATAATTCCTTGTAAAATTTATTTCCATTATTTGTTCTATGTCCCTTGTCTCTATGTTGTGCCTTCTGCCCTCACTTTTTCTCATGCATTTTAGGTTTTTATTTTCCTCTATCGCCCTTTCAACTTCAACTTCCCAGTATTCCAAGATCTTTTCTAATTAGCTTTCTCGTTTCTTTAGCTATCTGTTTGTATTCTTGTGGTTTGTTCTCGCTTAACAGTTTATTTCTTTGGTCGATTTTTTCTCTCGTTTTTTTTACTAATCTTCTCAATCTTTACTCTTTCCTTTTTAGCTACCTTCTGAGCCGCTTCTTTCAGTGATATTGTAATGTTGCTTGCTAAGACTTGCAAGCTGGGAGGGTTAATTTCATTTTTATATTTTGTGTTTCAACTCTTTCTTATACACTTTTCTATTATCCTGCAATTTATTGAAGTCTATCTGTTTTGTAATTATACATAATTACCCCACGTTTCCCCATCATGATTTAAAAATAAGTTTAATGATTGATTGAACATAATTATGTCGATTTGAGATACGTCTTTTAGTATTAGTATTTAGAAAATAAACTTAACAGTTATAAATCAGAAAACACTTATATAGCAAGTGCCTACCTACTCTGAGGCTGTAAAACAGAGCTCGAACACATTTTATAACATAGCTCTCTAAAATATTCCTGATGTAATAATAAAATTGAAAACTTTCCAAGATGTGGAAACAAATAAGAATGAAATTATAAATACTATGAATCCATCCAAATTATAAATTGGCAATAGAAGTTTGAAATCTACGAAATCTGGAATAGACAGCATCAAATACAAAAACATACAGAATTATAGTTGTAGAAAAGAAAGTAAAAAATAAAATGAAAAATATGTATAGCCTAGAAACATCAAAAATTAAGAAACCCGGGATCAAAATATAAATGTTTCAACAAAATCTATTTAAAGAGGAAATTGAAACCGCTATTCTACAACAAAACGAAGCCCTAGATGAAATTAAAGTAATATTTAATATTTATTAAAAAAAGGTAAATTTAACTAGTCAACAGTATTTGGAGAATGTTCAGCATCTACTTTTAAACTACTAATGCAACGAAAAAAGATATGCATTGGTTGGGAACATTTCTCTGCCTTTGAAGATCCCGCATTGTTTCCGATGTCAAGAGATAAAGAACTAAATTATTCTAACAAACTAACTTGCCATTTATGTAGTGAAGAGCATGAACAAGCAGACTGACCAAAAATCAAAAACGCAAGTGCCAATTGTGTAAAATGTAATAGTATATAGAAACTTAATAAAGTCGGAATACTGCCAGAATATATAAATGTATTCAACCTTGCCGGAGCTCCATAATACTCATTATCATCTGGATACACCATTATCTAATGGTGCTACAGTCCTGTGTATTACCTGGGACCTCCTCCCACAGCCTAAACTTGTGCTTGGTGTCTTGATTTTAGACACAAGTGTAGGAAGCCCTTACAGTTTTTAACGTGGTTGGCGAGCCACGCTTCGGGGAGGTTTCGAGGCAGCTTTTACTGTGATGACTTTTCCAGAACCATCTACAGGAAAACGGTGGCTTATTTTTTACATGTCCAGGATTTAAACCCTGAGTTGAAGTCTGACACCTTGACACTAGGCCACCACTGCCTCAGCTCCTTGATTCTAGCTTACATGGAGGTTAACCTAGATTACATCGACAACGACCAAATAGTGTTCCCGTCACTGTACGTTTATACTAATTATCAATTTTTGCCAAGGAGGCGATGGACGCTCTAACCCTATTGTGTCAGTGAGTAAGTATTTTCTCTGTCAAAGTTACAATTTTTCAATATTATCGGTAAGAACTAATAATTTTTTTGTAGATTCAACAGTATTTTAACATGCTTCGAAAATAAGATAATGTTTAACACACATGTGTGAAAGGCTTTTGTGCAATTCTATACACTTGTATCATAAACTACTATTTTATAAAAACAACCCTTCATACAAAGTTCTTAATGAAAGAATGAATTATTACACTGAATTAATACATTCACTAAGTTTTAACCACACTATGTAAATATATTATTCAACTTGTAATTCAAGTTATATAAATTTAAACATTTCACACGACTCCAGCTTCGATAGGTGAAGATCATTTTTACCTGGATTGCAAATTGATGATCGATTGTATTTATACTACCGGTTTTTTTTTGAGGAGGAGGTGCTTTTCTGCAATTAGGGAATTACCTGGAGACGATTGTCATTGTCATTGATTGGCTATGTCATTAGAAAATTTCTAATGACTCAATAAGATTAAGCTTCGGGCCTTTGTTGCAATTATGATGATTATGAATTATGAGATTGTTCATCCGGTTCCGGTTCATCCGGATTAAAAATTCCGGGAATATATGATTACATTAGTAACAATAATTTGAAAAAGAATTGGTATTTTTATTTAATTGTGAGAACAGGAAAGCTACAATCACACGAAAGCTACAAGCTTTTACAACTAGGGAAGGTTTAAGACAAGGAGGAATCCTCAGTTCAGCCTTGTTCAATATAGTTATGGACGATATATTAAAGGAAGTAAAGAGTAAAGTGAAGAAACGAAAGGTCGGATATAAGAACATGCATATGGTAGAAGTATCAGAGAGTGTATTTGCTGATGACATTGTAATATATGCGAAAAACGAATAAGATCTGCAATATAACCTGAATATATGGAAAAATGCACTAATAGATAGAAATTTGAGAATGAATGCAGGAAAAACCAAGGTAATGGTGATAGGAAAGGAAGACTTGGAAATATAAATAAAATTAGATGAAAACGATTAGAGCAAGTGCAGACATTTAAATATTTCGGAGTAAAGATTCACAAAAATGGAAGGATCGATGCAGAAATAAATGATAGACTGGAAAGTGCTGCTAGGTTATATAATTAACTGAACAACGCCTTCATAAGGAATAAATAAATATCCAGCAAATCAAAAATTACGGTATTCAAAACTATTTTTAAACCCGTATTAACCTACGGAAGCGAGAGCTGCGTGTTATCCAAACAAGCAAAAAGCAAGATCCAGCAATGGAAATGAGGTACCTACGAAGAGTGAAGGGGATTACACGAAGAGATAGCATCAGAAACGACTTAGTAAGAGAAGAACTGGAAGTAGAACCCATCACAGAAAGCATCAAACGGCAACAATTAATATGGTTTGGTCACCTAGTGAGGTTGAAGGAGGAAAGATCAACAAAACAAATATGGCAGGCGAGACCACACAAGCGCATAGCAAGGGACAGACCAAGAAAAACATGGGATGAGTCGGTGGCAGAAACTTTAAGAGAGAAGGGACTGTCGTGGAACGAGGGAAAAAGGATGAGTAAGGACAGAAAGGAATGGGCTGGACTAGTCCACAACTAGTATTAGTTTGTCACTTCTATAATACTGTACCTGAATCTATATAGATTATTACCTTAACACCTAACGGTACACTAAGGTTTGGAATAAAAACGAAAAGCTGAGAATGTTCTGAAAACCGAGTTGAAAAACTTCGTCCTGTCTGATCTACGTACACGCTATTACATTCTGAACAATGTATTTCATATGCGCCGGATTCTTTAAGGGGGTCGATTTTTGTCTTTAGCGTTAAACAATATGTGGAACAACTTTGAGGCGGGTTTAAATGCTACTTGAAGATTTTGCTTTAGAAGAACGTTTGGGATTTGTTCGCTGAATTTTCTAAGCTAAGTTTTCTCTGAATTTTGTGTTTTCGGATATATTTGAGCGATTGTTATTTGAGTACGTTTGTTATTGATGCAATTTTTGATGAGTTTTGTTGGGAAAGCATTCTCTGTAGCAATTGATATGATGGTATTTAACTCTTTGATTCTTTTTCCGGGGTAAGGAGGATTAAAAATGCTCTATGTACCATGGATTGATAGGCAGCTAATTTGTGTGTTATCGGGGGACTTGATGAGAAAGAGATTGTAGAGTTAACATTCTATTTTGTTTTTATGAATTAGAGTAAGGTTTCAAAATTTTAATTTGTTGTTTGTTTCTACCTTGATGGTGAATTAAATTTTGGGATGAACGTTGTTTATTAGATTTACAAGTTGGTCTAATTGACGTTCTATACCATTGAAACACGTGCTATTACGTCATCTACATATCTACACCAAAATGAAATTTGTTTTTTTGTAAAATCTAGTTGGAAGATTGAAAAATCTAGTCTAGGTGAAATCTAGATTTTTTTTCCTCGATAGTTGACATGAATAGATCGGCCAAAAAGAAATCCTATTGCAAGACCTGTTGTTTGCTTATAGTATATGTTAATAAATTAATAATAAACTGCTTTTGATTAACACTCGTTTTAAGAGCCTCATAAATTTCTGATTTTATAAGATGGTGTCAATTTACTTTGATATTTTTTTTTTTTAGAATGTCTAGTAGGTATGTTTGAAAACATACTACTCACATCGAAAGATACAAAATTGGAGTTTTTGGGGTTGTTATTGATTTCGGGAGTTCTGATAGAGCGAGTGAATTTTCTACAGAATATTTTAGGGTAAATTTGAGGTATTGTTTGTAAAGTTATTCAGTTTTATTGATAAAACACTTGCTACACTATTAATATAAGAGACAACTGGCCTAATGACAGAATTAGGTTTGTGATTTTTTTTGAAACCTTAGAGCGTGGGAACTGTGGGATTCTGATTGATTATTTTAATTTTCTCAAAATCTGGGAACAAAGTTGTAATATACTGCCGAGCAGAAAATTAGGGTCACTCCGTAATTGGAAGTTAATTTAGAAATTTGTAGTTTTTTACCTGTTTTTTCGGTTGTAACAATTTAACTAATTGCTTGAATAAAACAAATTGTTTGAATAATACAAAAGGTTTTTGTTGTTCAAAGTTTATTGAAAGTAATGAAAATGAACGATTTTAATTTGATATGCTTTTGTTGAAACAACAGGAAGTTTTTGGACGCATGGCTTTTGTTTCTGTGGTATCATCTGTCTGTTGTAAATTATTTGTTTATTGTTGTAATTGTTAGTGTTTTGCAATGAGCATAAATCCTGTTGTTGCGGCACGAATTGTGGCAGCTTTAAAAGAGGGCCCCGGTCATCGCGAAACTGCGAAAAACGTTGGTGCAAGTCTCTCCAGTGTGCAACGAGTATGGCGACGGTACTAAGAGACTCGAAGACCTGGTTCAGACCGAGGCAAGACTACAACAGCTAGAGATGACCGTTTTCTCGTTTCTAGTGCTTTGAGAAACCGAACGGTCACGGCAGTTGCCCTCGTCTGCAAGAAGTGAGAAATGTAAACATAAGTCAGTGGGCAGTTAGGAGGCGACTTCATGCTGCTGGATTATCTTCTCGAACTAGAGCTCTGCACGGCCGCTTTCCCGGCATTTTTCTGGACACTTGGCTTGAACAATAGCGGATTGATAGCGGAGTCGCGTATTGTTTTCCGATGAATCGCGATTCTGTCTTACGGGCTCAGATAGACATGTAAGAGTGTGGTGACGACAAGGCGGGAGATATCAAGCTTGTATTGCCGAGCAACTTCCATTTGGTGGAGGATAAGTTATGGCATGGGAGGCATATCTTTGACACTCGCATGGAGTTAGTCTTTATCGAGAATGAGACGTTGACTGCGCATGGGTACCTGACAGAGGTTCTAGAAGACCAGAATGTGATCCAAAATCTGATCCAGAGCATGAATCGTCGTTTACAAGCTGTTGTCACTGCCAGAGGAGGGAATACTCGCTACTCAAGTGCTTAAACTTTCTTTTGTTTCAACAAAAGCATATCAAAGTAAACTTGTTCATTTTCATTACTTAGCTTTATTACTTAGCTTTATTTTCAATAAAGTTTGAACAACAAAAACCTTTTGTTTTATTCAAGCATCAGTTAGTAAACTGTTACGACCGAAAAAAAAACACGTATAAAGCTAATACTTTCTAAAATAACTTAAAATTACGGAGTGACCCTAATTTTATGCTCGGCAGTGTATTTTTTAAAAGACTTCTAATTTGGGTATGGAATTTTGGTGTGGAATCCTTATTCAAGTTTTTCTTTTGAAAGGCATATAATATTTTTACAAATTAAATGTGGTTAAAATATATTGAATGTATCAATTCAGTGTAAGTATGGATTACCACGTAGTGAAGGTCGTAACTATCCTATTCACGACTGAATTATTAATTAAATTTCCTTTTCGCGGAAATTCACTGGATTGAAATGTGGAACAATATGGGTTGGAACGAAAGCTTTCAACAGAAGTATATCGATTCGATGTAAATTTATGATTTGTTACATAAACAGAATCGCAACGTAAATAAAATCAATCCATGCAACGAATGTTGTTTTTCTCTTTTGAAGTTATTATATCGAGAAACTCGGAAGCATTTGATCGGTTGCAAACGTGATTTATTTCACTTTGATGTTTGTCTCAAAAATTAATTGAAAAAGCTGCGATCAATTACCCTTGTCCGACAAATTTCATGTTTTACTTTAAATATTTATTTAGTAATTACTTCTGTAATTAATCAAACAGTGAAAAATGATTCATTGTGAAGTTAAAATTATATAAACAAACACAAACTAATTGTAAACATGAAAAACATGTTCAATTATTTTTTTATATTTAATATATTTATTTATTTACATTATTTAGACCCACAGGGGGATCACATAGAGCAAATTATGACCTGCTGCTTTTATTTTTCTTGTTCTTCCAGAATTGTTTCATCATCTCGCTATGCTTAGCTCGACGTTCATCTGTCCATTTTGCTCTTGTTATTTTGGGATTTTCCACTGATAAAATTTCCCAGCTGTAGACCTTATGTCGAAAGATTTTTCGACTTTCGATGTCTGTCGGTGAGATGTTGGCGTTTTTTAGATCAATTTGGACCTGTTTTACCCAGACTGTTGTCGTTTTCATTTTCTGTATGTACTTCAAAACTCCCTGTTAGTCGGTTGTCATCTAGTCTCATAATGTGCCCGTAGAATTTTAGTCGACGTTTCGGGAAATCGGTTTCGATGTTGGAGTATTATTCTGTGACAGTGTGTGATTGTAGACGATATCCTTCGTCTGTTAGTTTTGAGTCAAGGATTTTTCGAATAATTTTTCTTTCAGCCTTCTTGATGTTCTCTATGTCTTCTTGTACAATTGTGTGATGTTCTTTATCTCTCCTGTAATTAAGATTTAATGTCTCGCTGGCATAGAGTATTTCAGGTTTGATAACAGTCGTGTAGATTTTTGTGTTAATATTTATGCATTTTTTATTATAGATGCTTGCAACTTTTCCATATGCTTTCCGCATTTTGAGTTCCCGTGCTTTTTGTGCTAATCTTTCTGTTCCTGTAGGTTCAATAATTTCGCGTAAGTATTTGAAGTGCCTAACCTTATTTATCGTGCCGTATTTTGTAATTGAATTTTCTGATTTGATGTGTTTTGTGGCCATGAATTCGGTTTTCGAAAAGGAAATTTGTTGTCCAGCTTTCTCAGCACATTCTTTTAGGACTTCGATCTGATGGATTGCTGTTTGTTCATTTTCGGAAAGGATCGCGAGATAATCAGCGAAGGCTAGGTATGCGACGTTGATATTATCCGGTTGTTTTCCTAGTCTTATGGGTCTCCAAATTTTTCGATTTTCCAGTTCTTGTTCCCATGCCTTGACAACTTTATCTAAAACGATGTTGAAGAGTAACGGAGAGAGGCTATCGCCCTGCCGGACTCCAGTCTTGATGGGGAAAGGTTTTGAGATTTCTCCTTTGAATATAATTTTAGAAGTTGTGTTTGTTAGTGTTTGTTGGATGAGCCGTTGTGTTTTCGGATCCAGATTGTTTTCTTCAAGTATTTTAAACAGGGATTGTCGGTCGATGGAGTCATAAGCTTTCCAGAAGTCAATAAAGTAAAGTGAAAAAGTTGTGTGGGTTTTCTGAAGTGGGTAGACATAACTTTGAGATTGAATTATTGGCATATGTCAGTCAGATGTATGCCGTTTGTGTTAGTGTTTTGGTGTGCAGAATTTTTGCCGATGATTTTACGATAAGTTTTTATTTTCCCAAGTTGGGCATTGAAGTCTCCCATTAGGATTTTCACGTCGTCTTGCTGAATTTTGCTCATGGTTTTTTCAAGTTTGTTCCAAAATTTTTCGACGATCTCTGGTTTTTTTTATTATCGATGTTGGTGGGGGCATGTGCATTTATGAGCGTATATATTTTATTTGCGCTCTGAATGCGTATGGTCATGAGTCGATTGTTGATGGCTGTGATTTCTATGGCTGTGATATCTTTGACAGCGTTGATGACGGATTTGTGTACGAGAAAGGCCATGCCGAAGATTGGTGCCTCTTTAGCAACCTACTGTTTTGTTTTGCTTTTGAAGATGCGGTAGTTTCCATCGTCCATGGTGTCATTGTCAGTCAGTCGTGTTTCTTGAAGAGCTAGGATGAGAATTTTTTGTCGGTCGATTTCTTGAGTGAGATCATGTAATTTTCCTGTTTGGATTAGAGTATTGATGTTTAATGTTCCGATGAATGTTTTCTTCTTGTAGAGAAGTTTACCACATATTCTCTGCTGTGTTTGTCTGGACTCCGATAGTCCAGCTGCCGTCTGCCGACGGGTGGAATGTGTACCACCTGGGGTAAAGTTGAATTTGCTTGGACAGTTCATGTTTGCTTATATTTCACTGGTTTTGGCCTGTTTGATACCAGGACCGGATAGGACCAGAGGTTGTTGAGGCCTTTGGAACATATTATTTTCAGCCGAGCTCACTGAGCTAACAGACGCTGACGAGAGTACCGATGATTTTCACTCAGACGTGTCTGAATTTTGAGTTTGTCTTTGTGTCTGCTGTTTTAAACGATGGTGTTATGATCCATCAGCAGGGCTCCAACCCTCTTTTCCGATATCTTAGGTCCAAGAAGGGGGAGAGCAAAAAATATGTGTATGTCACTTTGACAATAAAAAACAATCAGGAAAAATAAAAGTAAAAGATAGTAAATAAAATTATTACAGATTAAAAGGTGACGCGCTCGAGGATTTAAATTCGCCAGTTAAATCTTAATTTTATCCGCGAGTGTAATACAAACTTTTATTCAATTTTACTTTTGATTAAATAAGTTAAATTCAAAGAATAGTTGATTTTTTTTTTTCGAGAAGCATGTCGTCGGCCACGATTGTGTTATCATGACAACCATAAAATTGTTGATGCGTACGTCAAAATTTTATTTAGTGAATTATGTTTAATTAATTTGTGTTTTATTAAGAATAAATGGATACATCTGAAAAATTATTGTTAGATGGTGAAGCAATTGCGGAAAGTTTACTCCCGCAGAAATCAAGAGATTTATACAGAAAAATGTATAATAAGTTTCGTGATTGAAGATCAAAAATGAACATCAGCGAAGTCAAGATTTAGGGTTATGTTTGCGGAGCCAGTGAGTTATTTTGATGTCATTTCATGGATATTTCATGTCATGATATATCATGTCATGGATACTTTTATTTCACTAGTGAAATAATTTTTTTATTTGACTAGTGAATAAACCACTGTTTTATTAATACGTATCCAAGGTATAAAACATGAAGGCGAAATTGAATAAATAAATTAAAATTAAAAAATAAATATTTTTTTGTGATAGTTGAAACGTTGAAACGTGTAGACAATTTTCATAAATATGTCGTCTGAATATCTGTTAAGCGGTAAATAGCTTCGAGTGAATGAATTGTTGAGAGCAAGGACACTCACTTGTCCTATGGATAAGAAATCTAAAGGCGGAATAGTCAAATTTATCAACGGCATTTGGATACAAAAGGCAATAGGAAACCACTGTAATAAAGATCCGCAAGTACTCTCAAATAGCCACAATGACATTGCTCAAAACTAATTATGATTCCGAAGTTAAGAACTCCCCAGTCGGATTACAGAGAAGCTATTTTCAACGAAACACTAGAGGAAGAAGAAAGGGAAATGGTTATAAATGGAGAAGTACTTAATAATATACGTTATGTAGACGATACTCTCTTGTTGAAAAGTAATTCCAGAGACCTGCAAAACTTCATAGAAAACGGCCGATGGTCGCATTATGGTCTAAAACTAAACTTGAAGAAAACTAAAAGTTGAAAAGTTGATTAAATGATAATTAAAAAGTCCACACAAATTCAAAATCATATAAATCTGACGATAGTAAACACAACCATTGAACAAGTACAAATGAATACGTGGTCTGTAAAAAAAGTATCCGACCTTATTTTTTATTTTGAAAATCTGATGGATTTGAATCTAACACGCTTGCGTGAGCCGACCTTGAACCTCCGTGCGCATGCGTGAAATTTTTCCCGCCTGTAGATAGCGTCAGTTGTTGTCTAGCAGTGTTCGAGTGACGTAGTGTGTCGTACTCTCGTCGGTTTTTCAATGCAAGTAAAATGACCACAAGTAAAATGAGGGATGTCCTACGTCGCCTACGTGATTCTGTGCGGCGCAAGCGACTGGAGTTGTGGTCATAAGGAAATTGGCGACTCCATCACGACAATGCTCCAGAACATTCTTCGCACTTGGTTCATTATTTTTTGGCGAAAAACCAGACTCCTCTGGTTCGACAGGTTCCTTACTCTCCTGATATGCCCCCCCCCCCCCCTGCGACTTCTGGCTATTCCCCAAAGTCAAGAGGCCATGGAAAGAAACGCGATATCAGTCAAGAGAGGACATTATGGCTGCAACGACAGCAGAGCTAAAGTCGATTCCGAAAGTGTCTTTTTCGGAATGCTTCCAACAATGGCGGCACCGCTGGGAGAAGTGTGTGGAATCCCAAGGAGACTACTTTGAGGGTGATTAGGTTTCCAAAGCTCCAGGTATGCCCGTTTTTTTTCACCGGCTAAAGGTCGGATACTTTTCTAACAGACCACGTAAATACCTTGGAACGTGGATTTAACAGTCGATCAAATAAAAGAAACTAATACCGTGAATAAATAAATAAATTGAAAAAGATGTTCATTAGCTGGGACATTAACATAACATAAAAAAAGAGGATGTTGGGTTGCTACGTATTTTCCACGTTGTTATTTGGAGCAGACCTGCTTTAAAAAGGAACCAAAACTCTCAAAAGGAACCATATAGATAGACTGCAAGCATTTAAAATGTGGTGCTTCCGCAGAATGTGGCGGATCTCTTGGACTGACCGGGTCACTAACATATAAATACTGGAGAAAATAAAAAGGATCATGAAATTATTAACACCATGAAAAAACTGCAATACTTTGGCCACATAATGAGAAGGCTCAAATATACACTCCTACAACTGATAATGCAAGGGAAGATTATGCGAAAGGGAACATTGGTAGACATCGGATGCTTAAAACCCTACGGCGCTGGTATGGGTGTACCAATAATGAATTATTCCGAGTCACGAACAACAATGTGAGGATAGCTGGTATGATAACATACCTCCGAAAGGAAGAAGATACAATTTTTTATTTTTAAAATTAAAAATTCATTTTAAATAAATTTTTTCGTACCTGAGCCACCCGCTCGTCAAAGACGGTCGGTAGTATTACTCAGTGGTATCAGAATCGATATAATCGATAAAAAATGGAACGATATAATTGATGATTTATAATTCATTGATGAATTATGAATAGATATTTAACCAGTTGAAGAAAATAGAGAACTTTTTTGGGGATTTTTACCTTTTTTGTGGATCGTATCTCAATTAAACTGTTATAGATTCGCCACAAGAATTAATATTTGAACTCGTTATAAATAATACAATATTTTTAGTCGTTAACAAACATATAACAAAAACTTCCAGTTATATGTTTTGCTCAAAATGAAATTGAAAAATAAAAATGGTTTGTTTCTTTGTATTTTTTATCGCATAGTAAGTAATCATAAAGAAACAATGAGAATGCAGACAAAAGCTTTGTGGGAGACGTGATGAATCCATATATGAAAACGATTTTATAATTGCTTCTTTTATAACACGCAGTCATGTATGTAGATTCTAAAAATTCTAAGCATCTCAATTTCTTTATTTTGAATACAAAAATCTTTTATTTTAATCATTGCTATTGGAATTATGCAGCATTTTTTTGTGTTATTGTTTATGACTATATATAATATAGTCTCTATAGTCTAATATACTATACATAAATCTTTTAACTCTGGTAACTGTATTATTGTTGAACGGAAAATTTCAGACATGTGGCGTTAATTGCGTGATTTATGGTGTATATTCCACCCCATAGTAATTAGCACCATATTAATGCAATCCCGTTCAAATATTTCTTTTGTTTTTTCAATTAGGGTATGATTAATTTTCGGTTTGATACGTTTAACTCGTCAATTATAGATAACACATTTAAACATGGTCTTTTAGTTATCGGTCTGTTCTAGGCACTATTCTCATTTATTTTTTAATTTGAATAGATTTTATACTAACTTCTCGATTGGTAGGATTCTAGAGCAGAGGGGTTCCTAAAATGCGCGGCTACGAGAATAAAGAAGGGCACCGTGAGGCAAAACAAAGGGCACACAAAGAAACTTTCTTGTTCTTTCCTCTTCTTGTTTCGAATAGGCCTAATTTGGTAAGGTGAACAGATTTTTTAAACGCGAAAGCAGTACATAAGCTATTTGAGAAATGGAGACTTTTAAAATAGCGGCCTAGGCGAATTTTGAAAAACTTTCAAGGTAAAACGTTCTAGAATTGAAAGTTCACTTTTTGTTCACAAAGTTCACTTGTTGTTCACAAAGCGTTCACTGTTAACCTAATTTTGGAAGAAAAATTGACAGTGGCCACTTACCTTTACCTATTTCCAGATTATTTAAACGCGAAAGCAATACATTGGATGAGACGGATGGAGGGGTTACTGGTTATACATGTGCTTTACAAAAAAAATTGATAACGAAAATTTGAATGATCTTCGCGGGCCGCATAAAATGTCGGCGCAGGCCTAATGAGGCCCGCAAGCCGCCATTTGCCCAGGCCTGCTGCATTTATCTGAGTGTTATGTTTATCACTCTGTTTATGTTCGTTTGTATAAAAATTTTCGCTTTGGAAATGCATAAAATCACAGTTATAATTATTTATTTTTACAATATTATGCAAAGCAGTACAACTTAGAGAAATGCAGTACAGATGCAGTGCCTATAAATTGGACAGTACAGACTATCTTAAAGAAGAAATGTACTGGCTAAAGCAGTACGCCTGGTCACCTTAAATTTGGACCATGCTTGTTCAACTGTTGGGCTTTGATCTTTGACCAGTATTGTCGCATACTCTGCCGGTGCAATTTCTTTCTCTCTTCTGTTCAGGGCGTACCTTTCTTTCGGGTTTTTTCCTGAATACACGGACTTTCTTCAGGGTGCGTTTTACAGACTGTCTATTTTGGAGATCTGTTATTCCCAGTTCTTTATTAACCTTCTCGGTTTCTATCAACCAAGTGGTACAAACCTTCTTGTTTTGCCAGGAAGTGAACAGGCGTTTGGTTAGTCGGTTTGGAGGCAATCTTGCAACGTGGCCATAGAAAGCTACCCTTATTTTCCTTGCACAGTCAGAGATCTGACCTCTCAATATGTTCGTAGAGCACCCAGTTATGTCGCCTTCGGAATTCCCTATCTTCCTTTACCGGGCCTAGGATCTTCCTGAGCATTCTCCGCTCTCTGAATACCAATTCTCTAACAGACCTTTTCGGTTCAAGGAAAGACATACCATGGCTTCTGGTCTGATGACAGGCATTTCTTGATGTAGGTGTTCTTAGTCAGTTGATAGGCTACTTCTAACTTGCTGACTCTCATGGACAATGGTGCTCTTTCTGATAAGTGGATTCAATCCATTCGCCAAGATACTTAAATTTCTCAGTCCTCTTGATGTTTCCCCGCTCTAGTAACATATCTCTGTTTGCTTCTTTGATGTTGGTGAACAATTCTGTTTTCTCCAGCGACACTTTGGCAGCCTATTTTCTCAGGCATTTTACATGCATTGTTGCCATTTCAAGAGAATCAGCAATCATTGCCATATCATTTGCCAGAAAGACCAGGTAATCTACAATCAGTCCATCGTTCTTATGTCCCAGGTAGATACCACTCTGAACACCCAAGTTAATCAGTTCCTTGCGCCATTCTTTCATAATATTTTCAAGGACACAGTTGAGGAGAAGTGGGGAAAGTCCATTTCCTGGTCTCATTCCTGCTTTTATATCGAAGCTTTCTGAGATCTCGCCTCTAAATTTAACCTTGGAATGGGTGTTGGTCAAGGTTTCTAGGATGAGTCTTCGGGTTTTGTTGTCTAGCCCTAGTTCCTGGAATACTTTGTTAAGCGTTTCTCTATCAATGGAATCGTATGCATTCCTAAAACACCTTGCGGTTTCTCATCTTGGAGTATGCAAGTACAGTTTTAAGATGGAGGATCTGTTCAGCACAGAATCGGGTCTTTCTGAAGCCTCCCTGATATTCTCCCAGTTGACTATCCAGCTGACTTTTTGCCCTTCCTTGTAGCGCCTTGGAAAGAATCTTGTATGTTAAAAAATTAAAAAATAAAATCTCCATTTTTTTGAAGCGGATGGATCACAGCCGATTTCCAATCAGGTGGTAATTTCTCTGTTTCCCATATGTCCTGGATGATCTCGGTTAGTTTGCCCACGGCATTCCTTCCAGCACCTTTCCACAGTTCAGCAACGATAGAGTCCTCTCCAGCTGCCTTATTATTCTTAAGAAGTTAAACGATCTGGCAATTTTGGATTGGATTCTTCCAATGACGGGGGCAGCGAGTCCAGGTTTGATGTGGTTTGTTTATAGTCGAAGTCTTCGTTGGGTGGATCACAGTTGAGTAGGTTTTTGAAGTACTGAGCTAAAATGTGGAAATTATCTTTGTCGTTAAAAAACAGTTTGCTTTGTAAGTTTCTGAGTGTCTGCTTGGAGGTTCCGAAGAAATCGCTGGAGATATTCTTAGCAAAGCTCTCTTAGATATGGATTAGTTGGTTTTGTGTGAAAGTATGTTTGGTTCCTCGAATTAACTTGGCTGTAAACTTTCTTTGTTCCAAAATTTTTTGACAATTTTCCTTGGTCTTTTTAGAATTCTAGGAAGTCTGTCTTTGGGCTATTGCATTGTCACAGTCGTCAGTCCACTACAAATGCTTCCTTCTTCTAGCGACGGGGAGAGTTCATTGGCTGCATTGACAAGAGTCTTCTTCAGTTGGTACCAGATGTTGATATCTGTATTGTACAGTCTCTGACTTAGTTTTTGACTGTACTTAAGTCGCTCTACGTCAAATCGTACTATTTTGGAGGTTCTGTGTAATCTAGTGTTTCTAGGCTGAATTTGTAGGCTGTCTTATTTTGATCTTTGAGAGTTAGTGGTGTGAGTACCTACACGTGTAGTACCTACACGTTTTGTATTTTCTTGTGAGATTTTCGTGAAATGGCCACATGAGCTATCTGAAATTCACCCAGGTTGGTATTAGGTGAAAGTCTTCTGCTTTCTTGGCTAGTGTTTGAAGGCTGTACATTTCTTGAGCAACCCAAAAGTCCTACACAGATGAATGTTTCATTATTTCATTATCCTTTTTTGATCTTATCTTAACTTCATGATATATTTAAGGGAAAATCAATCCTGATCATATAGTTATTACCATTTGTCGAGATGCTCAGGCATACCACCAAATTAAATATTATTATAGCACATCAACAAACAACAATAATAAATTTGGATCTGTACATTTCGGTACCGACTTGTACTGCGTCTTTCTTAGATCTATTGTAACCCACTCTTTTCCAATAATCTACTTGCCCATAGTATACTTGCCCATTAAGGGCGCCTGCTATAGTCCTGATTCCTTTTGGAATCTCAGGATCTGGGTGAGATTCAAGGACTGCAACTCCTATGTGTTCAAGTAGTGGACCCCAAGGTACTGACTCTTGCGAAGCAGGAAAATGACCTCATAAAGAGATATGTACCTTGGGGCCTACTGCTTGAACGGAGGGGATTTTCCTAAAGAAACTGCAAACAAATTGCAAAGAAAAGATAATGAAATAATGAACTGTGTCAAATGTTCGTGTGTTGAACACAGGCATACTTGCATACTCCAAGATGAGAAACCGCAAGGTCGTCGTCACCCAATTTCACCCGTAGCTCCGTCTTTTAGTGAAAAATCTGACAGTTTGGACTTTAGGGATCTCTTAATGTAGAAGTAAGAACTTTAGTAGTTAGCCAGCTCCAAGTCTTTCTCATACCTTCTTCTGGCCTCTGTTATTAGTCTTTTCACTTTATTATTCTCAATTTTGTACTTGCCATAATTAGTAGCAGTCCTATTTCGAGCGAATGCATTCCATAGCGAGCGCTTCCTTTTTTTTATGGTCTTAAAGATATAGTGATTCAATCATGGTTTTGAAGGGTTCATTTTGACTTCCTTTAATGGAATACGCGATTCAATGGAATGTTTAATAATCTCAAATAGTTTATCGATGTTTATGTTTCATCCACTTTGTAAGGTCATTTAACTCCGCAGTCTTTGAGCAGATGTATGGGGCTTTAATTTGCAGAGCGGCAGAATCTGCATCTGTCATCCTCCTCTGGGCCTGAGGCCCTGAGGTGTGAAGTCTGCAGTGTCCCGTCAGGACTTCCGTTAGAATTCTAAGCTTGTCCCGTTTAGTTTCAAGCAAGCTTCTGTTCTTTTTTTTTGGTTAAAAGGTCCTAGCATGATTTTGGATTGTCTTAGCCCTGGAAGTTCTTTCCAGGTTTGTTCACTTATTTCTTCAACTAAACTTTTGTGGATGGTGTTCATACTCATACCGCAAAAGGGTTCTGGACCTATAAAGGGCTTCTTCGTTTCCATCTATTCCAGTGTGTCCAGGTATCCAGCATAGCGTTACTTTATTTTCTCTCCCGAGCTTTTTCCCACACAGTCTCAATCAGTTTGGATCTGATGGTGTATGAGCTAATGGCCTTGGTGGCTGCATGGCTATTGGACTGGATATCAATTCATTTTTTGCGATAGTTCATGTCAAAAAATAATATATTTTTATCATATTTAATATATTATGGGGTCGCGGGATGAAGATGGGGTTTTGTCACTAAACGAGAATTTTGGGAAAACTAAAAAGGAATTTTGATTTCACCATAAAAATCCAAAAATTTCCCATCAAGCATTTTACTTTTATAGTTTACTGATTTCATCCTAAACCATGTTAAAAAATGGCTTTTGAATATTTTCAGCCGATTCTTAGAAATTCAGAAAAAAAGAAAACTGAACTATTTTAAATTGACTTAACTCTATTTGCACGCGCGCCCACAATATTGGGTTGGTAGGAAAATACATTTTCCTAATTTTTTTTATTAAATAGCCCCAAATAATCGACCTTTAATCATAGGTTCGTAGGCCATGCCAAATCAACAAAACAAGAGATTCATTTTCTAAGAAAAGTTGTATGTAAAAGAGCCACTATGTTCAAATTTTGGTAAGCACATGTCCATGACATGTATTGGAAGCAATTGATGATGATGGATAGTTATATCATTCACCATTTATCGTTACTGAATTACCATAGTTGAACATAAAACAGTTGGCCAGTCGAAACTGGCCAACATAACATCGAAATGTTATGTTGGGCATCAAGGATACTTTTTGCAGATGTAAATAAGTCCGTTGAATGAGAGGAATATATTTCTCTAGGGATTTCTGTCTTATATGACATAAATTTCGCTAGTTTCTTCTGTGTACACAAAACGTCATGAATTATTTATCAATCGAAATCACATCAGAACTGTCATCTAATATCTGATAAAATCGTTATCAGAACTAAGTATTTTCCTCCGCAAGTATGGATCCCCATTTGGAGAAAAAAAACCTTGCTAATTTATATATTGTCGACAGACTGAGCATAAGAAGAAACTAGAGACTATAAATCAGATGCTATCCGACAAACACACTCATCGAAGCATTCACTGACATTTAAAAAGACCTCAGATTGCTAGCCTCTCATACTTTTCAACTGGCTTTTATTCTTAATCTATAATTTATAGAGGGAGATTCAATTACCTTAATCTAAAATATTCCTTGAAATATTCTACGAATTTAGGGAGGAAAAAATGGAAAATCGCTTCACGTTTATTCAGCTCAACAGTAAGTATCCCGACCCATTTCTGCGGCCAAATCAAATAGATTTTTTTTGATATCGCTGTTGGTACACACACATTTGTATTGACAATGCGATCGATTGGAAATGCATTAAGTGTCCGTTTCTGTGCAAACAAGGTGTGGTTTATTCCTCATTCGTCAAACTTTATGGCGGAAGTTTTATTTCGAGTTTTTCCACACAAATTCTACTTTGTATTGACAGGTTAATGCTAACCATAATATCATCAATCAAATTGGTCTAGAAAATGCATAATAAAAACAAAGAAACTATGTTATTTTAATATTAATGATGATTTGTATATACATTTTTGTATGTAGTCGCATTCAATGTGTAAAAATATTTCAAATAATTAACAAACATTAGTTGTATGTTGTATTTGGTCATATTAGCGCCACCACAGCTACAGATTTGAACAAAATAGATGGTTAGATTAAGTTATAACGGAGCGTTCAAATATCGCGCGGTAGCGCGACCTCTCGATCAGAAATAAGACAAAATATTGGATACGGGTTAGATTAGGTTACATTAGAGCGGATACATCCAGATCACATATCGCGCGACATCTCGCTGCGGTAGCGTTAATACGTAAGTATCGTTTATGGACCATTAAAGTAATAACGTATTATATTAAATTTCTTTATATTTATATTGCACAAGTCTATGAAAACCGTATGTCTAGATTTATAGTTTTATGATCAAATGGTTTCACTATCCGAAATTAAAAAAATGTGAATAAAACTTGAATAGGATTGCGATTGGAATTGTTTTATGAGAAACATTATTTGGTGATGTTATTTCTGTCAAGATAATAAACGATATTAAAATGAAGACACATTTTATTTTTGTTGCACTTGAAGGTGACTGGGCAAGGCTCAACAAGAGAATGAACGTGAATTAGTGACGGAACGAGTCCTATATCTTTTCAAAAGACCTGTTCATCCCAAAAGAACTATTTCATCAATCAATAATGGACAAGACTGGATAAGACTGGGTGAGATTTGACATCATTGAGCGAGATTGAACGAGACTGGACAAGGCTGAACCAGGGAATGGAAAAGGGAACAAAACTAGAATAGAATCAAACGAAACTAGAAAACAGTTACTCATTAAGAATAAAATAAGAGAAACACTCAGAACACAACCGTATACGCTAACAGCAAATCATATACGCTAACAGCTCTGATATTCATAATGAATAATAGCTTAATTATTAGAATACTTCCTACCTTTTTACAAGCCCTGGTCTACCTTTATTCTATTTTAAAATGCCTTGTTCTTGATCAATAATTTAAAAAGAGCAAATAAATAACTAAAGGTTCAATTTTGTTCCACTTCATAAAAAAAGGGGACAAAACAGATATAAATAATTACAGAGGAATTTCATTACTACCCTTGAAATACAAAATATTATCGAAAGCTCTTCTTGACATACTAAATCTTCAATTAGAGAAACAAATTGGAGAATATCAAGCTCGATCTAGGAGTAACAGATCCTGCGCAGAGCAAATTCTAAACCTTAAACAAATAATTAAGTACATGAAAATATCAAAATAAAAGATAGTGCTAATATTTGTCGATTTTAAAAAAGCATATGATTAAATAGACAGAGACTTCCTCCTCAAAACCCTGAAGGAATTTGTAGTAGATCGGAAAACTCTGGAAATAAGTAAACAAACTCTTACAAACACAGTATCTAAAGTTAAATTCCTTGGAACAATCTCTAGTCCCTTCCAAATTTTATCAGGAGTCCGACAAGAAGACGGTTTGTCACCATTATTATTCAACTGTGTGCTGGTTAAAAGTTATAAGAGAATGTAAAATGGAAGAAGAAAAACAAGAAGGTAATAACTACATAAGGTTGGGTAGATCAAAAGAAGCAATAAATTGTTTGGCCTTTGCAGACGATCTCGTAATAATAGATGAAGCCTTGGAGAATGCAAAGAAAAGACTAGAACTTCTGAAGGAAACAGCTGAGAAGGCAGGTGTACAAGTATCTTTCGAAAAGACGGAATACATGACCAATGAAAGTAACCCACCAACAAATTTAAAAACCAAATATGGCAACATCAAGAAAAGTGACATCTTTAAATATTTGAGTGAAAATATAAACATAAAAAGTGAAACAGAAGCAGTTAAAATCAGAAGTGACAAAATGAAATGAGCATACATGAAAGTGAGAAATCTGTATAATAAAAAATGTTTTTCTAAAGATGATAAATTAAGCCATTATAATACAGTTGTAAAACTAGAAGAAAACTAGAACCTTCTATGGGTCGGAAACACTACTTGGTTAATTCCTACAACCTGACCGGAAAAAAAGTTAGTGGCGCTGGTGTCGTTTTTATAAATTTGGTGCATGCGCATTACAATTTCGGACATGCGCATTACAATGGGAGACAGAGGCGTAGTGAAAATAAGTTAAATATATTTTATGACGAGTAATAAAATATATTAAAATATATCTAGACAGACAATCATAGATTGTGAGAGATTATATTTTCTACATTATTAATATATTTCCTACAAAACGCCACGTTTATTCTTGCCCGTTTATATCAAAGAGGATCCGGTCCTCTTTGCTTTTACATGAAAAACTGTAACTATGGCAACATATATATATTATTTTAAGCGTCGTATTGAATTTGCATGCAAACAGCTACGGTACAATGTCTCGTGTATATTTTATTGGTGGTTTTACCTTGGTTAGATTAGGTTGTCCGCCGCGAAGCGGGAAGATAAATCAAGACAACATACGCGCGGCAGCGCGAACTCTCGGTCCAATGTAGGACAAAGTGACAAGGACCGTTGGTTTTACCTTGGTTAGATTAGGTTGTCCGCCGCGAAGCGGGAAGATAAATCAAGACAACATACGCGCGTCAGCGCGAACTCTCTGTTCAATGTAGGACAAAGTGGCAAGGACCGTTGGTTTAACCCTGGTTACATTAGGTTGCCCGCCGCGAAGCGGGAAGATAAATCAAGGCAACATACGCGCGGCAGCGCGAACTCTCGGTCCAATGTAAGGTTTCATCTGTTTTTTTTTAATTTCAAAATTTACTCCACATTGGGACAGCTAACATGATATGAGGTTATAATAGCTTCCTGAAGTAGTTCCTCGATATCAGGTGAACTTATAATCCTGTTGTCTAAATGTTTATGTTAGAGATATCGATTTAATCTAGTTTTTTAACTTTCCCCTTAAATAGTGTTGTCACTCCTGAAATATATTTTAAGCTTGTAGAGTTTTTATGTTGTTATTAATACGTTTGGTTAATTCCTACACTCAACACAAACATACCGTCTCCCTAACAACCCCAGATCCATCAACCATTCAATCAATCTTCCACTCTCTTCTTTCATCTCCCTTAATTTATCAATACAAAATTCCATTTTAAAAGTATTACAAATTTTCTACTTGTGAAAATGTTGGGGTTATAACCGTTATTTTGCTATAGTGTGTTCCCGCGAAACGCCACTGAGCTGCCACGTTAGTTGCATTTTCTGCCACATACTAGACGGTCAGGTTGTAGGAATTAACCCACTACTACCCACTACTTTTAACCACTACTTTTACTAAAACCCACTACTTTTAACCGGATGCAAAATGGCATTGGAAGATTTGGAAAAGATGGAAAGAAGAATTTTTCGAAAATTATTAGGCCCAATCATAAACAAAGATAGCAATTGGATTTTTAGAACAAATAAGGAAGTGTACTCATTCTGCCCTAAAATAACAGACGAAATCAGGAAAAGACGTGTGACACTCTATGGACATCTAGTGAGAATGAAGGGGGACAGATTGACAAAGAAGATAACATACGTTCTTTCAGAACAGGAAAACGGACAAAGATAATGGATGGAGAGGCAAGACAAAAAAGGACTTATGCAGATAAAACAGAAAACCTTACTCAATAGAGACAAATTCAGACAAGAAGTCAAGAAATTCAGGGGTTTTCAGGAAGCTAATACAAACAAAAACAAATGGTGTCAAATGGTCAGATGAGAGGAAAAAAGCTCATTCTGAGAAAATGAAAGTGTTGGAGAAAGAGGAAGGAAAAAATAAATAAATAGTTATCTTGATGTGGTCCTTAGTTGGCCTGTAACAAATAATAATAAAGGTTCTATAGTTTTGTTTCTTAAATCTATAGTTTTGCTTTTGTTAATTGAGAATAACTATTCCTGTATTTTTAAAATGATCGGGTCTATAAAGTGTGTCTATAATTTATATTCAGTTAAATTCAAAAACCACCTTTAATTAAAATTTCACTAAAATTGCTATTAAATAGCCTAGCTTCAATATTTTGATTCGCAAGACTAATATTTATTGTTAATGTTGGTGAAACAAAATCAATAAGGAAGTTTTTTTCTTCAGCCGTTTTTCATGCACTCCTGCACATAGGCCTCTTCGCTTATCTTCCACGCCTGTCGATCTTGTGCCTTCTGGTACCACCGGCTACCTGCGGCCAATTTTATGTCATCTAGCTTTCTTTGTGGTCGGCCTCTACTTCTAGTTGTTGTTCTTGGACGCCATTGTGTGGTTTTTATCATCCATTTGTCATTTTTGTGCCTTGCAACATGACCTACCCAGCTCCATTTTAACTTGGCTACACGCTCTATTATGTAAATTACTCTTGACCTCTCTCTCACTGTTTCGATCCTGATTCTCTCCTTTAGTGATATTCCCAGCATCGCGCGTTCCATAGCCCTTTTTGTCGTTGGAACCGTTTTTTGTGAGGCTCATTGTTTCGAACCTGTACGTCGCTACAGGTAGAACACACATGTTGTATACTTTGCTCTTGTGATTTATTGGTATGTTCTCATTTTCTAGGATGTACCAGAGTTTGCCAAACGCTGCCCATGTAAGTCCGATTCGCCAGGTGACTTCGGCCGTCTGGTTGGTTCTCCTTTCCTAACATCATAGTGTGCCCAAAATAAGTATATTGTTGCAAACACTCGATGATATTGTTGTCTATGCAAATGTGGGGGTCGCAAGGGCTCATATTCTTGGTCTTGCGTAGGTTCATTTTAAGCCCTAAACCCCCTTTGCTGGCCTGCCGCTCATAGACAGTGAAAGAGAGGTCAAGAGTAACTGACAACACAAAAAGAAGAAGGTGCCGGCTCAGGACGATCCCCAACAGACGGGGGCCGACAACGATCCAGCATTGACCGAGAGGGCGATCACCCTAACACAGTGGCAGGAAAGATGGGACACATCAAATAACGTTCGCTGGATGTACCGCTTAATCCCGTCCATCGAGCCGTGGATCTGCAGGATACACGGTGAACTATCACCTCACCCAAATACTCACGGGACATGTACACTCACGGGCTTCCGTGAGTACCTCTACCGAATAGGGGCAGCAGTAACATCCGACTGCCCCCAGTGTCCAGGGATATCTGTGACAGGAAAACACGTTCTGCTGGAATGCCCCAGATTCCAGCATTAGAGACAGAGATCGGAGTACAATACTGGCGCACGCATAACCAAAACTAAACCAAAGTACTACTCAACCAAAATGAAGGTCGGCAGGGCCGAATGCTTTATAGTAATCGACAAACGCTAAGTGGATAGGGGCATTATATTCGGTGGCTTTCTCGATTTGATTTGTAGGTGATCGGTAGTGTTGAACCCTCTGCGGAATCCTGCTTGTTCCACTGGCTGATAGAAATCCATTTTCTCTGTAGCTCAGCTGCAGATGGTTTTTGTGAACAACTTGTACAGGTGTGGCAGCAGGCTAATCGGGCGATAGTTTTCGATATTGGTAGTGTCTCCCCGTTTGAACAGAATGATCACTTCTGCGTTACACCATTCGGCTGGGATTTGGCCGTCTCGTAGGCATTTGTTCAGCAGTACCTGGACTGCGTTTTACAAACTGGCTCCGCCCAGTTTTAACATTTCAGTTGCGATTTGGTTTTCTCCCGGACATTTGCCAATTTTCATCATTTTCTTAACAGCACCTCTTATTTCTTGGACATATATTTTCGGTATATCCTCTGACCCTACGTTTAGTACTTTACATGGCGTTATAATTTCGTCGTCGGGTGTTTTTGACGAGTATAGGTCGGTGCAGAACTCTTGTATTACTTTAGGTAGTTGTTGTAAGTCTGAGATTTCCACCCCGTCTTTGTTCTTTGTTCTCTCAAGTTTGGTTATTCTTATTTTTCTCTTTGAGAATTTGCATCTGAACGCTTTCATATTGGCGTTTTCTCCGATTATCGTTCGGATCATGTTCATGTGTATGATCTTATGTCTCTATGAAAGCCTTTTTTGATTTTCCTGTTGAGTATCTTGTAGTCATTAGTTCCCTTTACGATACCTCTTCGTTGCTCTATATTTTTCTTGGTGGTTGTACTTAGTTTAGGGTACCCTACTCGTTTTGCTCTCCCAAATATTTTCTTTGTAGCAACTTGTGTGGCGATTTTTATCTTCCTTGCCAGTCTATGCCTATGTTTGCCACATTTGCGAGTTGTAAGTGTTTCTCCTCTTCTTCTGATATTCTTCTTTGTTGTTTTCTAACTCTATGCGTGTAGGAAACCTCGCTCTCTTCATTAGTTTGTTTCTCTCGTGTTTAAGGTCTATACGTAGCTTTGTTTGGACAATCCTGTGGTCGCTTCCTGCATCGAACCAGTTCAGGATTCCGACGTACTTGCATATTGATCTGCTATTTGCGAGAATGTAGTCGATCTCATTTTTGACCGAGTTGTCCGGGTTCCTCCACGTCCATCTACGTTGAGGTGGTTTCTCAAAAAACGTGTTTAGGCAGTACAAATTCTCTTTTTCCAAAAAAATTACCAGCATTTCTCCTCTGCTGTTCCTCACGCCGAGACCTCGTTTTTCAATATACTGTGATTCGATGTTGATGTTGGTCCACTCACCGATTTTGGCGTTGAAATCTCCTATCACTAACGTGAAGTGTGTTTTCTGTAACTGTTTCGCTCTTGCTATATCTCCATACATTTGCTCTACTTCTTCGTCGTCTGAGCTGCTTGTCGGAGCGTATATATTGATAATTTGCATGGAGTAGCGCTTGTTCAGTTTTATCGTGATATATATGACTCTGTTAGATAGAAAAGCGTACTTTCATTCGCAAAACACTCAAACACTTTATGTTTCATTCGCGTATTGACGAGAAATCCTATGCCTCCCAGATGATCTTCATATGTTGTATTTTTCTGGTATAACACATGTTCTGAGGTTAATGTGGTAGTTTTTTCACCCGGGAGACGTGTTTCCGATAGTCCCACGATATCCCAATTAATGGATTCCAGCTCGAGGATCAGTTCGTCAAGGTGTTCCTCGGATCTCATAGTATGTATATTATATGTAGCAATATATAAGTTTGTCTATGGTTATTTGTGGTCGACTTTTTTCCCATCCCAGAATCCGTAGGGCAGACTGACGGGTCAGTGTGAGATTTCAAGTTAGACTCGCTTCTCACCTGGGATATATTTGTAAAAATCGACGTGTTCATTTCATTTCATTCGGAGGTTTTGGCAAAATTAAAATACCGCACTTGCCCTGCGTGTCGGTAAGTTTGTTGGACAGCCGACCCTCTGGGCGCAGACGCTGGTTATTGCAGCCGATAAGGAAGTAATTTCTTCTTCTTCTTCTTTCAAACAGGCCTACTTTGGACCACGCTTGTTCAAGTGTTGGGCTTTGAGCTTTGCCCAGTATTGTCGCGTCTTCTGCCGGTGTAACTCCTTTCTCTCTTCTGTCCAGTGGGTACCTTTCCTTCGAGGTTTTTCCTGAAATCCACGGACCTCCTTCAGGGTGCGTCTCACAGACTGTCTGTTTTTGAGATCTGTTATTCCCAGTTCTTTAATATCCTTCTCGGTCTCTGTCAACCAAGTGGTACGAAGCTTCTTGTTTTGCCAGAAGGTGAAAATTAAGGAAGTAATTTATTATAAATAAAACTTTTCTATACATTGGATCATAGTGACATATTTCTCGTAGTTTCTTCCCTCACATACAACTTATTTGTCTTCCAATAATATTTTTATATGTTTTAAATTTTATTATTATTATTCAAGATTAGATTTCTCATTCGGATTGCTTTTCCTACTTTTTTTTGTATGCCGTTGTATATTAAAGAACTGTTTTAACTTTTTCCATTCAATATCGACCCTCCGCATTTTACCATTACATATTTATAATACAAAAAGTAATAAAACAATTCATATTGTATAGATATAAAAACATATTTTATTCAAGCGTTCGTCTATTATCATATTGAAATAATATAGTCATAATAGAATAACATTATTCAAAGCGATTAGAACCTTTGAAAGAATAACTAAACGCTTCTAAACGCAATAAATATAGTGAACCAGATCTTTTGTATTACAATTGATCGGCTTCGACAAAATGGGATACAAAAAATAAGGAAGTCAGGCAGGTCTTGATGATATATTATCTAGTAGTTTTTTATTATATTATGATTTAATAACATGGTATTTTATTATATATTTACACTTTACACGACTCGAGTCTCGACTGTTGAAGGTCCTTTTTAACTTGAAAATCACCATCAACAGTCCCAACACCTTCAGCATTACTTTAGCATTATCCCTTTTACAAAAAGGATATAATTAACGGTGTATGACACCTTCAATATTAATAATTACAGTATATTTAAACATTTAAAGTAAATTAACGTTATCTTAGAGTATACAGGGTGGGCCATTTAACGTGACCACACCAAATATCTCCGTTATCTTTAGAGTGACGGAAAAAATGTCCAATGGGAATTTTATTCATTTCGAAGGGCTGACACAGTGGTTAAAAATACTTTTTTTGTCAGTCATAGTTTATGCGTCCTCAAGATCATCAATGGTTTTTCAAATGGAAACATGTTATTTTTTTATCAAGAAATTGTAGCCACTATTCACACGAATCCAGCGATCCATAATATCATGACCTTTTAAGTTTCTTTTTGCATGTATTAACACTGGCCCTTCACGGAATAAATGAATCATTCGATCGAAACATCGACGGAAAGATGATTTCTGTCAGGATAACGTTGTGCATAAAGTTCCTGCGCTCGTACAGAGCTACCGGTCTCACCATGAATCAGAATCATATCCACATTCTCTGCTTGATTGTACAATACCATTTTTGATACGGTTATTCAAAGTTATCTTCAATGGATACACTTGTCAAATCACATTTCAAGGTCCTGATACCATGGGCCACTGGATTCGTCTGAATAGTGGCTACAATGTCTTGACACAAAAATAGCATGTTCCCATTTGAAAAACCATTGATGACCTTGAGGACGCATAAACTTTTTTTTAATTTTTTCGAATTTTGAACCACCGTGTCAGCCCTTTGAAATCAATAAAAATCTCTTTGGACATTTTTTTGGTCACTAAACGTAACGGAGATATTTGGGGTGGTCATGTCAAATGGCCCACCCTGTATAACATCCTACGGTGTACGACTGTAGTAAACGGTTAAAGGCTCATAGCACATAGAACAATAGGATGTAATTTAGGGAAGTGCTTCAGGTTAAGAAGGGAACAGTTGAAAAAATCAAGACATTTCTAGACGAAACGTTGGTTAAGGTAATTATATTGCGCTGAAAGACGTGTGAGCGGTATTTTGGTAGGACAGTAGAGGTTTGAGGGAGATAGTAGGTAGGTGCAATCAATTTGATTGTTTTTTATTTTAAATAGAAATAACATATTCCTCTCCGAACGTCTGACCTGTAAAGGGGAAATACCTGGTACAACGTAGAACGGAATCGTGATAGATATTTGAGGAACTTTTGTGGGATTTTGTTTATGGGATTATATTATATTGAGGGGACCAAACAGTAAGCGAATTGCAGTAAATTTTATCAGTAAAAAATGAAAATTGTGGGGAATAAGATTCATCCTTTCATAAGATGCATGACTTTTCCATTTGTTATACATAATACCATTTGGGGACTTAAAAACATATCATAAGTCTGCAATTGCTCAAAACCAAGCTCTATAAATAATATTTGAAAAACCAAAATTAATAAGTAGGTACTTGACCAATTTGCAAAAATTGAGATTTTACAGATAAAAAATGGATAGAAGAGGGGGTCGCCCTCGCAACCAATACGCTGCTGTCGGTGCCGCAAGTCTGCCGGGGCTCCTGCCGGCGGACTTGCGAGCGGCAGATCTAACAAAGAAACATCTGCTGCGCGAACTAGATGAGATTGAGCTTTCCGAGGCCACGGGCCTCACAATCTCACCGGGCGACATCGAAACTAGTGACTGCATTCAGGGGATGGTGCATCCCGCGGAGATAAAGTATACACAGGGTGAAGCAAATGCGCACTCAGTCAAGTTGTTCACAGACGGCTCTAGGTGGGACCGGGGAGTTGGTGCGGCTTTCGCGGTGTACTCAGACGAAACTGAGATACACTGCGAAAGCATGCGGCTCGCTGATTTCTGCTTCATATTCCAGGCCGAATTAATCGCGGTAAACCGAGCGCTTGTGTATATTAGATCCAACATTAATGACTTTGCCGGCTGCTCCATCCTGTCTGATAGCAGATCCGTTCTAGAAGCTCTACAACACATGTCAGCTCCTACGGAACTACTCGTAGAAACGTGGGAGATCGCGCGCAAAATATCGCAGCAGTTAGGACTGCCCTGGCATTGGGTTCGAGCTCATAAAGGCTTAATCGGAAACGAGAGAGCAGATGCGCTGGCCAGACTGGCCTCGGGTATAAATTCTCCTCAGGAGCCAGGAAGTCAACTTCCTGTACCGTTTAATAAAATATCCCACAGAGATGTGAGGAGCAGAATCTCTCTCTTCTTTTTCAGGGAATGGCAAACACGTTGGGAGAAGACCCAAAACGAAAGCTGGACCAGGAATTTCATCCAATCGATCAAAGAGTGGAAGGAAATGGACCTGGCCCTATCACACCAAGCGGTCCAACTCATCACGGGACACGGGAACTTCAATTCCTACCTCCATCGGATTGGAAGGAGAGAATCGCCGGACTGCGACTGTGGTGAGGTGTACTCCGTTGCCCACGTATTATTCAGCTGCCCGATGACCAGAGAATGGAGAGACCAGACCGAGATCGCGATGTTCCACGCTGGATGCACTTGGCCCAGAAGAGAAGAGGAAATAAAGGACTCAGAGCTACACAAGAGCTGGTGGAAGACGTTCCACACCTGCACCAGACGCCTCAGTCGACTAGAGCACGACCTGCCCTGATACCCCTGGCCCCCCAGAAGCAAACCATTTCAGCCTCCACCCCTCCTGAGCTCACCGTGATTGTAAACCAAATAAAACTTAAAACTGGCGTCAATTTATTTCACCTTTCCAATTTCTTCTAGGTCAACACCAAATGTGCTTATTAATGTCTATAATCTGTTTACCAATATTCTGCATTACCTACCCCATTTATTTACCTTATATTATACCCATCCTACCCTATACTATCCTACCATTTTTGCCATTCTATTCCAGCCTACCTTGGCTTAGTTTCTACTCTACTTTACCTTACCTTAGTTCTTTCTTAGCATAGCTTAATTATTACCTACCCTTATTTTAGCACTAGATAAACTCATGTTATGTATGTTAGTCATTTAGATAAATTAGATTAAGATAATCGGCTCAGTGTGAGAGCGGAGAGCCGGCAATGTATTCTTTCTTACATATAAATTATGAATAAATACGATGTCGGTGCCACAGGATTTCTTGCTCCATTCACGATACGTTTCCACTCTTTCCCAAGGATTGCGATGTCCTTGGCTTGATGGCTATCTAGTCTTTGGTTTCTCAGATCTTCTTCCATTTGTTTCAACCATGTCTTCTGTGGCGCGTTTCTTTTTATTCTCCAATCTGGCGGTCCCTCCCGCCAAAGGAGTTTGCGTGAAAGCCGGGTGTTATTCATCCGGCAGACGTGGCTAAACCAACGTAGTCTTCGTTTTTGTATTTCTTCTTTGATCGGTGTCTGTTGATCGCAGCTTTCTCTAATCGCTTCAGGGTCGGTCGCGGATAGAGACATGGAGTATTGTCTCAAGCATCGCATTTGGAAGACCTCGAGCTTGTTTAGCTGCGGTTTGAGCAGTGTCGACGTTTCCGATCCATAAAGAAGAATAGGAAGGATTATACCGAACGTTAATTTTGGTTTTGATAGTGATATTCGTCCGATTCCATTCCACTTGAGCGAGGGGAATGTTGCTGTTGCTTGACCGATCCGGCTATGAACATCGGCCGTCGACGCCAATTACATCTCTTTCTCAATATTTATCGATCCCTAATATTTGAACTTTGATAATTGTTCGATTTGGATTTCATCGAGGTAAACTCTCGCTTCCGATCCGTGCGTTGTGAGCACTTTAGTTTTATCCGCGTTGATCCGCGCAGACGGCGCTGTCGTCGCCGAACATCAGATCGGTTATGAAGTTTTCGTCGCCGTCGCCGTCGCCGTATCAGACTCTGCGTCGTTCATCGAATGCTTTTCGCATAATCGCGTCAACCACAACGTAAAAAAGTGGTGATGAGGCGACGTCTCCTAGTCGTACACCAGTACGAATCGGAAACTCCTCGGATAAGTCATTTTGGATACGAACTCGGCGTTTGAGCCGTCGTACGATGCCTGAAGAAGTTTAATGATTTTCAGCGGCACGTGTTCGGTCTCCAGGGCTCTCCACAAACTGGCCCAGTCGATGCAATCAAAGGTGAATTTTAGGACGATGACGGTTGGTTTGCCGTATCGAATTCTTTCTTCCGTTAGCTGACGGAGAGCGGGTGAGCTGACGGAAGTGGTATACAGATGCTTCGAAGACAAAAGAAGGTACTGGTGCAGGAGTGTTTGGACCTCGTACCAAATACTTCGAACATTCCCAAGTAACTTCCAAGCAGAGGTACACGCAATCGAAAGTTGTGCACAATTTAACCTCGATAAGAATTATCGCAAAAAACGAATTGCTATTAGACAGCCAATCAGCCATCAAGGCCTTTAGCTCATACACCATCAGATCCAAACTGGTATGGTGGTATGGTGACTGTGTGGGAAAGCTAAACAAACTTGGCAAAGAAAATATATTAACGTTATACAGGGTACCAGGACACACTGCTATAGAGGTGAAACGAAGAAGCCGATCCAGTAATCCCTTTATAGGTTCGGAACCCTTTTGCGGCATGAGTGTGAACATCATTCACAAAAGTTTAGATGAAGAAATAAGATAACAATGAATGAAAACCTGGAAAGAACTTCCAGGGTTGGGACAATCCAAAGTGATTCTGGAATCTTTTAACAAGAAAAGAACAAAAGCTTGCCTGAAACTAAACAGGAACAAGCTTAGAATTCTGACAGGAGTCCTGACGGGACACTGCAGACTTAGAAAAATCAATACCTCAAGGCCCAGGGCCTAGAGGAGGATGACAGATGCAGATTCTGTGGTTAAGCAGAGAACACCCCCATACATCTGTTCAAAGACTGCGGAGCACTGCTCCGCAATAGACAGATCGGAGTACATCGGAGCCCACTGCTTGAACGCAGAGGAGTTGCAGTCCTGGAATCCCACCCAGATCCTGAGGTTCCTAAAGGAATGAGGACTAGAGGAGGCGTTCTAAATGGGTAAGTATACCAACGCTTAGAGGAAGAGGGTGGGGTACAATAGATCTATAAAGTTCGTCACCACCATATCTACAACCTACAAGGTCTTCTAAACCAATTATTAAGATTAACTCCAAAGCGAAAATCATTTGCAATTAAAAAACTTCCTGTAATTTATTTCCTCTGCTAAACGCTCTAACGCAACGTTTTTCTCAATTTTATTTTTATATTCTTTACCAGTTGTGTCCCACAATTGGGGATTAATCTCGTATAAATATATTAATTTGACCTCGTCTTCACGGGACAATACTTTTTTCTCGCTCATGTTACTTTTTTCTTGCTCAAGTTACTAATTTAAAATTTTACACATACAATCAATGTATCAAGTGTTTCTGTTACCGTGAATGACCGAAATTGGACAATGTCGACTTTCACCGGTGAATGTCAACATATACCAAATACGTCGCCAAAATTTTTCCGTAAAGCTTGCAATTCCCATTTTTGTCTGAACTTAGAAAAAAGGACGATTATTGTTAAAATTTGCGATAGCTCTACTTTGGAAAGATCCTCCTTTAGAAAAAAATACTCTTTTCCCTCCAATCATTTTATTAACAATATTGTTATAACATTCTGCCATATTCGTGTTAACATCGTGCAATAAACTGGATGCATTATTAGCCACTCTTGTCAAATGTCTATTAAAATCTGAAAAGACCTCACTATTTTTAAAATCTATCCAAACACTTTCTTCTTAGTTTTTGGGCCATTACAGAAATATGCCGGACATTGATCCTGACAACCAAGAACATGTTTTGGTTCATTCAAAATATAATTATCAAGTTGCATATTATTTCTCCAGAAGACTTATTTTTGTTTTTTTGCTAAATTTAGCAGCACTATTATTGCTGTCCGGAACCGCAAAACATGGTGAAATAGACACCGTGTAATTATATGTAAATAAATAGATGAAATAGACATCTTCGGACTGTTTTGGAAAGTTTTTTACATTTAGTAAATTCTTTGATTTCATTGCAATAATTGCGTAAAATATGGTTTCTGCATTCAATTTTTTGTACATAGAAGTTGGGTCCGTAAAGCTGTCCATACACTATCGCTCACTATCGCTAATCAGTCCAAATGGAGCGCCGTCGCTCCAAAAACTGACAGTGTGTGGTGAAAAACAGGTAGATGATGTGGAGTGACAGGATGAGTTGGATATTCGGTCAGTTTATAATCCATCAGTTTGAACCGTCATCCACTTTATCCAACTGATGGTATGTGGGGAAAACCACGTGGAGTAACATCAAGCCCTCGCACCGATCTTATCGTTTGTGATGATAACGTCGTCCAAACAGGCCTCATTTTCTGACCATGACCGTCCTGCCGTTCACATTGTCAACCATTGTGATTACACAACATTGTTTTTTTTTATTTGCAAACTATTTACTTTCTTTTATTTTAATATTTACACTATTAAAATCTATTTTTATTCCATTTAATTAATGTTAAATAAAACATAATGACGAGTGGACATGATTTTGTGGTACAAGTGCTTCAAAAATATCGAGATTTTCCATGTTTATGGCAAGTTAATCACACAAACTACTACCATAACAAAAAAAAAAATAAATTTGGCTCTTGACCAATTATTAGTACTATTTAGGACTAAAGACATTAATGCAAACAGTAGAAACAGTTCTGAAAAAAAAAACTGTTGCCTTCACTATGTGCGTGGATGATTGGATGGTGTATGTGCTGAGATTTTGGATGTCATCCATTTGGATGTCATCCAAATGGATGACATTCAAATAGAGCGATAGTGAATGGCCAGCTTAAGCCCGTATGGCTTGGTATTTTTTATTTTTTTCCCTTGTCCTCTGCGCACGTTCCACGGAAGCGCGTCCAACGATTGGTCCCTGTTTAGGGGTGTGTTGGTGTAACGAATTGCTTATAAATCTAATGCAAGTGGTGAAATAAGCGCAAATGTTATGTTGGTTGCGTTTTTTAATTATTTATTTATTTATAGAAAATAGGAATTCATTTATTAAAAAAGTAGCCACGTACTAAGCTTATGTCTCCTACGTGCAATTGCTTCGCAATGGAAGATTGTATGAGAGGCAGTTTCATGCTCTTCATACCATAGTCTCCATAATGGTTCGCCTTTCCAGATGCCCATTTTGTGCAGAGGACCTCGTAGAGGGCAGTGTCCTGTGAGCGGGTCTGCCACAATTGTAATCTGTTTCGTTGACAGTTGCAAGATTTCAGCTGTTAAAGTGACCGATAAATTTTCTAGCATTATTTTGCTGTTTCTGACCATTGGTTTGTCGGAATTGCGTATGATTCTACTTTTGTAGTCCATCTTTAGATTTTGACGGGCACAGATCATGATGGCGTGTATTTCCGCTTGCAATGTCGTGGCATGTGATCCAAACTGGTGGAACGTCTCACCTATAATCGAATCAGTAGCACTGTAGTGGTACTGCCATAGTTATGCGTACTATCTCTCACAACCCATATCGAGTCTGATTTTGAGAGAAAGATAAAGATATCAGTTGCATTCATCGACTTGACTGCGGTCTATGATATGGTTTGGAGAGAGAGACTTCTGTATAAACTTATTAAGGTGATCCTTTGTCGCAAGATAACGAAGCTCGTAAACAACGTGTTTCCAATCGACTATTTCAAGTACATCTGAACGATGGCAACGTCTTTCCGCAAGGCTCAGTTCTCGCACAGCTCCTGTTTAACCTTTATATACATGATCTACCATAGACAGTGTCCAGAAAATTCGCATACGCAGACGATATGGCGATTGAAGTGCAACGTAAAGAAAGTGTAGAATACGGTTAGGTTCAACGACACATTGTTGGTTCATAATCCAAATCCTAAGTATCTGGGGTTACTCTGGACAGCTCACTAACATATAAAATGCATATGAATAAAACAGCTGGAAAGCTAAATACGCGAAATAAAATTATTCAGAAACTCTCCGGCTCTTCCTGGGGCGCGTGTGCTTCTCTACTCCGAACAACGGCGCTTGGCTTAGTCTCTTCGGTAGCCGAATACTGTGCAGCTGTGTGGATGAATAGCTACGTAGCCTAGCCCGCAACATGCTCGTCATTTTGATGTAAGTCTGATGATAGGCAATGGAATAGACTTTGAGAAAATCGTGTTCATAGTTTTCCAATAATTGGAGTTTTTGAGGTGTTTAGATCAAGATTTAGAAAGAATCAATCTGTACAGCCCTAGAAAACAAATTTGTTATCTTATAGAAATGTAGATCCTCCCTTTTGAATTGAAAATTAAAAATGTTATTTATGCCCAAAAAAATGGTGCTTGCCCGTATACATTTTTGGTACAGATAGAGTCTCAATTCCATATAATCACCGCATAAATAAGTCAGACAGACGGAATGGACTCTTACAGACAGGTGAGCATAATTGTCTTCACCTCCGGCAATAAACAAAACTGATTACAGTGTTTACATACTTAGTAAATTAGACAATAGGCAACTATTCGATACTGATAGGGAGCTTTAAGAAGTTATAATAAAAAGTAATTGAAAAAAGAGTTGTAGTATATTTGCTTGCTAAAATATATCGTTGTATTGTATATACTATCTTTGATAAATATAAGTTGTTGAAATGAAAAATGTTAGTTATAAATTAAATTTAAAATTAAATTAAACAAATTGCCAAATTTTATGCAACCAATTTTACACCTATAAATGTTTTCTATACAAACATTGAAATATTTCGATTCAGAAAATATTTAGAATACAACCTGCGACACCAATCCTCTCGTTATGATATGTTCTTAACAGCATCAAATATTTTATTCTCTACTAGTTTCGTATTACATAATAATTCTGATTCAAGTTTAAAGAACACTTCAAAAATTTGAATTGCTCTTTAAGCAATGGCGTCTGCTTAACGTCCGTGGTGTTAACAAACAAAAATAACCTTTCGCCGATCCGAAATTTTGTACATATTTAAACAGGTAAGCAGAAATAAATTATTAAAAAATAATTCTTTAAGTTCTTTTGAATCAGATTATGTTAATCTTAAATAAAATCATTCAATACTTTAACATATTTCAATTGTTTTTTAACTTCACAAGTGAAACAATTAGCTATTAAGTCTCTAAATAAGTCGTTGTTTTAAGTATATTTGAATTAAACATTTGTTTTGGTTTCTAGACATTCATTTTGTTTATACATGTACAGATTTTTTTGTAATATAATTTATGAAAATTGTGTTATCTTGTTTCTACATTTTAGTATATTGATTGCAGTGTATAGGCTTGTATAGCCATCTTTATTGCAATTTAATTTTATTTAACTTTAATTAAGACTAGCAGCCTTTATATTTTGCATGGGCAACCTAACCTGCATTCCCCTGTTATGAAAATTACTTTAATTTTAAGTCCTGTACTCGAAGGAATAATGGCAATATAGCTCTAGTCTAAAAAAAGGTTGCCCATGCCTGTTGTAAACAGGCAATACTGCTGTCAGTACACTGATCTGACTAATAACTGATCATCTGACATTGAATTGAAAAATTCGCTATGTTTTTACCACACTTATAATATGTAAAATTGTATAACTTATTATTATTATTGATAATTCCCCTTTAAGGAGAGCGCTAAAACACAATCAAATAACATGTAATTTTTTCTGTCTTCTTCTTTCTGCCCAGAAACCTCTCATATATTCACTGTGTTTCTTCTTCATCTCTTCTGTCCACTTCTTTCCTGTTTTCTTCTCTGGGAGTTTGTTCAAACTTCAGTTTTCTGATTTTTTCTCTGTATTTTTTCCTGTCGGTCATGTCTTCTGTGGAGATGTTGAGTTTCTTGAGGTCTTCCAAGGTTTCCGTTACCCAGTTGGTCTTCACTGTATTAGTCATCACTGTGTTAAAAATTTTCTTGGTCAGTCTGTTTTCATTCATCCTATATATGTGTCCATAGAAGAATTTTGCCCTTCTTTTCCTGATGTTGTTTGTAATCGTCTCTGTCTGTTCGTACAGTTCTTTTGTTGGTCTCTTTATCCAGATCCCCTCTTTCTGAACCAGCCCATAGATCTTTCTTAGTATTTTCCTCTCTTGTTTTTCTATATCCTTGATTTTCGTTCGACCCTTGATTACCATTGTTTCTGAGGCATACAAGGCCTCTGGTAGAACTACTGTATTGTAGTGTCTTAATTTAGCATTGATAGAGATACTCCTTTTGTTGTAGTGGTTCCATGTAATTCTATATGCTTGTTGTAGTTTTTGGATCCTTTCGTCATTGGATTTTGTGTTCAGACCTGTTTTCTGTATAATCTCTCCCAGGTATTTGAAACTGTCTACTTGTGTTGTCTTTCCATACTTAGTTTTAAGTGGGTGTCTGTGGATTTTGTGTCCATGTACTGTGTTTTTTCGTAGAAGATTTGTAGCCCTGCTTTGGATGAGATTTCATGGAGTGTCTCTAGAGCTACTTTGGCTTCTTTTCTACTATTTGTTATGGTGGCTATATCATCAGCGAATGCCAAACATTTTATGTTGACGATTCTATCCTTGTGTCTGCCCATCTTTACCCCACTGACTCCTTTTTCACATATCCTGATTATTTTCTCTAAAACTAAATTAAATAGAATGGGTCAGAGGCCATCTCCCTGTCTCACTCCTGTCTTGATTGTAAATGGTTCCGAGACCTCTCCCATGAACTGCAATTTTGATGTGGTATTTGTTAGTGTTTCTTGGATTAGATTTCTGGTCTTTTTGTCCACCTTCATTTCTTCCAATGTGTTGAAGAGTGTTTTTCTATCTATGGAGTCGTAGGCCTTCTTGAAGTCGACGAATATTACTGTGGTGTTCCTGGTCTTTCTAGTTGTTAGTATTGTTCTCAAGACCAATAACCAAACTACACTACGGCTCCGCGAATTGCCTAGCAATCAACACCATAATAGGCCGAATTTATTGCTTTTACTTCAACCCGGGCATGGATATTGAAGATATCATCCAACACATAACAGAGCAAATACAAGACTGCAAGGACAATGCGCTGGTCAATGGAGATTTTAACTGCAGAGTGGACACCGATAACAGCAGAGGAAGGCAGCTTTTACTAACTATGAGACAACTTGAATTTGAACTGGTATTGGACACAAACACTTATTCATACATTGCCCATAATGGAAAGAGTAATAGTGATCTCATCTCACCTCACCAATTATAAGAAGGGAAAAAACAAAATAAGCTCCATGGTTCCAAATAACCCAATCAGGAAGCATCAACGGTTAATCAGCACAATTAGAATCAGAAATACGCCAAGGGGAGAAGCACAATCACGCCCAAGCAAAGCAATCAATATTACACAATTCATAGAACACCCCAAGTTAGCAATTTTGAAAGGAGAAAACGTTAACGAAATTCCCATCCTAGCACAAATAATTAATGATTCAAAGGAAAACAGTAACTTTGCAAGACGGCGAAATAAAGCTTGGTATGGCGAAGAATTCTGCAAAGCTAGGGTTAAATGTACACAACTATACAGCAACAATAATTTAGAGGGATACGATAACGCCCGTAAAACTTATAGACAAATCATTAAATGTAAAAGAACAGCATACGAGGAGCATACGATACTCCAAAACATACAGGAATCAGAAGGGAAACCTTGGTGTATGTTCACTAAGCACAATCACCCCGTCAACTATATTCAAAGCGACGAATGGGAAAAGCATTTTGTAGAACTGCTTGCAACAACACTAAACGACCTACCCCCGAGAGAAGCATTTACTGAAGAGGACTAGGAATGGTATAAAGAATCAATATCCGAGGAAGAACTTACGGATGCTGTTAATAACTTAAAGAAACGAAAGGCTGCAGGCCTAGACAACATCTGGAATGAAAACATTATAGAGTTATACCCAATCTTATCGTCCTGGTGCCACAAAATATTTAATACAATGTTGAAAAATGGAACAATCCCAGAATCGTGGAGGGTTTCTAAGTTGAAAACCCTCTATAAGGGTAAGGGTAATTTAAAGGACCCAAACTGCTACAGAGGGATCGCTCTAGCACCCACCCAACTCAAGCTTCTAACAAAAATAAATAACACCAGAATAGCAGCATACATGGATGACAAACTGCCCGCAGAGCAATATGGATTTAGAAAAAATAAAGGGTGTAAAGACGCCTTGTGCAAACTAACCACAGAAATATCAACAGCCATATCGCAACCGAAAGGGAAGTTATATGCCGCATTTATAGACTTCCAAAAGGCCTTCGACTCGGTCGACAGGAAAATCTTGTGCGAAAAAACGCAGGAGCAAGGGTAAATTGCAATCAATCCTGCAAGGCAACACACTAAGTCCAACACTCTTCTTGATATTCATAGCAGACCTACCAGCCGCAATTAAAGTGCCAGAAGCAAACTCTATTATGTATGCGGACGATTTAGTAATCTACTCCAGAAGTTTAGCGGCGCACCAAATGAGTCTAGACAAACTCCAGCACTGGTGCACAAAAAATAAACTCACAATAAACCTCGGAAAAAGCCAAGTACTCCAATTCAGGAAAGGAGGGCGACTGAAATGCCTTGACAAAGTACACATAGGGAGCTGTCAGTTAGAGTTCACCAACGAATATGAGTATTTAGGAGTGACACACCAGACCACTTTAACCATAACCAAACATATTAACAACAAAAGAGGAAAGATCGCACAGTTAATTGGAAGGCAGAAGTACCTACAGAGAGTAAGCTTAGAAACTGCACTGAAAATTTACAACCTTATGATATGGCCTAACGTATGGCATCAAGTCGCTATGTCATCGAATGGAAACAAACCATCTGGTTCTCCTCGACAAAATCAAAGCGCGCTTTCTGAAGAAAGTCCTCGGCCTCCCGAGGAACGCGTCTAACACTTTTACTTTCATTTTAGCGGAAACCAACACCACGGGGGAAGACCTGATGAACAACTTTGGAGAGATCCCAAAACGAACAAGGATGGAATACAAGAGAATTATAGAGGACAAGCGATGGGACTTCATAGTAAAACGATACACCAAAGGACCAGCTTTCAGCTCCCAGGGCTGGAAGAAAGCAAACCAAAATGGAAGGCACCTACTAACGTGTGTGACATTGCATGGATTCCATCATCTTACTCTAATCTTGTCGCATACAAGAAACATTTTCACGAACCGGACGATGACTGCAGATGCCAATCCTGTGGGGAGGAGGTGGGTAAACACCATATCCTGACGTGCAGAGAAAGGAGAGGGCAAACCTTAGCAGAAACCGTAGCATACCTGAAGAAGATCTCAACTTAGGAATATAACACTATATCGCTCTTGTTAAGCAATAATAATTTTAAATTAACTTTTTCTGTAACTATTGTTGCGAATAAAGAGATATTATTGTTCTCAAGCACCAGATCTGTTCACTGCATGATCTTCCTTTCCTGAACCCTCCTTGACATTCTCCTATCTGAGGGTCTATCTGAGGTTCTAGCCGATTTAACAGGGATTTGGATAGAATTTTGTATGTCACAGGTAGTAATGATATTTCTCGGTAGTTATTAGGCTCCGTTTTATCTCCCTTCTTGTGGAGGGGGTGTATTAGGGCTAACTAATATTGTATAACTTATTATATAAAAGTATATAACTTATTATTCATAGTTATATAAATACATTTATCACTTCTTTGATCATCTGAAGTTGAGGATTGAAATTAAGAGTAATTAAACAATCCATTATTCCTGAGTAAGGATAAGACATGCTCCTCACTCAGGAATAAATTTTTACAATTTAATTTTTACTATTGTTTTGAAGAACTAAATAAGAACTAGGGGTGGATTGTTACTTTATTTATTTTATTTATTTATACATTAAGGATTACAAGGCAGTCCATAGGACTGATAACATGACCCTAATCGATTTTATTCTATAAAAAAAAAGTTAAACAGTAGTATAATTAATAGTCTTGTATTTAACCATTAACAACACCACATAAATTAACTAACTACACTACATTACACTATTATGTTTGACACCCTCTATAAAAATATTTCGTACATTCCTGATTTTTTGTAACTGATCGATGTTATCATGATCTATGTTATCAACAATCGATTAGGGTTATGTTATTTTTATTTGCTAAGTTGTTGAATGTTTGCAAGGCCTTATACATTGATGAGAATCTGATCATGTTTGTTCTGGGTTGGTTTGATCTAAGATTATCTGCTGTTCTTATATTGTGATAATGCATGTCACTATTTAGAGTCATTGTTATGTTAGTTTAGTGAGTATTAATTCTAATTTATCATATAAGTTCACATTGTTCAAGCCATATCAGATTCTGTATATTCCTAGTTTTTAGGGAATTATACAGCACACTTGTTGGTGTGTATCTATCAATTTTAAAGATTGTTTTAAGTGCTTTGTTCTGTGTACATTGAATTTTGTTTATTGATGATATATTTGCACTTCCCCAGATTGTCAGAAAGTATCTAAAGTGTGACTCAATGTGAAAATTATAAATGAGATTTTTGGTTGCCACTGGTAGATCCATATTTGTCCTCCTAATTGCACCTGTCATGGCACTGACCTTTCAAATAACTTTTAGTATATGTGTATCCCATCGTAGTTTATTGTCTAAATAAAGGCCAAGAAACTCAATAAATAATATTAGTTTGCTCTGCATTGAAAAATGCAGAGTATTATTTCAAGCCATTTCAGGCCAGTGCTCTGCAGTCTTTGAGCAGATGTATGGGGGTTTGGCCTCTGCCGAACCACAGACTCTGCAACCATCATCCCCCTCTAGGCCTAGGTCGTTGTGGTGTTTTCTAAGTCTGCAGTGTCCCGCCAGGACTTCTGTCAGAATTCTAAGCTTGTTCCTGTATAGTTACATGCAAGTTTTTGTCTCTTCATTACCACACCTTCATTACTAATTAACTATGTTTTTACCACTAATTTACTTATTTTAACATTTTTGGTAAAAACATAGCGAATTTTTCAATTCAGAGTAAGACAGGTAACCTTCAGAGCCTCTCAGAGATGTGGCCAAATGTCGAGGCCCGGGGCAATTGATATTTGGAGGCCCCCTCCCACATCCGTTGAAAAGTAAAAACTTTGGGGAAGAAAAAATTATAGTTTTTGTTATGGTGCTAAATATTTATTGAATAAGTAAATTTATTTAACATTATTTTTTTCTTTTTGCGCTTTAGCCTCAGGACATTCGGTTATAATTCGGTTGAAATCTTAGAAAGTGAGGCCCCTTAAGTTCTGAGGCCCATGGCAATTGCCCCATCTGCCCCCCCTCTGATCGGGCCTGGTAACCATTATTGGCATAATTAAAAAAAAAATTACAAAACATACAGAATAAGCAAACAAAAGTCTCAAACTAAAATTAAAACCTGATTAAAAAGAACAAAGAAATTTTACCACCCTATAAACATATACATAAACACCTGTACATCGCTGTTCCTACTCTTCAAATCCTACTCAATAAACTTTACAAATTAAACTGCAACACTCAAAAAAATACCCCCGCGCCCCTGCTCTTTCCACCTTTTCACTCTGATCAGGAACGACAATCCCTTCCTGCTCTCACCCATGCACACACTCCAATCCTTCCATGGCCTTCTCTTCTGTTCATTCTACTCCGTCATCATGTATTTCCTCCAACCAATGACTCCACATATCCTCCTTCATCCCACACACAATACACCTTCTACTTTCCTCATTAATCCAATGTCTCCTGTCACGCTCTTCATTACCACACCTAAATCTCACCAACACTGACTGGCCCTCCGACCCTTTACTTGTGCTCAAATAACCAGGAAGACGCTCGTGCACTTGTAACTGACTGTAGCCTTTGTGATATTTGCTAGTCTCTATTTTGGTTTGGCTCTCTTGGCAGTACACTTCTAATAACATGTCTCTTAGCATCATTTTCCACTGAGCACTTTTTTTCCTTTCCAACCCTTTGGAGGATAACCCACCTTTCTCGTACAGCTTCCTTGTATGCAGCCCCCAACCACTCTCTCTCCTACCACTTAACCCCTCTTTATTCACGACTCGAAAGATTTCCTTTAATATCCTTTCATTTCCTAGATTGTAGATATGGTGGTGACGACTTGTACTGTGACCTTTATAGATCTATTTTACCCCACCCTCTTCCTCTAAGGGTTGGTGTCCAGCAGCAGTAATGGAGCTGCTGCTGGATCTGACTCCGCTGCACTTTGTGGGGGAAGGGGCCGCCAGATCGGCGATTGTGAGGTTCAGCAAGGAAGGAATAGGCAGAGGTAAAATAATCGGGAGCAGAGACCGAAACAGCCTCGCTGCCAAAATCCCCTGGCTGGTAGCACCAAAAGACGAAATGGTATGCAAATACCATTTCGAGAAAAACTACACAGCAATGTGTAGTAGTAAAGCCGATTGGAGCGACGAATCCTTAGCATACCACATAGAGCAAACTGCTATCAAGTTATACAGATGGTTCGAAGACAAAGGAAGGTACTGGTGCAGGAGTGTTTGGACCTCGTACCAAGTACTTCGAATTCATGGGAATATCCCCAAGTATCTTCCAAGCACAGATACACGCAATCGAAAGATGTGCAAAGTTTAACCTGGACAGGAATTATCGCAGAAAAAGGAATTGCTATCCTGTCAGACAGCCATTAAGGCTATTAGCTCATACACCATCAGATCCAAACTGAAATGGGACTGTGTGGGGAAGCTAAATAAGCTTGACAAAGATTATAAAGTAACGCTAGTGGGTACAAGGACACACTGGTATAGACGGAAACGAAGAAGCCGGATAGGTCCGGAACCCTTTTGCGGCATGAGTGTGAACACCATCCACAAAAGATTAGATGAACAAACAAGAGAACAATGGATGAAAACCTGGAAAGACCTTCCAGGGTTAAGGCAGTCTAAAGTGATGCTGGTATCTGGTATCTTTTAACCAGAAAAGAACAAAAGCTTGCCTGAAACTAAACAGGAAGAAGCTTAGAATACTGACAGAAGTCCTGACGGGACAGTGAGACTTTTTTTACTTAGAAAACATCTCAAGGCCCTAGGTTTGGAGGAGGATGACGGATGCAGATTCTGTGGTTCAGCAGAGGAAACCCCCATACATCTGCTCAAAGACTGTGGAGCACTCATCCGCAAGAGACAGATGTACCTCAGGGCTCACTGCTTGAACACAGAGGAGCTGCAGGCCTTGAATCCCACCCAGATCCTGAAATTCCTAAAGGAATCAGGATTCGAGGAGGCGCTCTAAATGGGTAAGTACACCAACGCATGGAGGAGGAGGGTGGGGTACAATAGATCTATAAAGGTCACAGTACAAGTCGTCACCACCATATCTACAATCTTGCAAATACCACCGTGTCATCCGCATATGCTAAGCTACCTTGCACACCTTCTTTTTCCCAATCACCACTCTTCCAGCTTGACCAGACTGTAGAACCTTCTCTGTATCCGCCACATACAGATTGAAGAGTGTGGGACTCAAAGTGCAGCCTTGCCTCAGGCCCAGCCCTGCCTCAGGAGGCGCTCTAAATGGGTAAGTACACCAACGCTTGCGTGTACCTCTGTCTGAAAGATACTTACTATGCGCCGCAATTACCGTCACCTTGCACGCACTCACTTCTTGAAGGACAATGTGGGCCCAGCGTCGACCTATCAAGTTTTAATACAATCTTGTAAAACTTTAGCTGCACCCTTTCGATCTTCTCCTACAGACCCCACATCCATACAGTAACACGATTCGCACACATACCTTCCATATCATCTCTTCTGCTCTAAAGTTTCCCTCAAAGTTTCTTTTCCAAACCTTCCAGATACGACCCGCCGCCACCCATGCTTTCTTTGTAACATACTCTATGTGCTCTTTATTTATACCGGCGCGAGTGGTGTAGTGGTGACGCTCGTGGCCTCATGTTAGAGCGCTAACTGACAAGTATAGAGGTCCCGAGTTCTATCCCCAGTGCTGGCCGCATTTGTTCCAGAAGACAAATGTGAAAAATGATAATTAGCGCAATTTACAATAACAACAGGTTTCTGGGCCTAAGTGAATGTGAATGCAAAATACAATAGGCTACCAATAGGCCGCAGTGTTCGAAGGGTCGGCAAACCCGGCATTCACATCAAACCACTTTACCAACTGCTCTTTATTACTGTATCCACTACCAAAGACATACCCCAGATACTTAAATTTGCTCACTTCCTCTATTTCAGTACTCTGCCATTCTTTCCTATCAATTTTCCTTTCAAACCTTTCTTTCCTATATTGCCCACCCCTTTTAAACCGCATCAATTTTGTTTTTCCAACAGTCACCCTTAAATCCCTCTTTTTGAAATACCTACAGAGCCTTTCAATCACGTCGTTCATTTCACTCGCCGACTTTATATACCACTACCAATACCAAGTGTAAGGTTCAGCAAGGAAGGAATAGACAGAGGTAAAATAATCGGGAGCAGAGACCGAAACAACCTCGCTGCCAAGATCCCCTGGCTGGAAGCACCAAAAGACGAAATGGTATGCAAATACCACTTCGAAAAAACTACACAGCAATGTGTAGTAGTAAAGACGATTGAAGCGACGAATCCTCAGTATACCACATAGAGCACAATGCTATCATCAGGAAGGTACTGGTGCAGCAGTGTTTGCGCCTCGTACCAAATACTTCGAATCCATGGGAACATTCCCAAGTATCTTCCAAGCATAGGTATACGCAATAAAAAAAAGATGTGCACAGTTTAAACTCGACAGGAATTATCGCAAAAAACCAATTGCTATCCTGTCAGACAGCCAAGCAGCCATCAAGGCCATTAGCTCATACACCATCAGATCCAAACAGGACACACTGGTATAGACAGAAACGAAGAAGCCAATCACCTAGCGAACAAGGGATTCAGTAGTCCCTTTATAGGTCCGGAACCCTTTTGCGGCATGAGTGTAAACACCATCCACAAAAGTTTAGATAAGGAAACAAGAGAACACTGGATGAAAACCTAGAAAGAACTTCCAGGGCTAAGGCAGTCCAAAGTGATGCTGGGATCTTTTAACCAGAAAAGAACAAAAGCTTGCCTGAAATTAAGCAGGAACAAGCTTAGAATTCTGACAGGAGACCTGACGGGATACTGCAGACTTGGGAAACATCTCAAGGCCCTTGGCGTAGAGGAGGATAACGGATGCAGATTCTGTGGCTCAGCAGAGGAAACCCCCATACATCTGCTCAAAGACTGCGGAGCACTGCTTCACAAGAGAGAGATGTACCTCGGGGCTCACTGCTTGAACACAGAGGAGCTGCATGCCTTGAATCCGACCCAGATCCTGAAATTCCTAGAGGAATCAGGATTCGAGGAGGCGCTCTAAGTGGGTAAGTACACCAACGCTTGGAGGAGGAGGGTGGGGTACAATAGATCTATAAAGGTCACAGTACAAGTCGTCACCACCATATCTACAATCTTGCAAATACCACCGTGTCATCCGCATATGCTAAGCTACCTTGCACACCTTCTTTTTCCCAATCACCACTCTTCCAGCTTGACCAGACTGTAGAACCTTCTCTGTATCCGCCACATACAGATTGAAGAGTGTGGGACTCAAAGTGCAGCCTTGCCTCAGGCCCTTCCTCACCTCAAAATAGTTAGATTCCCAATCGTTCACTACTACCTTACATACGGTTTCCTCATACAAATCCTTGACATTGCTCATCACACTCTCTAGATATCTTACTTGCCCAAACTCTCATCCAATCTCCTCCTATTCACTTAGTCATATGCAGCTCTCAAATCAATGAAAGGAGCAAAAATGCATCCCTTTCTGATTTCCTGGTCTATGAGGACCTTTAAGGTCACTAAGTGCTCCCAAGACTAAGAACCCCACTTGTATTTCGGGCAAAAGATTCCTTTCATTGATTTCCTTCCTCAAGTGACAATCCAGGATTTTAGCAAATATTTTGTATGAGGAGTTCATCAAAGTTATCCCTCTTGTTCCACTCTTAAAGACCAGTTGATCTCCACTTTCCAGCTGACTGGGATCCTTTTGTCTCCCCTCACCATACTTCTCAATTCCTCCGTTAACTTCTTCATACAGATTCCACGCTTCATTTTCTAGCCCATCCAATCCTCCGGATTTTCTTGGCTTTAGGGAATTAATAACATCCTCCACCTCTGTCATTGTGATATTCTCGGCTACAGGGGCGGATCCCGCTGAATGTAGGTAAAGTAAAGACTAGCAAATAAAACACGCATTTTATTTTGCTTAATAAGTCTCCTCGGATAACTTTTCGCAAATTCCTCAATGACTTCGTTAGGGTGTAGGTTAGAGATATCTCGGAGAATATACATGGAAGCCAAATCGGTTAACCTGTCTTTGGTCATTATCGTACGAAGGTACGATTGTATTAGTTTAAGCGAAGAGGAGCTGCGCTTTTGCGATTTTTAACAAAATTTTTATATTTGGAAAAACTCATTTGTCTCTTGATGCGCTTCATTTGCTGTTTGGGGGAGATGTTGTCTACCACTCCATAGCTCCTTCCAAAAAGTTATTTCACCCGATAACGAGAGAGGATGAGGTGAATCGTTTCTGTAAACGTGTGCAGCTGCTACTATCGAGGTCAGATTAAGGTCGAGGTAGAAGATCGAGAATCAATGAGTGCTCTGCTCTCGAAAAGCGACTCGTCTGGTTCTTACTACACTTTCTACCATCTCATAACAAAGGTTAAGATCTAATGCAACAGCCTGCAGTAGCTGTGAAAGCGAAACAGTGATTTCAAATACTGCGACGGTTACCGTTAAGATAAGACAAAGTCGAATCGTAGAATAGAAGCTAGATAACTTGCAGTTTTTAATGACGAAGAAGTTTTGTCGATTTCTTAAAGGAATTGTACGATAGGTTCAAAGAATTCTTTGAATTGAAGGAGCGCATCATGCCTTTCAACCCAGCGTGTATCACTAAGACTTTGCAACTTGACTCTTTTCGTCTGTGTTTTTTAAGGATAGCTTGTTCCAAAAGTTCCAATCTTTTTTGCCGATTCTCGTACAAAACTGGTAACATTATTTACTATTGTCATCATATTGCGAAAACTGGGCACGCTACATGCCTTCACGACAGTTAGGCACAGTGTATGTAAGGCGCTAGCGGTTGGATCCCGGGACACGTATTTTAAGAAGCCACCGTCCTCTTATGCATGACTCTGACAAAGCCACCACAGTAATTTGCCGAGAATACCTTCCGCAAATGTGGCTCGCCGCCCACGGTAAAAAACGTAAGGGCCCTCTACGCTTGTGTCTAAGACCTAGACTCCAAACACAAGTATACGTAAATGGAGAAGACCTAGGTCCCAGTTAAGCTGTTGCGCCAAAAAGAAGAAGAACTATGAAAATATATTTTCCGATGAGTTCACTTTGATTTGCCACGGATGAACTCACATGCTTTGGGGGGAGGGGGGTTGCTTGAACGCCTTAACCCCCTGGATCCGCCACTGCTCGGCGAGCTCTTTCTGCTTTCTATGTCGATCTCCTGATTCCAGCCAGCTTGGTTCTACTTCCCCACGCAACTGCCCCGTAAGTGATCGCAGGTCTCACTATCGTGGTGTACATCCATATTAGGATTGTGGGGTTACAACACCACGTTTTCCCTGTCAGATTTCTGCACACCATTAGAGCGCGTTTGGCTTTACCTACCGCTGCTTTAGCGTGTCTATTCCATAGGGGTTTGCTATCTAGTGTGATACCCAGATACCTTATCTCCTGTTTGTATTCTACTGTTATATCCTGTTTGTATCCTGCAGCTCTGGTTTCACCACACTATCTTCCACTAATCAGTGGTATACTTTAAGGTGTATGGGGAAATCTCAACGATTGTAGAGCGTTGATCCGTAAGAGGAAAATGTATCTTGGGCCCTACATGTAATGCTAGAATCTCACTCAGATCCTAAAATTCCTCAAGGAATCGGTGACTAGATTAAATGGGGAAGTACACCAATGATTAGTGAGTGAGGCAGGGGTACAATATATCTATAAAGATCTTAGTAGCATCATCTAAAGTCACCACCTAAAATCTACAATCTACATCTAAAATGAGTATATTCTGCTAGACTCAATAGACCTACGGTTTATCTAACAGAAGGGGAAGATCCTATTTTCTATTGCCACTATCACCACATGACCGGGAAGTGTGGGGTTACATAAACCTCACACCCCTTTAGCGTGGGGTTACATAGACCTCACACCCCCCGTTCATTTGGTGGCGGTGGGAATAGAACATAGGATCTTTCCCTACTTCTGACTATTGACTGACTAAAAATCACTTAAAAGTAAAGACAAGATAAACACAAAATACATATTATTTTAAAGCAATATTTGAAAAACTTTAAAGCTTATTGAATTATGGTTAAAGGGTATGATTAGAGAATTACATATAATTCCTCAATTTCCAACTGTAAAATTTGATAACTTTTTATGATCACTAATCTGTTTGTGGATCAATAGCTTCTTACATTACATTGTAATGTAATTACAAGTTATTTAATTACCATAATAAGTGATTTATTTTATTGTGTAAAATAAGCAAACATCTATAGAATTAATAGTATAACGCGCAACAAGTGCGGTAAGTTGTCAATTACGCACGAGAGCGAAATTGGGCGCATGAACGAAGTGAGTGCGCTCATTCGCTCGAGAGGGCAATTGATAATACCGCACGAGTTGCAGATAATATTTTTTATTACTCATGCGAGGGGCAAGTTTTTTGGTCCAGCGGCCATCAAAAAAAAAGAACCAAAAATGAAGAATTTGCTTTTTCATTTGTCTCCAGTGGTGTGGATTCAACATAAGAACTCTCATCAGTCTCTGGTATCACCATTTACACTCATTTTAAAACGTTTTCTTTAATTTTTATTTTGTAATGAAAAAAAATTCTGTCACATTCACGTCACTTTTTTAATATTGTGTTTACTTAGCGATTTTTATTGAATATTTGCATGCGTTACCCATGTTATGTGGTAATAATTGAATTGACAAAAACAGCCATTTGTCGCACTAAAAAACGGGCGCCAGACAGTACTTATCCCATACGAGTAATAAAATATCTTGTATTATATCTATAATTATATATGAAATGTCTATATTATTAAGTTAATGTCCATTGATCATAGTTTTGACTTTCTGTTCTTTTACTTTGACCAAGTATTACAGTTTATTGTGTAATTATTTTGTTTTTAGATTGGAGCATATTAAAAAATGGAGTGTGTAATTTGCAAGAAAAATACAAAAAATTTCAGTTCATTGAAAAAACATTTGGAACGTCATACAAAATTGGATTTAATTAACGTATTTTCTGGACAGTTCAACGTGAATGAGTTAACAGATATTAAAACAGAAGTAAATGATGGACCAACTAATAATGATCCTCAGGCACTGGAGATTAAGAGAGAATTGGTTGAATTAGAAGCAGAAGATAGGACAATAAATAAATTTCAAGAAAACGTATGTGTTGATAGAAATAATAATAATAATGACGATTTAAATAACTGTATGGAATGTTCTCCAAAGAAAAAAAAGAGAGGTAGAATTTCAAATAAGGGATCTGAAGTGGTAGGAAAAATAGATAGAAATAATAAACATGTGACAATTAAACCCATTCGGAGAAGTAAACGAATCAATTATAATATTCAAACTTGCTCACCACTCTCAAATCAGAATATTTACCTAACTCCGAGGAGAAAATATGTTAGTAATTACTATAATCCTGACTTTGCCAAAATAATGGCTATTAAAAAGGATAATTTGGAAAATGTTGAAAATGTTAATTTGGATGCCTTCAAAAGGGATAGTCCAAATTGTTTGGAGCCTGTTCTGAAAACGCCAAAAGTTGAAAGAACACAAAAATCTCCATCTTCAGATACTGAATCATGCCCAGGTAATTTAAAAAACTTTTGTTTAATAAAATGTTGTGAAATACATTTTATCTACGACTACTATTGTAAATGCCCATTATTGTACAGTTTGTTGACTATGTAAATACATCATACCACACACATATGTAACAATCCGCGATTAATGTTATGTAAAAATTCAAAATCACCCTTGCTTGTTTGGTTTACGATTCGTTGATTAGTTGAGAGCTGCACGTTGATACTAATTTTAAATGTAGTACTCCGTGATTTCCAAACGATCATTAAACAATCATTAAACGTCACATCATTCACATAGAAGCTGTCATTCATTTCGTTTTTTCACGTTTAAATCGAAAACTACAAATAAGTACTAATTGTAAATAAAAAGCTAGGTAACCATTATTTCTTTTCATTTCTATCAAGTTAAATAAGGTCGAAGGTGTTACATCAAACATATTTTTCTTATTAAACAGAAACAAATTAGTGTGGTCGTAGATAAAGTATAGTACATAATTCGAGTTGTAAGGTTGTAACTCGCGGAATTACGCCCTCCCCGCTACGCGGGTCGCGCGTAACTGTTCCGCTCGTACGTAATATGTTTCTTACAACTCTTGTCACGTAATATACTATTGTGTAAAGAATTTTATTTCTTTATATTTTTAGGAACTGCATATTCAGTAGATGATAGAATATATTGTGTGTATTGTGGAAACGGTTACAAAAATGCAGAATTTCTCGAAACCCATTTACTGAAACACCTCAATTTCTGTATTATCTGTAACATAGACTTCAATTCTCTTTCATCATATATCGAGCATCTCCATACCCATATACATAAAATCTATATTTGTCAATATTGCAATGCTGAATATAGGTCAAAAGATATTCTAAATCTTCACTTGAAACACCATTTGGAAGACAATCTGATAAATGGTATTCTTACATTAGAAAATGACTTTAAAACTGATAGGAGTCAAATCAATCAGTTTTATGGTTATTACAATGCAGGCTATGAGTTTGCAAGAAGCTCAGCAGACACGACAAATAATGGTTGTCATTTTTACAAGACATTCTTGCAGATGAACGTAGAAAGGAGTAAGAATTTTTACAGACATTATTATTGTCAAATTTGTTTGAGAAATTTTACTGATGGGAGTGTTTATAGTGATCACGTACGAAATGTTCATTTTTGATACATAATTCAAACAAATACTAACAAATATATTTTCACAGTTAAGTTAAAACTCTCATCAGATAACCAGAAAATAATGTTAGTAACATTTTTTTTTTCTCTTTTTTTATATCGTTTTGATAATTACTATTTTCTTGACTTCACAGTAAGTATGTCTTCATAAAATAAGTAAATAAGCATTCAAAAAGTAATGTTAAAGATATTTATATAAAGTATTATATGTTTAGTAAATAAGTGCAATATTTTGCTTCTGTTATACTTGAGACTGATTTTATGACTCATTAGTACCTAAGTTATTAAAATATTTAAAGAATTTGAAAACTTAATTGTAAAGAAAACTATTCAAATTGACCAAGACTTCTAATATAAGATATTTATTTATATACAATGTTATATATGATAGGATATTTATATAAATTATTATATGTATTGTAAATGTTTGTTTGTTACACTTATGAGACTGAATAATCCCTAAGTGATTAATATATTTCAAGAATTACAAAATTGAATTGTAATGAAAACTATTTGTAAATCAAAATGACTTAAGACTGTTACTCTAATATAAGATATTTATTTCAATAGGAAGTTTTTTCTTACATAATGTAGTTATTTAAATCAAACATTGCTGGTCTGTATTATCTAATACAGGTGATAGAATAGGGATAAAATAGTAATTATCAATTATTTCAAATATTTGCAGAAGGATATTTTGAGGTAAATCTGTATAGAAACATTAGTGTTTTGAATACTAATATGCTATTTAATACAATAGTCATCTCATAGATTCTTTTGTGACAAAATGATAATTGTCTATTGTGCAATGAAGTTTAGACTTCAATAAAACGTTATCGGTATGTATTAACTATTATATGTGCTTTAATTACTTAACCTGTAGAAGGAATATTACAAATAGTATTAATAGGATTTGTTTCTTGGTGGGAAACTGGGCGACTATAAGATGCCGTTGTGATTCATATGTGTGATTTTATTTATACTGATATATATTTACATATTATTATAGTATTTATAGAATATTTTGTTTCTGTTTGTCCTTTTGTTAAGTTATATAAAAATATATTTGTACTATTTATCCAAATATTTTTGCATACATTGTTTCTGCTCTATATTATAGTATTTATAGAATATTTTGTTTATGTTTGTGTCTTTTAATTACGTTATATAAAAATGTTTTGTACTTGGTACTATTTATTCTAATAAGTTTGCATATATAATTTTGTGTAATACAAGTTGGTTTTTTGAAATTTGGAATCTTATGGAAAATGTGTTTGCAAGTGAAATCCGATTTTGTCTTTAGGGTGTTGTGGATAAAAATGCTTGTTAAAACATGTAAAATTATTCCAATTTCTAATATAATATATTCTGTGACTAAAACGTGTCTTTTTGTATTACTTTGTTTTTTCCTTAAAATTGCATTGCAGAAAATAATTGAAAAGTTTCATATTTTTGGTGAGTTGTGTGGAAAACTAAAAAAATCTGTTGGTTTTTAAAAACCGCTTTAATAAACCAGTAATAAATAAATGGCAATCATACATCCACTGCACAAAAAAGGCAGCAAGACAGACTCCAACAATTATCGTGGAATTTCACTACTTTTAATAGCCTATAAAAATCTGTCCAGAGCTCTCTTGAACCGTGCAGAAACTCAACTGGACCCAGAAATGGGCGAATACCAGGAAGAATTGAGAAAAAGACGATCATGCGTAGAGCAAATTATAAATCTAAAGAACTGTGTGAAATATTTCTACGGTTCATCAAACAAGAATTATGTCATCACATTCGTCGACTTTAAGAAAGAGTCTATTAACAACTTTCTCAAGCGCACAATTGAAGCGCAACGGGGATAGTCCATCGCCTTGTACTCCTGTGTCTATTTGAAATTCTGTGCTCAGTTCTCCCATACATTTCACCTCGGCTTTTAAGCTGAGTTGAGTTGAGTTTCTGCTCCGTGAGTGTTTCTTTGAAGTCCAAATTCTGCAAATACTTTAAAAAGCGATTCTCTGTCTACACTATAGACCAGGGATGGCGAGCCCATGACTCACAGGTCAGATAGTGACCCACACATGCTTTTTAAGTGACCCTGGCGTTGATTTTATAACTTTTATTATTTCCTTATTAAAGTTTCTCAACCATAAAAGTATGAATATTAAATATATCAAAAAGAAATTTCTTCTCCAGTTATTGTATTTTAAATATGTTTATCTACTCGCACACCAAAATGAACACACTAATAAGTAATTTATTGTACGTGAAGGATGCCATTATACTAATCGTGTATAAAAGTATCCAAATCGTGCGTAAAAGTCCAATGTAAATCAAATGGAGTTTCATCATTAAACGATTTCTATTTGTTGTCACTATGGCAACAACTCGGGTCACTAAACCAAAAATATAGACGTATAAATTTTCTGACATATATTAAAATTGAATTAATTTTTCTTATTCAAGAAGTCTCGGTCCCTCAGTCTGAATTTGTCTCTAACATAACTTAATCTAACCATAACCTAATCTAGATTAAATCTACGTTTACTTAGATTACATCGACCAAATAGTGTTCCTTTCACTGTGTGTTTTTACTAGTTAGCAATTTTTGCCACGGAGGCTCTACGATTTCATTGTATAATACACCAGAAATTTTTGTGGACTTTCTTGACTTCGAACACTATTTTTTGCTCTCCACTTTGAAAGTAGAAGTTGTGAAACAAGAAGGAAACTTGCATTTAGTAAAAGGCTTTAAAAGAGAGAACTAGTTAGCAATTTTTATCACGGAGGCGCTGAACGTTCTAAGAAACATGCAATATCTTAAGCAGAATATTCCACATCCTCTAATTGAATTTTATTGCATAACACATCAGAAATTTGTATGGACTTTTTTTGACTTCGGCCTGTATTTTTTGCTCTCCACTTCCAAAATAAAAGTTGTAAAGTGTTTTGTAAAAGCCTTTAAAAGTGAGAACGTCTTCAAGATCGTCGAAAAGTAGTCATTGCCTTACCTCCTATTTTTTCAAGTGATGCCACTGGCCTGGTGACCCACGAGCTAGTACGAAAAATATAATGAACAAAATTTGACCCACTACTCAAAAAGGTTCACCATCCCTGCTATAGATCACTTTTTAAAGTATTAGCAGAAATGGATCAGAAGACTACAAACATTATCAAAGAAACACTCACGGAGACTAAATCCAAGGTGAAATGTATGGGAGAACAGAGCACAGAATTTCAAATAGACACAGGAGTACGACCAGGCGATGGACTATCCCCGTTGCGCTGCTTAAATTGTGCGTTTTAGAAAGTTGTTCGGGAATGGAGAAAAGCTGGTGCACCAACACACCGACTGGGGCCAAAACTGAAAGGGGTGAAATTATACTGCATAGCTTTTGCTGATGTTATGGCACTAATTGCCCAAAATATCTCTGACACGTTCTTGTAATAGTTCAAGTTGCTTTAGACTTGAACTATTACAAGAACAAGCAGAGCAAATCGGATTACAATTATCGTTTGAAAAGTAAAAATTTATGACTGACATCAGAACCGCATCAAATGAACTTCAAATTGGCAACAAGATCTTTCGAGTAAAAGAATTTAAATATTTAAGTGAATGGATTACAGAAAACTGTAACGAAAAGAAATCAATTGAATCAAGACTTCAGAAAATGGAAACTGCTTTTCAGTCTACAAAAAATATATACAACAAAAAGAGTCTCTCCTGGAACTGCAAAATCCGACACTACAAAACTGTAATCAAACCTGCAGCTCTCTATGCTTCAGAGACATTCAATCTCCAACACAAAACACTTCCAAATAGAAGTGAAAGAACGTAAAATAATGAGGAAAATCCTTGGGCCAAGAACAAAAGGTGGTGTACATTATCCAAAGTCTAACTCTATAAGAAGAAATATATAAAAAGAAATATATAAAAAAAATTCCAAAATCACAGACACAATGCGAATATGAAGAATCCAATTCATGGGACACACAGAAAGAATGGACCCGAACAGACTGACACATAAAATACATAGTTTCTTAAAAAGCAAGGCTACTAGACATAATTGATACAAAATTACAGAAAAAGACTTGAAGGAATTAGGATCAACAAACTTACATGACCAAAATGAAATCAGGAAAATCACTCACACACGGGGTTTCGAGGAAGAAGAGAAGATCACACAACAATAGTGGTCAGAGAAAAATCACACATTGAAAGGTCTGGAGAGCGAGGGGGGCAATGCAAATCGCCGAAACGGGAGACAATGCGATTAGGGAACAGTTTTCTAACAGCTATCATCGATATTCGGGCAGTATGGGCCGTAGCTCCATCCTGTTGGAAGCAAACATTTCGCAGATTGAATTGTCATGCTCTCAGCTCTGTTCTCAAGAAGTTGTTCACCATATCCACGTAACGATCAGCTATCACTGTCACGGTGTTCCTGTTTTCCTAAAAAAAGTAGGGCCCTATGACAACTTCCCGATGCCGCACCACACCGATACTTCGAGGTTGTGTGGTGGTGTTTCATGTAGAGTTTGTGGGTTTTCAAAGGCCCAGTATCCGAAGTTTTGTGGATTCACAACACCATTAAAACGAAAATGAGCTTCGCCGATCATTATGAAAATCGCATTAGGCTCATCTTCCAAAAGTTAGAGCATCGCTTTAGCAAAAGCTGCACATTGTGGATAGTTAATAAGTGCAAAGTTGGCCTGCTCAACTGGTGCACAACTGCCAGTTTATAGGGGCGAAAACGTAAGTCTTGGTGGAGAATATAGCCTGCCTTACACGTTCCACGTTCAACGAAAACAGACCCAATCGTTGTGCAAGAAGGAATACTGAGCCAACAGGAAGGCTAGAAAGTGTTGATTTCGCGTGTTCCTAAGCGACCCATTCGCGAAGAAGAAGAAACGAGTAAACCCAGCTAATAAGTGAAAATTAAATAATAATTTTAAATAACTGATTTGTTGTGGAGTTACTTGTTGAAACATCATTTCAATAATTAAAAAATAAAAATTTACAAATCCAGGTATAGTAGGGGAGAATTACTTACTTTTATTTGATCATTTAAGATGGTCCCTTTTTTTATTATACAGGGTGCGCCACGGGAAACGGATGTTTTTGGGATAGGCAGTACTAAACCGGAAAGGATACGAGAAGAGAGCCGTGACCGTTGGCGCCCTTACCTGACTTTGCAATTTGTGAATGGATATTGTTTAGTTTCAATCATACTGTTGTGGACGGCGGAGCAACTAATTTTTATATATTCGACACTTTTGTTAGGAGCGACGAATCAGTGACGGAAGTTCAACGTCTCTTTCGCCGAAGGTTTAACGGTCCTCGCCATGGAGACATACCGAGCCGGAACAACATTTTGGGATGGGTTATTGCCCTTCGGGGTGGAGGCAGTTTAATAAACATAAAAATAAGACCTGGACTACTTCGCATAGTTCGAACTCCGGAAAACGTGGCAGGCAGGCTATATTCTCCACCATAACTTACGTTTTCGCCCCTATAAACTGGCAGTTGTGCACCAGAACAGGCCAATTTTGCACTTATTAACTATCCACAATGTGCAGCTTTTGCTAAAGCGATGCTCTAACTTTTGGAAGATGAGCCTAATGCGATTTTGATAATGATCGGCGAAGCTCATTTTCGTTTTAATGGTGTTGTGAATCCACAAAACTTCCGATACTGGGCCTTTGAAAACCCACAAACTCTACATGAAACACCACCACACAACCTCGAAGTATCGGTGTGGTGCGGCATCGGGAAGTTGTCATAGGGCCCTACTTTTTTTAGGAAAACAGGAACACCGTGACAGTGATAGCTGATCGTTACGTGGATATGGTGAACAACTTCTTGGGAACAGAGCTGAGAGCATGACAATTCAATCTGCGAAATGTTTGCTTCCAACAGGATGGAGCTACGGCCCATACTGCCCGAATATCGATGATAGCTGTTAGAAAACTGTTCCCTAATCGCATTGTCTCCCGTTTCGGCGATTTGCATTAGAAAACTACGATCATGTCTCGTTCTTTTGAAAACCTACTTAATTGTAATGAACCGAAAGAAAGATTTCCTGCATGCGCCCGATCTACAAACTACCAAACTCATCTCCACCTGGTAGTAAAGAGATCAAAGAGATCATCAACAACCTTAAGAATAATTAGGCAGCTGGAGAGGATTCAATAGTTGCGGAACTACTGAAGTTGGCAAATAATGTAACTCTAGATGTACTAGTCCAGCTTTCTGCGGAAATCTAGAGAACTGGGATGATACCAACTGATTGGCAGTCAGCTATAATCCCTCCTCTACACAAACAAGGTGACCAAAAGAATGTCAATAACTATAGGGGCATCTCATTAGTATCTGTTCTATATAAGATTCTCTCCAAAGCAATACAGAACCGAATAGAAAGTCATTTTGAATAAAACTAGTTTCCGAAAGGGCCGTTCTTGCCCAGAACAGAATTAAACTAAAGAACATCATCATGAATACAACATCTTTGACCATGAATAGGCAAGGCCAAGCTGAGAGAAACGAGGACGTAGGATATTCTGGAAAATCCTTGGTAATAGATGGGTTGAGGGACAATGGCGAATCAGAGCAAATGAGGACTTGTACAGCAAGACAGAACCTATTACAGCATCCGTTAAAAAGAGACGATTGTTATTTCACGTCATCTCATGAGGATGGACGGTAACCGACTAACACAAAGAATATGCAGTTTTTCGTCCAATCTAAGGAAACACGGCCGAAATGGTTCAAAAAATGTGAAAATTATCTTAGGCAGATTGGTATCTCAGAGAGAAATGTTCATGATAGGAACAAATTTAACGTGGACTTTTTTGGTGCCTGGTACATAAATGTCTGGGTCGAACATGAGACGGTATGGAGAGTCTCATGTTGGGCCCAGACATTTGTGGCCCAGGCACCAAAAAATTTCATGTCATCCTCAACTACAAAGACAAGAACGTCCTAATCAACAAAGACATCCGTTGCAAGGACGATGTATTCACCCACATCTACACCCTAATCATCAAACCAGACAACACTTACGAAGTACAAATTAATAATAATAATAAGAATAATAAAGGGCTTTTATTTACCAATGATCTACAATATACACCTATCAGGTCATATCATTCCTAATAATACACAAACAATTATTTTCCTAATCAATAGAGGGAGGCGAAGTTCAGTAGTTACCGTTCTTCCACTTAACCTCCATTAATTGATGGAGCAAAAGTCGAAGGAGGAAAATTGGAAGCCGACTTGGATCTATTACCCCCTTAAAAGATTAAGGATCCAGAAGCCAAGAATCACGAAGGGTGGGATGCCCGTGAAATGCTCCCCTACGTAGAAGACACCAAACCAGAAGATTGGAACAAGCTAGAATACATCCCTGACCCAGAAGCCACAAAACCTGATGATTGGTATGATGAGATGAACGGAGAATGGGAACCACCACAGATCGACAACCCATACTTCAAAGGAGAATAGACACCGACACAAATCAAAAATCCAGCTTACAAACGGCCATGGGTTCACCCAGAGACTGAGAACCCAGAATACTCGTCAGATTCTGAACTCTGCAAATACGATGAGATCTGTGGAATTGGCTTCGACCTTTGGAAAGTCAAATCTGGCACAATCTTCGATAACCTTTTCATTACAGACGATGAGGCTGCTAAAGATGCTTTGTCTGGTCTTAAAGCCACACAAAATGGTGAGAAAGTCATGAAGGAGGAGCAAAATAAGGATGAAAGGGCTGCCGCTGCATCTGAAGAAAGAAAGGAGATAGTGAAGTCGATGAAGATGCAGATGTTGAAGATGAGGATTATAAACCAATACCACTTCATGATGATCATGATGAGTTATAGAGGGAATGTTGATTAATATTATAAGAGACTTTTTCATATCTTACAGTGTGCAGTGTTTTGGTTAGTGTGTCCTGTTTCTTATGACTGATTTTGTTACTAAGATAATGTGCGACTTCTAATAAAGATCATCTTCTCATTATATCAACGTGTTGGGCGTCATCACTTCCTAGTTTCCACCTTTGAAAAAACATGGCTTTGCAATTTTGTCCATATTCGGTTCAACTTATAAATGTGAGCAAATATTTTCACAAATGAAATTTATTTTAAGAAAGAACAGGAACACGTTAACTACCAAAAATTGAGATGCTTTATTAAGGCCAGTTCAGACGCTCCGTTTTGTACAACGTTTGGTCTGCACAGTCTTAAGACGGAATGAAAACGTTGCAATTTGTAGAGCGTCCACACGGTGCAGTTATATATAATCTGGTCAATTTTGGCATGCTGTGTTGTTAAGAAACTGTTTCGCATAATCTTAATGTAATTTAGTATTATCCACTTTTAGAAACAACATTTAAAAAATGGTTTTAAGACCAAATAAAATAAAATAAAATTGTTGGGTCTTAACATAGAGATAAAATTTATTAATAATAATATAAGTTGCTCTTTATAGAGATATAATATATTAATAATAATATATTAAATTAACACGTACAAAGAAACTGAGGAACAAAATGAATCGGAAAACGGAACTACCGTCCATATGGCGCATAAGTCGGCGAGACTTGTCTGCACAGTTCATGGATATCTATGCTATTTAGCTCAGTTATCGCCGCAACTGTACCGGCTACGCGCAGTTCTCAAAACTGCGCAGTTTCACTGTCCACACCAGTGTTAGCAGCCCGAAAGGTGGCGCTGATAGTACCAGGGGCATAAAATTATCGTACTTTTGCCAAAATTATAGTACATTTCCAAATATTAAAAAAAAAACTATGTTTCTTAGAAAAAAAAAATTAAATTCATGTTATTGTGAACAGATATTGGACTCGACATCAAATTTTATTAAATTTCATCATTTACTCACGTATGTATTATACACGACGCAAAAATGCACAATAAAAAAAGCAGGTTATTTTATATTTATTTCATATAAATATATAAGTGGCCAAATATACATAAATATAGGATTGACGAAATATACATTTTTCATGAATCGAAATATACAATTTTCTACCTACCTCCATAATCTAATGTAGAAAACGTGAACAGATTTTATAATTGTATGCCAATTATTAGGATTTGAATTTGTTTTGAAAGTACAAAAATAAACCAATGACGACTACAAATAGAGACTAACATTAAATGATTAAATTTGTATTCGTGACTGTAACAAAATTAAAACAAATATAAAATCTATTTTTTAAATTTTTGAATAATTTAAATATTATTTTTTGGTAAACATATTAAAGAGATAATTCATAGACCGACTAAACTTCAACTACTAGATTAAACTTTAAATAGCATGAGGAAGAGAAATAACGTCGAGTACGAACTTCGAGAGATTTTTGAAGGTAAGTCCCTGGTCTCTTTCATCATAGTTCATTAATTTTGACCAAAAAATCATCGACATCATCTTTGATATCAATATAACCAGGAAGCTCGAAAAAAGGCAATTGGCGCCACTCGTCATCGATTTTCTGATATTCGTCTGTAGACACAATACGAGGAACTTCCTCCATCAATGGAAGTATGCTGGGCGTGGCATCTCTCGTTTTCCTGAGCATTGCTTTAGAAGGATGAAGGTTTGATAAGAGCTTCAATACAGGATCTTCAAAATTGAATCTAATTTTAATTTCTTAATAGCCTGTTATTAAAAAATCTACTGCAGGTTTTGTGAAATCGGATTTTAGTCGTTGATTATGACGAATATACAGAGAGTTTAAATTAGTCATAACTTTAACACCAAAATACATCTGTTCTGGACGTAAAGGCTGTTCTTCATTTGCTGGATCAATTTTGTTCAAATCTGTTTGATAAATGTAATTCCTGCATAGGTATAAGACTTGTTTGAACAGATTCAGACTGAAATAATTCGTTATAATATTAGTTTAGTGAATTTCGGTAGGACCCAATCTAAAAACAAATACAGTCGAACTTCCATAACTCGAACTTCTATAACTCCAATTTTTCTATAACTCCATTTTTTAGAAAATCATACGTTTAGATAGCATTTTATATATAAATTACCTTCCATAAGTCCAATTTTCCTTATCTCGGATTTATCCATAACTCGTAGTAAAAATTTGTACAAGGATATTATTCTCCCGAGAATCGGTAATCCAAAAAGAAACGATATAATCGAAGATTACCCACAAGGTGCTATATATTAATGAAATTTTAGAGTTTAAACTTTTTGAGTTTAAACTTGTGTAAATTGTTTCTTCTTACCTCTGCCGTTATAATTGCTAATATGAGTAGCCACAAAAGAAAACTGAATAAGATGCCGTTATCTGACAAAGTGAGGTTGATAAATGAAGTTGACAAACGTATTAAAAAGAAAGAAGTGATTGCTGAAGAATTTAAGATTCCTCCAAGTACACTTTCTTCAATTATAAGAAACCGCGATGAAATTCTGAACAAAGCCGAAAAGAGTGCAACTAGTGATCGCAGACGTTTGAAAAAGTGTACCTACGACGACATTGACAAAGCTACTTTGGTATGGTTTGAAATGTGCCAATGTCTGGACCACCTATTAGAGAAAAGGCTCTTTATTTTGCTGAGATTTTGGAACACACTAATTTCATCGCTAGTGTAGGTTGGCTAGATAAGTTTAAGAAAAGGCATAATATTATACAAAAGGTTATGTGTGGTGAAAGTGCAGACGTTAATGAACTTGACTGTGAAGAGTGGTGCAACAATATCTTGCCGGAACTTTTAGCATCTCATCATGAAAAAGACATTTTTAACGCGGACGAGACGGGCTTATTTTTTAAATGTTTGCCTAATAAAACATTTAAAGACGAAAAGTGCTTCGGTGGAAAACACAGCAAAGAAAGAATCACCATGATGGGAGCCAATATATGTGGTACTGAAAAACTGAAACCGTTGGTGATTGGAAAATCAAAAAATCCGCGATGCTTTAAAGGTAAACGTTTTTTACCAGTGACATACAGCAACAAAAGAGCTTGGAAGACAAGCAAAATTTATGAAGAATGGCTTTCTAGTTTAGACAAGAAATTCAATGCCGAAAAACGTAATATCTTGCTGTATGTGGATAACTGTCCGTCACACCCAAAAATTACCAAGCAGCTAAATTCGATTCGTGCTGTTTTTCTCCCGCCAAACATGACGTCAAAGTTACAACCTATGGACCAATGAATTATTAACAATATAAGAATTCTGAGAAAAACTTTAGTTGCCCGAGAAGACAATCTATCCGAGCATAATACTTTATGGGATGCCGTTACAAACTTGACAAAAGCCTGGGACATCGACGTTCAGCAAGCAATCATTAAACAATTGTTTCAGAATGGCTGGCTTTAAAAAACAAGGCGAAACAAACTGGAGTGAAGAAGATGGATCTTCTGTCAGAATTGAAGTCCGCGTATGACACATATAATCAGCATAATGTGGATAATACAGTGTCTCTTAATGATTATTTATATGTGGATGAAGGTGTGGTTATAGCGGAGTATCCAACAGATGCCGATATTTTAAACAAGATTAGAAAATGCGAAGATGAAGATAAAGATGAAGATGTCTTATCTAGCAACGAAACAGTGCAGATTCCACCCACGAACAAAGAAATGCTTGATTATTTAAAGAAGTGTAGCGAATATCTGTGTTCTAAAGACAATCTTCCAGACGAAGTGTATCGCGCATTATCTACTTTGGAAAATTTGGTAGATTTTTTAATGGCAAACAATTAAAAATTACTGACTTTTTCAAAAAATAATACATACTTTATTAATTATACTAATTATAATTAATAAAAATATTTATAATTAATTTATTATTTTTTGAAAAAGTCCGTACTTTTTAATTGAACCCGTCATTTCGAAAAGGGCAAGAGTCCATGAATTCAAACTTTTCAGAATCAACAAAAATATGTTTTTTGTTAAAAAAGTTATTGATGCTGAAGAAACTGAATATAGAGATTGTTAAATAAAAAACATACACGCTTTTTGGAATACTTATTTATTACAAAAGAACAATTTTCATCAAGATATTTTGAATTAAAATTTTTGGACTTTGGACCAAAAATTTTATTTTTTTATGTTTGTAGTTTTCACTATTCCTGCTGTTCATAGACTCTTTTTCTAGGTTTAAAGCATTTTCGGCAAGCTCACGATAAAGTGAAATTATGTCTTATCTGACAGATGCGTTTCGTTTCACTTGAAAGGGGCATAAGTCCAGGACTCGTGCCCTTTTAATTGCTTTTTAAGTTGACTTGTGGTGTATACACATGTGTTCTTTTCGCATGGAATATGTAAAACGCTTCAATTAATAAAATGGCGTAAAAAAGTGATATTTCAAAAAAGTGTGATTCGTGACCTTTTCGAAATGACGGGTTCAATTGTTTTTTAATTTAACATAGATATTCGCTACACTTATTTAAATTACATATCTTCCATATCAAATTACTCATATCTTTGTTCGTGGGTGGAATTGGCACTGTTTCGTTGCAAGATTTCTTTCCTATATAATTATTATAATTAATTAAAAATAATTAATATATTATTTTTTGGAAAAGTCAGTAATCTTTAATTGTTTTTCATTAAAAAAATCTTATATAACATCATATTAATAATGTATACACATTTCTTTTTTTTTTGTTTGGTTTATAAATATATACATATGTATTTACTTTGAATAAATTGTGTATTTTAATCATTTTGTGGTTATATATTTCTATAACTCCAATTTTCTATAACTCCAATTTTTTTCATGTACTATGGTAATTCGACTTAGGGAAGTTCGACTATAATACATTTTGATAAGGATGTGGCTATTTATACATACAGTATATATACGCAATTGGTTATTTATACATACAGTATGTATACGCAAATGTCTATTTATACATACAGTATGAATACGCAATTGGCTATTTATACATACAGTCTACATTCAGTTTGTACCAGATATAGTGTTGAATTTTTATAGAGGTGAAAATTCAAAATGGACACTAATAAAAATGTTACTTTATCATAATCATACAATCAGTAAAGAAGAATATGGATATTATGGCAAAGCAAAAAAAAAATGAATGAAAATGATTATGATACAGCAACGGCTTTGTTATTATCGAGCGCTAAAGATGGAATGTAAGTATTTTGAATAAGAAAAGTGGAAACAGTTTATACGAAAGTATATACAAAATTTTCTAAAAAAACTTTTTACCACAAGCACAGAAACATATCAAAGTGATTTAATGGAATTTTTAGCAAAAAATGAAGAAAATGGTGGAAATGGAGGAAAATGGTTTACGCTATAAAAAAGATGCGGAAGAAGAACTGGAATCACTATTTACAGCCTCCTCAGATATGGCTCCAAATTATAATAATTCTCAGGGCACCAGTTATAGAAATATATGTTCTTTTCTTGTTTAATGTTGGAAATATTAGGATTTTGTTATTACTCTAGTACAGTGTTCTTCAACCTTTGTCATCCCGCGGAACCCTTTTTGAGAATTTTTGTATTATGGAACCCTCTGTTTAGTAGCACTTTGATTAAGGGGGGAATCGCATTATATGTTATTATTATTATATATTATTAACAAGATTCGTCCCTGCATTTGTTATAAAAATTTTGTATGTCTCATAATAAATAAATCTGCATTTATTCAAAAAAATATATAAATTCCATATAAAATATAAAATATTTGTACTATACATACATAGAAATGAAATTGTAATCAAAAGAAAAAAATATTTAAAAAACCAATGACTCCGTTATGCTTGTTTATGACTGCATAATTTATCAATATCTGGACGGCTCGGTGTTAAAACGTATATCATTTTCGGCATCAAGTCGATTTCTATACTTAGTTTTTGTAGCGACGTAAGTGGAAAAAGATTTCTCACAGAGATAAGTTGTTACGAAAGGCATCAATTCCTTAACCACGCGTTTGGAAATTTCCGGATATTCTTCCCTTAATTTTATCCAAAACGGGCCAATGTCATCCGGTCCAAATGTAGATTTTCATGTAGTGTCGGTACATATATTGCTTTCTTTGTTTAATTGGCAAGGTATCCACATCACAACACTCATTAAAAGGAGTTTCGATCCTTTTTAAGTTATTGCAAATTGGGGGGGGGGGGGGTGGTCGGGGCAAATATTGGAAAAATGTCCTTTGCAATCCCGTTAAATGTTCCAAAATATGATTTTTTTAATTCTGGTCGAATGCGATATTTTTGGTTGCCAGGAAATCATTTAAGTTGGCAAAACATTCTGTATTATTTTTGGTGATGCATTCCTCCCGAAGCCTGATTTTCGATTTGATCGAGTTTACTTTGCTATTGACCTTAAAAACCGTAGTATTTGGTCCTTGAACTGAAAGATTAACTTCGTTCACGTAAGAAAATATATCTGCAAGGTAGGCTACATTTTGAAGCCAGTTAGTGTCATTGTATTTCCCAGAAAATTCACGTTCCGATAAAAAGATTCGAATTTCATCATGCAATTCCCAGAGTCGGTCAGAACCTTTCCCCTGGATAAACATCTTACTTGAGTATGAAGAAGATTTTTATGTAAGCTTCCCAGATCATCGCACAATAGGGCAAATGCCCTGGTATTTATGGGTCTGGATTTGATAAAATTAACCATCTTAACGGCCTCATTGAGAACTTCGTGCAATGCTTTTGGTATCCGTTTAACAGCGAGAGCATGACGATGAAGACAGCAATGGCTGGCTTTTATGTCTGAAACTAGTTTCTTTATACGTGCTATTGCCCACTTTATAATACCAACCATAGCTTTGGATCCATCAGTGCATATTATATGATTACATAAATTCCAAGAAATGGAATGTTTTTCAAAATATGCATTAAGTAAATTAAATATTTCTTCACCTCTTGGCAGAGCTTTGCAAAAAAAGCATATCTTGAAAATTGGATTCGTGGATGTATCTCACAAAAACTGACAAAATTGCTAATCCAGCCACATCTGTAGATTCGTCCATTAGCATCTTTAGCATTTTTCCAACGACTTACTATATCTTTTCAACTTCAAATTGGGGATCAAACAATTTCAAATTGGGAACAAACAATTTTATAATGCGAATAAACAATTTTAAATTGGAAAATACACAATTTAATGTTAAAAAATTTCAATATTACATTATGTTTCTTGTGATATATTTTTTCATTAAATTATAAAGAAGAGACAGAATTTACTTAAATAACCTATCAATAATAATTAGAAAATAGCGTCCACTATATTTAAAACAACAGGCAAGATGTCTGCCTTCGAATATGTGCAACGTACCAGGCGCATTTAGCCACATTCAGGTTCCGTAAATCATCAATTAAAATAGCATCTAGCCGCTGTAGACGATACTCGGCTTGAGTAATAAAGCCAAATCTCTAAAACATCGGCATTTAAGGCTGACCATGCATGTTCGATTGCATTATACATTGGACTGTATGGGGCAAGCCTCAGTATTTGATGCCCATTAAATTCATCTTCCTGAAAAACTTATTCGATTGAATTATGGCAAAGAGCATTATCAATAACCAATATAATTTTTGACTGATACATATTTTTAGCATTACGAAGGCAATGACGCACAAACTCATTTGCTTCTGGTCTTCCATATTCATTCGCTATTCATTCCCTATACATTCGACGACATGAATGTTTGCTCCTCTACAGCAGAAATAAATGAGCAACGAGTTCCATTCTTTGATCGCCCCTTTTTTCTTGATATAAATATATTACAATTGGTTTTATCCATATAAATTATAGAAATATTTTCGGCTTCTGAGTTTCTGAGCATATTCACGTCTTTCTATTTTATTTTCATTCGTATTTGCCCTTTCCAGCACATTGTGAATTCTTTTAATATAAACACCATTCCATCGTTTCCATTTGAAGTCGTTTATTCCCATTTTGAAATTGTTCTCATTTCGAAATTGTTTGATGCCAATTTGAAATTGTTTTTGCCAGAGAGCTCCGCAACGCGCTAGTTGTTAACACCGCGCCGGTTAAAGTTTAGATTTTTTTAGCATTGATTCGCGGAACCCCTGAATGTTTTAGTGGAACCCTAAGGTTCCATGGAACACCGGTTGAAGAACACTGCTCTAGTATAACCGACAAATCGGAATTTGCAGCTGTAGCATTGATTCATAACGAAACATATTCGTCATTCATATATTGTATGCATGAATTCAAAAAAATATGTAAGACTAATTCGTCCGTTTTTTTAATTGACTGAACAAAGACAACCGAAATAAAAGCAATAAGAAACATTTTTTTTTGCAAATTCCAAGTTAATATATATATAATCGATTAGTTTCTACTGTATATAATTGGCAAATTGATGAGAAGCATAAATAATTGGATGAATTCAAGAAATGTTTGTATTCCCAACCATATGAAGAATTTGAAGAGCAGAAAAATGATTTTTTGTAAATTTGTAAATTTGTACAAGTTTTTATAGGAACAAAAAAAGATAAATATGTAACACTCAAAGAACAATTCCTTGAAACTTGGGATAGTTGTAAAGAAATGTGGGTACATTGTTTTAGAAAATATGTACCATTAATTGAAGACACTACAACAAACAGAATTGAACGATCATTTTGGACCCTTAAACAATACATACAAACTAAATATCATAGTTTGCCAATAATTTACGTATGTATTACGGAAATCATAAACTGTATTGATTCAAGAATAAATATAAAATTAGCCAAAAATAAATAAAAGGTTTTTTAAAATTATGGATAGTGATATCGAAATAAAAAATATACTTGAAGGATGTTCTGAAGCCATCACAGAGACAGGAATAATTTTTTTTCATAGACAGTTAAAACTATTTCAAACTTTAGAGTCCAAAATGAGAATTAAAAATAATAGCATTGAGCAAAATTTTGATAGCAAAATATCAAAATTTTATAATATAACGGTGGAAACTTCTCTCGAAGGCGTTAGAAACAAGGGCAGAAAATCAGCTGAAAACTAGGGCCAGACAACTAGGGCTAGACAACAAAACCCGCAGACTAATCCTAGAAACTTTTACCAACACCCATTCCAAGGTAAAATTTAGAGGCGAGATTTCAGAAAGCTTCGAAATAAAAACTGGAGTGAGACAAGGAGATGGACTTTCCCCACTTCTCTTCAACTGTGTCCTTGAAAAGGTTATGAGAGAATGGCGCAAGGAACTGAACAATTTGGGTGCTCAGAGTGGTATCTACCTTGGCCGTAAGAACGATAAACTGGTTCTAGATTGCCTGGCCTTTGCAGATGACTTTGCACTGTTTGCTGATTCTCTTGAGATGGCAACAATGCAGATAAACTGCATTTCACTTAGAAAACAGGCTGCCAAAGTGGGTTTTTAAGTGTCGCTGGAGAAAACAGAAATTCTTCACCAACATCAGAGAAGCAATCATAGAGATGTCACTAGAGCAGGGAAACATCAAGAGGAATGAGAAATTTAAGTACCTCGGCGAATGGATTGAACCCAAGTTAACAGAAAGAGCATCATTATACAAGAAAGTCAACAAGTTAGAACTAGCCTATGGACTGACTAAGAAGTGTCTTTCCTTGAACCGAAGAGGTCTAGTACATAAATTGGAAATCAGAGAGAGAGGAGAATCCTCAGGAAGGTCCTAGGCCCGGTAAAGGCAGATGGGGAATTCCGAAGGCAGCATAACTCTGAGCTCTACGAACATATTGAGATGTTCTCTGACTGTGCAAGAAAAAGAAGGGTAGCTTTCTATGGCCACGTTGCAAGATTGCCTCCAAACCGAATAACCAACCGTCTGTTCACCTTCTGGCAAAACAAGAAGGTTCCATTTGGTTGACAGAAACCCAGAAGGATATTAAAGAACTGAGAATAACAGATCTCCAAACAGACAGTCTGTGAGACGTACCCTGAAGGAAGTCCGTGGATTTCAGTAAAAATCCCGTAGGAAAGGTACCCCCTGGACAGAAGAGAGAAATGAGTTACACCGGCAGAAGATGCGACAATACTGGGCAAAGATCAAAGCCCAAAAGTTGAACAAGCGTGGTCCAAAGTAGGCCTATTCAGAAGAAGAAGAAGACATCGGCGGAAACATGTTTGTATTCATTTTGGAATTCTTTTAGTGCACAACGTCGTCATATTCTTATGATAAGAAAATATAATAATTTGGATATATTTTCAAAAACTTGTTTTCATGCAAGATATATTTCAACTGAAAATGCACTAAATATGGATACAGATGTTATAAATGTAAACATTGATGATTATATTGAAGATGAACATGTAGAGTAGTGACGAACATGTAGAGTAGTGATGACCATGAGAGAGTAGGAGTGGGCTTACAATTAGTGGGATTGAACGAGAAGAACAAATTCGGTCTAATACCGAGCCCTGTCAATCAAGGCCTGACAGCCCCTCAAATTAATTAAAAAAACTTACAATTCAAATCTAAAATAAAATCCAAAGGACGTCCAAAGACAAAGACTAAGCACACCAGTTTTTACAAAAAAAAACACGGAATAAAAAATGATATACCTGTATTTATTTTACTTTATACAATATTTTACCTACTTTAAATGTTATTTAAACCTATATGTCACTGATTTAGTGATACTTTGAATTTTATTTATGAGTTTATTAATGAAGATTGTAATTTTTTCTTAATTTTTTAATTTAACGGTTTATTGCTCAACAGTTTATATGACCAATGACAGAGCAAATATAAGATTAGTTACAATTAAACAATAATACATTAAAAAAAAATTAAATACAAACAAGGTAACACAGGTTGGGCACATAGAACAATTAAACATAAATAAAAATAAAGAATCAACAAAAAAAAAATACAAATACAAATAAGGAAGTAAACAATTAATATAAACATTTAACAGGGCATAAAAAATCAAAACAAAATAGGATAATATACAAATGTATCCTGAGTAAGAGGTAAAATAAAATACTAGTCTGCTAGGTTTTTGAGGGCTTTAGTTTTAAATGCCGCGAAGGTCCCAAAAATGTCGCACTCTAGGCTAATTGAATTGTACAACGAACAAATCTTAAACAGTGGTGCAATCAAGGATATTGAGTCGCTATATGGCGGTTTATGTAAATGAACTTTAATAAATAAAAGTATAGTTATATTATATTAATATTATAATTGTGTAGTTATTACCAAAATAGTATCTCCAATATTTGTATATACAGTCAGAATGTGCAAATAGTCAATTGCGTACTGTATGTATAAGTAGCCAATTGCGTTATGTATACGCGTTATGTATACGTGTATGTATAAATAGCCAATAGCGTATACATACTGTATGTATAAATAGCCAATTGCGTATACATACTGTATGTATAAATAGCCAATTGCGTATACATACTGTATGTATAAATAGCCAATTGCGTATACATACTGCCTGTATAAATAGCCAATTGCGTATACATACTGCATGTATAAATAGCCAATTGCGTATACATACTGTATGTATAAATAGCCAATTGCGTATACATACTGTATGTATAAATAGCCAATTGCGTATACATACTGCCTGTATAAATAGCCAATTGCGTATACATACTGCATGTATAAATAGCCAATTGCGTATACATACTGTATGTATAAATAGCCAATTGCGTATACATACTGTATGTATAAATAGCCAATTTCGTATACATACTGTATGTATAAATAACCACATCCTTTTGATAATTGGATTCGCAAGAGATGAATTCTCAATGAAGAAGAATCTGCTCAACAGCAAGCAGTCGCGCCAGTTGCACCGCTTGATTATTCTAGAAACAACAGGTCTCAAATATAACCAAAGGGTTTGCGGGCGTAGTAAGGGCGTAGAATTTTATGTGTTTGGATGTCTAAGTAGGTTTGAAATTGTTGAAAATTGTGTCGCCTTTTAGCTGTTCTTGAACTCGTTATAAATATTTCGAGCTAAATCTTCACAACTTCTCGGCAATTTTTTAGAGAGCGCAGAGGTGTAATGAATGACATATACACCTAAAAATGTATATGCCAAGACATCTATCAAAAAATCTCGAAGCAACTGAATTGTTTTGTCCCATCATGGTATTACACCCATCTGAAGCGAATCCGATGATATTTTCAAGTGGGATACCGTAAGCTTAGAACGAGTTTAAGATTAGACTGAACAAATGTTCGGCAGTCGCTTAATCGTCTTTTCGCAATCGTAGCTTTCTCAAAAACTTGAGATTCCAAAATTTACTCACTATTCGACTTTCTTCGATATCAAAAAATCGTAAAATTAAATTTTATCGCCAATCGTCACAATATTCATCGGAATTTTTATTTTTTAATGCGATTCTAAAATGGAAAAAAATGTAATGTATTATACATTTTTTCATATTTTACCTGAATATAATGCACATGGTTTGAATGTCTGTAGACTCATGACTGAGAACGCTGAAGTGACTGGATTTCAATTTCTCTTGAAAATGGTCTTTTTCTGATTGGCCTAGAACATTCTTTACTATTGCAGTCCCCTTTGTTGATTTCAACTGCATTTGTTGCACAATTTGTGAATCCGTGACAGTTTTTTTGATAAAAGTTGTGAGGTGATTCAATACTTTAAACGATATATTATGTTCCGCAAAAAAACCACATAATTTTATCTCCAATTTTTGAGCGTCCTTGTTAGTAGTTCTACTTTCATTATCAGTTTTCTGTAAGTACTGATTAATTCTAGGCTGTACCGACAAAGGTCTCATACGTTCATGTCCTTGGGATTTCATGTGGTTTTTAATCACAGTTAACTCAGCTTTAAAACTGATATGGCATAATTTCCACTTTGCTTCCAATGTATCACCAGAAACCTTACAAAACCACGTTTTGAATTCATCAGCTTGTAGCCAAACATCTCTGAATTTTTGAGGACGATGCTTCTTGACCAATTTTACATTTTTTTTGGAGGTGTTTTAGCTCCAAGTTCATCGTCAGTAGCATGTTGATCGTCCATGTCCGCAATTTACCACTCGTACGACGACAGCAACAAAATATGTTTTTGCTCCAAGTTCATTGTCAGTAGCATGTTGATCGTCCATATCCGCAATTATTTACCTCTCGTACGACGACAGCGACAAAATACAAATATTAAAAATTGTAACGACATCAACACAACATGAAGTACTGAACAGAATCAAAAGCGAAAGCCGAAATACAACGCTAACCAATAGCATGACGGCGATGAAGAGCAACCTAATGGATTTTGACTAGCCAATGGGATTGCTACAACCTAAACTAAGGTCGATTGAAACATTTGATTAATAAAAGTGACTAAATAAAACTGTAATTATACCAGAATATGATACATAATGTGCTATACTTAACCCAGCCAGCGTTGAATGTTGCAGGAATGTTGCAGCAATGTTCCGAAGGCTGCACAACATTCCGAATGTTGCAGCAACATTCCTGAACATTCCAGTGGCAACGTTGCAATGTGAATGTTGCAGCAACATTCCTACAACATTCCAGTTGCAATATTACAATGTGAATGTTGCAGCAACATTTCTGAACATTCCAGTGGCAACGTTGCAATGTGAATGTTGCAGCAACATTCCTGCAACATTCCAGTTGCAATATTACAATGTGAATGTTGCACCAACATTCCTGAACATTCCAGTGGCAACATTACAATGTGAATGTTTTAGCAACATTCCTACAACATTCCTGTAAGGATTGCGCCAAATATTTTTTTCATTATTAATATTATCATTTATTTTTACTGTGATTATTTTTACTCGTCTCACTTTTTTTTATTCTTATACTCAAAAATGTATTATATTTTTAGTTATTTCTCCGATCGGCGCGTGTATTTTCCGCCGATCGGAATTTGTATACACATTACGTGTATATACTCAATGAAACGTTGCTGTATTTATCTCTCTCTTCTTTCTGTACTCCTCTCTACCACTTTTATGTAGTGTATTAAGCCGGGGTTATATTAGAGCCAGGCCGCGTGTCGCAACGCGTGGGATTGCAATCGGTTACATACATTTAGTATGAACGTGATTACATTAGCTCAGTCCCGCGTGTCGCCGAGCGAGCTGACTCCACGCAGACCACTCGATTTCGATCGGCGTGGCATCGCTGGTGGGGGAAGTAACGCACTGGTTGGCTCGGCTCTAGTATAATCTCCACGTGGCTACGCGCATTCTGGCGCGGTGTGTTGACAAGCAAGCAAGCAGATGTCTACCACATTTCAGTACGCGCGCAAAATGTCCGCCGACGAAATTATTGCAATAAGTTAGTAAGTTAGAGTTAGGAAGAGAGTATAAATTGTTATATGATCCGAAAAATAAGGATTATTTAAGGAATAACGATTAAGAATTTTTTTTAATATCTTTTTCAATCAAAGAATGTACATAATTAAATTGTGTTTTTGTCATCCTAAAATATTGGTGAATTTCCTCTTAATGCATTTACTGGGTGCACCCAGTATCTCCACTTCTTTCTTTTCTTCTTGAGTAGGCTTAACATAAATATGTAGGCAATATCTTCTTCAAGATCCGTATACGAGTCGGAAGAGAACATTGCAAGTAGGTGCGGACGTTTACGCGGTCGCCACTGAACTGACACAAAAATTCATCAGCACGCGCGGCGACGCGACACTGTAGTATAATCACAGACCGTTGCGTGAGGCAGCGGCGCGACACGCGGTGTGGCTCTAATATAACCCCGGCTTTAGTGTATGAACGCTGAGTCCCTCTTAAATGCGTTTACATAACCTACTTGTACAACAAATACGTTGCCTTAAAATTCAGTTGGCAAGGTCGTTCAAATGAGAAACGATGTTTAAGCCAATTGATGATGGTGAAATTACTCTGCAGTAAGTTTATTTCTTTAAAAGTGAACATTTTTATATTTTTGCCAGATATTTTTACTTATATTTTATATTGTCCTACAATTTTACAGAGACGACGGAGAGAAATGGTCGGAAATAGATATAGAAAAGACTCTGGCGAAATGGCTTATTCAAACTCCAACAAGAGTGAGTCGAGCCAAAAAAGCAAATGTGGAAGTTTCCTCCGATGAGAAAAACAATAACAGTACATAAATTTATTGAGAGATGTAAATAAAAGAGAAGAATAAAAGAGAATAAAACTAAAAATATAATTTTCTATTTTTCAATATGCAATATATTCCTTTAACATTCCTGCAACATTCATGCAACGTTCGAAATATTCCCGCAACGTTTTTGCAATGTTCGTAATGTTCCCACAACGTTCCAGCAATGTTGGTAATGTTCCCGCAACGTTCGTAATGTTCCCGCAACGTTCCTGCAATGTTCGTAATGTTCCCGCAACGTTCCTGCAATGTTCGTAATGTTCCCGCAACGTTCGTAATGTTCCCGCAACCTTCCTGCAATGTTCGCAACATTTCCGCAATGTTCCGTGCAACGTTCCCACAACATATCTGAACGTTGCAGAGAGGCGGACATAGGAATGTTGTAGCAATGTTGCAGGAATGTTGCAGCAATGTTTAACGTTGCGAAAGTAACATTGCTGCAACATTCCTGCAACATTCAACGCTGGCTGGGAACACGCAACACTTTATCTGCAACGTGTTGAACTACGCAGACAAAATGTTGTGCAAAACGGAGTGTCTGGACCGGCCTTTAAGTTCATTTATAGTCTATGTTTTTATAATATTAGAATTATAATTTCGAATTTAGAAATTAGAATTATATTAAAAGATTATAATTTCTGTTTAAAGTTTAACAACGTATTGTAATTATTTTCTTAATAAAATGTATCTTATTATTCTCTAAAAGACTGTTTCAATATTAAAATATCACTGACCTAAACGTCTCCTTAATACTCACATTTTAACCCGCAGTCAAAAAAGGTTGCCGATTGCTGCGATAGAGCAAAACATCGCTCAGATCGATCGTCAACTATTGGAGAGAATGGAAGCTAACTTCATATAGCGTCTCCACATTTGTCAGCGTGAAAATGGACACCATCCTAATGATATTATTTTTCGTAGATAAGTAACTGAAACTGTTCTGACCTACTAACCTCTGCCAATAAAAAAATTTTAAACCCTAAAATAGTGGAGTACCGTTCATTTGTAAAACGTCCGTTTCCTATGGCGCAACCTATATTTGTTAGTTTCTAAGCTTTCTAATACGTTGAGTTTTCTACTTTTTATTTATCAAATTTATTATTAAATTTGTGATTATAGATGTTATAACTTCTTTCGTGTTCTTTTATTCTTGTTGTTAGTCCAAATGCCCTCTCTGTTTGTCCTATATAAACTTTATCACAGTCCTCGCAAGTTAGCTTATAAACCCAGAGTTCGACTTTTTATCAGTTTCTATAAATAAATTATATGTACATTGAGAAGATTTATTTAATTCAGTATTGAATCTCGTTTGTCTAATACTGGGTGTCTAATTTAAATATTCTAAATGAAATGCCTATGTAGGATTACTTTGTAATTAACTGGTTGAATAAATTAAATTAAGTTAAACATTAATATTTAAGAATACACCAAGGAAATAATTTTTTTTTAAATAAATGTAAATTGCAATAAAATTTGTATTTTTATAATCAAACAAAATATATTTTTATAATCAAACGATTACAACATATTTGAAATACATGAGTAGTATACCAAATGGTTAACGCGTAAAAAAATGAAAATAAATCGATATGCCAATTATATTTAAAAGGAAGGATAACGATCGCTTTAAGTGCTTGTATCGGTTAAGAACCGATAATAATGCCTAAGTGAATAGCGAATAGTGAAAAAAGGTAAATCCTTTTGTAGGTTATTATGTAAGAAATGCAAGGTTTTTATTTATACTTAATTTTGAGCAAACGTGTAAATATTAATCACAAATTTGTTTATTTGTTAAATGAGTAATATTTCATAATGTATTTCCACTAGTATATCCTGCAACTTGAAAACTCCAACTAATTCAATTAGTTAATGAGGTCATATTGAGGCGATCACGTTAGTTCTGAAGCCTTATCTCAAGAATCGTAAACTTTCCTAGTGACTATCATCAAAATGGAAAATGAATATCCTCCATTCTCAAATCATTAAATTTTGCTGGGTCTCTTATTGAGAGTTAACTTACATAAGACTTTTCAAATACTAGTTTTATTACCTAATTTATTACTTAATATTAGTAAAGAAAGTTTAGATTTTCAAATTGAAAAAAATAAGAGCGAAAAATAGTGGATAGTTAATAACAGGGTACGTTGGATTATAAGATCCTTTATAAGATAGGATTATAAGATAGATTTGATTTGGCTAGTAGTGATTAACTATGAAGAAAATAAATAATTTTATTCTAAAAGTAAATAAAGCAATTACAGGTAATCCTCAGTTCACTATTGAGTTTCGTTCATTTGACTAGCTCGTTAAGCAAATTGGTCCATAAGTGGGGACCCTTCGTTTTAATACATTTTTAATTGGAATGAACAAAACGAATCACGCAATACTGAAATAAAATAAGGCGGACGATAAATAGATAATTCGAGAAACCAAACGAACCTTCACACAAAACCAACTAACCCAAATCGAAGAGAGCTTTGCTAAGAATAACTCCAAAGATTTCTTTGGAACCTTTAAGCAGACACTCAGAAAATATGCTCCGCCAAGCCTCCACTTCAGAGACTCACAAGCCAAACTGGCTTATAACGACAAGGACAACTGCCACCTTTTAGCTCAGTACTTAAAAATCTACTCAACTGTGACCCACCCAGCAAAGACTTCGACTATAAACAAACCACACCAAACCCGGACTCGCTGCCCCCTTGATTGGAAGAAGTTGCCCAGATCACTCAACAGATAATAATAATAGAATAACAGATATCCAAAACAGACAGTCGGTGAGACGCACCCTAAAGGATGTGCGTGGATTTCAGGAAAAACCCCGAAGGAAAGGTACCCTCTGGACAGAAGACAGAAAAGTCTTAAACCGGCAGAAAATGCGACAATACTGGGTAAAGATCAAAGCCCAACAGTTGAACAAGTGTGGTTCAAAGTAGGCCTATTCGAAACAACAAGAAGAAAATAAAACAAGCTGATTACCTAAACAATTAGGTGAATGTTAGATATTTGGGGTTTATTTTATTCTCAAACGTGATCGCTTTATGAAGATATAGCTAAAGAAAATTTGACCAGAGAGCTGGGCGTAAGTCTGAGCAGTCGTTAAGTAGGTACGTCTTTAGTGGAGTACCTGTACTCTCCTTCACCAAGCCACACGAAATCGCGTTTATCCTCGGAGAGTATAATCCAAAGTAGGGAAAGGTGGAAGTGAAGTGGGGGAATATGGTCTTGGAACAACGATTAAAATAGGAGACACCTTGGTGTTTGGTAGAGAGACTCCATTAAGTTCTGCTTTGTAGGGAAACTATCACTAATACCTGGTATAAACTACCCGCAATACGTCTCTAGACATAGAGATCTCCTCAAGACATTACCAGCCACCCGATAAGGAACCAAAATGACTGATATACTCTCTCTCTCTCTATAGCTTACAACCTGGGGTGGGTCTTCGCTGACATTACAATTCTCCTCCACTTGCTGCGGTCCATTATAAGTTATTCTGGTCGTTGGACATTTAGAGTCCGAAAGTCCGCTGCAATGTTATCTTTCCACCGCATCCTTGACATTCCCAGCGGTCGCTTTCCTACCGGGGTCTCTTTCCACACCAATTTTACGACACGTTGGTCTTGTCTCTTCACATGTCCGGCTCATCTCAATCTCTCTGCCTTTATTATTTTTACTATATCTGGTTGGTTATATAGTTCTTTTACTTCCCTGTTAGTTCTATTCTGTATTGTTGTGTGGCGTTGTCTTTGATTGGTCCATATATCTTCCTAAGAATTCTTCGTTCTGCAATTTTTAGTCGGTTCTTATACTGGTTCTTATATATTCTGTATTTTGTTTTGTCATCGTCCATGTATCACATGCATATGTCATTATAGGTCTTATAATTGTATGATAAATTGTTACTTTCGTATAGCGGGTTACTTTTTTCGATTTAATTATTTTTTCTAGTGCAAAACAGCAGCAATTGGCTCCCTGAATTCTGTTGTTAATATCTTGTGTTATATTGTTATCTGAGGTGATTGTAGCTTCCAAATATTTAAACTCATGGACTCTTTCAAAATTATAGTACTCCATTGTCACATTTTGTCCTATCCTGTCTCTTCGTTCTGTTCTTGTTGTAGTCATGTATTTTGTTTTATCTTCGTTTATTTGTAGGCCAACCTTCTTTGCAGCATTTTACAATTTAATTAAATCTTCTTTAACGTTGATAGTTGTATTTCCTACTATATCTAAATCATCAGCGAAAGTTACTACAATGCGCGGACCCTGATTTCCAAATAGGTGCGTTTCAATGTTTGCCCTTCATACGGTGCCTTCCAAGGCGATGTTAAAGAGGAGTGGGCATAACGCATCTCCTTGTTTGAGACCACCGTTGATTTGAAAGAAGGTTGACAACTTTCCTTCAAGTCTTACTGCACTTGTAGATCCCTCTACACAAGCTTTTGTGAGACCGATCAACTTTTTCGGTACGACCAGTTGCCATGTATTTCACAATTCCACTCTTAGGATGCTATCATACCCTTGCTTAAAATCTATAAAAAGCTGATGCAATGTTTTGTTGTATTCTCAACACTTCTCCATCAACTGCCTTATGATGAAAATCTGGTCTACTGTTGATCGATTCTTTCTGAATCCACACTGGTAATCTCCTATTTGGAGACACGCAGTCAGTCAGTCGCTGTTATAGAATAGAATAGAATGAGAGAGAATACTTTATATCCTGTGTTAATAAGGGATATACCTCTATAGTTTGCGCAGCATATTTTATCGCCCTTTTTATGAATGGGTATTATAATACTTTCTTTCCAGGGGGTTGGTATTTGTTCTTCCTTCAACATCTGAGTTGGTAAATGAGTGGGTAGAAAGCGAGTTCAAAAATTTCTCCTCCATGTTTCAGACATTCTGTCGATATAGTATCATTTCCTGGGGCTTTGTTGTTTTTTAGTTTGTGAATAGCTCGTGATATCTCTTCCATTGTATGTTCTTCCACTAAGGGTTCGGCCGTAAGATATGTATACTCACGTCTGCCTTGGTCCGTCTGTATATTCAGCAATTCATCAAAGTATCTTCTCCAGATCTCTATCACTTCGGCTTCACTTTTAATAATGTTACCTTCGTTATTCTTTAAGACAGTCCCAACTCTGGGTCTAAATCCCTTTTTTTATGTTCTTTACCTCTCGGAAGAAATGTCTTGTTCTGTTGCTCGTTGTATTTGACTCTAGTTCTTCAAGAATATATTGCCTTTGTTTTGGCTTTTATTGTCTTTCTTGCTTTTTTTTCTGAGCTCTCTGTATTTCTGGGTATTTTGCTCGTTTGGATCTTGCAGCATTCGTTGTCGGGCTTGGCTTCTTTGCTTTAAGGCTATCTGGCATTCGTCATCAAACCAGTTCCTCTTTTTAGTATTATTTTTGTCTCTTACGATGTTCTGGATACTATTTGTGATTGTAAATTTCATTGTTTCCCACACTGCATCGGCATTATTTTGATTTGTTATGGATTCCAGTGTATTCTTCAGAGATGCTTGATATTCAATTACCTTTTTTGTGTCTTTTTTAACTTCTCGGTGTTCCACCTCGGAAACTTTTCCGGCCTGTTGTTCTTCTGTTTAGAGATTCTTTCTGTAAATTTAGCTCTAACCAAAAAATGATCGCTGTCTGCATCCAGACCTCGTAGACTCCTAACGTCGGTAACACTACTACCACGTCTTGCATTTATTATAACATGGTTGATCTGATTTCTCATTACTCCGTCATTTGAGACCCAGATCTGTTTGTGTATGTTTTCATGATCAAACATCGTTGATTTAATGAGATGATTATTTGATGTAGCGAAATCTACTAGTCTGAGTCCGTTATCATTGCAGTGTTCGTGTAGGCTATGTTTACCGATGTTGGGTTTGAACGCATCTTCTCTTCCTACCTTAGCATTAAAATCTCCCGTAAGAACTGTCGCGGCCTGTTTAGGCAATGTTGCCAGAAACGTCTCCAGCCGGTCATAAAAGATATCCTTTGTTAACTCATCCTTCTCTTCAGTTGGTGAGATTCTCTAAGCCTTATGAAGCAATTCACTGGTTTAAATTCTATGACCGAGTCCAACATGTTCTCCCGTATGCCAAAACCTGTTCCAAATTCATGTTGATTGTTGGGGTTTCCACTGTAAAATACTACTGATTTGCTGGTTTTCTGGTTTCCGGTCCAACTAATTTCCTGAACAGCTGTGATATCCATGCCAATCTTTTCAAGTTGTTCCACTGTTTTTGTCGCTACTGCGGGCCTGTACCAGATTAACACATTCAGAGTTCCAATATTCAAGTCCTCTTTTTTTTGTCGTGGTCGTCATCGTACATCTGTCCTATACCTAGGCGCTTCATTTGTTTTCATAACAAGGTCGCTTCTTATAGGGTAGGGTTGTTGGCCCTACGCTTAACCTTTCTCCTTTGTCCGATATATTAGTGATATATATCTTTGACGATATATTAGTCCCCAGAAAATATAGAAATGGTGTTTACAGCTTAAAGACCCGGAGAAGATGTCGAGTCGGCTCAAAAGTCGGTGATATATACTAGCATTCAAATAATATTAAAGAAAATCAGGAAGATATATTCCAGAAAACCAGTGGTAGCACTCGAAAACGAGAATAAATGACAGCGACAACATGGCATAATGTAACCAAGGAAGAATTTTGGTCGTTCTTCGTGGTAATTATAAATATTGAGACGATACCACTAGCCCAGGAGTAACCAAAGCGTCGACCGCGTAACTATTTCTTGTCGCCCGTCTATCCAATTCGTACATATGTGTGATGCCCGTCCACAATCTCTAAGTTGACCGATTATTATCCCGAAACTGGTTACACAAAAGTTGTAAGTTATATAAACTCATACGCCTAGCGAATGTGTGTGTGTGATTGTTTCAGGTTTTAGAAGGGTTTTAGATTGTGCTATAATCGGCTGTCTTTTGCTATACAAGGAAGTGGAATTGCTCATCACCCCCATCAGTGGTTATTTAATAAGATTCAGTTACGAAGTGTTTATATAGATCCCGAAAATTATCAGTCGTAACAGTAGGCATCATTTAATATAAGGTTCTGCTTTAACTACCTGCTTTTTTATTTTATTGAAAATAAATTCAATTTATTTGAATGTTATTCTCTGACGCACAATGAGTTACCCGACCACAAATTCCAAAAAGCCGATCACTATAATGATGCTTTATTTGTATTTCAAGCGGAGCACTTCCAAAAAGGGCTAATTTTAAAAGACATAAAAAATATGATTATAATTATCTTGGCACCGAGTTGCGAAAAGAAAAAGTGTAACAATTAAATATGCAACAAACAGTTTTGCGAGATTAAGTACGAAGTCTAAAACAGCTAAATTATACTAAAACAGTCTTTCAAAGACGGCGAAATATGAAAGGAGAATTTAATTAAAGCAGAATTATTATTTAAAAAATTTAGCAATAAATCTCAAATAATTGCTTCAATTGGAAGCGATGAGTAAAAATTTAGAAGATAGTCTGAAAAAAAATGTTACTGAATGCAGGTTCCTATCCTTACAACTCGAAGTTAAACGTTTTCCTAAATGCCAATTTGAAACAAAATGTTAATTAGGTAAATGTCATAAAAAGTGACAGTTGTAGTGGTTTTACCAGATTATAAAATTGCCTCATATGTTCAGAGAATATGCAGATATGGTGTTTGTTTATGGATTTTGTAATGGTAATTCTGCTTGTTCAGTAGAAGAGTATCGACGTCGTTTTCTGAATCGAAGTATTCCTAATAGGCAAGTGTTTGAAACTGCTTTTAGGCGGGCCAGCGAAACTTGAATGTTCACAAGTGCACGTATTGTTTCTGAAAAAAAGGACTCGATTTGGAGCTTGAAGAAGATATTCTGGATGTTGTCGAAAATAATACAGGGATAAGTACAAGGCACATTGCAATTCAATTTGAAATTCCACAAACGATGGCTTGGAAAACATTAAAACGTTAAGGTTTAAACGCTTTTCATCTGCAGAAAGTACAAAATCTCCAAGAAGACGATTATCTATTAAGACTACAATTTTGTCAATGGATTCCTGAAAATACAAGATTACTCAAATGCATTTTATTTTCAGATGAGGCTCATTTTACTTAAGATGGAATTAACAATTGCCATAATAATCATCGGAAATATGCCGCATTTTAAGATCTGCCAAAACCACTATCAAGAAACATCTCATACGAGGAATTCAAAGCCCTCAAGGCCCTAAGAGAAAAGAACGACATTGTGGTCCTACCAGCTGATAAAGGAAATTGCTCTGCAGTCATGAACACTAAACATATGTTGACTATATGATACATGTGCTGACAATATATATGCTGACCATAAACAAAAAATTACCACAATCTTAGTTGATACATTTTACCTAACCAGGCTCCACAGCTTATCTTGAGAAAACAACCAAACAAGGGATCCTAAGCTCCATTGACAAGGAAACAATGAAATATCTTATGCCAAGGGAGAAATCTTCACGGTGCCCCTAGATTTATGGTTTACCAAAAATCCACAAAGATGGAGCTCCACTTCGACCAATAGTAAACCCTGCTGGTTGGTTCACCGGTCCAACTTCTTGCAAAACATTTAGCAAAGTGTTACATACGCCGAAGATTGTGATACCTATGTCCGCAATGCTGAACACTTTATAGATATCCTGAAAAATCACAAACTCCAGCCCGGCCATATCTTTCTGAGCTTTGACATTGTATCTTTATTCACAAAAGTACCCGTCCCTCAGGCTTTAAACATCATAAGATAAAAATTAAAACCAGAAAAGTATGTATCAGATCTGGCGGAATATTGTCTAAAGAATACATACTTTCGGTATGGTGGTCAAATATACAAACAAGTCCTACGACCACTAATGAGTTCACCTCTATCAGATTTCTTACAGATGTTGAGGAAAAGGCAATTTCATCAGCTACACTTAAACCTACACTCTGGTTAAGATATTTGGACGAAACATTTGTAATCTAGTCCCACGGCAGATCAGAACTGAAGAAACTCCTCACCCATCTTAACTCCTAACATGACCAAATCAAATTGGTCAACATCAAAATAATGGAAGTAGAAAAGCATCAACAACTCCCTTTCTTGGATGTATTGGTACAGAAGAAATGAAACGGCACCTTGAGCACACAGTGTACTGGAAACCCACGCATACGGACAGATATCTGAACTCTTTTTTGCTTCTTTGCACCATCACCCCAAACATCTAGCATCTGTAGTTAACACTCTGACCACCCGATCCGAAAGACTAGCCGACCAGCTTATCTTACCAAAGGAATTGAAGAACTTACTAGAAGCTCTTTTTTCAAATGGATATCCATTAAGACTTATTAAGACTTAGACATAACAGTCTAATGTCTTGAGCTTTTCGTCGTTTAGAGAACCAAAGAGAACTGAAAAACACCAGAAACCCGTCAGCACAGCATACCTACCATATGTGCATGGATCAACTGACAAAATCGAGAGAATCCTAAAAAGATACAATATCTACACCATTTTCAAGTCAAACCAGAAATATCCTCCATGCTACGCAGCGTTAGAGACACCATCCCGTTAGAATTACCCTGCGGAACATGTGAACGAACCTATATTGGACGTAACATAAAAATGTCATGTATTATAAAAATGTCGGCTAGAATTCAAGAACATGTAGTTTCGGTCAGACACAAAGATAAAGTTTCATCCGCTCTTGCCCAACACACCAACACCGGTCACTGGATGGATTTCGGAAACTCAAGGACTCTTGCACATATTAACCACAAACGTCGCGGGTATATAGAGAAGCCATAGAGATAGAAAAACGAAACTAATGTCTGAACATGAGAGACGATTCGTTGCTCGCCCCCCAGCTTGGCGACCGATCATATCCACCCTCAAAATGCAATCCCAGACACCTCAGACACATATACGTGGTCTGTTAGAAAAATATCCGACCTTTAGCCGCTAAAAAAATAACTGGCATACCTGGAGCGTTGGAAACCTAATCACCCTCAAAGTAGTCTCCTTGGGACTCCACACATTTCCCCCAGCGGTGCCGCCATTGTTGGAAGCATTCCGAAAAAGCCTCTTTCGGAATCGACTTTAGCTTGGCTGTCGTTGCAGCCATAATGTCCCCTCTTGTCTGAAATCGCGATCCTTTCAATGGTTTTGACCTTGGCGAATAGCTAGAAGTCGCAGGGGGGCATATCAGAAGAGTAAGGAGCCTGTCAAACCAGGGGATTCTTGTTTTTCGCCAAAAAATTGTGAACCAAGTACGAAGAATGTGCTGGGGCATTGTCGTGATGGAGTCGCAAATTTCCTGATGACCACAACTCCAGTCGCTTGCGCCGCACAGCATCACGTAGGCGACGTAGGACATCCCTCATTTCACTTGTCGTCATTTGAAAAACCAAGGAGAAAACTACACACGACGTTACTCGAACACTGCTCGACAACAATTGACGCTATCTACAGGCGGGAAAAAATTCACGAATGCGCACGAAGGTTCAAGGTCGGTTCATGCAAGCGCGCTTGATTCATATCCATCAGGTTTTCAAAATAAAACATAAGGTCGGATACTTTGTCACCCTGTATAAATAAATATATATATATATATATATATATATATATATATATATATATATATATATATATACATATATATATATATATATATATACATATATATATACATATATATATATATATATATATATATATATATATATATGTATGTATATATAGTATTAAATAAACGCATTATCGTATTAATGAATTGATGGGGTGATGAGTAATTACACTTCCTTGTAGAGCCATAGGCAGCCGATTATAGTACAAACCCTTATAGTACTAAAACCCTTCTAAAACCCGAAACAATCACACACACACACACATCCACTATGGGTTTGAGTTTATATAACCTACAAGTCAACTCTTGTGTAACCCGCCTCGTTATAATCCGTAATATCCCGGGATACTAATCGGCCAACTTAGAGATTGTGGACGGGGATCAGACATTTGTACGAATCGGATACATGGGCGAATATACGCTTTGGTCACTACTGGGCTAGTGATATCGTCTCAATATTTATAATCACCACAAAGAACGACTAAAATTCTTTATTGGTTATATTACATTGGCCACTTTGGTTACTTGGCCATGTTTGTCGCTGTCATTCATTCTCGTTTTCGAGTGCTGTACCAAATTAGGGTTTCTGAAATATTTCTTTCTGATTTTTCTTTAATCTTATTTGAATGCGAGTTATCACTGAATTGCACTCCAACTCGACATGGTTCCTAGGTTTTTAATCTGCGAACACCATTTATATACTTGTTTGGGACTAATATATCAGTCACTTTGGTTCCTTATCGGGTGATTGGGAACGTCTTGAACAGATCTCTATGTCTAGAGACGTCTTGCGGGTAATTTATACCATGTGTTAGTGATAGTTTTTATACCAAGCAGAACTTAATCAAGTTTCTCTACCAAACACCATGGTGTCTCCTCTTTCGATCCTTGTTCCGAGACCATATTCTCCCACCGTGTCTTCACTTCCACCTTTGCTTACTTTGGAATTGTAATCTCCGATGATAAAGGTCATTTCTTGTGTCTTGGTGAAGGAGAGTACAGGTACTCCACACTTAAAGACTTACCTACCTAGCGACTGCTCAGACTTATGCTCAGCTCTCTGGTAATTTTTTTTTTAGCTATGTCTTCATAAATCTATCACGTTTAAAAATAAAATAAAGCCTAAGTGTTTAAAATTAACTAAATTGTTTCGGTAATCAGCTTGTATTATATGTGTATTGCGTGATTCCTATTGTACATTCCAATTAAAAATGTATAAAAACGAAGGGTCCTCACTAATGGACCAATTTGCTTAACGACCTAGTCAAATGAACGAAACTCAGTCGTGAATAGGTAATTTTAGGTAATCCTCACACCTATAATTGCTTTATTTACTTTTAGAATAAATTATTTTTATTCTAAAAATTATATTTATTTTCTTCATAGTTATTCATTACTAGCCACATGAAATACAATTCTGTGTACTATATTTTTACCGATAATCGGTAATCGCCAAAACAACAGATTGTCGAATAATCACCCCCAGATGAGGGACCAGTATACCTGGACATAATATAAATACGCTCACCACCGAAAAACAATCAGTCCACCTGAACAGTTGACAAGTTTACTCGACAACTTTACCCAGTTCACCCGAGCTAAGTTACGCCGACAAGTATATAGTAACTTGCAGCTTCGCGAATCCGTTGTTATTGTGTTCTTTAGTGTTATATGATTATTGTAAATATATTTTCTCTTGTCACAAAACGTGAGTGATAAATTTATTCTTACCCTTATCACCCACAAATTGGTGACCCCGACGTGATCGATAAGAGGAATTCGATCATCTACAAATTGGTCGTCGTGATCGATAAGAGAAACCAAGACACGCCAATATGAAGGAAACCGCGCCGGAAGTTTGCCGCATCGTTGGAAAGTTACCTCCATTGTGGCCATAGAAACCTGAATGTTGGTTTCGCCGAATAGAAGCCATGTTCAGGAGCAGCGGAATCACAAGTGAAGGTACGATTATAACCACCTCATCGCCTCGCTGGAGCAAGAATACAGCGCAGAAATTATAAGAAGATTTATTGGACAACCCGGCCACCGACGGAAAATACAAACTGGTGAAGAAAACCCTGATAGAACGACTGTCCGCGTCGAGTAGTAAGAAGGTTCGAAACTTGCTCGAAAACGTCTACATCGGTGACAAAACTCCGTCACAGCTTTACGCCAGATGAAATCCCTCGCCGGAGGCCAAATCAAGGACGATCTCATCAAGACCATGTGGATGGAAAGGCTGTCTGGGTCAACGCAACGCGTGTTAGCCTTTTCGCTGGACAGAGCCGTCAATCAACACTTTCCCCAGAGAGCATAGCACCAGTGAGCCAAGTCCCCGATTGGCAAAAAGTGTTGGACACGCTTTCTAGCTTATCCCTGAGAATGTACGAACTTTCACGGGTCAGAACAGGCAGAGGACATCCATAAGGGAATTCGCGGAACCGCAACAGGTCCCGAAGACGCAGCCGCAGTAACAGCAGGTTAGGAGCGGATCAATGCTGGTACCACGAGACCTTCGGCAGCGCAGCAACCAAATGCAAACCACCATGCAGTTACAGGGCTTCGGGAAAAGGACAGAACCATCATTGACCGCGGCGGTCCATGATGGATCAGAATCTCGCCGTCTTTACATCACCGACAAAGAAACGAAGATAGCCTTTCTTGACGACACCGGCGCAGATCTATGCGTGTTCCCACGGTTAAGTGGTCGCCACAGAAAATCGGATTACGATCTCTTCGCAGCCAACGGCACGCCGATCGCCAGCTACGGGACAACGCCGCTAACACTCAACTTACGTCTCCGCTGCAATTTCAATTGGAGGTTCGTAATAGCGGACGTGGAAAGACCGATAATATCGGGAATATAAGAGAATAATATCGAGAATACCTGGACCCCCGAATAAACACCACAATCAGACGCAAACAGTCAAGCAAGACAGTCAGCAAGTCGACTCTAGTTCAGTTCAACCAAGCATCGACCAGGACGCCGGCAACAACAAACAACTAGCAGACGTCAACGAACAAATGCCGCTACAGCGACTGATAGGTGCAAGCTGGTTTTGCATAGGAAACCGCCTATTAGCAAACGACGTCCACGAGGACGTCTTGCAACAAACTTGCAATAACAAACAACGTCTACGGAAACGCATTCAACCGTCTGCCAGACGTCTACAAACAAATTCCGCAATGTGCAAGCTTGTTTTGCATTACGAAACCACCGCCTATCAGCAAACGATGTCCACGAGGGCACCTTTCAACAAACTTGCAATAAAAAACAACGTCTACGGTAACGATCGTCTACCAGACGTTCACGAACAAACCCCGCAACAGCGACGACAATAACAAATTCAACCATCTACGAGGACACCGGCAACAACAAATTTTTTCTTTGCCTTGTCATCTTCTCCGTTCTGGTATTAGCAAGTCTTATCATCCTCGTCTATTCATAATTAATCGACGCAAATTAATACATAAAAATAAGTTTCCATAAATTTTATGTTTTATTCGATTCAGTAGCATCAAAGTCTTAATAAATTTCAAAGCTATTATGAAACCTAAACTTCGAAAGCACGCAGAAAGTTCGATAAAGGTATAGGCCATAAATCAAAGAGGATAGGCTTTTAAACTTTCATGGAAACTTTTAAACAGCTTTTAGTGCTGGATCGATTCAAAATTATCTACGTTACCTTTCGGAAATCTCCCTGTATGACCATGGGCGGAGGATGATTGTTTCTTGTCGTGGGCCCCGCCGGTGCTCGCAACGGCGACGCCGTGAGATCCAAAGCCTCTCGCCCATTATCCTAAAACAACATAGTTATAAAATCACATACAAAATTAACATATTATGTTAAGTGTGTTTACGTCAAAGTATTATTATTATTATTACTACTATTTTAAACTGTTTTCATAAACATTTTTTTATAGCGTTTTTTTAAGAATCTCATTTGAATAAATATATTCAAGTTTTCGTTGCTAGCATTGACTTTTAACAGTTCCGGGCGAATTCAAACATTGCATCGTAACGAGCGTCTCTATCGATCCACGCATTCTGTGTCCAATCGGCTTCGCAACGACGGCGACGCTTTACTACAAAATTTTCTTTAATATATAACGTGGTAAGTGATAATTAGTTTTGGGCTATCAGCAGCTCATATTTCGTAAATTTATGACTTTCGTTTTATGCAAAGCGAAATAACTTCAAACATATAAGTAATCAGATCATGTAATAAATTATGTGTTTTTAGTTGCTCTCTTTCCTCTTAATTTAAAAGTTATTTGAGGAAAGATTTTATCTTTATCGTGAATTTGGGTTTTACTAGCAAATAATTAATATCAGAGGAAAATTAATGTTGCCTACTTAATGTTACTAGCATTATTAATAAATATTAACCCTTAAATACAGTGTTTGCAAATTTGCAACATGTGTATTCTACAACTTCCACAACGCTTATTAAACAATAATAACACAAAAAGGCGCATTGTTGCATATTGGATGAAGTGTGTTTCAAATGTAGGTAAGTATAAAGTTTTTGTAATAAATGGAACCACATGACTTGTTATAAGTGATAACTTGTCAATTTTCGACTAACGTTTGCTATATCATTTATAGGTACTTGTATTTCTTGTATCTGATGTATTCTAGGAATACATCAGTTTGAGTTTGTTGCAGAACTGCAACATTGTGGTTTGAGAGTTCATGAAATTTTAAACAAAATGTAAATAGCAAGCGTAAAATAGCAAGAGGCCATTGACTGGCCAAGAATTAGCTGTTTGGGAAAATAGGTAAATCAGTGAAGTTGGAATGGGTTTTAACAATTCGGAGAGTATTGCAAATCCAAACTATGTGCCTGGCGAAACAGAAAAAATATTATGAAGAAGATCAAAATGAGACCCAGGAAGAAGAAATAGACAAAGAAAATGAATAAGTAATGAAATACAAGAGAACGAAAATTATCAAGTCAATTATCAAGTGGAAACAAGTCCATTGAAAGAGATATCCAACAAAAAAATATACAAACGAATTGTGATTTGGAAAAAGCGAAATATGCTACTAAATGATAACCAGCTGACATTCCATTGTAACACTTGTCTTTTACCAGAAGTTTTATTCCCAGAAACTAGTTTTATCCCTTAATTTCTTCAGTTACATCTTCTCTAATGATTTTTTTAATAAAATTGTTGAAGAATACAACTTATATGCCACCAAAAAAATTCTAACATTTAAATACAATTGTCTACAAGCGCCGTAATAGTACTTTTTGATACAAGTGTGTGTAGAAGGGCTTTTGTGAATGAGACCACCCGCCTCCGGCTCGTGCTTTAAACTTCGTAACTCATGCACAAAAGCCGTGCATTCACACACGTGTGTCATACATTCTTTTATCTACGAGGCATGCTATAATACATGCATGTTATATAATATAATTGCTTTTACCGATAATATTGTAAAAATTGTAATTTTGACTGACAACATACTTCAAATCACTGACATAATAAGGTTAGAAAGTTCAGCGCCTCCGTAGAAAAAAATGATAATTGGTAAAAACGATTTTCAAAATCACTATTTGGTCGTTATCAATGTAATCTAGGTTTACCTAGATTTAATCTAGATTAGGTTATGGTTAGGTGAAATGGTAAGTTATATTAGAGCCAGATAAATTCAGACCGGGAGGCCGAGACTTCTTGATTCAATATAAGAAAAATTAATTCAATTTTACTATACGTCAGAAAATTTATTTGCACTACCTCTATGTTTTTTGTTTAGTGACGCAAGTTGTTGCCATAGTAACAACAAACAGAAAACGTTTAATAATGAAACTCCATTTGATTTACATCGGACTTTTACGCACGATATGGATACTTTTACACACAATTATAATAATGGCATCCTTCACATACAATCATTTTTTGAATATTCTTTACGGCCAACTATAGACCACGTTCGACAGTTGTTACATTATTTTTTTGTCCTCACTCTCTACCAGTATCTCTTCATCCTCTCTCCCACTTCCTTCTCCTGTTCCTCCGTGCAAGGTCTTGCTTTTCTCACTGACAATTTCCCTGTCTCCTGGAAACCTGTAAATTCCTTGATTAGTCGCTTAAATCTCTCTCTGCCCATTATGTCTTCTTTTTTCATCTCCATCCGAAACAAGTCCAATCTCACTTCCTGAAACCGTTTCGGCTCCGTCTTCCTCTTCCTGAAGAATTCAAAGATCCTTTTCGTCAGTCTTGTACTGTTCATCCTCACTAAGTGCCCATAAAACTCTATTCCCCTTTTTCTCATTAGGGCTACAATTCCTTCTGTCTTCGGGTATAGCTCTTTGTTAGGTTTTAGTCTCCTTTCTTCATCCCTGATATTTGGCCCTAGGATTTTTAGGAACATTTTCCTTTCTTTTCTCCGAATGTCTTCGAGGCCACCTTTCCCAATCATGTGTAGTGTTTCTGCTGCATATAGACAGATATAGGTCTGACAACAGTATCTCGCCATTTCTATTCTTCTCGCCCGCTCGTTGATGGCATCCTTATCCGACCCATTGTCCTGCAATTTGTCTCCCAAATACTTAAAACACTTAACTCGCTTTATCTTGGCTTCTCTCAACTCCAAGTGGAGAGGAGTTTCTTTGATGTTGGTCATGAAGACAATCTTCTCAAAAGAAATTTGCAGCCCAGTCTTCTTGGCTATCATCTGGAGTTCTTCAGTTCATTTGATCGCTGTTTCAACACCGGCAGTGGTAGTGACTAGGCGTATGCCAAACAATCCGTTCTCATACTTTTTTTAACTCTCCCTAATCTGAAAGCCTCTTTATCCGAAATTGCCTTTCTCTATTCTCGAATAACTTTTATATAATAAATTATGGTGAAAGCCCGTCGCTTTGTCGTACGCCAGTTTTGATGCCGAAAGGCTCTGACAACTCCCCCCGGAAATTTATTTTGGAGAAAGTATTGCTAATCGTCTATTGAATTAGATTCCTCGTCTTGTTGTCCACTTCAGGTTTTTCGGTCAATGGAGTTATAGGCCTTCCGGAAGTCCACAAAGACGGCGACATAGTTATTCCGTCCCAACATCCTGTACTTTATGATATTCCGCAGGTTGAAAATTTGATCCGCGCCAATTCAGAATCCAATAACCCTTTTATTCCTGTCAGTAACGCTTTCGATAAAATCTTGTAAGTAACTGAAACAAGAGAGATGGCTCTATAATTATTAACGTCCAATTTGTCACCCTTCTTATAAAGGGGATGGATCAAAGCCATTTGCCAGTCAGCAGGGATCCTCTCAGTTATCCATATGTTCTTAAGTAATCGAGTGAAAGATTTTACGACTCTCGCAGATCCCAGTTGTAGGAGTTCACCGACGATATCATCTGCACCAGCAGCTTTGTTTGCCTGAAGTTCTTGAATAATCCGGAAAATTTCGTCTTCGTCAGGAGGCAATGAATTGCGAGATGATACTTCTGGTGGTTCCATCTTCCGGTGGGTCCATTTTCAGGTTTTCTTGCGGACCATCACAGTTAAGCAGTGAGTCGAAATTTCTGGCAAGGATGTCACAGTTTTGCTTATGGGTCATTCCTATCCTCCCTTCTTCATTCTTGAAGAGCATTCCTGGTGCCATTATAACCCCTTAACCGCGATTTGAATGTTCGATAAAAGTTCCGTGTATTGGTCATTGCACATATAATCATGTATTTTTAAATGTGTTGATTTTGGTGTGTGAGTAGATAAAGCAATTTACAGGAATTTGTTATTACATGTCTGTGATATATTTACCAAGTGTTAGATCTTATTGAAACGCAGATATAGGTTATGATCTGATTAGGAACCCCATGCCTCATGTCATTAAATTTGACAAACACCAACCTAGAAATCATCCGAAACATTACGGACTAAATAAGCGTCGGCCTTTGATTGATCATCTAAACGAAAAATTCCCCAGCATTACCTGATGGGTAAGGTTTTCCCCTTACTAGAACCTGAACTCTCAGTTGATGAACAAATCTGTGCTTTAAAAGCCAAACATTATATGAAACAATACCTGCCTATAGAGCCTCGCAAACGGGGATTCAAGCTCTTTGTTTTGGCTGGTGTTGGCTTGAGATTTATTCTTGGCAGGAAAATATGCAAACTAGGCCAGTTAATGAAGCAGATATTGGCGTATCGGCAAATATTGTAGTGCGGATCATTCCTGATATGATAATTATAAGTTAGCGGTCGTCTTATAACCACGTGATGTTTTTTAGCAACCTTTTAGTCCCCCCTCCCCCTGGTGAGAGGGGGTGAGGTTTTAGGTTAACCTCCACGCCCCCCTCCCTTCACAAAATCACGTGTACTTTTTTGGTACGAGTCGAGCGCCGCTTTTCGGTTTAAATCTCGCGCGTTCAACGAAAAAATAAATACACGTGATATCTCATTACAGCCCCACTCCCCATCTGATGTTTCGTGATTCTTCACAAACCCCCCAAACCATTCCAGCAACACGCGACTAATGCAACGATCCACGCGACGATCCCTTATTTAGTGATAATTATTATACATCTTTAGAACTTGCGCTTCATTTTGCAACACGAGGAGTATATTCTCTTGGTAGCATAAAGCGTAACAGAATTTCATATTGCAAATTGCCCACAGAACACAAACTAAAAAAAGAAAAACGCGGTAGTTCAGTTCAATATTGTTCTACTATTGAGGGTGTAGAGGTGTCAACACTTAAAAAGATAATAAATATGTTACATTGCTATCAACTTATGCCTGCAAAAATCCCGTTTCAACTGTGAGGCGCTTTGAAAAAAAAATCAAGAGAAAATAGGGATATAGAATGTCCCAACGCCATTCGGCAAAATAATCGACTACGACTAATGGGTGGGGTTAGTGGATAGTTTTATAGGACGGTATAGAATTCTAATAAAAAGTAGAAAATAGTATTTACGTATCTTTCATCATTTACTTGATTTAAGTACAGTGAATGGTTTACCTATAAAATAGTTATGACCCTAAAACAGGCATGTTAGACTCATAATTTATGATATTGCGGGCCACATGATCTATTTTGTTCTAAGTTGAGGGCCGCATGTTCTTACTGGTAAAAAATTATAAAATACGATTGTTACAATGATTATATTATGTATTTATTAGACTCAATGTTTTTTTGAACTAAAAAATATACCTACATAACTAAATACTTTATAACTAAAAAATACTCTATTTAAAAAAAAAACTAAAATAAAAGTAATAATAAACAAAATCAAACTCAAAGGAACACTGGGACAGAGAGGTTACAGAAATTTACATGGGGAAAACGTATTTAGCGAGAACATTTAGATTAATTTTGGGATAAATTTTTGACAAATTTATTTGACATTTGTCAAACGATAAATTTGCATAGACACTGTGATAAGAGTGACCTTTCTGTTGGTTCGACAGATAAGTACCAGGCAACTAGGAAACAAGAGGGACGAACACCGAAACCCAGGTCGCGTCTGCAGTGGCATCCACCGGCAACCTGGTCAGCGTCTGTTCACCCGAGGTGCGGCTGCAAATACATGTCTACAAAGGCCTCAACAGCCAGTAGTACTAGAAGCCCTGTACCCAACCAGGCAAACTCAAACAAGCAACCATGGCAGTTCAACCAAAACTTTACTATACCTCAGGTGGTAACCAATCCACACGCCAAAGGGCGTCATCTAGGCAATCGGATTCTGGGGAGCCTAGAGTTAAACTGCTAAAGAGGAAATCGGAGTCTTCACTTCCCACATATATAGGCACACTCAACATCAATACACTAATACAAGTAGGAAAACTACATCACCTAACCACAGAACTCGAAAGACAGCACATCATGATAGCGGCTCTACAGGAAACCAGGTACACTGACGATCTCACAATGGACTACGCAAAATTCAGGATCTTCAAAGGAAAAACTGGGAGACGAGTAGGCAGGGGCGGAACCCCAATATTGGGCATGGCATTCCTAGTCCACAAAGATGCAGTCAACTCAATCAAAGAAGTCACACCAGTAAACGAAAGATTAATGACCATGAGAATTAGAACATACAACAAGCACTATACCTTTATTAACACACACGCTCCTGTAAACAAGGAAACCAAGACACACCCAGAAAGCACAGAGAAATTCTGGAACACGCTAGAAAAAAACCTGAGTAAAATTCACAAAGATCACTGCTTACAAGAACGAGTTCAGACACAACTTGAAGGCAAAATAGGCGAGTACCAAGCGGGCTTCAGGCCTCACAGATCTTGCGTAGAACAAATATTCAATCTTAAAAGCTGCTTAAGAATTAGAACACTCAGCAACAAACTCACTGTCTGCACATTTGTTGACTTCAAAAAGGCGTACGACTCAGTAGACCGGACATCACTCTTCAACACGCTAAACGAACTCGGACTGGACACAAAAATACTGATCCTAGTAAAGGCAACACTCACAGATACATACTCCAAAGTGAAATTCATGGGAGAAATTTCAAGACCTTTCAAGATTGAAACAGGAGTCAGACAAGGTGACGGCCTCTCGCCACTCCTGTTCAACCTCATTTTGGACAAAGTAATTAGAGAATGGAACATAATACCCACAACTCTAGGCAGAAGCGGTATCACCTTTAAATGCCTAGCATTCGCAGATAACCTTGCAGTTCTAGCAGACACTGAGGAACAAGCGATCCAACAGGTAGAAGCCCTCAAAAAGTGCGCTGAAAAAGTTGGACTACAAATATCGTTCGAGAAAATTGAGTACATGTCAACAAACAAAAAAGACACACAACAATTACAGACGAAATACGGAACAATAAACAGAGTTACAAAATTCAAATACCTAGGAGAAATCATACAACATACAGGAATTGAGAAAGAAAGTCAAAAGACAAGGATAGAGAAAGTAAGAAAAGGCTACGGCATGACTGCAAACATCTACAACAAGAAGAACCTTGGCACCCAAACAAAAATTAGACATTACAATACAGTAATCAAACCCGCCATATTATACGCATCAGAAACTATAGCTTCGAATAAAGGTGACATGGAAGCCCTGAAAAAAGAAGAAAGGCGAATCATCAGAAAAATTATTGGACCAAAACTCACAGAGGAAGGATATAGACTACAATCAATAGAAACCACGGAAAAACTGTCTAACATAGAGAACGACATCAGGAAACGCAGACTTAGATTCTACGGACACATCTCAAGACTCCCGGAGATCAGACTAACTAAACAGATGCTGAACTTCCTACAGAAACGTAAAATCAGTACCAAGTGGATGAAACAAGTAACACAAGACCTAGAAGCAGGAAACATCACAGATACTCAGGACAGAACGACTCTCAGACATCAAATACACCAGTGGGAAGTGAAGAAGGAGACCAAGAAAAAGACTGGAACCTCCTGGACCGAAGAAATAAAACAGGCACACTCACAGAAAATGCGGGAAATCTGGGCCAAGAAGAAGAAAAAGATTTGAAAACCATGAAAACTTAGCGCCATCCACTTTGGGTGCAATCCGAGGTTATAATAATAATAATAAACAAAATCATAGTTTAATGCTACTTTTTAAAAAAATATTTGACATCGTTTGTTGTATAGAAAGTCATCAATATTTGGTTGAATATCTGTGTGTATCTATTTTCTACCGATGAACTATGATCGGTTAATCTTGACCTTCCATAATTTTTGTAATTTTTCATTAAAGAAACTCTAAACCCTGACGGTCAATTGCAAGACAAACCAACTTTTCCAATGCTAACTTATATTTCCTCACAACTTCCATAAGCGTATCAAAAATATCAGCTCCGGTAGTATTATGCATAGGAATGACTTCCAAATGTCTTCACTTACTTTTAAATTAACATCGTATCCGTGAATAAAAACGGTCAGCTGAGCGCTATTTCCAATACCTACCTGTACTTTCATCAATAGGAAATATGCATGAAATTTAAATTTGGTTCAAATATTTTTTTTCCGAATCTTTATTGACCGGACATTTGAACTAATCCATTATTTTTGTAATTAATATCTTTTTAAATACTTCTTTAAATACGTCAAGTTAAAAATGAAAACAGCTATAGTAAACAATGGACGGTGATCTTTGATGTCATCAACAGACCCCGCGAGAATAGCGGCGTTTAAACAGCTCAAAATTTTTCTCAATTTTAAATATTTTTTAAACTTAATTTTAAACAGCATTTTTAAGCAGTATTTATATTTTTTACTATGTTATAACGGTGTAAAGAGTGAATTAAAAATATAAAAAACATGCATATTCCCTATTGCAACAATAGTTTTGTTGATAAGAGTTTTGTTGATATTATTGAGTTATGCTGATTTCTCAAATTTTCGGCTATTTCATCAACTCTGTTTGCTACATATTTCGACTTAAACTTTCATCTTTAATTTTTTTGTGTACTGGACACTTCCGCTGTTTATTAAAGAAAAATTAAAACGTCTCGGCGGGCGGGCGGCTATCTATGTATTGTTGGGTCCATGCGGCCCGCGGCCCGCGTGTTTTACATGCCTGCATTAAAAGGAAGACAAAAGGAAATAATACAACAGTCAACATTTAGAATGGAAGTGTTTATGCAATGCTATGATCAAAAGCACACCTAAACGTGGTAGACCAAGTTCTTCCTTAGAACAGGATACTCAGTCCAAGAGGCACAGAGGTCATGCTCAACATGTACCTGCAAAAGAAATACGAACTGGTCAAATAGCGCCTAGGCCAATATTCCCAGAGAAAAGAATCAGGTGCAAATTTGCAAAATGTAATGGATTCACAAATATTTTATGCGAAAAATGCGTGGTTTTGTGTTTTAACAAAATAAAATAAACAAAATGTATTTGTGCACAATATTGCATTATTACAATGATAACAATTTTTGAAAATAAAGCATAATTTTTAATAACATAAAAAATTACATAAGCGTAACTTTTTTTTTAGTATTTTTCCCTTTATCTTCAGCTTATTTCTAACAAAAAAAAATAATAAAGGGATAAAGATTAATATCATTTTTTTTTTCGAAAATTATGAATCATAAAGTAAAGTTTTATTTCGTCTAATTTGTTTACAGTAAATATAGATTTCACGTCATATATTAATTATACAAATCAGACCAGAACTTCTTCTGGATTCTACGTCCCACCCAGAGACAAGAATATAAATAAAAATATAATAAATATAAAAGTCAGACAAGATATATACTAGAAAATCATAAAAAGCTAAATTAGAACTAGAAAAAGCTAAACAGATAGACTGTCTAATCAGTTCAGAGTTGGTATTCTCTACAGACCCACAGCTTTTATTGCTGCAATGGTGTATTGAGGAGTTGCTTGATTTGTTTTATCCTTTAGTAACTTTTCTATTTCGCTTTTAATATACAGAATTGGCTAAAAGTATGAAATAGAGTGAATACCTCGCATACATCTTTAGCGATTTCATTAATAAGCTTGTTTGTTAATCGTAAAATAAGAATTAGAGGATCAATCTATTAGCAGTTTCTAAATGCCTTAACCACAAATTAGTCCAAATTTGCTATTTTAAATAAGGCACGCCATATACACTGGCGAGCAAAAAATTTAGGTCACTTAAGAAATTGCAACTGAGACTGGCCTGATAAGCAGAAGACTCGGATCCGGGCGAAAACAAATCACCATCCAAAGAGATGACCGCTTTTTGATGTCCGCAAGTGAAATAGAACATCTTCTGCTACGGTTATGATACGGTATTTTTGTTGTCTAGTTCCTCGACTTGATTGATTGACGACTGTTATTTAAGCAAGATTTGCAGTCAACGATCGTTGCTCTGCAAGACTATCGCATTATTTTGGCTTAAGTCTTCATTAGTTTAGGTTATGCTTCGAAATCAACTTCAATTTCAATGTTAGTGAATGGACCGTTAGATAACTACTAGAAGGATGGATACAGGTCCACCATTAAAATTTTGGCATCGAATTGGCTTTTGCCAGAAATCACATGGCATGGAATACTGATGACTGGAGCAACGTCCTATTTTCAGGTGAGTTGCGTTTTTGTCTCACTGGGCCAGACGGACGTCGACGAGTATGGAGAAAACCCGTGGAAAGATATGCTCCAGTTTGCATTGAGAAGCGACTTCCATTTGGCGGTGGACCGGTTATGATTTGGGTAGGAATTTCTTCACGAGTACGCATTGAGTTGGTCTTCATACAGAATGGTTCTCTGACAGCTCACATATACATTTCGGAGGTTCTAGATGAACATGTTATGACTTTCAGGGTCACTATAGTTGAGCATGACATTTTCATGCAAAATAATGCTAAACCTCACACAGCCAAAGTTGTCAGAGAATATCTGGACGAGATGGGAATTAGGCGGTTTGAATGGCCAGCACTCAGTCCTGACATGAATCCTATTGAACATGTCTGGGATGAGTTGGGACAACGTATCCGAAGGCATTCACCAGCTCCAAGATTGCTCAGGAGCAAAGAGAGTTGCTATTGCAGGAATGGAATAACTTTGACCAAAATTTAATTGAAAGTATGCCTCACCGCAGGGTGCGAAGAATTCTACTGATGCTTAGAAGCAACACTCAAGCATACCAAGAAAAAAGACATAAACATTATAATGGGCGATTTTAATGCGAAAATTGGAGAAGGCAGATAGAGGCAGAGACGAAGACATACTTGGGTAATTTGGCCTAGGTATTAGAAATGACAGAGGCGGCAGACTCGTAGAGTTCTGCCAAAACAATAAGTGCATACCAACAAATACATAGTTCCAAATGCCGAAACGCCATCTATACACCTGGACATACCCCAACACCGACCAGGTCACATTGTTAGGAACCAGATTGATTTCATCCTAAGCAACAAAAGATTTCGCAACTACATCAAACGAGTAGCCGCACACCCGGAAGCAGACGTCGCTTCAGACCACAACTCAATTATAGAAAACACACACCTTCGTTTAGTAAAACAGAAAACATCTAAAGGTAAAAAAATAATCGACATTCTAAAAACCGAATTAGTTCCCGCCATTAAAGTTGCAAAGAACAACAAAACACCAGGCGATATCTATGCAGAATTTTTCAAGTAAATACAGGAGGAAAACATAATTTTAAAACTATACAACAAGATCTATGACACTGGACAACTTCCAAAGGAATGGCTAAAGTCCACATTCATAATGCTTCCCAAAAAGCAAACAGCAACCAAATGCAAAGATCACAGGCCAATCACGCTAATGAGTCACGCATCAAAAATATACCTACGCATCATACACACCAGGTTAATAAATAAACTTGAAGGGCTAAGCGGAGACACTCATTTTGGATTTAAGAGCGGCACCGGTACACGAGAAGCAAGATTCTGCCTAAACACATTGGAACAAAACTGCTATGACCAAAGAAAGGACATCTTCTTGTGCATCATAGACTAGGAAAAGGCGTTCGATAGTATCAACCACGAACGGCTCATCGAATATCAACAAGGAGCTGGTATAGATGAAAAAGACGTAAGCATAATCCAAAACCTGTACTGCCAACGTCAGAATCAACAACCAATTATCGACAGAAGAAATCGAGATAAAAAGAGGGGTATGTCAAGGATGCATAATGTCACCAATGCTATTTAATCTCTACGTTGAATAAATATTGATCAAGTAATCGGAATAATACGATATCACAATAAACAATATAATATACGCAGACGACACAGTGATCATAGCAATCAACCAGCAAGACTCACAGCTACTAATCAACAACATAAACAGAAAGGGGTCATAGAGGCCTAGACACCAGACAGGCATTCAACAAACTACGTCCCTTGCTATGCAATAAAAACCTAAATTTACAAATCCGCAACAGAATGGTCAAATGCTACGTTTGAAGTACTACTGTATGGAGCGGAAACGTGGAAGAAAAGTAGCATCCATTAACAAGACCGAGGCGTTCGAGATGTGGACACTCAGAATTCTCCGTATCCCTTGTGTGGAACCATTACCAACGAGGAGGTGCTAAGAAGGGCAGGAGTGGACAGATTACTATTCAATACCATAAATCAGCGCAAGATCGGGTATCTGGGACACATACTAAGGGGGCCAAAATATCGAATTCCCCAGCTCATACTCGAAAGAAAGATAGAAGGCAGAACGGACATCGGACGTAAACAGCTATCATGGCTTATGAACATACATATTATGAACTGGACCGGAATCAAAAAGTTTGGTGACATGTGTCAAGCAGCAATAAACAAAATACTAACAATTATTCACTAAATGATAATTCGTCAACGCACATAGGTAGAAGGCAACAGAAGAAGAGATGCCTCGTCGCTATTAACGTTATTAATGATTATTCTTTTTAATTTATGTTAAGTTTGTTTTTCATTAGTTCCCCGTAACAAAAAATCGTATTACATTTTAGACGTAAATTTGTTGCATTTTCATAATAAATCATAAACGAAAAATATGCTTTCCAAGTCAATGAATATTTAATTTAGCCTACAAATTCATTGGTTTATTAATTTTTAATATATTTAGCATTACCAACAGAAAATGACATGAAAACATGAAATTATTTCCAATTTCTTAAGTGACCAAAATTTTTTGCTCGTCAGTGTATTTTTATACACCCTTTTTTAGATCGCACCTTTGCAAGTTTACTGATTTGGTTTGATATCTTTAACTTAAATAAATATACAAGTATTTAATAAAATGAAAAATCTACTTTAATCTACAGACACATAACATGACAAAAATTAAATGCGACATATTAATATCTTAATTTATTGTAAGGGTTAAATTGATAATAATCTTAATTTATTGTTAAATTGATTAAATTAAATGACCGAACGCAATTAAAGTTTAATGATGATTGATTTTGTTAATCCTTCAAGAACCCATTAAGAAGTTTGCTTTATGTTTGATAAGTAAATCAAACAGGAATGAGTTAACTGGCACTATTCAAAATAAACAAAAAACTGTCCAACGACTGAACTAATGAAGACTTAAGCCAAAATATTGAGTTAAGCTTGCAGAGCAACGATCGTTGACTGCATCTCTTGCTTAAATAAAAGAGTAAGTCGTCAATCAATAAGTCGAACAACTAGAAAACAAAAATACCATCCCTATATTCTTCAGTTGTGTGTCAAACAATTTTGGAGCTCTGCAATAACGATCAACATTTTGAAAATATTCTGATATTTTAGTACGAGGCAACTTTTCGGTTAATATTTACGGCTAGTCGTAATAACTGTTTGTCAAGAGAAATTCTTAAATAGATTTAGGAGGATCATACTCAACATCTCCAAAAAAATGGACAATTTTTTATAACAGGTCAAAATTATTTTAAACTTTTGCAAAATCAGATTGTTCCTGCGCTTCAAGAAGAAGGAGAATTACCAAATGATATTTGATATCAACAGAATTAAGCATCTACCCATTATTGTATTAATGTTTAAAATTATCTCAACCAAATATTAAATAGGTACATAAATACAAATCACATAATAAAACATATAAAATACAACCAAATAGGCGACTTGGATGAAAAAGTTTTATTGAACGTCTTTCTCGTTCATCGGACATTAATCCTTCACATTTTATTCCTTGGGGAATATTTAAAATTAAAAATATACGCTACTCGGTCAAATAATTTGGAAGAATTGACTTTAACAATATCTAATCAATGAGACGAATTCACTAAGAATATTTTATGAATGTGCATGTAGACTTTGTCGGTAGATTTGGTCATACTTTGGTCATGTGTCTGTCGCTCATTTGAAATTCTATTTTCAATTCAAAAATATCTGCAGGGTTTTCTATTTAAAATAAGTTTTTTATTGTCATATACTTAATTTATTTTGTATGTGTCCCTGAAAGGTTAAAATTTACTGGTCACTTTACCGCATCGTAGCCGTACTTTACAACGTTGTGTGTAAAAATCTAGTTTCGCTGGACGCATACACGATGTCAAAGCTAGCTTTACAATTCTGGAGGCCAAAAATACATTTTCTGCCGTATATTAAAATTTCTTACTTTGAATCATAAAGTCTCCGCCCCTCACTCTGGATTTATTTGGCTCAGAAATAACTTAACCTAACATACCTAAGCTAGATTACATCGTCAATGATCAAGAGATCATCGACAGTGTTCCTGCTAGTTAGCAATTTTTACCACGGAGTTGCAAAATGTTGAGTCATCCACGTTGACTCGCGGGCGCGGTGGCGGGCACGGTCACGAAATATCAAACATATGGCGTAAAATCAAAGTGTTCACGTACGAAACGCACGTGCGGTCTAATGCCCGCCATACACACAACGGTCCACATGACAGGTCTACCTGTGCAGGTTTGCCTGCGCAGGTAGACCGGAGCGTGTGTGGGAATATACCTGTGCAGTTTCTTGCGTACGGTTGACCTGCGCAGGCAAACCTGCACATGTAACCTGTACGGTAGACCGTTGCGTGTATGGCGGGCATAAGTTAGGGACTGGCGCGCGCGGCGGGTTCGCGGCAACATCAAACGCGTGAGATGTTTGTATGTGTTCACGTCGAACTAGCGGAGGAACGCGCGATTCGATCGCTACGTCAGTAAGTTCAACCAGTACGAACTTATCGCTAGAAACGATAGCATGTTTTCATCATGTGTTTCAATACAGAAGAGTTTATTAGTGCTGTTCAGCTTAGTATACTAACCTTAAGTTAAACTTAAGTTAGTTTCAAACTCGCGCGAACGTCTGGCGGGCAATGTTAACACGAATTCGCCACGTCTACCGCGTCCGCGCCCGCCACCGCGTCCGCGCGTTCCAACGTGAACAAACACTTATTATGTCAGATTTTGTCTGATCTTTATCTTGATGATCTATAAATTGTAAAGCCTGTACTTTTTGTACATGGAAATGATGCAATTGATCCTCGCGCAGTATTCGCCAAACAATTAGATTTGATAAATGTACATGGCGAGATATTTGTTGGTACTTTACCAAAAAACATATATCATTCTGGTATCGATACGTGGATGATGTAATTGCATGTTTTAGCGGCACATCACGTCAACTCGATCAATTCCTAAATAAAATTAACAGCATACACCGCAAAATTAAATTTACACTAGAAACAGAGAAAAATAATCAAATTAATTTCTTAGACTTAACCCTAATTCACATCAATAACAAAATAGAATTCAATATATTCAGAAAACTGACCAACGTCAATTCTACAATTCCCTTCAAATCCAACAATCCCTTGTCACATAAGCCAGAAGCCTATCAGTCTATGGCACATAGAGCGTTTTCAATTCCATTGTCACAACAAAATCTTAATACGGAACTGAATGAAATTATATCCATAGGAAGTAGGAATGGCTTCCCAGTCAGTCTTATACAAAATATTATCAATAAGAAACGTTACCAAAACACAATTTCTCACATTTACCCTAAAGTTTCAAATTTAAATAAAGATCCATTCACAAAATTAACATATTTTGGAAAAACCACAGAAACCATAGCGCACATTCTTCGAAAACAACATCAACAAATTGCATTTAGACCAAGTTGCAAATTATCAAATATATTATTTGACGCTAAAGATAAAATTAATCCCCTAAAGAAATCCGGGGTTTATGAAATCTCTTGTTCCGATCGATAATCATGGTTTTTCCCCCCGAAGTGGGAGGGCTGTTGTAGGGGATGACCCTTTTCAGCCTGGGTGTGGATGTGGATGACAGGACGACTTGAAGATAATGTTGTTGTGGCGTGTTGCTGTTGTGGCGATGTTGATGTGGCGTTGTTGTTGGGCGTTGTTGATGCGGAGTGTTGCGCGACGAGTGTTGAGGGTTGGGTGCGAGGTTCGAGGATGCTGTGTTGTATTTTTTATTTTTTTTTAAATTTTTATTACCCCCCCCTGGTTGGTTGGGACCGGTTCTTTTTTAATTATTATTTTTTTTTTATTGTTTATTTCATTTTTTTTCTTTAAAATTTACTGTTTATCATTTATTTATTTATTTATTTATTTTTTTGTTTTTATTAGTTTATTATTTTTTCTATTTATTCATTATTATTATTATTATTATTTTAATTTCTTAGGTTTAGGATGGTCATTTATTTGAATGCAGCGGGAGCAGAGATGAGGATGGAAGATAGCTCGGGTGGAAGTTCGGTGGTGCAATGAGATAGGAGTTTGAGGTAGGGGATGGGGATCTTGCGTTTGGGGATTTTGTGACGAATAGTGACGGGGGGTTTTTGGAATATGGAGAGAACTTGGGGTTGATTGGATATAATTTTCGAGGAAAGGCGACCTTCAGTCGGGAGAGGCGGACGTCGAATGGTACCATGTTGGAGATTTCGGGCAGGAGGGAGGATGGAAAATTGGGGGGCAGGCGGAATATTCGGCGGAGGCAGGATCTTTCGAAAGCAAAAAGTCGGCGAAGGTGGGATTCATGGCTGAGGGAAAGAGCGCAGACTTGGTAGTCGAGGATTGGCCTAACGAAGGTTTTGTAGGTGAAGAGGAGGACTTTGGGGGAGCAGCAGCCGAGGCGACTACGGAGGAAGAAGAGAAGACGAAAGAGTTTGCACATTAGGTTGATGCAGCGGGAGGTGTTGGTAGGTTGACGGAGAGATTTGTGGAGGATGGTGCCTAGATACGTGGCGGAGGGTTGAGGTTTAATTATTTCGCTATGAAGTCGGATGTTGGGGAAGGGAACACGGAAGCGCCTTAGGTAGGGGTGGCGGAAGAAGACGAGTTGGGATTTCTTGGGGTTCATCTGGATGCGCCAGAGGCTCATCCAGGCCTCCAGGGTTTTTAGGTGGGAGTTTAGGCGGGAAGCAGCGACCTTAGGGAGGCGATTTGAGGCCCAGACCACGGTATCATCAGCGAATTGCTGGAGATGGCAGTCGGGCAAGGTTGGGGTGGGAATGTCGTGGCAGAAGATGTTGAAAAGGAGGGGAGACAGGACAGAGCCCTGAGGGACACCCGCGGCAGGAGTGAAGGGCAGCGAGAGTGAGTCGCCGTGCTTCACCCGACAGGAACGAAAGTTGAGGAAGTTGTGGACGAGGCGAATTAGAGGCCAGGGGAATTGGAGGAAGATACGTTTTTTGATCAGGCCGTCGTGCCAGACGGTATCGAAGGCGCGGTGTATATCGAGGAAGAGGGCGACAGAGACCTGACCAGAGTTGTGGGAGATAGCTAGACTGGAGGTGAGGTTGAGGATGGAGTGTTGGGTGGATCTGTTGGGCATGAAGCCGCTCTGGTGGTTGGGGATGAGGTGGTGGGAGTCGCAGAAGGAGCGGAGCCGTTGGGAGAGGATTATTTCGAAAGCCTTCCCAATGGTAGAGAGGAGGGAAATTAGTCGATAGGAGTCCGGGGATTTGGGGATTTTGCCTGGTTTGAGGATCATAATGGTAGGAGCACTTTTCCATTGGACAGGGAAAGTGCCGGAGGAGAGGCAGGCGTTGTAGAGGGATGAGAGGAACTCGATAGTTGTTGACGTTGGCGAGGACGCATCTGACTTCGTCAGTTGTTATGGGGGTGGTGCAGGGTTCATCAGGGTCTATCATTGGGATGACTTGGGGAGACCATGGTAGAGGAGAAACGGGAGAGTGTTTGATGAGGTTGGTCGTCTCGACAAAGAAGGGTTGATTAAAGAGGGGTGAAGAGAGAAGGTGAACCTTCTCGAGGTGGGACGCGAAGGCCTGGGCCTTGTCGGGGAAGAGGTGAGGATCTTGTTCTCCACGAGGAGATTGTGGTTAGGACGGCGGTTGCGGCCAGTAAGCGTGTTTAGGGCTTTCCAGAATTTGCCGCCGTCCTTGGGGTTGAGGTTGGAGGTAGCAGCGATCCAGGAGGATTCGCGGAAGGAACGGAGCTTGAGTTTAATGAGGGCGTTGAGGCGGTTCCAGGAAGCTTTGGTGAGGGGGTCGTGAGTGACTTTGTAAGAGCGGTAGAGGATGCGTTTTTGTTTGATAAGGGATACTATGAAGCTAGGAATTGGGAGACGGTCGAGAGCGATGACTTTCGTTTGGACACTTGTATTTATGGCTGAGTGGATTGAGTAGGTGAGGGAGTCTATGGAGGAGGATAGGTCAAGGTCAGAGTTGATGTTTGGAGCGGGAAGGGAGAGAGAGATTGAGGATTGGAAGGAATCCCAGTCGGCGTTCTTCCAAGACCGAATGGTCTTGGAAGATTTGCGCGGGCTGGGCCTGGAGCAGATGAGTGTTTCGGTGATAAGGGGAAGGTGGTCGCTAGTGACGGATGGGCCAATGAACGCCGAGTCAGAGACAAGGTCGGTCAGGTTGTCTGAAATTAGGATATGGTCAATGATGGAATTGCCAATAGGGGAGAAAAAGGTGTAGTCAGGGCAAGGAATGCGAAGAATAGGTAAACTGTCTAGGAGTGAGGTGAGAAGGCGACCATTTCCATTGGAAACGCGGTCGCCAAAGGACGTGTCTCGGGCGTTAAAGTCGCCTAGGAGGATGAAGTTTGGGAGAGAGATAAGGTAGTTGAATAGAAGAGTAGAAATTTGGTTGTGACGGGGGAATGTAAATGGAAGAGATGTAGATGGGAGATTGGCCAGAGTGGACTGTGATGCCAACGAGCTCTTCGTTGGCAAGGATGGGAGGCAGGGTTATTGGTAGAGCAGGAACGGAGACGTGGACATTTTTTTTACGAATGCAATAGCGTATATATAGGCCAAACGGGTCGAAGTTTTATACAACGAACATTTTAAAGCGTATAGATTAAATTTCGATACTAGTTCATTTGCCAATCATGTTAAAAATTGTAATCACAAGTTCCCAGAGATCAATAAATTAAAAATGTTACACAACTGTACCAAAGGCACCAAGCTTAATCTGTTAGAAGCGGCCGAAATTCACAAAACACAAGGTAATTCTCTCGTTCAACTATTGAACCAGCAAAAGGATTTACCGCAATACAAATCAACACTTTTTAAATCCTTGTAAATTATAGGTAATTGGCTGTATTTTCCCACTCATTGTTCCGTAGAATCTGTATGTATAAATGCAATTTTTCTTTAGTTTGTACTCACTTGACAATTACCCTAATAAGTCGAAACTTAAGTCGTGAACTGTTTGTGTAAACAAATAAAGTTTTTGTGGTAAAAAACATAGTAATTTCGTCTTTTTTATTATTCATTGATATTTGTTGGGTACTACTAGAAGGACCTACTTCGAGAAGATTTATTCTTCGAGATCCAAAATTCATTGGTGTCGGCCAGGTCCACCATGCCGACCTCGAAGTGTTTGCAGTACACCAGTTTCTCGTGAACGGATCACTAGAGCGGTGAATTTTTGTGGAATAGGTGTTGCCCTATTAGGAAACCGCTCAGAGCACAATCGACTTGCAGCAGCAGAATTCTGGAGTACTTCTCTCTAAATTAACAACATGTCAACCTATTTATTGTTGGTGTGATGGACCATTTCGTCCTTTCCTTATTAGGATTTATTCGGAAGGGTTTATTTCAAGTGCAGTAAGAACTGATTAATCAGCTTGACAGATGGAAAAAGTGACCATTGAATATAAAAATTTCAACAGTAATATCTCTCTTATTATGCAACTTTTGTTAAGATATTTTAAAGTTAATAACTTTCCTTTGACGTTTTTTTTTAACTTTGAATTGACGTTTAATCACCCCTTGAAAATAAAATCACAAGACCATCACAACACCCCGTATATTATATATAATATTTTCATAAAAAAAGTTGATATACATTGAATTGAAAAATTCACATGTTTTTATCACTTATGTAAATACATGTATACATGTTGATGCAAAATTAAGTCTACCTGCGAATAACTAAATGACAACGTACCGATGTCCGTGCTGAACCAAATTATTATTTTCGTTTGGCGCGGATATTAAAAAGAAAATTGCGGATATTTTTATGAATTATCCTAAACTGTGACAGGTTTATTAACCGCCTTGATACATATAACAGAAGAACCTTGTGGTCGGTAACCTTTTGTTAAATAAATATTCTTTAAATGGACGTCATTTGCTTGCAGTATTCTTTCAAAATTTACCACGATAATACCTAACCAATGATCGTTTTTTTTGGTAAATACTGAATGTCATTATTGTGTTTACCAAAGCTATCCGCTATACTATCATTGTCATACTATTAATGTGACTATAAACTTATTGGGAAAAAAGTATAGTTTCTCAACTCATTCAAACGAGTAAAATCATCAAATATTTTGGCTGTTATTTTGCATCAATAGATTAGTAATCACTTTAGAAGTGATGAAAGTATGGGTTTCTCAAACAGCATTGGACATTTATAGTCTATTGATTATATTTAGTTTATTACCTCTATTGATTATAGTAGTAACGTAGTAGATCATTAAGATCTTTATTGATGTATAAACGCTGCATTCGCTACATTAGACTTAATTTTCTCGAAAAAGTCTGTGAGAAATCAAATTCACTCCTGCAAATCTAGTGAAATGTGGCCATTTTACTTATATGTTATTCACAATATTATGTAGCGTCGTTTGTGCTTCGAAATTAAACGAAAATTATGACTGTATCTTAAACCGTTTTCATTTCATAGCGTCCTTATTGATAACTTTTTAATTTATTTTTTGAAATTCAAATTCACAAATGTAACATAATTTGGATAGTGTCGGTTTTATTCCATATATCGTTTAAGGACACTATTAGAAATATAGTCTCTGTATTTATTACGCTGATTAAATGGTAAAACATAATTTTCAAAATAAATGAAACACGATATATTTATTATTCATTACAATTTGATAAAGAACACGCAGAACATTCAATGGGTATTGAAGAAAGTAAGTACAATACATTGTTATTGTTAACATTTACAACAGCGTTTTATCAATTAAATCATTCCATAAAACCTTTTTGTTGCAATAAATCCATCTCAGACATTTGAATGGATTAATATTGCATATAAAGTAACATATTGTAGCAATTTATATTCCGATAACAGTTCTAATTATATATGAATTTACTTTAATTATATCTTGTTGTTCTAAAAATACCTATGTGCGTTGTAGCTTTATGGACAATATATTCAAGATCAAAGAATAATGAATTTATATACATAACATTAACAGATATTTTCAATACACATTATCTCTTAAATTGTAGTCAAATATATTTAAAATATTATTGATTTTAATTATATTTGGCGAGAAGTTTCCTCAAGATGGAAAGATAACGGAACGCAATTTGGTTGGCCATGAAATTCTGGCATGTGCCAGATTTTTAATTTTGCTCCCCCGAAAAAAAGGCAAAGAGGAGATTAAGAAAGGAGAATAATAATGCCAAAATGCCAAAAATAATGACGAAATTTTCAGAAAATATCAAGATATGCACCAAAAGAGTAAATCTCGATCCACATAGGAAAGTAATGTTTAAATTAATTAATTAAAATGTACAGTCAATAGGTAACTCGATAGAAAAGATTGAATGTATGCTCGAACAAAATGATGATTGTATATGGTTAGTGATTACAGAACACTGGAAAGGTATTGAGCAATTAAAATTATTTCAGATAAAAAATTATCAACTAACAACCGCCTTTTGTCGTAAAGAAGGTGCACATAGAGGGGTGGCGATATTCTGCAAAGACGGTATAACATGGACACAAAGATCTGATATCAATATCATGGCAGAAGAATTACTATTTGAAATATCAGCAATACAATCAACAATTAGCAACAGGTCAGTTATAATAATTGCTATTTACCGGCCAACTCACGCTAGTTTTGCACTTTTTATTGACAAATAGCACCAACTATTAATTAGATTAAACGCAAATAATAACAGTGAGTATATTATTGCGGGAGACCTCAATATTGATATATTACAATCTAATAAAAAGACGGACCAATTAAAATCTTTGCTACAGTCATTTAATACATTAATAACAATTAAAGAGCCAAGCCGTGTGACAACGTGTATTGACAATATAATTATTAAAACAAACTTCGAATATACAACAGAGACACGAGAATTTCACATATCAGATCATAGGGCACCGCTAATAACTTTTTTAGATACAAAACACAGAAATAAGGAGTTTAGAGTAAGTAGGAAATACACCCAAGAAAACACGAATAAATTCAGAGAAATGCTAAGCAAAGAAACTTGGTTGCCCATTTATTCAACAGATGAAAAGACTAAGATAAATAAAAAATGGGATTTATTTAGTGGTACATTTTTATTAATATTTAACGACTGCTATCCGAGAATAATTTGTAATAAAAAAATTAACAATAAAAACAATTATACACATCCGAATATAATAAAACTAGCAAGAAATATGGAACTGCTACATATATTATCTCATTATAATAAAAGGTGCAAATTACAATACAATAGAGTACGCAGAAACTATGACAAAGTACTTAAAAACGCAAAAAGGATCAGTTTAGAAAATCTAATTAGATTTTCCCAAAATAAAATGAAAACTACTGGGAATGTAGTATACAAATAATGAATCTAAAGAAAGAGCAACGAAACACTGCTTATCCAACAGATAAAAGGGATATTTCCATAATAGCAAATGAACTGAATGATTTTTATACAAGAAATCCAATAGATTTATCGGCTAAAATTCCTAACCTGAACTATACAGACAAAATCCTCATGAACACTCATTCGATTTTCAATGAACCTGTAATTAATGAAGAAATCTACAATATCGTGACAAGCTTTAAAATCAAAAAATGTTCTGGTGATGATGAAATAATATTAGCTGTAATCAAAAATGTAATAGTGGAAATTTCTGAGCCTTTAACGCACATTATTAACAAAGCTTTTGAATTTGGGTGTTTCCGGATAAGCTTAAACATTCTGTTATCACACCAGTCTATAAAAAAGGAAACAAATATGAATTGGAAAACTACAGACCTGCTAGTATATTGTCCTCCTTTTCAAAATTTTTTGAAAAGGTGATAGCTGGTAGAACTATATCGTATCTTAACAAGTACAACCTTCTTAACGATACTCAACATGACTACATCAAAGGGAAGAGTACATTCTTACATAATGTATGACAACATCTGGAGAATCGTGACATTCCTTGTGGCATTTTAATTGATCTATCTGAAGCCTATGATACGGTAAACCACGATATTCTCTTAGATAAACTTGTAAAGTATGGAATAAGAGGTGTTGCACTAAATCTATTTCGATCTTATCTAACTAATAGAACACAATAGACTAAACTATTTAACACCGCTTATGGCAAGGTCAAGTCAAAGATTACAGCTATCAAAATGGGGATACCACAGGGTAGCATATTGGGCCCACTTTTGTTTACAATTTACATAAACTTACCTTTGGAGTGAAGTCAAAGTAAGTTAGTAAATTATGCAGACGATACTACATTACTAGTGGCCGGCAAAACCATGCACGAGATTGTACATATGTGAAAATCGGTAATAGAACAAGCTAAGACATGGTTCCAAAAGAATAAATTAACGATAAATGAGGATAAAACTAATCTTATTTTATTTAGAACTTATCGATCGAATGTAACCTATCCAAAACAATTAGAAACTGTCGGTGATATTATTGATGGAAAGACCGAGGTAAAACTTTTAGGGATATATATATATATATATATATATATATATATATATATATATATATATAGATCAAAATTTAAACTGGGATACATATATAGAAAAATTGTTAGTCAATTTAAACCGAACAACATATGCGCTCCGAATCCTCCAAAAAATGTGTAAGCCCGGAACTTCTCAAAATTGTGTATTATGCCAACTTTTACTATCATCTACGATATGGAATTATATTTTTGGGCAGAGGAACATAATAAAAATATTTAGGGTGCAAAAACAAGCGCTACGAATTATGCTGAAATTAAATTACAAGCAACAATCTTGCAGAGGTTTCTTTAAAAAGGCTAACTTACTAATAGTACCGTTATTACAGTAAGTTCACCTCGGAATTAGAGATACCCAGCTGTAAGTCTGTAAATACTTGTATATTGACACCCTAAAAGTTGTCTCAAAACCTACATATGGTAGGGTGTACGCAACTAGGTCACAAAAATCGTTTTTTGCGCTTTTTTTTGTAAATATGTCATTTCCTATGGGTTTTTTGCTATTTGTATTTATTATCAATATCGTAGAATACAAAATTCTCTACAAATTTTGTTTAAAAAAATTTTTATACGGTGAACCGTTTTCGAGATAGAGGGCGGAGAGCGCGCGGTCACAGCATCACTTCAGGTCAATCGGTGCGTCCGGTCGAAAACGCGCCATATATAGTAGATGAACTATCGATAAATCAATGATTATAAATATTTGTCAATTTTTATTAACTATTATATTATATTTTATCATTTTTTTCCTAACCTATCCACTTTTTATTCAGGATTAATTTATTTAACAACACTTACCGGCCCATGTAATTGCAGAATTGTTAATGAAAATATAGGAATTATATTTGAATTTTAACCTAATTAATATTAGTAACTTCTTACATGATGAAAAAAAAACAAATAATTTATGAATTAATCTTTTTATTAAAAAATATCATTCAATACATTTATTTTTATTAAAAGTAAAAAAATGGAATAAAGGGTACAAAAACTACAATTTATACCTTTAATCATCTTCTTCCTCTTCATCGTCGTCTTCCGGCTGCTGGTAAATTTCAAACTGGTCTTCATTATCGTCTTCAACGATATTTGTCTCAAGTTCTTCCATGATTTCAGGGTCAAAGGTTCCATCTTCGTTAATGTCGCTCTGATATGGTAGAGCATTGAGACAAGCTTGCCCATTACATTGGCCACAAGCTAAAGAGCATTGCAAGCCCGCTTTCCTACATCCGCATCGCGAACCACAACCACTCTTGCAGTTGCAGAAAATTGTATTTAGCAAATCTTCTGGAGCAGGTGGTAAAATTGTCATGATAGGCTCCAGAAAATCATTTCGCATTGCCCAACCCCATACCTGGAGTTCCAAATCATGCCCTAACCAAGTTTGAACTTGATAATATACACGTTTGAAATGTTGATGAGCAGCTGCACTGGTTGGCGAAATATTTGAAAGCTGCACAGGTTTATTAAGTTTTGTAGACTTGACGTAATGCATATAATGAAGATGATTGAGACTTTTCACAGATTTCGGAGCTTTATATACTGCCAATAAGGTTTGAGTTCCACTCTCTAATATTCTCAAATTCTGCAGCTAGTTCATCCAAATTTGTCAGTTTCTCAAAAACTTTTAAAAATGATTTTTTTCCCTTTTTAAAAAGCGCAGAAGTTGTGACACAATAAAATATGTGTTTTGGAATGAGGATAATTATCAAAACTTTTAGTTGAGTATATCTCCGTTTTTACATTTCCTTTCCCAACTTTTTTAAAGAAAATTTCTTGTTCGTAAGACAGTGTACGCCCAATCAAAATGACAAGTAAATCAATATCTTGTCCTATTATAACTGCAGTTTTTTCAGACTTTGATTCCTGAAGTGATGCTGTAACATCGCGCTCTCCGCCCTCTATCTCGAAAACGGTTCACCGTATAAAGAAATTTTTTAAACAAAATTTGTAGAGAATTTTGTATTGTACAATATTGATAATAAATACAAATAGCAAAAAACCCATAGGAAATTAGATATTTACAAAAGAAGCGCAAAAAAAAACTATTTTTGTGACCTTTGACCTTGAAATTTAATAAAGGGTCCGCCAATTAGCGCGCTCGATCTTTAACAGCTGATGGCGGCCATGTTGTTTGTGGTAGAGTTGTCAAACCTAGTTGTTATTATTCAGTGTATCTTCACAAATTACCATGAACCAATTCAGCCGCGAGCAACATGTGCAAATCATTAAAATGTATTACGAAAATCATTCATCGGTTCGGGTAACGTTCCGCGCGCTCCGCCAATTTTACGGTGCAATTGGTCGTCCTGCTGAGTCGACTATCCGTCGTTTGATAAACAAATTCGAGGCAACCGGTTCGGTGAACAATAAGCCAACACCGACGCGTCGTCGAAACGTCCGATCTGCATCCGAGAACGACGATGGTGTGGCCATCACGGTAAACGGCGAACGATACAGATCCATGATAACGAACTTTTTCTGGCATGAAATCGACAATATGGATGTCGAGGATATGTGGTTTCAGCAGGACGGCGCTACGAGCCACACAGCGCGCGCCACAATGGATCTTCTGCACGAGCGCTTCGGAGGAATGGTTATCTCGCGCGGAGGCGACATCAACTGGCCACCGAGATCGTGCGATTTAACCCCACTAGACTATTTCTTGTGGGGTTTTCTTAAATCACAGGTCTACGCAAACCAACCACAAAACACTGATGACCTCAAAGTCAACATACGCCACGCCATCGATGAAATACAGCCCGATTTGTGCGCCAGAGTCATTGGAAATTGGACTTCTCGTATGCGCGCCACCAAGCAAAGCCGAGGTGGCCATTTGAACGATATTATTTTCCATACATAATGCCTTCGAATACTCTTTCAAACAAAAAATAAATTTCATTTATACCTCTCACACAACTTGCTTTATTTTATTTTAAAGATCGAGCGCGCTTATTGGCGGACCCTTTAGTTGCGTACACCCTACCATATGTAGGTTTTGATACAATTTTTAGGGTGTCAATATACAAGTATTTACAGACTTACAGCTGGGTATCTCGAATTCCGAGATTCTTACCTAATTTAAGCTTAAATGACTGGACTATAACAGCAGCAGGAGTATACATATTTGAAACGCTAATTTTTATATTTAAGAGCTACTTCACAAACCATGAGAATCTCCACAGCATAAACACAAGAAACAACAAAACCAGCTATATACCACCAGCACATAACTTATCACTTGTTGAAAAAGGATCCTATTATAATGCTATAAAATTATATAATTGCCTGCCAAATCACTTAAAGGATTGCAGAAATATTGGAACATTCAAGGAAAAAGTGTTAAAATATATTAATGACATAGAACCTTATGTCATAGAAGACTTTTTCAGAGCAAAAGTTTAGGTCAAATGGAATATATTTATTTAATATTTATTCAATATGTTATTATTTTAGATTTTCTTTATGTTTATTTGTTATTGTGACACATTTCTGTTGCCTACATGTATTTTATGAACTATAGCTTGATTATGGAAATAAATTGAATTTGAATTTATTGCTCCTAATATGAAGTTATGTACAGTTATATCTGATTTTGTCCTGTCTTGTTAACTACTCTTTACTTTTGGCTGTGTCCTTTCAGAAATATGATTACAAAGTTACAGTTTTTAGCCGAAATCTACAGAAACTTTTTAGAAAAATACTCGTCAAAATTATTCTAGAACAATAATGTTATAACTATATTATTATAAATATTTAATTCGATTTAGTTTGTTTACTTTCTTGTAAAAGTAAATAAAAATTCAAGTAAGAAGTAGTAAAAAAGAGGTTGTTTGTAGAGTTTCTCGTAAAGGGAATATAAAACACACACACACGATGAATGTAGTTCAATGGACAACCTTTGAAGATCTCGTGTTACGAGTTAGATTTGATTTGAACTTAACACGATCCAACCCTTGAATGCTATGCACCAAATAAAACAATATATAAAGTGTTTAGAGACCAAAGGTCTTTGGGTCAGAAAGTTTTATATTCTTAGAAAATATATATATAGCATTATTTATTCGATGAACCAAAGAAGTAACAATATAAATGATATTAAAATATAATAAAAATCATAACGGGTTTTTCAAATGCGACATAGCAATTTAGTTGTATATTACGGAACATAAACTACAATTTTTTTTTATGATATGTCAAAATCAAAACGTCAGTCAAGGCTTACATTTTTATCATTGCGAATTTCACAAACGAACTACGTTTGTAAATCATTAAAACTTACTATCGAAATTCTGAGACGGTAGTCGCAACTTTAAGAACGCTTACTTCAATTATTTGTCGCAATTATCGTCCCACCAGAAAAGCTGTACGTGTTATGGTGAATAAATTTGAATCAACATATTCACTATTGAATGTTCCTGTGGCAGTGAGACAAAGTACCGCTCGAAGTACTGAAAATATTGTAGCAGTAAGAGCCTCAGTTCAAAATGAATCAAACGATTCCACAAAGAAGATTCCACGGCGTTCATAAGAATTGGAAATTTCGCAGAGCACATTTTGGCTAATTTTGCGTAAATACACCCCTACACCCCTACTAAATCAAATTAATCCAAGAACTGAAATTTCTGATCATTAAAGCCCCGCAACTTATCCGATTTTGTTCTGCAAAAGTTTGGAGAAAATCGTGAATTTCATACGAAAAATTGTTTCTAGCGATGAAGCATGGTTGAATGCTTTGTATGGTCCGTATTGCTGTACGGAGTAGAGACGTGGACTCTAAAGGTCAGGAGGATGAACCAACTGGAGGCGTTCAAAATGTGGCTTCACAGAAGAATGCTTTGTATTTCGTGGACACAAGATGTTACAAACTAGAATGTACTACGAAGAGCAAACATCGAAAGGCAACTTTTGACGACCGTAAAATGCCGAAAGACATCATATCTTGGACATATTTTGAGAGGTGATAAATATCGTCATACTTCCTCTTTCCCTGTGAACCCCTCCATCGTGTAGTTTCTATGGTCTACCTTTTATCCGAGTAGCGTGTGATGTGTCCAGCCCACCTCCACTTTAGTCTGAGTGCATGTGTGAGAGCATCAGTTATTTTTGTTTTTTGTCTGGTATGTTTATTATTCACTTTGTCTATTTTCCTGAGCTTCAACATACTCCTTTCCATAGCAGTTTTGGTACATTTAATGTTTTGTTTGACTTTATTGGTATAGACCCAAGTCTGGCAGCCGTAAAGTAAGCATAGTAAGAGACATGTATAAAATATTGTCTTTTTTAAATGCAGACTGTAATTTCGTTTTAAAATTTCTATCAGTGACCAGAATTTTTTCCACGTTATGTTAATTCTTCGTCTTACTTCTTCTTCATTGCTGGACTTATTGAATGATAACTGCTTTCCCAAATAAATATAACTGTTGACATATTCTATACTATTTCCTTTTATTACAATAGGTCTTTTTTGGTTGTTGGTCATTATCTTTGTTTTGCTCGCGTTCATTTCTAAACTAATTTCTGATCTTTCATGATCCAGTGACCCCATCATTTCCTCCAGATCCCTAGAGGTTTCGGCTATTATGACTATGTCGTCAGCGAATCTTAGATGGTTTAGGTATCGTCCATTGACTTGCACTCCTTTCTTAGACCAATCTAATTTTCGAAATATATTTTCAAGCACTGCAATGAAGAGGTTTGGTGACAAAGGGTCTCCTTGCCTGACTCCTCGTTCGATGTTTATTTCACTTCCTCTGACTTCTAGCTTAACCTTGCTCGTACTGTTTGTATAAATATATTTCAGTTTGTTAATATATTTTTTATCCACTTTTGAATGTTGCAGTGCGTTCCAGATTGAACAGTGGCTGATGCTATCGAAGGCTTTGCTATAGTCTATGAAGGCCACATACAGAGGTCTATTATACTCTCGATATTTTTCTATAATTTGCTCCAGAGTCTGTATGTGGTCCATTGTGCTGAATCCTGATCTGAAGCCTGCTTGTTCTTTTGGCTGAAGTTTATCAATGTCTTGTGCTATTCTTTTTAAAAGTATAGATGAAAACAGTTTATATGTACTTGCTAGAAGACTTATGGGTCTGTAGTTACCTATTTCCAGCGGGTTGCCTTTTTTAAAAAGTAGAATTATGTCCGAATTACACCATTTACTTGGAACGGTTTCTGTATCCAATACCATGTTAAATAGCTGCAATAGGTGTTGAGTTAAGAACTTCATTACGTCCATCTGGGCCAGGTCTCTTTTCAGCTTTTAACCGTTTTATGTGTTCGTAAACTAAGTTTTCAATTGGTTTTATGTTATTAGTTGGGTGTTTGTCTACAATTTCGATCTCGTTGTTCATTCTTTTCCGGTATAGGTCCTTGTAGAAGTTTGTTGCATGGTTTACAACATCTTTTCTTGATTTTGTTTCTTCTGAGTTATGCTCAAGTTTTTGTATCCATGTTTTGTGTGTAGTTAATTCTTTGTGGGCTTTTTTGATACTTCTAAAGTTGTTGATGTTCCTTGTGATGACTTCTTGTCTATGTTTGCTGAAAAAACCTGATCGATCTATTAGCCTCTTTATAAATTCTACAAAGTTCCTTTTTCATATCTTTGTTTTTATTCTTTGTATGTATTAACTCAGTGCGTCTTTTAATTAATCGGTTTGTTTCTTCGCTGAATATTTTGTGTTGCTCTAGTTTAGTTTCTTTACATGATTTCAGGCTGTGTGTTATGCTTTCTTCCAAGAAGTTGTAGTAAGTTTGGATATTGGTTTTTTCTTCTTTGTTGTTTATGCTTGTTTGTAAATTTGTGATGTAGTTTTTGATTTCGATGTCCGTTTTTGGAATGTTGAGTGATGTTCCAAAGTTTTTTCTGTTCTTTATTGGGAGACTTAACAGTACTGTTGCTCTTAATAGCCTGTGATCAGAAGGAAACTGTGAGATTAATACTTCAATATTTGTTATTAGTTTGGGGTTGTTTGTCATTATAAAGACAATTTCGTTTTTTGTTTTTTGATCAGGTGATTTCCACGTCCATCTACGATTCTCTTTTTTCTTAAAAAATGTGTTCATTATCGACAATTTATATTCAAAAGCATAATTTATGAGACGGTCTCCTCTGTTGTTATTGACACCAAAACCATATTGACCTAAGACTGGATAATGATTTGTTTTAGGACTTCCTATTTTCGCATTGAAGTCTCCCATCGCTATAACTCTTTCCCCAGTTAGTGCATGTGCAGTACCAGATCTATAAGAGGGTGGGCTGATGACATTATCCAGGTGTCAGGAAACGACTGGACAAATATAGGCAAGGACAGGGATTTGTGGAAAAAGCTGGAGGAAGCCTTTACCCAAAAGGGGTCCATATTTCAATTTCAATGAAAGAAGACTAACCATACTAACAATATACAATAAGTAGATTTACTAATACCCTACTAACAACATTTCAAATGTACCTAGAAATATGGAATAAATGGCTTTATTATTATTATTATTATTATTATACAGCTCATACTAAAGGGGAAGATTGAGGGGCGCCGTGGAGTTGGAAGAAAGCAACAGTAGTGGCTCAGAAATATACGGGACTGGAAAAAGAAGGGCTGGTGTACTTTTTTGCTTGGCGGAGGACCTTAGGGCTTTTGCCTTGGTGATCGTCAACGTCAGGGAGACCGGGCAAGGCACATGAAAGAAGAAGAAGCCATGCAGCTCAATTTTGGCTGAATGGCTTTGTCAATAAGCAGAATATGCGTTATTGGACAGCAACAAACCCATATGTGCTTCATGAGACTACATTGCATCCACAAAAAGTGTGCGTGTGGTGTAGATTACATGCCAGAGGTGTGATAGGGCCGCATTTTTTCGTTGATAAAAATAATCGCCATATTATGGCTCAATGGAATTCGCTATCGTGCCATGTTGGAAGACTATTTTTGGCCAGAAATGAATGGACTTGACAGCGATGTGGTTCCAACAAGATGATGTCATAACCGACACAGCTGACCAAACCCTTAATTTATTGAAAGGAAAATTTGGTAATCGCTTAATCTCGAGAAATGGTTCAGTAGAATTTCTTTCTCGCTTATGCGATTTGACGCCGTTGGATTTTTTCTTATGAGGTTACCTTAAGTCGAAGGTCTATGCCAACAATCCAACAACGTTAAAAGAGCTCAGGAACAATAAAAATGCTAAAATTCCGGCAGATATGTGTGAAAGAGTGATTGAAAATGAGATTCAAAGAATCAATCGCTGTCGTGTGCGTCATATGAACGATGTCGATTTCACACAAAATTGTAACATGTGTACTATATCTGGAATAAATTTCAGCCCGATATCTCAATTATTCTTTGTTTTATTTAAATTTAAAATTGTTATGTCCTTATTGAAAACCCCGGTATTTTAATATCAAATGCAGCGTATTTCATTGAATTTTTTTAGAATTTCATGTTGTCCAGTATTAAATAAACTCTGGCGAAAACACACAATGCAAATTTAAGTTACTAAACTGTCTTACTTTATTCTGCAAAATTTCCGCAAACTTGTTTACTGCCTCACTTTGTGAAATTGGTGAAAGTTACTGTTTGTTCATTTCGCACAAAATTAGTTTTCTTTGTGTAAATATTAGTTAGGAAAAAATAAACCCAAATAATAAAAAAATCCTTTTGGAAGTAAAAAAACATTATTATATAATTTTTGTTTATATTTCTGCATCATCACTAGAACATTTAATATCACTCGTAGTTACAGAATATTTAACAATTTGATGGAAGTAATAAAGTTTATGAAATTTTAAGCAGTGTGCACATAAACATTCGCTTTGATCCAACAATTTACTAATTAAATTTCTCCGTCCCAAAACAATTTCTTAATATAATATTTATGAAGTATCTATCGATTGTTTTACTATTATTATTAAATCATTTATTGTCCTCCACTCAAAGATATATACAATCTGATTTACACATTCAATACAAATATACATAAATGAAAGTAAATGGAGAACAAAAGGACTTTCTCAATCTTTCTCAATTTCTTCCATATCCATCTTCATAAGCATCAACATCTTCCATAAGCTTGTTTGTTTTCTTTGGGTAAACCTTACACCTACTAACACAGGAAAAATAAAGAGAAAATTATTAATGTCAATTTTTCTAAATGCTCACTCTCTTCCGAACACTGCATTCTTTACATTCGAACATATTTTTATACTGTTCAAAGCACGCTTGCTTTAACCCCATGGGAAGATTACTAATGGTGGATGGACGTTATTTGGTATGTTTACGATTTAAATTTCGAGGTATGGAGTATAGGTGGAGTCATCAAGCCCTTATTACGAATATCAATTGTATGAACGTCCATTCTCTAGGTTATTTTCTTATAAAAATACCTGGCTCAGATCAGGATTTTTTTAAAAAGATATGAAGCATAAAATTTTCAAAGTTTTTCGACATTAATCCGTTTGTATCGAATTTCTGTGGATATTTTTTGGCGTAGTCTTAGACCAAGTGCAAATCTGATACACCTATTTTGTGCTAGTTGTATTCTGGTGTAATCTGTCTTATTCATGAAACTAGTGTACAGCGATTTAGGGAACCTAAGTATTGACAAAACATAGGCACTCATTAGTTACCTTTTTTAAATTTAAAGATAGGAGAAGCCTAGAGGTATGCAACACTTTAAATTTTAAATAAGCACGTTTTAAATGACATAAACATTATAATCTGTCATCTATTAATAGTCCGAAATTTCTTCATTTAGTTGTTCAGCCACCGATAATGCGTGGTCATGGTCATTGCCGCTTGTTTCCTTTTTGAGGCACATACTATGATTTAATTCTTGCAGGGGTTAATAGTCCAGCGGTGACATTAGCCATACTTTTTAAGTAATCATCTATATATCCTTCAGAGAGTTGAATACTAATACTTCCCTCGGAAGGGAAAGTATATAATAACTGTATCTCACACTCACACTGATGAGACAGACCATTCTTTATTGATCCCAGCACAGAACCTTGTGGCGCACTGTCATTTACAACTATACTTTCGGAGATATCATTTTGTAAGTAACCCTTTGGTTTCTTCCGATCAAGAAACTAGTAAAAAAGTGTTTTTGGATATTCCTATATAATATAGAATACTAAGAGCCTATGATGATTCTCCGTATCAAAGGCTTTATTGAAGTCAAATAGTACCATTGTGGCTATGAAGCGCCCTTGCTATTTAATCAATTTGGTATATTAGTACTGTATTAGAGCTATGATCTTTTGTAAAATCAAAGTCGACGGAAAAATTTTATTTCCTTCAAGAAACTTCCTAACATGCAAGTCCAGAACTTTTTCAAAGATTTTGGAACTGGTTGGCAAAAGTCTAAAATAAACTATTGAGAAAAGTGTTGTAAATATCACATTCAGTTACCGGTTTTAGATTCAATTAATCGGACATCCTTAAATATATTGATAACTCAGAACGTTTGCGATTTGTTCGCTTGTTTTGTCAAAATATGTCAGGATTTAAATCATTGGCTCGAAAGTAATCATAAATTCCCAGAAATGGACAATTTCAAAATCTTGCATAATTGCACACTCGTCTCCAGGTAATTACATAAAGGCACCTCCCCGACAAAAACCCGTAGTATAAATACAATCAATCATCAATTTGCAATCCACTAGAAAATGACCTTCACCCGTCGAAACTCAGGTCTATTAAATGTTTCAATTTATATAACTGTATATATAATTAGTTATACAATATTTTTAGATATAAAGTGTGCTTAAAACATAGTGAATTTATCAATTCAGTCCTAATCTTATTAAAGAAGAATTGTTTATTGAAAACAAACGTTTACAAAAGGCTATCGACCAGTAGGTCTTTTCGCTCAGAAGTGTACATTTTAATAGGTGTTTTGAGTGTATGAGTTGTCGATGTCATGTCAAGGTCGAGGTTGTAGGTGGATATGCGGGGAATTGGAGGAAATTCTGTGATTAGGGATGAGGAGTTGGCATTTGGAAGGTTTTTGGGTGCTGTCCGTGAGTGCTTGAACTTTGTCAGTCGTTTTCTAAAGATCTTTATAGTGGAGTCTTATTATATTTACCATGTGCGTCATTCTTTACCTTACATTTTTTTTAATTTGGTGTATCCCAAGGTGTTTTTTTTGGCTTACTGCTATTAATTGATATTGATATTAATTGTATAACAAACGCATGGTGATCAAATAGATATATTATTCTATTTGTATTTTTATTTTAGCGTTTATATTCGGCACAATATAAATATCATCTAGCCTTAAAGGAGCCGCGCGGAAATTTCACTGCTGCGGCCGCTGCGACATCGCGGCGGAACTATTGACGTGCGTGGCGGCTTATATACATGTTCAGATCAACAGGCCCGATTCCGCTACGGCCGAAATTAGTTTCGATGACGCTGTGTTTTGACATGGGGATTACAGAGAAGTTGATTGAGTATATTATAAATCATCCTGTATTGTATGGCCGGCTAATAAAGACTATAAAGGAGAAACATCAGGAGAAATAACTAAGGTCTATAACTTAATATGGTCTATAAGTCCTATAACTTAAGGCCTATAACTTAATATGGCCTAATCACCAGAGCTCGGTTAGTACATGTTGGATAAGCAAGATGGTGTTAATAGCATGTTTAAAACATTCGTATAACTGCTTTGAAGCAATCCTATATCCGTTTTAGTGTGTTACTATAACACGGCTGTGCTTTGAGCGAATATTTTTCAAGCGAGTGTTTGTTCACAGTTGCCGGATCTAATTTTGTAAGAGTAAGTATCTGATTTTAATAATTAGATAGAGCAAGTAAGGAAGTTGTTATTGTGCCTGTGCAAAACATATTTACTCTGCCTTCCAATGACATAAACACTTAATTTTTCTACTAGACGTCTATTGATTTTGTAAAGAAATATGTTCTCGTGTAGGGAGGAATCAATATGGCCTACCTAAGTCATATTGGGCATACCTACATATGTGATTTATTTCCCATTTTTTCACTAGTTGGTTTTATTTTCAGTAATGAGTTCAGTAGTTGGCAAGAAGCGAGGTAAGTGAACTCAGGAAGGCCTTAAGAAAGCTTTAGAGACAATTACTGCGAAAAAACTGTCCAATTATAAAGCTGCAAAGGAATTTGGTATTTCCCATAGAACTCCTGGCCGGTATATATTATATTAGCTTTCAATGCCAAGGCTAAGTTGGGGCGAAAGTTTACAAAACAAAATGCTGGCTCAGTGCCCGAATTGTACAACCCAATAACAACTAAAATATTGAGGTTATGTGTATACAAATACTGTAAACAAAATAAAATAAAACATCAGTTTTCGGATAGAAAGCAAATTCCAAGCCATAAATGGGTGAAGCAATTTTAGAATGCAAACCCTAATATTTCTATTAGAAAATCTCAGCATACAGATCCCGCTAGGGCTCAGAAATTAAACAAATTTATTATTGGAAGACCATTGTGTGAAACAGGTTTTTTAAGATAATGTTATTTTTGGTAAACCTGAAAGACTTTTAAATATGGACGAGAAAGGCTGTAAACTCAATTTACACAAAGAACCCAAAGTTCTAGCTTAAAAAGGTGTTCGCAGAGTTCATATAATCGGAAATGTACATGGGGAAAACGGGGCGGTCGTCTCCTGCTCAAACGCAAGAGGTTGAGCAATTCCTCCCATGATACCGTTCAAGGGTAAACGAATGAAAGCAGAATATTCAGATGAATTACCACCTGCTTCGGTTTGTAGAATGATTGAGAAAGGTTCTATTACATCGAAATGCTTTATCGATTGGTTGCATCATTTTGGATGCTATAGAAATTCAGGTCATTACGTATTAATTTTTGCTGGAGCCAAAAGCCACTTGAAATTGTTGAGACTGCTGATCAGTAAAATATTGTCTTATACTGCCTTCCATCAAATACAACACATGAGCTTTATCCCCTTGACAACTCAGTGTTTCGGTCTTTCGTATATCATTGGCACCAACAAGTCATGCTGTACTGGCACAATTATGGCAATAGAACATTAACCAAACAACGCTTTCTAAAGAGATCAAGCTATGACACCATCAAACATCAAATCAGGATTTAGAGCTACAGGGCTATATCCTTACAATTCAAATTCAATTCCTGAAGATTCCTTTAATCCGAGTACAGCAACCAACTTACCTGTTCCTGAACCCCAGGCAACATCGACTCCGACAACTTCCACGCTACCAGGAACTTCAGGTTTGTCAACACCCAAGAGCTCGTGTCCTGTCCACGGAAAAAAAAATGATGAAACCGCCTTCATTAATTCTGATGAAAAAGATTCAACTGAGATAGTCGTACTGTTGAAACCGTTAAAAAATCCTGCAGAAACTAAAAGCTTGCGACCTGTATCATTACTATGTCATCTATTCAAGGTCTTCAAAAGATTGATACTGAATCGCATATCTGGTAAAGTAGATTAAAGTTTAATACCAGAGCAAGCAGTGTTTAAACTGGGAAGGTCTTGCTGCGCCCAAGTTCTAAACTTAACACAACATATTGAAGATGGCTTCGAGCGCAAGCAAATTACCGGTGTACCCTTTATAGAACTGACAGCGGCATATGAGCGCTACATGAACTGACAGCGGCAAAAGCAGTGAAGAAATTGTATCATCTTACCAAGCACTATTGCGTAGCTAGACTGGTGAAAACTCTTTTGCAGAACAGGCGCTTCTATGTTACACTGCATGGAATAAGTCGATGGAGAGACCAGAGGAACAGCCTACCGCAGGAAAGTATACTGGCGCATATGCTTTTCTACGTATACACAAATGACCAACCAAGCGACCAACAGACACGTCGCTTCATCTATGCGGATGACACAGCCATCGCCGCACAAGGGAAAAGCTTCGAAAAAGTCTATATACTAACTACAGTCTAAGAAAACATGGCACAGTACTTCTATATAAACCAGTTGAAGCCGTACCCCAGCAAAACCCAGGTAGGTGCATTTCACCTGAGAAATAAGGACGCACGCAAGAAGCTGAAAATCACATGGACAGAACATTAACTAGAAACATGCGGCACTCCAAAGTACTTGGGCGTAATACTGGTCCGCCCACTATCCTTCCAAAAACACTGCCAGAATACAAAGACCAAAGTTTGTGCTAGGGATAATATCATTCGGAAGCTCACTGGCACAACATGGGAAATGCCTCACGTGCTGCGTACGTCGGCCCTTGCTCTCTATTTCTCCGCTGCCGAATACGCGGCACTAGTGTGATACAACTCGGTTCACACAAGACGTGTGACATGTAACCGAGACGTGCAGAATTATAACAGGCTGCCGGAGACCGACACCTGTCGAGAAGCTGTACCATCTATCTGGTATTGCCCCAGCACACGTCAGATGCAAAGTAGCATCCGAAACAGAGTCGCAGAAGCAGGTCGAAGATAGGCGGCACCCTCTACACGACCAACAACCAGAAAGGCGGCGTCTCAAATCAAGGAAGAGTTTTCTCCAACATACGCAAATGCAGACATGCCCAAAACAACGCCACATAGAACTATGAAAAGAACACCACCCAAACCTGAACAACTTTTAACATAAGTATGCGAAATGGAAATCACTGAACAAACTAAGAACAGGAGTGACGCTTTGCAAATCGAACAGGATGAGATAAGGAATGCCTGTGGATGCCGAACTGTATGCGCGGGGAGCTTCAAAGCGACTATTCAGGCTGTGTTCCGACTTTATTAAGTTTAAAAATAAAGTCAATTAGAGATGAATTTGTATGACTAATTCTCATCTGATCACTCATTATTTGTTTATTATTTCCCCATTTTCTTGGAGCTAACACATATAATATACAATACGTTCTATTTGATTAAATATCTATAATGATTAATGTTTGGGGTTTTTGCTGCTCATCAATGTATTATTAATTGGCATATAGTGGTTTTATTGATTTTACTACTTAATTACTTGAGGGTTAAAATATTTCAGTATTAATTGACTGAAACTCTGACAAAGCCACAAAACATGATTGTATAATTTCCGTTTCATGTTTCCATGTTTCACCCCGTTTATACTCTGTTATTAAATTAAATTAACTATTGTAATGTACAGAATTCGCAATAATATCTTCTATTTAAAAAATTTAATATTCGCAATAAAAAACGATTTCAATCGATTTCTATTTAAGCGTTTGATTAAATATCAAATGCAGCTAGCCATTATCTTGTCATACATGTTGTTCGTTTTAGACACGAAGAAAAAAATCGTTTTTCCACACAAATTGTTAGTTTGTTCATGCGCGTAATTCCATTTACACAATTCTTGTATTCGATGTGAAATTCATTACGGGTTGATGAATAACGAATTTCGTTTAATAAGGGCGGAATGTAGAGGTGACTGAACAAAAAAACGGAACGAGAAATGAATATTTGAACAAAATAATTTATTATTTATAAAACAAATCGATTCTCACGCAGCGTTGGGCGCGTTTCGACAAAATGTGTTTGTTTGCGTTAATTATTTCGCAATTTATATTTATTAACGTCAATGGGGCTTTCGCAGGATCAACATAATAAACACAATTAGTGAACAATTTTGTTTAATAGAGTTTTAAATTCGAATACAAATAATTTAATAAAACGTATTTATAGAATACATTATTATATTATTTTATTGTAAAAATATACCTTATTTGCTTTAGTGGCAAACGGTCGGTAAATACTCGTACAAATGTTTTATTTTAAATAGAAAATAGTTATTTATTATACAGCGGATAAAATTTATCTTCATTTTATCCGCGGGTGTAAACTTTTATTCAATTTGACTTTTTATTTCACAAGTTAAATTCAAAGAAAAGTTCCATTTTCTTTGTTTGTTTTTAGAAGAAGCATATCGTCCGGCATGCAAAGAAGAATAATCAAAGGGAAATGACTCCATCAGTCAAAGACTCAATGCAAGTGTAGCGGCAACGAGCCGTTCCATTTTTATTTCTTAGTTTTCTACGAGAGAATTACAATAATTATCCCAATAATTTCGGACAATTTCCGAAAATATTTTATTAGGGTCGGTAATGTAATCCTCGAGCAGATAAAGAAATATTTGTATTTTTAGTTTTACGAGGGCATTACGGTGATAACCGAAATATTTTCAAGAGTTCGGATTTCGGATTTCCAAGAATATTTTATTAGGGTCAATGGTGTAATCCCCGGGGAAATTACGACAAGATGTTTTTCCCGATAATCGGAAAGCACTAAAGCGACAAATAGCCGAAAATAGAAAAATAATCACCCCCAGATGAGGGACCAGTACCTGGACATAATATAAATACCTGGACCCTCGAAAAACAAACAGTCAGGCGCAACCAACCAACGAGTCCAGTTCAGTCCAGCCAGTGGACTCAGACACACCAGTCCAGCCAGTGGACGCAGTCAAGCAAGACAGTCAGCAAATCGACTCCGGTCCAGTTCAAAGAGTTCCGTCCATACAGTTAGGCACAAACAGTCAGAAAGTCGACTCCAGTTCTGTTTAACAGTGAGGTGCAACCAACCAACGAGACCAGTTCAGTCTAACCAGTGGACACATTCACACCGGTCCAGCCAGTGGACCCAGTCAACTAGACTCAGCCAGCAGCTAGTTCAACCAGACCGGCCCAGTTCAGAGAGTCCAGCTCCAATAATTCCCTCACAAGTGTTTGTATCTCTTGTACATCTCTTGTACCTCTGCAAACCGTGAGTGATACATTATTCTACCGCGTATCATACCACACATGCATTGGAGGAAGGAAGAGTACAGAAAGTTGGAGGCTCTTCAAAAGTATGAGAGGAGGCCGAACAAATCACATAATCTTACCTATAACACCTGAAAATGGAACCAATACTTTGAAGATATGCTGACAGAAGACATACCTCAATTTAAAGACTTCCAAAACGAAAATCAGGAAATATTTATACAAGGATCCATAATCAGAATAACTCTGGCAGAGGTTAAAGAAGTCTATAAACATTTAAAAAACGGAGGAGCCCCAGGACCAGGTAATATTACTAATGAACTTTTAAAATTTGGCACAGATAAACTATACGGGGTATTAAGAAATTTATTCCAAAGGCGCCTCAACACACACGAGGTACCCATAGAATGGAAGACATCACACCTATACACGATATACAAAAAGGCGACAGAAACTGCGACAACTATCGTGAAATAGCCGTTCATCATCATCATCAGTAGTGCTACAGCCCTACAGGGCCTCTACTTTCTCCAGCCTCGTCCGCCATCCTTTCCGGTCTGTGGAACGGACCTTCGAGTCAGCTGTACCAATTTTTCTGGCATCCTCAGAAACGCCGTCTTTCCAACTCAGCTTTGGTCTCCCTCTGCCTTTAAAGCCGGTTAGTATGGCCTCAAAGTTTCTTCGCGTTGGCACATTGTTGTCATAGCGTGCTACATGTCCTGCCCATCTTAACCTGCCAAACTTGATTGTTGTTATTATGTCTCCGTTTACTGACCCTCTGTATAAGTTATAAAGCTCAACGCTCCAGACGTTATCCTCTTGGACAGCACCATAAATCCTTCTTAGGATTTTTTTAGAAATGTTCAAATCGTTCAAATGTTGATTGTAATGTCTCATCTGCTTTTGTTCGGGTCCAAGTTTCCAAACCTTAGATTAAAATTGGTACAATTAAAGTGTTATGGATTCTGACCTTTGTGCTTCTCGAAAAGCTCGATTTACGTAAGTATTTTGACAGCCCAAAATAACAGCGACTGGCAAGCATTGTGCGTTCTTTTATTTTTTTGCTGACATCATGACTCGGGTTTATCAAGGCTGAGATATACGAACTCATCCACTGCTTCGATGTTATATTCTCCAATTGTGATATTTTGATCCGCGTCTCTCGCCCGGTGTTCTTTTGTGGCAGCCATAACCTTTGTCTTATTTGCATTTATTTGTAGTCCCATATATTTTGCGGCATTCTCAAAATTTATAAAGATTTCTTTTGCTTTTCGAAGGGTATGACTGCGCCTGTAATGACTTGTTAAAGATAGTACCGATAGTATCGGAATAGCCGTTACAAGCGCTATACGTAGAGTCTATGAAAAAATCTTAAAGGGCAGGATGAAAAAAGAAAACGCAGATATCGAGGCAGAAGAACAAGCCTTAGAGCAGGAAAATCCACAGTCGACGACCTGTTCACGCTAACTCAAATTTTATAAAAGAAAGCAGCACGAAATCAAGAAGTACTCCTGCACCTAGATCTGACAAAATCCTACAACAGTGTTTTAACCTTTAGTAAAACTTTGGGAGGCTCTACAACATAGCAACATAAACACCGAAATAATGAAAGCTGTGAAGTCTTTATACGCGGGCTACACATCCAGAGTCAAAACCAACGGAGGATTAACATCTGGATTCACAGTAACCAAGAGTCTTAAACAGGGTTGCTGTTAAAAGTCTACGACACTGTTCAAAATTTACTTGCAATACACGATGAAGACAAGGAAACGGAAATGCAATAGCATGGGAATACCAACGGATGCCCAATTAGTTATAGCACAAGATATAGATGACATGGGATATATGAGCCGAAAGCTCATCGAGGAGTATGGAAAATGGGGTCTGGATGTCAACCTTACAAAAACGGAATATATGTGCATAGGAGGACAACAAGTAAACCTACAACTAGTAGGGACAGATCATTAACCAATGCAATATATACAAATACCTAGGAATGAAAATATCTAAAGAAGGGACACTAGACAAAGCAATATCGGACAGATACGTTCAGGGAAGAAGTGCTACTTCTATGCTGAATAGTATTCTATGGCACAAAACCATTACAAAAGATAATAAAAAAGGATATGCAACTCAATCGTGAAAAGCATAATAACATATAGCTTGGAGGTATGGCCGATAAAAGAAAAAATAAAAAGAAAGCTAAAAGCCACAGAAATGAACTTCTGCAGAAGAGCGGCGGAAAAATCCAGGAGAGATAGAGTCCCAAATGAATCCATTAGACAAGAAATGGGAATACAACACGACATTATTCATGACATTTCAACTAATGAGATAAACTGGAATCCACAAGGAAACCGAACACGAGGAAGACCGCGCAGAAGCTGGAGAAACGGATGTGGACAAGGAAATTCGAGAGACGGATCTGCCATGATTGTGTTGTTGTCATGACAACAATAAAATTGTTCACCCGTGCGTCAAAATTTTGTTTAGAGTATTGTGCTTAATTAATTTGCGTTTTATTAACCCTTTCACTGCCATGTCAATTTTAAGGAAAAACACACAGTTTACGCCAAAAAAAGGCCAATATTTATAAAAAGCCAGTAGTTATGCAACCCCTTTCACATAGATAAGTCACTTATTGTTCAAATGTCACTGAACAAATAAGGAGGCAAAAAAACATGATTTTTGGAAATTTTCTTAAAAATATTTATAGTAAAAAATATTTAACGATTCGAAATCTAACAAGACTGATTTGCAAAAGATTCAAGTATTTTCTAAAAATAATTTCACCCATCTGCCGCCTCGAGGGCGGCTTGGCGAATTTTTCAAGTTTGTTCACTTTTTCACCCACAACTCTGACAGTTTTCGTCGCACGGACGTGGTTCCAGAGTCGGTGTGTCCGGAACGTGGCCACACGTCCGACTGTCGCATAACTATTCGATATTTTTACTTAAAATTTTTGGGAAGCGCGAAAAACTTTTTCTTTAAAAAAAATTTCTTTTGGTCCCAATTTCTCCGTAATTAAAATTTCTTCGTAAAAGTGGTAATTTTTGTAAAGCAAACTTTTGAAGTCACTGTGGGGAAGCGTTCGGCTTGAATCGCCAGGTCATCATGCATCCCCAGCTTTCGTCCTCTGTCCTGCCGCGCCCCTGCAGAGAGGGACCCAGGTCGCCGATTGGGTTCGTTCTCCTCAGAACACTTGCCCGCAACTATTCCGGCAAGCTTTTAAACTGCAACCACTTTTTGCGAATCTGCAGTTTAAAGAGCAAAATGCGCCAGGACCAGAGGCATTTTGCGGTGGTACCTAGAACATCCGAACTAATTGACGGATCGGAACGGGACCGGCGCCGTTCGATATTGCAAGAAACTAATGACGAGAGTAATACGTCCATATTTTTGTAGCCCCACGGTAAATGTTCTGGATTCTTCAGTGGATTGTTGAAAGGTCTTTTGGCTTTTCGTACCCGTAATTGAACATCGCGGAATCGCGTCGCGACGCACACTTATACCTGTTAATCTGCACAGAGAAAAACTTGAATGTTGATATGGGGCACCAGGAAGTCGCATTTTTGACATTCCAAGTTGAGCGGCACGTGGGCCCCGCCAAGACGCGCATTTTGGTAATGACGCCGCGTCGTCCGCCAGAGTTTGCAACGTATCGGCTCCCGTTCGCCGGAAGGTGCGGTCATTCTAACCGCTGCAGTTTCGCCGTTTCTCGGCGCAGCGACTCGAAACTGCGCACGTTTGAATCGGAACGGATTCTCGCGCCTCTTTTGTATTTAAGGGTTCGCGATCCGAACTGTCTCGTCTCGAACTGCCGACGTTGGAAAACATCACCCTTTGATTGCACGGTTTTTTACATTTGCCGCCCGCCGCTACGCGTATCTATGGTACCATTCTCGGTTTCCTGCGTCGCTACCTTCGCCCGGTGCGTTCGAAATGCTGAAAAAAATCCGCAACCCTATTTGCGAGTTCGACGGTCATCGGCTAGAATTTGCGTGCGCATCGCCCAGGATAGATGCGGGAAATAAAAAACAGATCCGCACTTCAGTAGGGCCCCCGGATTCGGAAATATCTTCATAAATGTACAGGGTGCACTGTAGAAGTGCACCCTCAAGTTCGCCGCCGTCTGCTTTCAACGTGCCGTTGCGGATTCGCGATTTTTCGACGCAGTTCTTTAGATTGAACCTTTGGCTTTGTGGCAGTGTAACCGGCGCCGCCGCCGGGCGTTATGGACGAACAAAAAGGCGAGATTTCTCGCCTTTTTTTCAACCCGCCCGCAAACCATCAAGACGTGGTCTGTCCAGAAAACTGACACCTTCACCGTGTAGTCTTTTTTTGTAGCCGGGGCGATTTAACAAAAAATCAAGTCGGGAAATTTTGCGACAAATTTTTTGAAATTTCTTAAACTTAATTAAGTTTAAGAAATTCTTAAACTTAAAATAATTAAATAAAAAATAATTTCATCATTTCATCACTAGTTGGACCTGCTAAAAAAAAACCCCGGCTACACCGCCCGGGACGGCGCTGTATAAATTCATGGCCCCGGGTCACATCTCCCGGAATGGCGGTGAGAGGGTTAATCATAAGTGGATACATCCGAAGAAATATTGTTAGATGGTGACGTAATTGCAAAAAGATTACTCCCGCAGAAATCAAGAGATTTATACATAAAGATGTATAATAAGTTTTGTGAATGACGATAAAAAAAAAGAACATAAGCGAAGTCAATATTTCGGGTTATGTTTAATGAGTCCGTAAGTGAGTCAATTTTGTCATGGTTACTTGGATAGAATTTTGTAATGGATACTACTGCAAGGCTGTCCAACCAGTCGATCGCGATCTACCGGTCGATCGCGGCGTGATTATCAGTCAATCTTTAGTTTTCTTAGGCTTCTATGTACTTACATAAAAATAAATTTCGATGAATATAAAGTAAAAATTAAAACACGGTTCTCGCTAGCCTACGTTCAAATGTTGCTTCATGGACCTCAACTCGGCCGCATCCCCACCAGTACAACAGCTTCCGTTGACGCCGATACGCAAGAAAAACAAAAATACGCAGCTATTTTGAGCCTTACCACGGCTTATATATAAAATGTTCGCTGGCTTCCACGATAGCAGGCTTAGGTTACTGGTGTTTAGAACCATTATAACTTTTCTGTCCTGTGTTGTTTAGTAGCTGTTTACAACTTTCATGATTGTATAAAAAAAATTGTGTCCGTGCGTACATAAATAAACATACTCAATATATTTACTTAATCCTAAAATTTATACATAAAGGTAAGTTGTTAAAAAATCTGTACAAAATATATTTATATTTAGGCCTATTCATCAGTCCAACAAAAAAAAGCATATCATTACCACGATGAATGGGAATATGAATATTTTTTCACCATGATAAAGATAAATGTTGCTGCTTATCGCAATTATCTGCTTAGGCAATATCGAAAGACATTTTCGTACAATGCACTCCAAATATGAAGCAGAATTTCCAAGAAATACTGACATACGCAATGCAAAAAATAATGCTTTCAAAGAGAAAACTTTTTACGTCTTCTAATAACTCTAGAAACCACATGAGAAATCGACTTCTTATGAGGCAACGCACATTAGTGTGCAGCAAAAGTTCGTTATCATTATCCTCATTTTCTAATCTAAACAAACGTCTTTGAAGGGCACTGCCACGTATAGAATTTTAAAGACAGTTTCCATGACATTGTGTGCATTAAGTCGCTTTGAGCCTAAAACTAGTTGTTGGATAATGCAGTGATATGCTAAAAATTGTGGATAATTATCATCTTGGTGGCATAAAGCAATAAAACCATTCACCATCCGCACCATCCGTCGAAATCAAAAACAATTAAATGCTGGTCTATATTTGCAGCAAAACTTGTTTGTAAAAGCTATTGATAAACCACTTGGAATAACCGTTGCATCTTAGAGAGTGTGCCATTTAATAACAAAAAAAATTGATGGAAGTGATGGAAAAAGTGATGGAAATTTGATTAAAGAATCGTTTTTACGGCTGCAGAATCACTTTTCTCAAATTTAAAAAACAAAAAAGAGATTATTGATCAAATTACAGATTTACAACTTTCGAGAAATACAGTCTCGAGAAGAATTGAAAAATTAAGTGAAGATATATTTGTCAATTAAAATAGGACATAAATATATGCGTATCCTCTTCTTTACAATTCGATGAATCGACTGATGTGACGGACTCAAAATTAGTGATATTTATCCGGATGGTATTTGATGCTTGTACAGTAAAAGAAGAAATACTTAAATTAATACATATGCACGGAAGGACGAGAGGGGAAGACATATTTAGAGTTTTTATTTAACTTTGTGATTGTGATATTTTAACTTTGTGAAAGAAACGATGTTTCCTAGTTTTAAATTGTTTTCGATTACGAAGGATGGTGCTCCATATATGACCGGTTGCAATAATGGTTTTATTGCTTTATGTCACCAATATGATAATTATCCACAATTTTTAGCATATCACTGCATTATCCACCAATTACTTTTATGCTCAAAGAGACTTAATGCACACAATGTCATGGAAACCGTCTTTAAAATCTCATGATCACCTTCGTGGCAGTGCCACACAAATCTATACGTGGCAGTGCCCTTCAAAGACGTTTGTTTAGATTAGGAAATGAGGATAATGATAACGAACTTTTGCTGCACACTAATGTGCGTTGCCTCATTAGAAGTCGATTTCTCATGCGGTTTCTAGAGTTATTAGAAGACGTAAAAAGTTTTCTCTCTGAAAGAGGTGACAGTTACCCGCAGTTAACAAACAAAGAATGGTTATTTGATATGTCATCTTGGCAGACTTTAGCTCATAACTATACGATTTGAATCTTGAACTACAGGGTAAAGGCAGAAATGTATTAGACATAATTCAGCAAATTAAAATACTGTTGAAAGCGAATTTAAAAGATAAAAAATTCAAGCATTTTCCAAGCATTGCAAAATATTTTCAGACATTTCAGATATCTATCACATATCTATCACATCTTCAGATGTCTATTTCAGACATCTTGACCCTGCTCAATTCAACCATAACTAAATGATTCTCGAAATTGAATTTGTTGAAAAACAATTTCAGACAAGATTTGAAGATTTTGGTAAGACTGAAAATATTGTACTATTTTCTTCAAATGTGTTTCAAAAGGATATCAACATTTGAAGAAGAAATTGCATGTCAAATATCTACAATATTTTAAGCAAATCAGTATAAACTACAATAGGGAATATGCATGTTTTTTTTATATTTTTAATTCACTGTTTACACCGTTATTACATTATAAAAAATATAAATACAGCTTAAAAATGCTGTAATTAAGTTTAAAAAAATATTTAAAATTGAAAAAAAATTTGAGCTGTTTAAACGAAGCCATTTTCGCGCAGTCTGTTGATGACGTCAAAGATTAGTGATCTTTGACGTCACCAACAGATCCTTTGTTGACTACAGCTGTTTTCATTTTTAACTTGACGTTTTTGACGTTTATTTTCTAACCAAAAGACTGCAATGACATACTAATGTAAAAAATACGGACTTGTTTATATGGGACGTTACATCACTTTCGTTTTAACCAATGGTGTTGCGTTTTACAAATTCAAGTTTCCCTCGCTTAATTTGCACTTTTATTTATTAATTTAAAGTATTTAAAAAGATATTAATTAAAACAATAATGGTTTAGTTCAAATGTCAATAAAGAATCGGAAAAAGACAATATTTGAACCAAATTTAAATTTCATGCATATTCCCTATTGGAAATAATAATAATTAACTTTAAAATTATTTGTATTTGAAATCCAAAGATTGTATTTGGAAATACACTAAAGAGAAATACCCAATCTTGACAAATGCGGCACAAAAATTGATGACTTGCTTTAGCTCGACGTATTTGGCGCAATCCGCATTTTCTGATATGAATGTGTTAAGATCAAAAATAAGAAATTCTTTAACTGATGAACATCATGATCAATGTTTACGATTCTCTCTTTCATCATTTGATCCCGCTTTTGAAGATATTGCCAAATCCATGCAATGCCAACGATCTCATTAGTATTAATCTTATGTTAGTATTTACTATACTCCTAATTTTGTTATTTTATATAAATTTTAATTACTTTTATACAAATTTTTTATACAAATTTCAAATATTATATAAATTTCAATACCTTTTGTTCCTGTTGAAATGCTTAATAAACATCATATAAAATATTCTTTCAGTCATAAATATGGACGAAAATATGGACAAACATAGAGAGGTCAATAATTGCAAGTACACAAACGATAGTGGGGAAAAGAAAGGCTAAAGGAAGGAACTCGTGGTACGACAAGGACGCGCTGCAAGACCGAAATAAACACATTTGGGATAAATACAGACAAACAAGAACAGCAGCACGGAGAACATTTAGAGTCAAAAAAAGAACGCACGAACAAAAAATACTAGAAGAACTGGAAACAAGTCGAACAAATAACCAAACTAGGAATTGTGTTCAAGAAGTGAGAAACATTAAAGGAGGACTAGTGACAGATAAAAACGAGGTGTTGGAGAAGCTACTTCGACCAATTACTCAACGCGCAGCAGGACCAAGGAAGAGGTAGGGTCACATACTACACCGCATATGCACTGGTCGAGGTGCCAACTCTTGAAGAAGTAACGAAGGCGATCATGAGAATAAAGAATAAAAAAGCGCCGGGTAAGGACACAATACCGGCAGAGTGTCTCAAATATGGAGAGAAACTCTTATCAAATACTTCCACACCCTCATACTCCAGATTTGGAAGGAAGAGAAAATACCAAGTAGTTGTAAAGAGAGTGTCATCGTGCCCCTACACAAAAAGGGCGACAAACTACAATGCTCCAACTATCGGGGAATATCATTAATATATACGGGATATAAGGTGTGGTCTTTGGTACTACTCGAAAGACTAAGTCCTTATGTTGAACACCAGCTAGGCGACTAACAAAGATCAGCATGGGAGGCTCCAAAAGTGCAGTACGGATCGGGGGAAAGTTGTCAACCTTTTTTACGATAAATAATGACCCGAAGCAGGGAGACACCATCTCCCCACTCCTCTTTAATACAGCTCTGGAGAAGGTAGTGAGGGAGGCAAAAACGGAGCCACAGCTATTTAGAAATCGGGGCCCGCGTCTTATATTGGCCATTGCGGATGACATAGACATCATAGGAAACACAACCAGGAACATTAAAGAAGAGTTTCAAAAAATAGAATCTGCAGTGGAAAATATGGGCCTAAAAATAAACGAGAGTAGAACCAAGTACATGACTACATCAAGGACTGAACGTAGGAATACGATAGGACAAAATGTGACGATGGACCAATACAACTTCGAAAGAGTCCAGGAATTTAAATATGCTGGACAAATATGTCGGACAATGATATGGCCAAAGAAATTAACAACAGAATACAAAGTGCCAATCGATGTTGTTTTGCATTGCAAAGAATAAATAAATCAAAAAATGTATCTCGGACGACAAAAATAAGAATATACCACTCCATTATGAGACCGATTATGACTTACGCGTGTGAAACCTGTACAATGACAAAAAAAGAACGAAAACACACTGAGAGTTGCAGAGAGAGAATTACTACGGTACATATACGGGCTTATAAGGGATGAAACTACACAACAGAACCGCAGTAGGAAAAACAGGGAAAAAGAAGAACTATATGACCACCTAGACATTGTAAGAACGATAAAAGCGGAAAGACTGAGATGGGCCGGCCATGTAAAGAGACAGGAGGATGGACGAGTTGTTACATTGGTATAGGAACAGGCCCCTACCGCGAGAAGACCACTAGGAAGACCGCGACTACGGTGGAAGGACAACATAGCATCAGATCTTAGATCTCAAATATCATGGAGCGGAGGAGCTAATAATGGACAGAGTCAAATGGAGGAGAGTTGATGAGTCAGCAGAGACCCACCATGGGTTGTAAGAGCTACATAAAGAGGGAGAGTCATAAATTTAGGGCTTAACACTCAAACATTCAAAACTAAAAACGAAAAACACGTTTTGCTAAAGTGAGAAAACGTTTAACTAACACGTTTGCTAAAGTGAGATAAGTTACTGACTAAAGTGAGATAAGTGATTTATAAAAGTACACCGAAAAAAAAACATTTTCTTAAATTCGTTGGCAATCAATTTATTAATTGGCGAAAAGTGTAGCCCTTAGAATAAGAATCTACATAAAAAAATTATTTCCGGTTAACGTATTAGGTTATTTTTAAAAGAAAAACAGTTTTTAAATAGCAATATGTTACGCATTTTCTCAAAAAATTTCCCCCCCATGAAAGAGGAGGGGGGTGGGGCTTGTATTCCATGATCCATGACCCCCCCACGGCCCGTTGCGCGTTTTGGTTAATCTTGGCAACAAAATATACAAAAAAGTAGATCGACACTACAAAAAGGTTGGACAGCCCGACTGCATAGGTGCTCTACTGCATAGGTTCTCAACCTTATTTTGCCCACCGCCCGCCCACTTTGAAAATATATTTTTTTCTAGAGCCCCCCATTTTTTTTTACTTACAATTTGTAATGAATCTGAAACAGTTATTGCCACGATTAAATTAAAACGTGCAATATGATATCGTCCTAAGATAGGTTATATGACCCCTATCCTATTTCTCAGTTTAAAAAAGTATGTTTCAATGAGAACAATTAAAACGCAGACTTATTGTTAAATAAATTGAGAAGTTTTTTATTAACATTCAAAAGACATTGAATTTATAACTTATCTAATGAGAAGGTTGAATTTGATGCATTTTAAGGAGTTTGTTAATATCAGGTTCGATTTTACTTAAAAACAACCGCAAATCGCCGCGCCGCGTTCAGTAACATTGTGCCACTTTCTCTTTGTAGTTACCAGTGTTGCTACAGCACTAAATCCACTTTCGGCTAAATAGGACGATGGGAATGTTATCAGAAATCGTTGAACAATCGACCACAATCCTGGGTATAGTTGCGAAATCGGCTTCTGCAGCCAAAATTCTTGGGAAGTTATTTTAATTATATTTATTTGAAGTCTTGATTAAAAGTTTCGAACAGTATTTCAAAAAATTTACAAACCTTTTCACAAAACAATGCGAATTATTTTCCTGTGAAAATTTGCGGGATTTGCATTGGGATTGAAACTCACCTGGAACAAAGAAAAATATAATTAAATCGATTATTAATCAATGGAAATGTTGGTTTAGTCGGCGAGGTTTACAGATTATTGCAATTAATGTTTTTACGTTAAATCAGTTTAATAACCCAGCTTCACACATTCAGGCTCATTTCAAACTCGAATTGAAAAAATATAGTATATTAAAGAACGAGTTCAGTAAGCGCGATTTTACAGCACGCGTCTATGTTTGGACAAATTCGAAGTTCTAATGGACAAGTGCTGAAAAACGCCTTACGAACAAGTTTTTTATAGTATTTTTTCTATTAGGCGCCTTTTACGCCATTTCTAAATTAAAAAAATCGCCGATACATATTGAGAAAATTGTATCGCACTCGCCGAGTCATAACTGCACGCGTATGAGTGCTGTTATGAGTCCATTACAGACGCAAAATAGAAAAAATATATTATATCTTCTATAACAACATTAAAATTTCGTTGTGGACGCCGATGGGTCTTCTCAATAACTCGAGATTATTGAGAAGACCCATCGACATAGATATATTTTAGATTTTAACGTAGATTTTAACGATAGTCGCTGAAATAAAAACGGTGAAATATTTGTTTTAAGCTTTGTTTAAGATTTTTCAATAACAATAATAATTCGTACATTTTCCGAAGAAGAAATACAAATGAAAACTAGTAATAATTATTTAGGTTAAGACTTTTCTTAGAATATGCAGATGAATTACTTGTACTTGAACCCTGTAGGTAATTATTCTAAAACAAGTTTAGACAAAAAGGAGAATTTTATAAAATATTTTGATGAATGTAAAACAATTGCAGAATCAGCAGAAATAGCAAGTATTAATAAAAACAACGCTAAGTCTATAACCAGACGTTAGAAGGATGGATCCGAGATGGTTAGACGAAATCGTGGTGGAAAAAGGAATAGTGAATAATCTGAAGAGATATTAAATTATTGAAGAAAATCCACCGATTACTTTAAAAAAATATGAAATTGAAGATATTCGAAACATCTGCATCTAATGCATTAAAGCTTTAAAAATAACATTGAAAACCTTTGCGATTAGTCTGGACCGTTTAAACTCTACATCAATAATTGGACAACGTAACAATTATGCAATTTTATTTTCAAAATATGCTCCACAAACACAGGAGAATAAAAGTTTCATTGTTGAATCCCGTTTCAATGACCATCTCTGGCAAAATAAAGCTCTATCGAAGACAAATACTGTAGTTCTTGTTCCAATATAGTTCCAACAGTAAGAGACAGAAATGATTCATAGTGCAGTCATCTAGGCATATCCACCCAGAATCTAACGGAAGAAGCTGGATTTTTGATAGACCTTCATTTTAGCATTACAAATATTGTCTCAAAAGTCACGTATGCCAACATGTGAACGTCCTTAAGGTTGGATTCCACTGAGGCAACTTTTTAGGCAACATGTAGCTTGCGGCGTTGACGTATGCCACGCAAGTCTTTCCATTGAACGAACACGATGGCACAAGAAAAATGTCTATTTGTGGCATGCTACGTGTCGAGTATTGTTGCCGTGACGCATGCGTCTACTCTCGACAAAATTGAACGTGTTGAACGGTGTCGTCTCTATCCAACAGCAATCGGATCGGGCAAGTTGTAGTATGCGATATGGACTGGAATACTGAAAGAACCACAACATTCATTGAAGATTACCAAAAATTGTGGAATATTAAAATCAGTGAATATAAAGACAATAAAATTAAAAATGACAAGTTAAAGGAGTTGGCTATTAAACATAATTGTACTCCTCCGAGAAGGAAATAAAGTGCAATAAAAAAAGAGTGAATCCCCAAAGAAATCAATCCCCAGTCCCCCAAAGAAAATCAAACTTGTTCGCGTTTGAGCTTCTAAGCTTGTTTTTTTTGCCAGAAGTTGACTTACCTAAATCAACATTTTCTAAATGCTTGGCTCAGATATCCGAAACAGATACATAAGTGATGGATAGCTATCACCCGTAGCCAAATATCTCAATGTCACTAATAAAGCGCTGACTAATAAAAGTGAACAAAGCTGTGCTGATGAGAGATAAATCTCGAAACGCGTCCACAGATGGCTATCCACTTAAGGTATCGGAAAGACATGATCTTAAAAACATAGTTATTCTTATGGTTTTTGTTGAGTGCCACGAAGGTGGACTGAAAGCAATAGAATGCCTTACAAATTTCACATGAAATTTGTTTTTGTAGTCCTAAAAAGACTCAGTAATTGTTATAGAGCTTCGTACAGTCTGAGGTGTTATTGCATGACGAAAGTTGCTTGCTGTATCATGCTTTTTTATAGTAGGTGAGATTTTATCAAGCAAGTACTCAAAATCCTCCTTGCTCTCGATAGCCCTTTGTATAAAGTATACAATAAATATATTCTTTCTCTCTCTCTCCTCCTTGCTCATTCGTGTAAAATTTCGAAATAAAGTTTCATCGTCAGCAAGCAAGTTGTTGTATAAATATTGTGTTTCTTCAACATCAATATATAGCTGTCTTCTCCACCACCGTGGTGACCTTCTTTTTTTCTTACGATTCAAAGCTATTACCAAATATGCAGCCGCTGCAGCTTTCCGTAAAGACACGCTGCACCAAACTGAAGTTACCTAAATCGAATCACTTTAGACGCATGCTACAATCATTTGCAACGACAAAGCGCATGCGACATGGGGCGACAAATTCCGCATGCAACATTATTGAATTCTGTGCCACATAGTCGCACACGTATAATCTAGCAACACTAGACAACATGTATCATGCCTCATGTCGTAGTGTTGCCTCAGTGGAATGCCGCCTTTAGATATTCAAGGTAAAGGTCGCAAACATCTGTTATATATCGTTTTCTCTGCAACCTATCGTAATTGCTTTATTATGAAAGTTGTAGAGAATAAAATTTCATTTGAAACCTTTTTTTATACGTCGAACTGTTTTTGAGATAGAGGGCGTAGAGTGTGGAGCGCTGATGAGCAGCCATACGTACCTTAGCGCAAGGTAAATCCTGAATTCCGTTATTCCATATTATGCAGTTTTTTTTACTAAATTATTTATTAAATATTACATAAATAACAATTTAATACCTTACACTTATATTTCTTTTAAATCAAATAGTCATAAAATATCATAAAATAGTCAAAAAATATCATCTTTGACATACAAATAATTAAATAATGAAGTAAATCATTCTAAATTTAGTTTAATGCTATTCTAATTCAGCCACATGAATGGGGTTGAGTACTGCAAAACGAATGTTGGAAGTAGTTGTTTCAACATGGGATTTGTCAAAGTCTTAATAAGACTAAACATTATAGAGCTACGAATTATAAATATTGAATATATTTATATGTTCAAGCTACATTTTGTCTATTAATAAGTGCATATGATTGTATTTATAATTGGTATGGTTTCACAAATATTCAATAATGATTTATTATTATGAATGATTATCCCCAGGCAATTGAACCAGTAAGTATTGGTGTAGAATTTTTTAAATAGTAGAATTTTATTTTCTTGCTTTGATTTCTGCAAAATTGTCTATTATATCGGTTCATTTATAGATATGGGGGACACGGAAATTGTCTCCATGTAGATTACATTTCATTCGAAAAGCATCCCCTGGTAGCGACAGAATGTCCACTAATCCATCCAAAAACCGGATCAAAGTACAACATGAAAGAGCTATTTGACATTTGACCGGACATGTCAAGAAGAATTATTATGTCATGCCACAATTTATTTTATAGAGTTGAAATTCGTCAAGTGGCGCGGCACTATTCAATTATGGAGGTTTTATTTAAAAAGTTAACTATTTGTGTAACAACTGGTCCCAGAAAAATTGTTCGAATGTATTTAGTTCGAAAGAATTTTGTTGAAAACAAAAATGTTCGAATGGTAACTTGTTCGAGTGGAAATTTGTTCGAGTGGGTTTGTTGGACTATTCCTATTAATTCGTACGTACCTATTTTAATTGTTAAACAATAAGAAAAATGTAACATTTAATACCACTTAACCGACAAACTTTCAGGGCTGATTCTAAGAAAATTCTTCATACATTTTTCGTTCAAAAACGCTTTACCTGCGCTTTAAAAAAAGTTCCAGTTACCAGTTACACAAGCAAGGGCTTTACTGATAAAATTTAAAAACATAGATTTATAGATAAAATTTAAAAATATAAATTCATTGGTAAAATTTAAAAACAGAAAAAGAACTATGCACAGTATATAGTTACAGTTACTATTTACAGCATACAATGCACAGCCGACACCGCAGCAATAAAGAACGACGTACGCGTCCAAAAACGGCGTGCATGTCTCTGACAGTTTGGCACGCTTCAGTTACACGTGGCAGTATCTCCTCAAGTGCTCTGACTGGAGTTTCGTACACTATGGTTTTCAGATGACCTATAAAAAATCCCGGGGATTCAGATTTGGGGAGCAGGCCGGCCATGGTATCGGACCGTTCCTACCTATCTATTTATCAGTGTACCTCGCATCGAGACTTGCACAAGCCTGGTGACCAAAATGTGTTGGTGCACCGTCATCCATAAACCACATTTCATGTCTCAGTTGTAGATCGACCGGGTCTAATCCATTAAGATCATTTTCCAGAAAATTCTGTAAGAAGCCCCCGTTAAGCGGTCCGGCAACACAAATTGACTTATTAAATAGTTGCCAACAAGCTCACACAAAACATTAATTGAAAATCTGTGTTGATAACCTCTACCAAGTATCACGTGAGGATTTCCTCCAGCCACAAGTGCATGTAATGGCTATCGAACATTCCTTTCCTTGTAAAGCTTCATCGGTAAAAAGTATCAACTCTGGAAACCGTTCATTCTGTTGTGTGCTGTTCAAGAACCACCTTCATAACTGTAGCCGTGGAGCAATGTCATTACCATTCAGTGCCTGGACTATAAAATTTTAATTTTTAAAAGGGAATAAGAGTTATTTACGAAGAACTCGCCACACTGTTGAAGCACTGGTTCCAAGTTCCTGTGGTACAGTTCGTGTGGTACACCGTACACTAGTTCTAGAATTATTGGTAGCAGCATCCAAAACAGTTTCCTCTTATGCCACAGTGCCAACTGTTCTATCACGTCCTGTATCTGTCATAGAACTCACAAATTTTCCACGTTATCGAAGGCGTCGATGAATTGCAAAAATTGTATCATGAGGCTGCTGCCTATTCGGTAAACGTTCTCCAGAAATCCTTGCACCTGCTCGGCTGTTGCCATTAGCAGAACCATAAGTTAAATGCATGTCTGCTCGTTCTTCGAAAGAATATTAAATTCTTTAGATACTATTGGATATATTTATGAGCACAACACACAATTTTCTATAATAAGCTAAAAGTGGACATTTGATTTTCGTAGAGCAATGGTAAATTAACATTTTTTCAACATCCAAAAAATAGAAAATGAAGAATTTGCTTTTCCAATTGTCTCCGGTGATGTGGATTCGTCATAAGAACTCAGCTCAGTCTCCGGTATCACCATAGAATTTACACTCACTTTAAAACGTTTCCTTTAATTTTAATTTTTGTATAAATTGTATAAAGAAAAAAAAAATGACTCATGCTTTAAAAGTATTATCTGGCGCACGTTTTTTAGTACGAGAAATGCCACTTTTCGTTGAATTCCACGTAACTTGAGTAACGCACGCAAACATTCAATATCGCTAGGTTACATTAAAAAAAAACAAATAAATAAATAAAATAAACACAATCAAGACCTCAATATTAAAAAAGGTGACGTGAAAGTGAAGAATTTTTTTTCTTTATACTATTTATACAAAAATTGAGTAAATGACAAAATTAATGATTGTTAGTAAATCATACATTAGAAATTGTCACCTCATAGTCAATCAGAAACCCATCGAGAGAGTAAATAAATATTCATATCCTGGCAGTAATCTAAATGATCTGTGGGATAATTCTCAAGAAGTGAAGATCCGTATCGAGAAAGCGAGAGCTTTTTTCAACAGCATCGGATTCCTACTAAAAAGTCACGACCTCACAATCTTAAAGAAACTGAGAAATCTGCATTGTTACGTGTTTTCGGTTCTTTTTTACGGAGTTGAATCGTGAACACTAACCGATGCTATGAGCAAGAAACTGCATGCATTCGAGATGTTGTTATATAGAAGGATATTGAGAGTTTTGTGGAAACATCGCATAACCAACACTGAGATCTTTCATAGAATGCAGAAGGATAACCTGGGGCAGATATATGAGGAATGAAAGCCATCTACTGCAAACAATAATGAGAACATGGTTTGCCACGACCACAACCGAGCTTTTTCGAGCAGCAGAAAACAAAGTGATGATTGCCAAAATGGTTACCAACGACCTGAACGGATAAGGAACTTTAAGAAGAAGAATATAGCAAATATAACGACAAACTTTTTTGTTTGTTTTAGTTTTTGTAAAAATTCTTATCAATTTTTAGGATAAACTATGAATTACCAATAAAAGCTTCTTCTGTCGGCACTACGGTCCATGTCGAACCTTGGCCTGCTCAATTACTTCCTTCCATTCCTCTCTATCTAGAGTCTTTCTCCACCAACTTCTTATTTTCATTTCTTTTAGGTCATTTTCCACATCATCGCTCCGTCTTTTTCTGGGTTTGCGCCGCTTCCGCGTCCCCTCTGGTTTTTTGTCAAATGCCATTTTTGGACCGCGATTATTTTTCATTCTTATTACGTGTCCCGACCATTTCAATCGTTGGGGTTTTACTGTGACTACTAAATCTGGGTCTTTATATAGGTTTCTTAACTCGTGATTCATTCGTATCGTCCAGTCCCCTCCTTCTTGCACTGGCATACTCGTCTTAATATTTTTCTTTCAAAGATACACAGGTTTTTTTCGTCTTCTTGTTTTAGAACCCACGTTTCGCTTGCATATGTTACTACTGGTGTTATTATTTATTATTATTATTATTATTCCTTGATTGGAATATCTTTTTTTAGTGCATAGTAGCTTCTATTTCCTGCTGAGATTCTTGTTTTTATTTCCTCGCTTGTTTCATTGTCTTTTGTGATTGTGCTTCCTAGGTATTTAAATTCTACTTCTTCGAAATTGCGATTATTTATTCTTATATTCGTCTGTTCTCTTCTCAGGTCTCTCGTCATCAGCATGTACTTGTTTTTTTTCTACATTTACCTTTAATCCAGCCTTTCTTGCTTCTTTTTCTAATTCTCAATATGCAGTCTGGATTGTTTTGTTCTTGTTAGTATCACTACGTCGCCTGCGTATGCTAGATATTGGCAGGTTCTGTTATAAATATTCCCTCCTGGATTTGTATCTATCCTTCTTATACATCTTTCGAGTACTAGGTTGAATAATGTAGCAGACAGAGGGTGGCCTTGCCCTTGTCCCCTTTTCACTTCGAACTGCTATGACAGGTTCCCTCGGCTTCTCGCTCTATTTTTTCTGTGTTGTATTGTCATTTTCGTTAGGTTAACTAGCTATTCTGGGATTCCAAATTGTATGCCGGCTTAAAATCTATGTACAGTTGGTGGACATCGATATTGTATTCGTAGCATTGTTCCAGGCTTGTCCTTATTGTGAATATGTGGTCTGTCGTCGATCTTCCGTATCTAAACCCTGATTGGTATTCGCCCAAAGTTTCTTCTGCATATGGTTTTATTCTTGCAGCTATTATAGAGGTCATAATTTTGTACACAACTCCAAATAAAGATATTGCTCTGTAACTATTGCACTCCAGGTTATCTCCTAGATGGGAAATATTATTGCATTTCACCAGCCGTCTGGCATTTTCTCTTGTACCCGTCTGGCAGCCGTCTGGCATTATCTATTGTACCCAAATCTCTATATTATCTCGTGTATTTTGTCTCCTAGTCCTTCAACTCCATTCTTTACTGGTTCCGCTGTTACCTCGTCTTCTCCGGGCAATTTTTGGTTTTTTAATTTATTCACTTGTTGTTTAACTTCATTCCTCGTTGGTGGCTCAACATTTATGTAGTCAAATAATAATCAAATATTTCTTTATGAGACAAAATTATGTCAAATAATCATCAAAATAAATGTATTTCTTTTAAATATACAAATACACAATAACAAATATTTACAGAAAATACTGGCAACAGAGGCAGTGCCCGTGCGTAGCCAGGAGTCTTTTAAAACAAATAAAATTTATCTTCTTTTACCTTAGAATGAAAATAAAAACAAAACTTTACTCTGATATAAAATTAAAAATAAAATAATTGAAATAAAATAATTCTTCTCACTGTTATTAATTTTTGGAAAATGTATATAATATATATATATATATATATATATATATATATATATATATATATATATATATATACATATACATACACACATATATACATATATATATATATATATATATATATATATACACATATACATATACATATACACACACACCTACATACATACATACACACATTAAGAAGTTCTGCTAAATGTATTCGCAACCAGTCGTTCTATTGCACCGCAGTCACGGTTATACCCCATAGACACGTAGACGTAGTACTGGGTATCTTTTATTGGTATATGGTTATTATCGTCATCTTCTTCTGCTTCCTTTCCTTCTTCACTGTCATTAGCCTCTAGTAATTCCTCAAAATATTCTTTCCATCTTGCGCTTATACTTTCCTCGTCTGCTACTAATTCACCAGATTTGTTTTTACATATGTTTATTTTTGCCTGATATTGATCTTTATTTTCTTTCACTTTTTGGTAAAATGCTCGCACACATTGGTTTCTGTACTCTTGTTCTAGTTCTTCTACTCTATTATTTTCGTAGGCTCTTTTCTTTGCCCAGCACAGGTTTTGAGAATGCCTTCTCTTATTTTCATGTTCTCCCATATTTGCTCTAGTTTTTCTGTGCATCGTTTTCGTCTGGGTTTCGTTTCTTTCCTTATGCGCTTCTCTATATTCTTTTTTGTACCAGTTATTAGGTTTTCGTGTTGGTCTTTCCCCTATAATTTCACTTGCAGCTGTGTGTATAGCTGTAGTTATTCTTTCCCACTTCTTTTAACTGTCCATGTCACCCGTATTTTCTTCAGAAGTGCTTTGACTCTTTGTTGGTATCTAATTTGGGTCTTCTCGTCTTTTAGTTTTTCGTTATCATAAACTCTTCGGTTGTTGCAGTTATTACCCTTTTCCATTGTTGTTATTCGCTGTCTATATTTTCCTTTCACCATAAAATGATCTGAGTCGCAGTTTGCCCCTCGGCAATTTCTAACATTGATGATGTTTGATGCGTGTCTTTTGTCTATGAGAATATGATTGCTCTATTTGATTGCGGGTGTTTCCATCGGGTGTTGTCCAAGTCTGTTTATGTATCTGTTTGTGTGGGAAACAGGTGCTGGAGATTATCATATTTTTCCCCATCGTAAAATATTAATCTTTTTCCGTTTCTGTTGCTTATATCGTGTTTGCAATGTCTGCCTACGGTTGGTCTGTAGCCTATTTCTTTACCGATTTTAGCATTTAAATCTCCTAGGATTACTTTAATGTCATGCCTAGGGGCTGTCTCGTATGTCCTTTCCAGGGTTTCATAGAAGGTATCTTTAATTATCGCTTCTTTCTCTTCCGTAGGTGCAGTTTATGAATGTCGTGTTGACAAATTTCCCTTGTATTCTTATTGCGCAGATTCTCTCAGTTACCGCTTTGAAATCTTTTACCATGTGCTTCATCTTTGTGTTGACTAGGAATTCTGTGCCGAGCGTATTATTTCTATTACCGCTGTTAAATAGTGTAAATTCTTTCAGATCCATTATCTCCTTTCCTTTCCATCATATCTCTTGAAGTGCTGCTATCTGTACTTTGTATTTCAATAGTTCCTTTTTTTACTTTTTGCATAGCTCCGACCCTATAAAAGCTGCGTTTTCATATTACATTTCAAATGTTTTCTGTTTAATTTTGAATAGCTTTTTTATCGTTAATTACTATATACACAGAACAAGCATATTGTTATTCTGATTGCAATTCCTTAGAACCGTTTAGTTCAAATCTGAACATATTTCAGCTGAATGGAAAATTTATTTTAGAATTATGAATTTTATTTTCCAGGAGTGATGGATTTTAAGTTTCACAGAAAAAAATGTGATGTATTAAACCCGCCTATGTATTGAGAATTATTAAACTTTGAGTTTGAAGACATAAATTGGTTTATGTTTATTTTAGAGAACTTTTAGGAGAAAGTTTTAATTTTGCCGGGCTGCCTTTCATCGATGTGTATGCTGTAAGTAAATTTTTCATGGACGCTTATTAACTTATATTACGAATGAAACGTTAAACGTCAAATATCTGGCCGAATATTTATAAACCTACTAATACTTTTTTTATTATTCATTTCTGATTAATTTTGGAACAATTTTGCTCAATATGTGATATTGTGAATACTGTGCATATATATTGTACATAATTTATCCATGTTTTACAAAATAATAAGCTAGAAACATTTTATCATTCAGTTCTACTTGCCGCTTCCCCGTTCCTAAATAATCGAAGCACAACGACTTCGGAAATTTAGTGTTGCATCGTAGAGTAAAAAAAATATTTAGTAATTTTTGTTTGTTGAAAATAAATCACTATTTTGATTATACCTAAATAAGTGAACACGCATATTACTGGAAATGTTAGTTTTTCGGAAGAGTCCGTAGTTATAGGTTGCAAAAAGAGACTAACACAACGTTGGCTTTCGACCCCTTCGGAAAAGATACCATTAGTATACTGATGGTGAATGGACACATATTACAGAAAGGAGACATGTAGAGCTTGAATATATACAGAATATATACATTGAATATATACATATATACATGAGTAATTGTTTGTGATGGATATGAATTGTAATGATCCATTTGCTATTTACAAACTTTTTTAACTGCTACTATATTATAAATTATTGTCGATGAAACTAATAGTTACGCAACCCAATGCGAAATGCAAAATATCGTTGGTTCGAGACTTAACCCTTAAATGCATTGTGTTGCAAATTTGCAACAAGTGAATTCTACAACATCCAAATCGCTTAATAAAAAGAAAAACACATAAAGGCGCATTGTTGCATATAAGCTACAGTATGTTTCAAATGTAAGTACGAAGATTTTGTAATAAATGGAACCATATGACTTGTTATATTAGGGATAACTTATCAGTTACCGACAACCGTTTGCTGTATCATTTTTACGCGCATTTGTAGTGGTTTTGAATTCGAAATATGTGTCGGAAAATGAGTAAGAATGTTGATATTCTATATAAAAAGGTATGTTATACAATAGGGAATATGCATGAAATTTAAATTTAGTTAAAATATTTTTTTCCCGAATCTTTATTGACCGGGCATTTGAACTAAACCATTATTTTTGTAATTAATATCTTTTTAAATACTTAAAATTAATGCGAATTAAGCGAGGGAAATTTAAATTTGTAAAACGCAACACCATTGGTTAAAACGAAAGTGACGTAACATCCCATATAAACAAGTTCGTATTTTTTACATTAGTATGTCATTGCAATCTTTTGGTTAGAAAATAAACGTCAAAAACGTCAAGTTAAAAATGAAAACAGCTGTAGTAAACAATGGACAGTGATCTTTGACGTCATCAACAGACCGCGCGAAAATGGCGGCGTTTAAACAGCTCAAAATGTTTCTCAATTTTAAATATTTTTTTTAACTTAATTACAACATTTTAAAGCAGTATTTATATTTTTTACTATGTTATAACGGTGCAAACAGTGAATTAAAAATATAAAAAAAAACATGTATATTCACTATTGTATTTGTATAGAATTATTTATATTTATATAATACAGTAGGAATATATTAGTTTGTTGCAGATTTGTGCTTTGAGAATTTGAAAGAAAATTTGAGAAATCCTCAGAGCATATGCAAAGCATTGAATTAGAAAGCATATTGCATTCGGTTCCTCAGAAAAAAATCTCAAATCGAATTACTTATCTACTACTATGCTGAGATCCAGTCAGTGCTTTCTTATGGTATTGTAGTTTAGGGATCGTCACCCGAAATATCTCAAATTTTAAAGGCTCAAAAAAAGATCAATCGTGCGTTACTCGGCATTCCCACTTATGCTTCATGCAGGTCGCACTTTCATCTTCATCTGCTTCATCATTATACACCTTCATCTGCTAACAGTTAAGCCTTTATATCCTTGAAACTACGTGCTACATCCACAAAATGAAACTAAGAATTCCTAAGAACAGTGATGTACCTATCACTGTTCTTAGGAATCCTCTAGTGCAGTAGCCGTGCCGGCTACTGCACTCGAGGACACCTTAAGCTGTACCCTACCAAAGTAAGGCTGGATATCTGTGGCAAAGGCCCAGATGTTAAAGGCATTATTATGTACAATTAGCTCCCAACGAGCCTCACGGAGGAGACCTCATATAAGAGGTTCAGAAGCCTAATGAGAGAAATATTTATTTCAAAGTGTCCCGACGACTACAATGAGTTTGTGAGTTCTCTCAATTCTATATAGATCGTTTTCTGTACACATTTTTTATTTTGGACGTACCCATATGTATCTGCATATGTACATCTTGTGGTCAATAAATAAATTGAATTGAATTGACCGACCAAGAATTAGCTGAATTTTGGGAAAATATGACAGTGAAGATAGTTTTTCCGATTCGGATAGTATTGCAGATCCAAACTATGTGCCTAGTGATACAGAAGAATTTTATGAAGAAGATCAAATGAAATCAAATTGAAAAAGACATGGGCAAAGAAAATTATCGATGTAATGAAATACAAGAGAATGAAAGTTAACAAAAGTTAACAAAGGTAAACATCTCCATTGAAAGAGATGTCAAATAAAAAATTATCCAAAAGAAATCTGATTTGGAAAAAGCAAAATATGCTACTAAATTACTACCAGCTGACAATCCATGGTAACACTGGTCTTTCACCAGAAGTTTTATTCCTAGAAACTTCTTACCCCGTAATTTATTCAATTGCTTCTTGTCAAATGAATTGTTTGATAAAATTGTTGAAGAAAACAACTTGTATGCTACCCAAAAAAATCCTAACAATCAAATTTTCTCTGCAAGCGCCGTAAAGCAATTTATATGAATTTGTTATTATATATCTGTGATACATTTACAAAGTATTAGATCTTATTGGAGCGTAGATATAAATTGTGATCTGATTAGAAACGTCATGTCTCTGAATAAATTTGAGAAAATTAGACAAAACATTCCTTTCTATGATAATGATAAACATCAACCCAGAAATCATCCGAATCATGGAAGACTACATAAGCTTCGACCTTTGATTGATCATTTAAAGTTTAGCTGATTTAAAAAAGATGAATTAAATTTTAATATAACAAATGCTTTAGAATAATCCAATAAAATTAGAATGGCTAGCTTTCCCTTATCCAGGTTACTTATTATATCATCTGTTACATTCATCAAAGCTGTATTACACCCCAAACCCTTCCTACATCCAGATTGTGTATCAGGTAGTATTTTATTATCGTTAATATATATTTCTAGCTGAGTATCAATGAGTTTTTTAAAGACTTTAGAAAGAGTTGGGAGAATAACAATAGGGCGCAAATAACTGAAAGTGGACGAGGTGCTTATTTTAGGTAATAGTATCATATGAGCTTTCTTCCACAAACTAGGAAAAATAGAATTATATATGCTAAGATATATTATATGTTATATATGGAATCAGAAAGGAAGACACAATTGTAACGTCAAATATTTATTCCATACAGACCTGTAGCTGTACTTTTTATTGTAGAGATTACTACTGCTTATTACTCTTTTAGAGATTACTACTCTTAAAATTGAAACTATTTTCATGCTTTCTATTATTATTACAAAAATGTATAAATATAATGGATATAATGTATTTATAATCAACCTGAAGAACAGGCTGTATTGCGAGCGGATCACTCAACAATCGACAACCTTTTCACCCTTAAAGTAGCCTTAGAGAAGCGTATGCAAAAAGACAGAGAAACACATATAGCCCTTATTGATTTAGAAAAGGCTTACGATAGCGTCCCGATATCATAACTTTGGGAAAGAATGGAGGAACTAGAGTTCAGACCGACTCTACTACAGGCCACCAAAAAACTACTATAGGGACAATTCTGGAAGAGTGAAGCTAGGAACAGGCCTGACAGAGGGTTTTAATACCTACAAGGGACTCAGACAGGGGTGCTGTCTATCACCTATTCTTTCAAAATTTACCTTGACCGATCCCTTAGAGCAGTGTTTCTCAAACTTATTTATCTCAACGCCCACCTGCGACATCCTTTACTTAATAACGCCCGCTCGTGCAACCCGAACTTGACAGAGTCCAGTACGAGCACTTCAATTTTATGAAGAAAATGTTACTGCTGCCCGTGTCAGAGTCAAAGATTGAAGACGAGATCAGAAACGAGACTTTCGTGTGAAGCCCTACTGCAGTGCAATGGCTAACAAAGAGCGCAGTGTGTTATTTGGCTTATGCAAACTGAATACCGGTGTGAAACTGGCAATAACTTTCAGCAATAAAAATTTTGCGTAAAATTTTTATTTCAAAAGGCTATAACTTTCTCATGGATAGGGATTTTTAAAAATTTTCTTCACAGAACTGTTGCACAGTAAGTCACCTCATAAAATATTCCAACAAAATTTAATTTTCTTTTTACACATAGGCATAATAATCATATTAAAGATCAACAAATATTCACATTTTCTCACTTCTTAAACGCGGAACGTCAAAGTGTATTATTTTCCAAAATTTTCCAACATCATTCCCACCATCTATTAGGCCACAGTATTATCTTCATTTCTCGAGAAGGAATTTTTCCAAAATACCTAATAATAAGCGCACAGCGATTATTTAAAAACGTGCATTCCACGCAGTTGCCATTTAATAGAAAAATCCAAAGGGGTAGTAATTTTCAACATTTCTCAATTTTTCTTTCAAATATCACTAGAGAATGAATGTACCTAACAACGAAATAAAACATTTTTCGAAATATAAAAAAACAATTGAATAACGACCAAACTTAAAATGCAGCTGCTTCACGTAGCACCGTTTCATAGCCAGAACGTCAAATTGCAGTAAATTTTAACTTTTCTCAAATTTTCTTTCATACATCACTAGTGAATAAATGTACCTAGACATGTGTAAAAGGTTTTGCAAAAATTCGCAAAAGTAAATGTATTCCACCCCAGTTTCGTTCGCCGGGCACTGTTTTATTGCAATAGGGGTAAATAGAAGTAAATTTTACATTTTCTCACATTTTCTTTCAATTCCCACTACGGGATAAATTTATCTACTTATCTGTCGAAGCATTAAAAAAAAAAATCGTACAAATAATAAAATTTCACCAAAACTTAAAATACACCAGCTCGACGCATCACTGTTTTATTGCTGGACCGTCAAATTGCTCTAAATGTTAACTTTTCTAACATTTTCTTTCATTGCCTACTAGGGTATGAATATATCTACTTAATTGTATAAGCATTTAAAAAAATTCGCAAGAATAATTGCATTTGACGATGACTTAAAATACACTCACTCGACGCAGCACTGTGTTATTGCTCGACCGTCAAATTGCTCTAAATTTTAACTTTTCTAACATTTTCTTTCATTTTCTACTAGGGTTTGAATATATCTACTTAACTCTATAAGCATTTAAAACAATTCCCAAAAATAATTGCATTTGACGATGACTTAAAATGCACTCAATCAACGCAGCACTGTTTTATTGCTCGACCGTCAAATTGCTCTAAATTTTAACTAAGGAGATGAATATATCTACTTAACTGTCTAAGAATTTACAAAAAATCGCAAGAATAATTGCATTTGACGATGACTTAAAATGCACTCACTCGTCCTTGCAATAACATAGTGCTGCGTCGAGCGAGTGCATTTTAAGTCATCGTCAAATGCAATTATTTTTGCATTTTTTTTTTAAATGCTTATACACTTAAGTAGATATATTCGTCCCCTAGTAGTAAATGAAAGAAAATGTGAGAAAAGTTAAAATTTAGAGCAATTTGACGGTCGAGAAATAACACAGTGCTGCGTTGAGTGAGTGCATTTTAAGTCATCGTCAAATGCAATTATTTTTGGGAATTTATTTAAATGCTTATATAGTTAAGTAGATATATTCAAACCCTAGTAGAAAATGTAAGAAAAGTTAAAATTTAGAGCAATTTGACGGTCCAGCAATAAAACAGTGCTGCGTCGAGCTCGTGTATTTTAAGTCTTGGTGAAATTTTATTATTTGTACGATTTTTTTTTATTGCTTCGACAGATAAGTAGATAAATTTATCTCGTAGTGGGAATTGAAAGAAAATGTGAGAAAATGTAAAATTATCTTCTATTTACCCCTATTGCAATAAAACAGTGCCCGGCGAACGAAAGTGGGATAGAATACATTTCTCTACCCAATCTAGGTACATTTATTCACTAGTGATGTATGAAAGAAAATTTGAGAATAGTTAAAATTTACTGCAATTTGACGTTCTGGCTATGAAACGGTGCTACGTGGAGCAGCTGCATTTTAAGTTTGGTCGTTATTCAATTGTTTTTTATATTTCGAAAAATGTTTTATTTCGTTGTTAGGTACATTCATTCTCTAGTGATATTTGAAAGAAAAATTGAGAAATGTTGAAAATTACTACCCCTTTGGATTTTTCTATTGAATGGCAACTGCGTGGAATGCACTTTTTTAAATAATCGCTGTGCGCTTATTATTAAGAATTTAGGAAAAAATCCTTCTGGAGAAATGAAGGTAATACGGTGGCCTAATAGATGGTAGAAATTATGTTGGAAAATTTTGGAAAATAATACACTTTGACGTTCCACGTTTAAGAAGTGAGTAAATGTGAATATTTGTTGATCTTTAATATGATTATTATGTCTATGTGTAAAAAGAAAATTAAATTTTGTTGGAATATTTTATGAGGTGACTTACTGTGCAACAGTTCTGTGAAGAAAATTTTTAAAAATCCCTATCAATAAGAAAGTTATAGCCTTTTGAAATAAAAATTTTACGCAAAATTTTTATTGCTGAAAGTTATTGCCAGTTTCACACCGATAAACTGAATCTGTTATAACAGTGCAACATAATTTTAGACTTCAGTAAGATGTTGAACCTCCTACAGCGAAAACTATCCATCATAGTCTACATTTTTTCAAGGAAGGAAACCGGTAGTGTTTTAAAAGGGAAATCGCCTAAAGACGGAGAACTTCTTGGAAAACATTAACACGTCAGGAATATCTAGAATGAAAGGTGGATATTAAGGTTTTGCTACGTTTTAAAAACGTAAAAGATAAGGAAAACATTGTTTGGGAAGCTTAGTGTAAACATGCATCATTGTATGATATATGGTGTAAATTCGTCAAAGATGAAATCAGATCAAAAGTATCATCCTTTATTTCCTGTTAAGCCATCCCTTCCTTCGTTTTCCAATAATAATCTACAAGAATGTAGATTTCCGGAGTACGAAGCATCAATTTTGAACAATATATAAATTAATTATATATTTGTAATAATATAAATTAATCCTTAAAAAGCAATAGTAGATTTATCAATAATAGTATATTTTACAGAAAGAGATGAAAGTGGTGTTTTTTTGGTGAGGTGGGAGTTTGCTCAAGAGCGCCAACGAGTTAGCAATCACACCGAACCAAAAAAACACTTTCATCTCGAGTAGTAAATAGTCGAGTTTCTACTGATTTCGGTTGTAGAATCCATAATTTGATTAATAAATCAAATTCGAAGCGAACTGTCAGAACTCTCAATACGAATTTAATTGTTGGTTTGGTCGTTTCCATGGTAACATATTGCATTCTCACAGAAGGTGATACTTTTTAAGCCAAATGTCATAATTTTATTTCGGTTTTTTAAATAGTTTCAGTCTCGTTTTACGATAAACATAAAACATTTCATTGAAATTGATGTAATTAATAAGTCCATGCAAATTTGGTTAGTTTAGTGTTTTAATCGAGAAAATCATAAATTTAAAATGCCCATTTTCGTCTCTAGATGTGAAAATATTTTCATCTCTAGAATGAAAAAATGTCACTTTCATGTAGGGCAAGCCGTGGAAAAAATGCCATTTTCACCTATATCAGTAGAAAAAATATATTTATGTATAATAACATTAAAAAAACGACACAATGCGTTTTAACAATAAACAACATATAACTTAAATATACTTAAGTAAAGATATATAATTAATGGGATGGATGCCATTGATGTTGCGACATCAATTCATCTAACTGAAGTTCAATGTTAGTGAGGTTTAAACAAAATTTTAAAGTTTAAACAAAATATCCAATCTATTTCTTTGTTTTGCTACAAGCTGACAAACATCATTAAAGCCTAGCTCGAGGTATGAACTACCTCGTAGGTATAAACTAAGTATGAATTTTTCGAAAAGCTATTAGTATTTTTTTCCAAAAACCAAAATTCTTTATATGCGTTTTTGAAAGTTGTTTTTAATCGATATCATTCTGCAACTCGACCAACAAAAAATTTTGTCTTCTTATAAAAGGCTACCAGCCTGCGTTTCCATAACACGAAAATAGCGTTATTGTCCAATCAGGAACTCAAAAAAAATCTTTGAATTCCTTTTTCATGTGATTATGTAAAAAATTAACAAATGATGTAACAAAGTCTAAATGATTTGTGAATATTAAAATATGTTCATCAGATATTTACTGAATTTCCATCAGATTTGAGAATTGATAAAATTGACGCCGAGCCAAATTGTTTTTTAAAAGTAACAATTTTTCCTACCGCCCCCTATATCGCCCCCAGGTTACCTAGAGACCCCCAAAATGACGTCATAGCCCACTGGGTGGCAATATTCCCCACTTTGAGAATCGCCGTTCTAAAATATAGGGCAATGACGGATTCATTCCATATGTTTCTATTTGAAGAATGGTGGCTATCATTAAAAAATCAAATTAATGGCCAAACAATGGCCTTAATGACAAAGCTTCACACTGCTGTTACTTCAAGTGCCGGAATTGAAAAACGGAATAATTTCAACATTTTGGTTTATTCATTACGCATACGTAATAAACTTGATACCGAGGAAGCTGCAATATTTGTCAAACCTAATTAAACAAACCTAAACAAACAAAATAACTGTTGTCCTGTCTGACACACAAAATATGGCAAAATACAAAATTTACAAAATTCTTAGTCTAAGATTAAGATTAAAAATAAATACATATTGCAAAAATACAAAATTTACCAAATTACAAAAAATTACAAAGTAATAGGGTACAGTGCCATGCAAATAAAGTTGTCGTCATAATAGAAGTTTCATTACTTATACAGTTACCATATGGCAGGTTCTTATCCAACTAGTTAACTTTTTTTTAACAGTTTAGCAGAACAATTTAAAATTTTCAAGATATTCGGTAATTTATTGAAGTATTTTATTGCTACGTAGTAGGCATTTTTAGTACTTATAGTTTTGTTAATTTTTGGAAGTAATAACAACTTTGATCTCGCAATAGCAGACCGATTTAAATAAAAATATTTACAGTCTTGATAGTAGAAAGTCAAAGCATTGACAATAAAAGCATCTCTTATTTCTAAAGGCATTTCATTTTCCTTGTTTAGACTCATATTTTTAATTATTTTGTTCTGCATGGTAATTACATGTTTAATAGAATTGTTATAAGCACCACCCCAAGCATCAATGCCATAATTAACTACACTTTCAAAAAGACCATGATATATCATTTTTAAAACTGAATTATCAAGTGACGGACTAAGTTTATAAAATAAGAAAGTAAAAAAATGAGTTTTTTTGACAATTCAGTTGTATGTTTATCCCATTTCATGTGCCTATCAAAAAACAAACCTTGGTATTTACAGTTATCAACTATTGTCAAGGGTTTGTGATTAATATACAGGCTGAAATCTATGGGAAGACTATCAGCGTAACTACCAAAAGTAATGAAACTTGATTTATCTATATTAAGTGACAGGTGATTTCCCCTGAGCCATATATCAATATTATTAAGCCATACAGATAGTCGAGTTCTAACTTCATTCCAGTTCCTTCCAGAACTCAAAATAACCATTTCATCAGCATATGAAACTATAGCATTATTCGGTAAAACATTGAAAACATCATTTAAGTAGAGGATAAAGAGTAGCGGACCCAGTACAGTACCTTGTGGAACCACAACTCTAACCGTTCTAGTTTTACTTACACAATTGTTCACTTTGACACTCTGAGTTCTATTGGACAAATAATTTTCGATATTGCCCACTTTAAAAATCGCTGCCTTAGAGGGTGGACAAGCAAGTGTGCACAAATGGTACAGAGAGTGGGAAATGATACGCTCCATAGTTTATACTTTGCTGACGATCAGGTTGTGATAGCAAAGGATGAAGACGATTTGGGGTATATGGCCAGAAAACTGAAAGAGGGATACGAAAATGCTGGTCTATCGATGAACATGAGTAAATGCGAATAACTGACAATAGGGACAAACAACCAAAAAAATTTTCTCTTAGAAAAGGGATTCATAAAAGTCCAAATACCTGGGCGTTGTATTGAACAAAGAGGGCAATAGCAGGGATGAGATAACAGAAAGGAATAATAAAGGTAGAAAAATCATAGGAACCCTAAATGCAATGCTCTGGGAAAACAATATAAGGAGAACAACAAAAAAGCGACAATTTGAAATTATTGTTCAAAGTGTTCAAAATGGGATACAACAGAAACACTGAAGAGAAAACTACTTGCAACTGAAATGGATTTTTGAAGAAGAAGCTGTGAAGTGTTACGGAGGGATAGAGTGAGAAACGATGAGATTCGAAATGAATGGGCAGGGAAAAGAATATTTACAGACAAAGTTGAGAAAACACAACTGACTTGGTTCGGTCACACGAATGAATGAGATGAGAATGGATGAGAATAGATGGCCTAGGAAATTGTTGGAGTGGATACCGCCGGAGAAGAGAAAGAGCGGAAGACCTAGAAGAAGCTGGATGGATGGAATAGACGAAGCGATGGAAACAAGAAACCTAACCTGAAGAAATTTCCTAAAGAAATTTCCCAGAACTAAAGAATTTAAATTTCCTGAAGAAATTGTTCAGGAACAATTTCTTGATAGCAGAATATGGAAACCTGGGACGAACAGGTGGCGTCAGCCATAGAAATCAATGTAAAAAAAAATTTACTCTGATTAGGTGTTAAATAGATTAGCATTAATAAAATGATCATTTATAGCATTAGGTTCTGACAAGTTTGATGATAACACTAATTGTTCTCGAACTTTCTCGAATTCTCAATTTCGAACTCTCGAAATAAAATTTAGTCGTTTTAAGCCCATAAGTATTTAGGTTTCTTATTTTGGAAATAATTCCGATAAAAACTTTTCTGTCTCTCCTTATTGCAGTGTGAAACCATTTCTCAAAACTTTGTATTGTGACAAATGAAAGAGGTCTGTAGTTCTCTTAAACTTATTCAAAGCCCTGTCTTTATCCCTTTTAGCAACTTGTAAAGAATCCTAAGCCAAGGAGCATACGGCTTAGTTATTCTATAAGTTACATAAGCCGCATGTATATCGAGTAAAATATGAATATTTTTACACAGAAAATCAACTTTACAACCTACCTCAGTTATATCATAAATATTTCGCCACTGTATTGACTGCAAATAATCATTGTAAAATTGTTGCTTGTTAATATTTTTAAAGTTTCTAAACTGAGTTCTTTGTTTATTAAATTCAATGTCTATTATACAAGAGTCTAGTTCATGATCACTAATCTGTACTGAATTCACGCTAATTGAATTTACAATTTCTACGTTTGAAGTTGAAATATAATCAATCAGTGTCGATGTGGTTACTGTTACTCGAGTGTGTTGGTTTATAATTTGAGCAAGACCGAGTGCCTCGAAACAGACAAGTGCTGAATCAGCATCAATACTTTCAATTTTTAAAAGATCGATATTTAAGTCGCCCACACAGAACACATTTAAGCAATACTTTTCTAAGGCCTAGGCCGCACTACGGCTAAACCGCCGCGGTTTTTAATTTAAAAAAAATTTCAAGTAAGCTAATACAAGCAGCCTCACTTGCGGTTTTTTCCCGCAGCTGATTTTTTCTCATAGCGTACTATGTGTTTCCCGAGCGGTTTCGTGGTTACAGCGGTTACCGCTTAATGTGTGCAAATGTGTGCAATTTAGTCTATTTGTCTATTCAAGCTAGTCAAAATCAGTTTTTTGTCTCTATAAGTTTCTCTTTTGTTTCTATAAAGTTTCTGGACTAATGTTCTGAACGTCTGGACTAATTTTCTAATGTTCTGGACTAACGTCTTTTTGCAAGTGGACCATCGAAAATGTTTTAAACCATTAAAATACAAACCCTTGTATATCATTATATAATATAAACTGGACTTACACTACTTACAAACAAAATAGCTCTTATGTTGAATTATGAAAAATGAAACACTTTGTTTAGAGCTTGGCTCATTATAACAAGCTTAAGCGAAACATACAAATACAAAATTAAGCTCCCGAACACAGTTCCACTTTGTACCGCTAATTTGTGAAACTTTTGGTATGGCCCTACTTTTAAAAGCATTATAATCATTTTCAGTTTCAAAATCAGTGTTACAAAAAGTATTAAAGTCTTTGAACGTTCTTTTAATTTCATTTATATTTACATATTGTGAGTGTACATGCAAAAAGAGTTTCGTCAGTAAACGAGTACTTTTGAAAATGAAATTTTAATTTTTTGCCCATTTTTTAACATTTATAATAAATAATAATAATAATCTTTATTATCACCAAAAGGAACAAATGACTATCGACCATAAGGTCTTTCTGCCAGGGAAATCAATACTTTAGGTAAACACTATTTGAAAAACAAAGTATGAGGTGCTGTGGGTTTACCTTTTTTCTGATTTCATCCTATAACATGTTATAAAATGGCGCTTCGAGGATAATAAATTATGTTAATTATTATTTTTAACAAAAAAAATCTTAGCAAAATATCCAGATTGAAATTATTAATTACCATGCGACACGTGATTTTAAAATTATTCCACTTTGGTAGCAGATAGAGAACAACATTTGAATTGCAATGAAAAGCAAACAGAATAAACTGGAAAGCAAATTTAATTGGACCGCGCACAAATATTGGACTTCGTTTTTTGCCCCGACATTTCAAACACAGGTTTCAATTACAATAGCAAATTTTAATTAAACAAATGTTCATTTCAAATTCGAACTTTCTTTCTGCAGTTCCAACTAACAATCTAGTTCGAACAACAATTACATTAATTAACTACACTGCAATGCATTTAAAACAATTACCGAACCATCATTTAACTCTGCAGTTTCAAGTTCATTATTATGCAAATGCAAATTTATAAACGTACATTAACAACAATTACTCGATCGCTACTTATGAACTTTGATTAATTATATAGGAAAATTAATAGTAAAAGTTGCAAATTTTCCTTCTTGAAATTATTACATCGATATCAAATTAAAATAGCATACATTAAATTAAATCATATTCTCCTAGCGTCCTATAAAAAATATTTCTAATTTATTTTTGTTGTTTGAGTGTATCAGAATTGTTAGACATATATGAATAGGATTATAATGTCTAGGATATTTTTATAGAACGTCATAATGATGTAAATCAGGGGTCGGCAACCTTTTTCTGACGGCGGGCCACTTTAACAAAAGCAAATTTTAAGTGGGTGCGGCCAACTTAAAATTTGTTTTTGTCAGATGTTTTCGAATGTAACATGTAGCTTAAATACTTTTTTAATCGAATATAAATATCATTAGGAAACTCTGGTATATTGTTTCCTTTTCCGTCAAAAACATTTCAATCTCGTCTTTCAACTCGAAAAATCAATTCAAAACTTTCCCACGGCTAACCCAATACTTCAGAAAATATTCTGCATCTATTTCGTTTAAGAATTCTCGAAAATTTCGATCGTTCATACCGAAAAAATTATGTTGCTTGGTGGGCCGCACACAAACTTGCAATGGGCCGCATGCGGCCCGCAGGCCGCGCGTTGCCGACCCCTGATGTAAATGAACTAACTGACTAAGAATCAGAAAATTGATTGCATTTAAATTCTTTATCAAGTAATTTATTATCTTATGGCAACGGCAGAGAGACAGGAAACCAAAGCCAAATTTAAAATTGTAGCACTATACCAGGAGTCGGCAAGTTACGGCTCGCGAGCCGCATGCTTTTTTCTCTAGGCTCTTCACCTCGTCTATACCATATATTGTAAGTTTATTTGAACAAATAAAACTTCCATTTATTAAAATAGAGACTGAGAGACATTTAGAAAAATTACATTCCATTGTTTAAATTACATGAGAAAAGAACGTCCCCGTTTTAAGGTACACCTTTTGACATTTACACCTTTCATAGCATTATACATCAAGAGGTGCTGCTGTGTACGCAATCATGTCCTGTCAAGATTAAAATAGTAGTTTATGATACAAGTGTGTGAAGAAGGGTTTTTGAGCAGTGAGCGAAGTGTAAATGCTTGAATTGCAATGAGTATCCGTGGCAAAAATTGTTAACTAGTAAAAACGTAAAGTGACGGGAACACTATTTGGTCGTTGTCGATGTAATCTTGGTAAGCCAAACCTAATCTAACCTAGATTTAAACCAGATTAGGTCCTGGTTAGGTTAAGGTATATTGGAGCTAGATAAATCCAGACTGCGGGGCGAGACTCTTTGATTCAAAATAAGAAAAATTCATTCAATTTTAATATACGTCAGAAAATGTATTTTCACTATCTATGTTTTTTGTTTAGTGACACGAGTTGTTACCATAGTAACACCAAATAGAATACGTTTAATAATGGAACTCCATTTGATTTAGATTGGACTTTTACGCACGATTTGGATACTTTTACAAACGATTATAATAATGGCATAAGGATGCATCTTCTTCTTCTTATTAGCCTTCATACTCCCATTGTTGGATGTAGGCCTCTTTCAATTTTTTCCATGCTTCTTTGTCATTTGCTGTTCTCATCCACTGTTTTCCTGCTATCGTTTTTATGTAATCTATCCATCTTGTTTGGGGTCTTCCCGTGCTCCTTTTTGTTTCCCGGGGTCTCCAGAAGGTAATCTTGTGGCTCCATTCTTCTGTATTCTTTCTGGCCACGTGTCCTGCCCATTGCCATTTGAGATCCGCTGTTCTCTTCATGACATCTATTATTTTTGTTTTTGTCCTGATATCTGTGTTGCGCATTTTGTCTCTTAGAGTGATTCCCAGCATCGCACGTTCCATTGCTTTTTGAGTCATTCTAAGTTTTGCTGCTGATTTTTTAGTAATAGCCATCGTTTCCAGGCCATAGGTGGCAACGGTGAGGATGCAGCTGTTGTAAACTTTACGTTTTAGGTAAATTGAGACGTCTTGGCTTTTTAGTATTTGGCTGAGCTTTCCAAAGGCGGCCCATGTCAGTTGGATTCTGCGTTTGATTTCGGCAGTTTGATTTTCTTTGAAAATTTTAATTGTATGCCCCAGATATGTATATTGCTCTACTTTTTCTATTATGGTGTTATCAATCGACATTTCCTGAGGGCTACTAGTTATAATTTTTGTTTTGTTTAGATTCATTTTTAAACCTATTTGCTTGGACAGGTTGTTTAGTTCTTCTACCATTGTTTTTAATTCTTCGATATTAGTGCTTATTAGAATTATGTCGTCCGCGAATCTTAAGTGACTTAAATATGTCCCGTCGATCTTCATGCCTTTCTCGTCCCAGTTTAGTTGTTTGAAAACCTTTTCTATAGCTGCGGTGAATAATTTGGGGGAGATCGGGTCCCCTTGCCGTACCCCTTTGCTGAGATTTATTTTCCCCGTGTGTAGGTCGTCGTTTATTTTTACGTGAAAGGTGGCCTCTTTGTAAATGTCCTCCATTACAGCGGTATATCTCGAGTCTTTTCTTGCGTCTTTCATTGCCGACAGGAAAGCCCAAGTCTCAATCAACACTGTCGAACGCTTTGTGGTAGTCTATGAACGCTATATTTATTGGGATATTGTATTCTGTTGTCTTTTCGATAAGTGTTCGGATTGTTTGTAGGTGGTCTGCTGTGCCGAAACCTTTCCGAAAGCCCGCCTGTTCCACTGGTTGGTAGAAATCTAGTTTCTTTGTGAGTCGGTTTGTGATAATCCGCATCATAAGCTTATATAGGTGTGGTAACATGCTTATTGGACGGTAGTTTTCTATGTTTGTGGTGTCACCTTTTTTGTGCAGGATGATGACCTCTGCGTTCTTCCATTTTTTTGGTATTTTCCCCTCGATCAAACATTTGTTTGTTAGTATCTGCAGAGCTTCCAATAGTGTTCCGCCTCCCGCTTCTAGCATTTCTGCTGTTATCTGGTCCTGTCCTGGGGTCTTCCGGTTCTTCATTTGTTGTAACGCATATGTAATTTCAGCTGTCGTTATTTCCGACAGTTTTTCCGATCCTACATTTGTAATAGTTTTTGAGGATGTCGTTGGGTTCGGTATGGATGATGTGTATAGGCTGGCGTAGAATCTTTGGACTTCTGCGACGATGTCTGTTTTGTTGGTTATGATATTGCCATGGCGGTCTTTTAGTCTAACAATATCTTGTTTTCCATTTGAAAGCTTTGATTTGAGTACTCTCATGTTTTTGTTCGCCTCTATGGTTTCGATGATTTGTTGGGTTTTATAAGCTCTGATATCTGTGCGTATTTTCTTTTTTACTTTTTTGTTTATGGTGTTGTAATTGGGTGAGTCCCGGCAGGTTTCTCTTCTCTTCTTTATTAGCTCTTTTGTTTCCACTGATAGTCTGGTTTCTTTATCGTTTTTTATCTTGCTACAGATCTTCCTTGTGGCTTATTGAATTTCCTCTGTTATGCTTGTTGCAATATCATCTATAGTCATTTCTTGTAGATTTTCTGATCGTTTCATTCTATTTTTTATTTCGTTTTCGTATTCATTTTGGTTGAGGGTCAGGAATTCGGCTGTTTTCAATTTTTGTATTTATGAGGATCTTTGCCCGGACGAATCTGTGGTCGCTTCCTGTACTAAATCTGTTTAATACTGAGATATCTTTGCATATGTTTTTATTGTTAGAAAGTATGAAATCTATTTCATTTTTTGTCCGGCCATCTGCGCTCTTCCAGGTCCATCTTTTTTGATTGTGTTTTTTAAAGAAAGTGTTTAGACAAAATAGTTTTTCGGTGTTGAGGTAGTTACTTAATGTTTCTCCTCTTTCATTCCTTGTCCCCAGGCCGAAGTTTCCTACGTATTCGGTATCCTGTGACTGTCTTTTGCCTATTTCGGCATTAAAATCTCCAGTAATAACTGTGTAGTACGTTTTTTCCATGTTCTTGGCGCTGGTTATATCTTCGTATAGCTGTTCAATAGATTCGTCATCTGCGCTGCTAGTTAGTGCATAGCAGTGTATCACCTGGACTTGATATTTGTTATTTAACTTTAGTACGGGATATATAACTCTTTCTGATATTGCGTGGTACTTGACCACTTGATGTTTTATTTTGCGGTTCACGATAAAAGCTACACCCCCAATTCCCTGGTTTGTTTCCGAGTTATTCTCATGTAGGATGTGTCCCGATTTTAGTGTGGTCCTCTTCTCTCCTTTGAGTCTTGTCTCGCATATTCCTATGATGTCCCATTTTATAGCTTCAAGTTCTTCTTCGAGTTCTTCCAGGTGGTTTTCCGTTCTCATAGTCCGTATGTTGTATGTGGCTATGTAGATTTTGTGTGTGTATTTTGGTTTATGTTGTGTAAAGATGGTCGATTTATTGCCTCCCCCAGAATCCGTGAGGCTGTTCGGAGTGGGATTACGAATTTTGTGTTCTACCCGCCTGGGGTATTTTTGTTTTGTATTTCGACATTTCATATGGTACTTTGAAAGGTTTTGGCTGTTAAAACGTCGCGCTTGCCCTGCGTGTTGACGAGTTTTGACTTCGGCCGATCCTCAGGATGCAGACGCCGTTTACAGCCGTCCCTCTGGGTTCCGACGCTGCGTGTTCGCCATATCTGGCTACCCTCACTTAGTTTGGCCTGTAGGTCAATACAGTTTGCCGGGGTGTGGCAGCTTGGAGCCATAAGTGAGAGCTGGGTACCCTGTGAGGACCAGTTATCGTTAGCCATCTCCTGTCTTTAACATTTGATGTGACCGCTATTGATAAAGGGTGCTACCTCTACAGCGTGACCCCATACACATAAGGATGCATACAGGACATTATATACTAAGAATAATAATTTACTTATTAATGTATTCATTTTAGTGATGACGAGTAGATTAAAGTAATAATGGACTTTGTACTAAAAATAGTCATCATCATATAGATGCAAAAACATTAAATCATTGCGGAAATGTTCTTTAAAATTTCAGACAATGTATCGAACATATTAACACATTTACATTGTCTTCGAACGCTTGGTGTTAAACCATCATTTAACTCAGAGTATTCGCAGCCCTTTGGCGTCATCACGACTGGTTATATAAAATCTATTTTGCTACTGAAATCAGGCAGCACATCTTAACAATCTCAATAAGAAGTTGCGAGAAGGACGAAACGATACTTGGAAGATAAAATTATATTTGGAGCAGTTTCAAAGTTATAATTAATTTAAGCATTTGAAATCTTATCAATTTGCGGGTCTATATATTATTGTGAGCAGATTTTTAACAACATGAATATCCTGATTATAAAATGGGGACCCAGCAGCTCTACGACGTTAGACTTGAAAGTTGATTGAATCTAAAGACCTCAAATTACGAACCTGATATAAAACAAATCTTGCATCAATTCACTGCTAAAAATTTCACTGATTGTTATATTTCTATACCATCATCCCTGCGGCTTTTGTATAACATTTGTTAACTTTTGTTTAAGGAAAATAGCTCTTAACTTAAAACCGGTTGCCGACTCCTGCACTATACTATACTATATATTTTATGAAGTAAGGCGGTCCATATCAATTCAAGACTTCTAAATGGAAAAAAAAACTTTTTAAAATGTATTTAACAAAGCTACAACGCTTTACATTTTGGTATTTAACCCATAAGCAAATTCATATTACAAGATACATACATATCTATTAAGACAATATGTTAAAGATTAATTTAATAATTCGAACTATAGAAAATAAGCTAGAATGTATATAGCTTCATTTTTTTACAAATTTAAATTCGAGTATTTATATAAGGTCTTCCAATTGGGACTTCCGAACTTTGACTGTTCATAGCGGCCATAAAGTGGAAGCCACACCTGTCAAATTGGCTGTCATTTATCCAGTCTGCTTTGCCAGATCACTATGGACGTATATAGCGTTCAACAATACCTGAAACTGATTGACTGTTTTATCAAAGTAGGTGTTCTGTTCGGGCAACATTAGGCAAAACGAGGCAAACGACCATAGACAACGACGTGTATTCGCTAAATGGGCCCTGGAGCAGTTGGAAACTGACCTTAACTTTCATCAAGAAATCATCTTCAGCGATGAGACTCATTTCTGGAATAACGTGAATAAACGAAATTGTCTAATTTGGGACGATACCAATCCACATAAATAAAAGAGCGTAAAATGCATCCCGAAAAAGTCACTGTTTGGTGTGGATTTTGGACCGGCGGCGTCATTATAGACTGTGGGACTCTTAAGTCGCATGTCTATGCGAATAAGCCACAAACCACAGCGGCCCTCAAAGCCAACATAACTCATGCCATCGGTCAAATTTAGCCTGATTTATGCGCCAGAGTAATGGAAAATTGGACTTTTCGGATGCGCGCCACCCAGCGAAGCCGCGGACATTTGTAGGATGTACTAGTTCATACATAATGGCATCGATAAGACTTTAAAACAAATAAAAAATTTCGATGATGCCTTACACACACTTTGTTTTATTTAAATTGAAAAATAGGAAGCGCTTAATGAAAGACTATGAATTATTATCCTGTTCTAAATAAATGTATTAAATATGAAACATAAAAACATGGCACTGATTGCTGATTCTCTTGAGATGGCAATAATGCAGGTAAATTGCTTCAGAAAACAGGCTGCCAAAGTGGGTCGATGGTGGGAACAGGCTGCCAAAGTGGGTCGAAGTGTCGATGGAGAAAACGGATTTTTTTCACCAACATAAAAGAAGCAAACAGAGAGATGTAACTAGAGCAGGGAAACATCAAGAGTACTGAGAAATTTAAGTATTTTGGGGAACGGATTAAACCCAACTTATCAGAAAGAGCATCATTATCCATGAGAGTCAACAAGTTAGAACTAGCTTACCGACTGACTAAGAACACCTACAACAAGTAATGCATGTCACGCAACCTGAAACATAAGCACTACACATCAGTCTTACGACCAGAAGCCCTATATGCCATGAAGTGTCTTTCCTTGGACCGAAGAGGTCTGGTAGAGAAATTGGAAATCAGAGAGAGGAGAATCCTCAGGAAGATCCTAGGCCCAGTAAAGGAAGATGGGGAATGCCGAAGGCCACATAACTCTGAGCTCTACGAAAATATTGGGAGGCTCTCTGAATGTGCAAGGAAAAGAAGGGTAGCTTTCTATGGCCACGTTGCAAGAATGCCTCCAAACCGATTAACCACCCGTCTGTTCACCTACTGGCAAAACAAGAAGGTTCGTACCACTTGGTTGAAAGAAACCGAGAAGGATATTAAAGAACTGGGAATAATAGATCTCCAAAATAGACAGTCTGTGGGACGCACCCTGAAGGAAGTCCGTTGTGGATTTCAGAAAAAACCCCGAAGGAAAGGTACCCCCTGGACAGAAGAGAGAAAGGAGTTACACCGGCAGAAGATGCGACAATACTGGACAAAGATCAAAGCCCAACAGCTGAACAAACGTGGTCCAAAGTAGACCTATTCGAACCAAGAAGAAGGAGAAACATAAACCATACCGCGATTATTTTTACCACTCAAAATGGTTAATTAATATTCCGTGTGTTTAAACAGTATGCCCCAAAAGGGCAGCAAAAGTGTGTTTGAAAGTTACTTGACCCACATATCCAGCTTGTTGAAAGTCTTCAAACGTTCAGCAACATCAACCAGTTATCTTCGTAAATAAATTCAAATTCAGAATTTGCAGCATCGTAGAAAGATATTATTTCAGTTTGCAATGAAAAATCGTGTTAAATCGTAAAATAATTGACAGCAGCCACAACCTCACCAGGCAAACACAGGACATCACCAACGATCGGAAAGACTCTTAGTTTAAAGAGCCATCGCACATCTGTATAAATTAGAGTAAACCCTTATAAACAGAATCCATAGTTTCACATAGGAATACAAAAATATGCTATGTATGAAAATTGATGGTACGTAATTCACAACTTTAACAATGTTACCCATCGTCCTCTGGAGCCCATCATATAGAGCTTTGAAGAAAATGATGGAATATACAATTTTCACTTATGATATTTTTAAACACGAGTCAAAGAGCCTTGTATGGATGTAACGCCATCAGTGCAAACGCTTGTACATGTTTGCTATTGCATTTCTCTCTATACCTCGTTGGTTTGCACATCAAGAGAAAAACTGGCTGACTACGTTTTCGAGAATGATATTAACTGAGCTTTGTTGCTGGTTATTTTCAACGATTTGTAAGGCCTGCGATTTGTAAGTATTCAAGTTCGTTTTTTGCTTGAACAATATGTTTGCAGAGCTATGTGGGCTGACAAAGAAATATAAATTATATAATAGAAGTTAATGGATGGATTGAATTTTCTGATCCAGAAAATATTTCTATGCTCAAAATTTTACAGATATTACGCAACCTGAAATCTGGCAATAAAGCATACTCCTTGTTCAACGCCCACGCTCCCACGAACATTGACAATAAGAAAAACTCAGAGAAAGTTGAAGGCTTCTGGCAGCTCTTAGAAGAAACCACTAGTAAGATTCCAAAATATCATGTGAAAATCTTAGTAGATGATTTTAACGCATAGGTTGGCAAAGAGAGGAAACATAAATGGATTGTATCACTCGGCACATTGAAGGACGAATAGGAATGGAGAACGTCTTATTGTGTTTTGTAAAGCTTTTGCTTTAAAACTCATATCTACGCATTTTATGAAACCACCATATAAATACCTAAACTCAACAGATCTTCAAAAGTTGACCCAGAATGTCTTCGACAGGATCTTCCTACAAGCATATGAAGAGTAGGACCCTAAAGACTGGTGAAGTCTTCGTAAAGCACTTGAGATATCAGCCAGGAAATTAGGACAGCCTCCAAGGAAACGCAAACATAGGTGGTGGAAGTTGACTTGCGATAAAGCCATTGATCACCGGACAAGAGCATGTAATCAATGGAATGGACATCAAACAACTGAGAAATGGAACACCTTTCTAGAGGTGCAGAAAACTTCCGCAAAAATAATCCGCCAGGAGAAACGAGCCTATGACAAAAATAGACTCATAGAAATCGAACAAGATTTCCTCAAAAATATTACTAAGAAATTCTACAAAACCTTCCGTGGGAATTTATTCAGTTATCAACTACCATCTTTATATTTCCGTCAAGCAAATGGAATATTAGAGACGAACAGTAAAGAGAACTGCAACATTCTACTCTGCTGACTATTTCCGAGACTTCCTCAACTGTGATCCTCCAAAGGAAAGACTGAATTTTGAGAAACCCATGCCCAACCCCGATTCACAATCACCGACAATACAGGAAACAACAGGGATAATAGAATAGCTTCAAAATAATAAAGCCCCTGGAGAGGACGGCATCACCGCAGAAATGTGTAAACTTGGAGATGCCCTTGTAAGCAGAATTTACGCAATCTTAGTAGAAATATGGGAAACGCAAACGATCCCGCAAGATTGGAAGTGCGCAAGAATACATCCATTACACAAGAAAGGCGACAAGGTGGATCCAAACAACCATAGAGGCATTATCCCTACTGCTAATTGTATACAAAATTCCTTTCCAAAGCTCTCTTAAGCCGATTAGAAAAACAGATCACCTGATTGGCGAGTTTCAAGCGGGTTTCAGGAAAGGTTGATCATGCACTGAACAAATATGGAACTTAAAGACGATATTGAGGATTCGCCGAAGTACCAGCACAATCGTCACTTTTATGGACTTTAAGAAGGCGTATGATTCCATTGACAGACAGACAGTTTTTGATACTCTAAAAGAACTTGAAGTGGAAAAGAAGACCAGAGCTATTTACCAGCAGACTCTCTCGAATCTACAGTGAAATTTCTTGGGGAAGTCTGACCCTTTTGAAATATCTACAGGCGTTCGTCAAGGTGACGGCCTCTCCCCTACTCTGTTTAACTTAGTTCTAGACATTGTTATTAGAGAATGAGAAAAGGACATAAAGGGTGTAAACATTGGAAACTCGGAAAACAAGGTCAATGTGAAAAGTTTAGCGCTTGCTGATGATTTAGCGGTCATTGCAGCCATTTAGACTAACATGGAATTACTATAACAAAAGAGTCACATCGCGTAATGCAAAATTGGCAAGGCAGTTGTTTTTTCCAGAAGCTTTATATTCCATATGCTTAGGTGGTCACTCTATAACTACTAGAAATCGAAGCATGAGCGGAAAATTCTACGGAAATATATGGTAAATGTATGGTCCCACGAGAGAAAATAGAATGTGGATTAAGAGAAGAACAGCGGAACTCTATCCTATTCCTTCACTGACAGGTATACTGATACCGTACGGAAGGGAAGCCTGAATTTCTATGGGCATTGACGACGGCACACTAACTAAAAGATTATCCTAAGTAATCAACTCAAAGAAGGTCAAAATAAAATGGCTAGAAGAAACTAAGGCGGACCTCCAAGAAATGAATATCACAGACGACATCATAGCAAACCGTGGATCATTTAGGACAAAAGTAGCTAAAAAATCTGCAGATACCCCAAAAGGAAAACTGGTAGGAAGTGGTCGACAGAACGCAAGATACAACATAGTGCATGAAGAGATGTGGGAGGAAAAGAAGGCGAAAACCATCAAACTAACTTTGAACTTGTGAGTTGTTTTGTTGCGCTCTGTGAATGAGCAAAACGAACAAAGAAGAATTCCATGCTTATTGTATTATTGTATTTTTGATATTTCTGATAATTAATTAATCTTCATTTTGTTATTTATAAAAAATGGCCTAAAACCATTTATAAGCTGTATTTTATTTTTACCTAGTCGATCGCTTGTCCCCTAATGTTTTGATGGTAAATCGTCAGCTTAAGAAAAAAATATTGAATTTATATATAGTTTTAGCGACGTTATAGTCGGTTATTCATGTTTAGTATTTCGAATTTATTTGCTCAATTTTTTTCACACTTAATTTTCACGCAATTTTAATTTAATTCGTTTTTGATATAACGCCCATCTAGTTGTAATGATTAGGGTAAATCAGGTGTTTGGACAATTCTTGAAAATATTTTTATTTCAAATTATGTCAACGTTTCGACCTACATTAGGTGTTTCTCAAGGCTCATTTTTTAAAATTTATTTGATTTTGACGTTTTTTTAAATTAAAAAAAAAATTAAAATTAAATTTAAATATAATTTTAAAAAAATGTCAAAATCAAATAATTTAAAAAAAAATTAGCCTTGAGAAAGACCTAATGTAGGTCGAAACGTTGGCATAATTTAAAATAAAAATACTTCCAAGAATTGTCCAAACACCTGATTTAAATTCCCCTAATCATTTTAGTTTAAGTTTCCCAATTTTATCCATCACAAGAAATTTACTACAAGAAGTCATCTACACGCCGTTTACTGATCAAAGCAGTAAACAATGTCTAGTCAATTATTACGCTCCACAACTTTCACAGCCACATTAAACTTCAAAAATAACCTTACTTCAATTATGTTAGATAAATATTTAGCTTAAAATACCCAATTCCATATAAATTGCAAGTTTAATAGTCTCATTATTCATTGTATATAATTATGTTTTAATATTACCAATAAGAATAAAATCTATTAATAATAGAACAATATATTAGCACGTTGACTGCCACGTGAATCGCGTGTATCTCGCAGGTGACAAGTTCATGTAAGCCATGTGAATCATCGGTCGGTGGTTCAAATGAAATCTAATTGCATTTATATCTGTAACTCACCGAAAATTCACAGTGGCCATATAAATACATGGTAGTTGAAAAAACGTGGAAAAAATAAGATATTTAGCCTACGTAAAAGTTTGTTTTATTTTTATCTGACGTTAGTAAATTCAAAACACAATTTATGTCAAGCGCTTTTTATTGAAAGAAAACATAAATTCTTGTACAAGTTAGGTACGTATTACGTGCACAAAAAAATACAAATTTTAAATCATATAATAATAACTATTATTTTGAATAAACATGAGATTTTGTGAAACAAATGGCGCAATAGTAATTGTCGCATTGAATATGTCGTAGTCTTTGCGCAAAATCCGTCGTTTCATGAAATAGCTAGGCACTACCAGAAACGTCGGCGTTTAGTGAAAAATATTAAAACTGCATTTCCCGCCTAGGTAGTTCATGAAATAACCATTCGGCGTCGGCATATATGTAGCTTGATTCTTCGTGTAATGTCTAGCGTGTTTTGGGACCTTCCACAATAAAGAGTAATTATTTAATTTACAACACAATGGAAGGAAAATTATGAATATTGTGAAAAACAGCCCAACAAACCACCTTATACTTCATCTCAGGTGAATATTAAATAAGGTGACCAGATTTTTTAAACACGAAAGCAGTACTTAAGTTTTTTGAAATATTTTTGAAAACATTCAAAGGTCAAACGTTCTAGAATTGAAATCACTTTTTACCTAATTTGGGAAAAAAATTGATAGTTTTTAATGAAGCATTGGCTTTTACGCGTGAATTATGACCTATATATAACCCTTCCGTATTTTCTCTCAAATTTTTAATGGCAACTTACCTTTACTTTTTTCCAGATTATTTAAACGCGAAAGCAATACATTGTACGAGACGGATAGAGGGGTAATAATTATGCATGTGTTTTACAAAAAAAAATTATAAAGAAAAGATTTTGAGTCATTTTTGTTTTTTATAATTAGATTTTTCATTTGAATGATTTTTTTTTAAGATTACAAAACTCTTCCCAAGTATACTGGAGATTCACCTTCGCTGAAGTCACTGCTGATAAGGTTTCTATGTTTAATCTTGATTTGTCCCTGCTCCAGATCCCATCATTAATGATTGGAAATACTCGTTGAACTGTCGCATTAGTACCCGGCAAACACATTTCAAATTTAATAAGTAATTCCAATTTTTTTGTGGGAATATGCTCATCTTTAAAATATTTGTATATTTCTGGCCAACGCAAACTAAATTCTGTTTTATTTTTCTTTCATTTTTTCCGTTGAACAATACATGTTTACTCGCCTAACTTCATCGAAGAGTTATCATAGATAACAATTTTGTGGTTTTGGAATTTCTATAAAAATATTTAATTTCTTTAACAAATTCCGCCTTGCTTCCAGGATTTGACTCTTCGATTTATCGAGTTTCTGCGTTACCTTTAATGGAACAAATCCACTATTGTATCTAGCATCTAGTTGCACCATCGCATTATTTAAGACAGTTTTCACCTCGGAAGCTAACACTTTAGAGCTTTCAATTAGTAATATGAAATACAACTGCTTGACTATCAATGAAATTAAAACGCGATTATTCTTTTAATCTTTTAATCTTTTAATAGCTTAGGACACTGGTCTAAAGTCAAAAAGTACGAGCGCAGAGGCCCAAATACTTTGATTACGTGTTCAACAGCAGGTGTTAACGCAAGCCATCTCGTTGTGGAATATCCCAACATTTTTTTTGTATTCTATTTCTGCTACCTTGAAAAAATCTTTAAGATTGGTGGCTCACACTTTGTTTCTGTGAAAGTATAGATAAATCTGAGAGATTATGAAGTAGAATTAATGGAATTGGATAAAATAAGTTGCATTGCAGACAATGTTATTCTTATTTAATAATTGTTTCAATTATTTAAGAACATTATTTTCACCTTTCCTCCAAAATTAGGTTAAAAATTATTTTCAAATTAGTGTTTTAAGAATTACTTTATGTTCTCGGAAAGGAGTGCTCATGGTTCTCCTGGCACATAATCTAAATTTAATAGTTTAACATTTACTCCGGTTTTGAAGGAAAAGTTACGTACTTGAATGGGATACATTTTTATTTCTTTATGATTTGAGGCGTCTGATAAAATTGTAATATAGTCTGCATTTTCCAAATTTTGTTTCAATAATTCGTATGAGTAATTTTGGAGAATTCGTTACTTTTTCTTAAAAGTGATTTGGCATTCGTTTTGAAAATGCATAAGATCACGGTCATAATTATTTATTTTTACAATATTCAGCAAAGCAGTACAAGCAGTACATCTTATAGAAAAGCAGTACATGTTATAGAAAAGCAGTACAAATGCAGTGCATCAAAATTGGACAGTACAGACTATCTCAAAGAAGTACTGTACTGGCTAAAGCAGTACGCCTGGTCACCTTAATATTAAATGAAATATTTTGAGGTTAAGCAACTTTAAATAACTATTTAGGACTGTTTTTCATAATATTCATGATATTTTTCAAAAAAGAATTCTTGGTTTGCAGTTATTCCATTATTTCCATCTTGTTGTAAATTAAACAATTACTCTTTATTACGGAACATCGGACAACACGCTAGGCATTACAAGAAGAATCCAACTGTATTGTGCGTCTGATTGTGAAACTCGGCTTTAAGTACGAGATGCCGGCGCCGATTGGTATTTTCACGAACTACCTAGGCGGGAAATGCAATTTTAATATTTTTTCACTAAACGTCGACGTTTCTGGAACTGCCTAGTTATTTGACGAAATTTTGATGAAATGACGAATTTTGCGAAAAGACTACGACAAATACACTTCCATCTACTTTGTGCAGTAGTTTTGGCACCCACAAATCTTCCGTTTTCTTGGGATATATTGGAATAGCAAAAGCAGCACCTTCGCCTATTAAAAGAGTCCATATCTTCTAAAATATGTTTTGTTTCATTTGCTTGTGTTGCTGTTGCTCTTTGCTCGTCCTGGTCTTCCATAGGGAAAATTTATAAGGGATGAAGCAACTTCTCCCCTAAATGTTGTGATTGCCATTTTCTGTCCAATTACTGCTTTGAACAAGATCTACGCATTTAACATGGCGGATCCTAAAAGTAATTCCACGGCAATTATCCTGTACCATTTTATTCCTTTTCTCAAAGCTGAGGAATATGCTTTGATTTGGTCCGATAAATCGATAAAAGCTTTGCATGTATTATTTTCAGCAACAACATCGGGCTTTTTTAATTCAGTATTATGCCGTGATTGCTTTAATGTCCTTCTCGGTTGCTACCAATTGGTACGAACCTTCTTGTTTTGCCAGAAGGTGAACAGAAGGTTGGTTAGTAGCTTTGGAGTATCAGCTGTTTCGTTATTTTGAAAATGCCAATTCGCCAACAACAACTCAAATCTGTTGCACGACATCACACTTGCAATTTGGTTCACATATATTTTCTTCTTCGACCAAGTCTGACAGTTTAGGTACACGAAATAAGCCCATCCAAATCTGAAGACCTATAAAAGTCATAATTTCCTCAGGATTAGTATCTTTCCACTTATTTATTCGAGACCACTTTAGAAGTGCTGATTCTTTTTTCCGGCTTATTCGAATTTCGTATAATACAATGTCCTACCCCAAGGAAGTGTTCTCGCTCCATTTCTGTCCAGTGTAAGGAGAATACCAATACGTTTAGAGTAAAACGTGGAGCACGTCAAGATACAATCTCCCTAAAACTATTCACTGCGTTATTAGAGTACATGAGTAAGGAATTGGACTGGGAAACCAAAGATATCAATATAAACGGCAAAAAACTGAGCCATCTAAAATTTGCAGACGGGAGACGGGATAATAGGGAGGACCTAGACAAGCCTACACGGATGCTGGAGATACTATACGCGTCGTCCCGCTAGGTTGGACTCAAGATAAATAAGAACAAAACGCAATTCATGACCAACCTCGTCGCAAGCGGTAATATCTCAGTTTATATCTCAAACGATTAGTTTTCATCACAATATTATTTATAAGATTTTCATCAAGCACCAGTTTGAAGAAATCGGAGAATCATCAACATGTTCAAATAATTCATGTAGAACACCACTTTCGGGAATGTCAAACGGAAAGTCCTTGAGGTATTGTCAGTAACTTCTTGCTACATCAGTGTTGGAACCAGTTCTTCATCATTTTCATCTGAACTATCCACTTGAAACAGTTGAATCAACGCCTCCATGGTGTACGCAATTGGATCATTTTGATTAACGTTCTGGGAAGACGATGAATCATGAGTTCCGTTAAGAAGTGCCTACTAATACCTTCTCCACCAACAGTAGGAAATGTTTTAGAATGATTTATTGTTTTTTTATTTTTTTTTTACCACAATGGCTCGTTGCTACCTTCCGAGCTATACGAAGACGATAAATGCGAATTATCTGGTATTCATCTAACAAAACCTCAAAATGTTCGGCCTCGTTATCGTTAAGCAACTCGTCCACTAGCTTTTAAAGAGGTTTATGTTCTTTCTTATAAGTACCCATTTATCTTAAGAAAAAACTTAAAACTACATTTTATAATAAAATTTTACAATAAAATCTTACCTAGTCGATGAAAGCCATGTATTAGTGGCTTTCATCGACTAGGTAAGATTTTATTGTAAAATTTTATTATAAAATGTAGTTTTAAGTTTTTTTGACAAATATTATGGCACACTCAAATATCTATAGTCCATTTTTTTAAGAATGCAGTACAGGGAAGATAGGGCTTATTTGACATTGTTCTCTGATTGGTTTAAATTGAAGAGAAGGTCACACCGACGATATTTACTTCTCCATCTCAACCTCTTTTCTCTCTTTCTTTTCACATACATTTGCAGCTGTTAGTTGTCAATGGCTGTCGTGTCAATTCACAATTGTCATATGATCTGTTTGTATCATTTAGATTTTTTGCGTTTTTCTCCATTTATTTGTTTGTATTTTATTAGTATTATTACCAGTTGGTGTATTTAATCTCTATTTTTCAATACAAACAATAGTAGTATTCGTTCTTTCCGGTTTTGTTGTTTTATCTCATTGATAAAGTGTGCACCGTCGTGTAATTTTGATTTTGATACTACCATGGCTGATAACCAGGTGCCAAAAGTACTTCCAAAGTTATAAAGAAAAATCCGAAGGGAAAACTTTTAAAAAGTGGACAAAAATTATTGGCCTACAACAGTTATTTGGTCCATAAAAGTAAGGGTGTCAAAAACCCAATTTCTATAATTTTTATAATAAGATATTCAATCAAACCATTAATAAATTACCAATTTTATATTACATTCAAGTAACTATATTTGAATTTAGCGCCAAATTTTAAATTAAGCGCAAAACTAGATTGAACATTTATCATAGTGTAAATCAGGTTTCTAGCTACTGCATTTAAAAAAAAAAAGGACTATAGTAGCTCTTAACTGTATCGCTAACCACACCAAAATGACGTAATACTGCGAGAATTTACAGGTTATGTTTTCAAGCACGCATGATTGCACGCGGCGTGCTATGTAATTTGGTTCAACCAGGCACCGTGAGACACATTTGATTCGTGTTGAAAAAACACAATTTTTGACGGGTATTGACAATTAATAAATATACTGTCATAGTTTCTATGCTTATGAAAGTATAATAAACAATTTTTATCTACGACCACTATTGTAAATGCCCATTATCGTACAGTTCGTGGACTATGTAAATACATCATAACACGGGCGTAGCCAGGGTTTAGTTTCGGGGGGCGTTTAGAAAATTTTTCGGAGGGGGTTTTGGAGAAATGTACCAATTTTCTTACTAAAACTGACACACAAGGGTTCCTAAACTCCACATCTACCATGTTCTCTTGAAGAGAGTCAGCTCTACTCGTACCTCCTTATTTCAATATAATATATCGTGGGCGAGCGTGCAAAAGGGGATATGTCAGAAAACGAGAATTTTGGGAAATCAAAAAAGAAAATTTTTTTTCAAGCAATTTTTGCCTTTATATTTTCCTGATTTCATTATAAATCATGTAATAAAATGGCTTTTGAATATTTTCAGCCGATTAATAAAGCAAACTGATCAAAAATTAATTGAATATGTTTAATATGGTTTTCCTTTTAAACACAATTCGTACCAAACCTTTCGTCCTTCAAAAAATTATATATTTTTGAAATAAAACAATTTCAAAATAAAAAAAATAATTTCAAAAAAGATTTGAACATTTATTTTAAAATAATATTAAAACTATTACTATTATAATATTGTACTGTATTACTTATTGTTAGTTATTCAGTTACACTGTCGCTTGCCAAGTCATCTATATGAGGTCTCTTGTTCTTTTTCTTAAGCTTCTTTCCATTGTTGCTTTTAGCTACTTTTATGTTTCTATAATACTTCTTGAAGATGTTCGAGATAAATGGCAGCTGATCTATCAGATCTTTCTTTTTTCAGCTGAAATTGGAAGTGGCTGTGTAGAGATAACTCTTTGAGTTAATTTTGATCGTTTTCCTTTTTTAGAAAAACTCAATGTTCTAAAGCTGTCCTCGTCGTCTAGAGAATAATTAACAAGAAATGAAGGGCCCATCGTTTTCAAATATCTTATCCATCTAATTTGTCTCCAGTTGATTTCATTATTTTCGACGTCTGTTTTACGCAATTGCAAGGATGATTTTAGTAAATCTGAGTAAGAAAAAAATTCTTCTTGCGCCATCTCTGTCACTACAAAAGGCTTCTTTTTCCCTGCAACTCTTATAAGTTGAGCCCAGTCTCGGGGGTGTTCGATTGACGGGGTACATTTTTTTAAATTTTCTCAATGACGCTGTAGTCCGTGTCACATTCCATGTGTGAGTGTTCAGGAACAAGAAACTTATGATTTATTTCAACCAAGATTTTTGATTTTTGTATTGCCGTTAAGCACATTGCAGCAAAGTGGGTGTTTCTATTCTGGCCTCCACATGTGTCACTGTACATTGTCAATGTCGCAATGTTTTCTGGAAGATTTTCGATATAATTGTAAACACACGATGCAATTTCGTTTGCCCCTCTTGCTGCTATTGTTTCATTCCAGAGGTAACAATACCCTTGTTAGTTATCGCAGTCATGCACAATCAAATTGAAAACCCATAACTGGCGTTTATAGAAAGAAATACAGTTTTTCAGCATTGGTGTTGGCAGGCACGCCTGAAGATCAAAAGTTATTGTTTTTTATGAGAGGTCGTTTTTAGAAATTTCTCTATCGTTAGCTTTTGAAGTGTATACATTATCTGCAAGCATTAGATGTTTTTCATATTTTTCTTCAGATACATGTTTTTCATTATCCGTATTGCTCATTTTAATTTCCATTTGTAGACGATCACAGGTCTATTTTTATTAGGTTGTTTAATGGAAAAAATTAACTTATGGAAAACTGAGGAGTAAATTTTTAATGATACTGCCTTCCTGCCATCTATACGTTTGTATTCATTATACAATTCCTCAATAGTCAAATGAGGAAGCAAATACTTTTTTTGTGTCTCTTCTTCTATAGGGCTCTCGTAGGCAGGAATGGAGGTTAGATGCTGACGAACTGCGGCCAATCTATCGTCAGATATCTTGTTCCTTGGAACTCAACTTCCTCTGTTATCTCTATGTACTGTACCACCTCCCGATGAAAGTTTTTTAGCTACAATGATTTCAACAAACTTGTTTGTTATTGCAAAACATTTTATCAAATCTGCTTCACAAATTGGATAAGACATTCCATTTATGTACTTTATATCGTAAAGAAACTTGTCTATGGTGAAATCTATTAGGGTCCTGAACTCTTGAACGGGAAGCGACTTTCTCAGATATATCTATTAATCCTGATATGTACATGCGTTTATCATGAGAATCTAAAGCATAGTACTCATTGAATAAGATTTCTGCGTCTTTTTTCGTAAGATTTCTGCGTCCTATCAGCAGAAATTCTTTCTGCACATTTCATTCAGGATGGTCCAAGCTTAGTTAATTTCTTTGTTTTTATTATCTTTCCATTCTTGGTGATATATTCTTTACCATTACACATTGTATATTTTCTATTCCTCCTACTTTCCTGGTGTCTCCCTTTAAAATACGTTTGCTATTCCGAAAGGCTCTGGTTCTAATCACAGCATTTTGTAGCACCTCCACAACTGCAGTTTTCGCCTTTTGGTCTGCATTTTCAAATGCTATAACCTGGTTTATATCTATTGAGGACACCTCTATTACCGGATGTTCTACCTCCATGGCTACACTTTCTAAAACAGCATGATTCATATGTGTCTCCATAACTACATCACTATCAGCACAATCAATTATATTCTCGTTTTTGTTGACGTTCTTTAACCAACCTAACCTAAATCAATGACAGTTTATTACAGCAGAATGTTATATATCTATGAATGAACTTATAGACCGTAATCAACCTGACCACGATAGGAAACATCCATAAAGAAACACACCTTTTCTATTATTTTGTTCCACAAGAGATCCACAATTTAAAATCATGTTTTTTTTGAACTTTGAGCATCAGTGTCACCTTCTTAGACTGATATGTTTAAGGAGTCAAGTCAGATTTTTTAGTGACATAACACTCTTATCAGTGCTCAGAAAGATAAGTCATAACATTACATTACTAGAATGACTTACTCTTTTGCACAAACAACATTGGGGCAAGTCCAAATTACCTCCTAATTCACAACCAAATTAAATATAATTGGGTCGAATTTGACTTGTCTCCCCTTGCACAATGATGGAGAAAGCTTTTTTCTTAGGAATGATGATAAAAACGCACTTTTGAAAAAAAATGACTTATCCCCTTCTGCACGCGCGCCCCGATATATGAATATTTTGCATATTTCCGAGGGGGTTTGAATCTCCCCCCCCCTTCTGGCTACCACCATGCATCATAACACACACGTATGTAACAGTCCGCGATTAATGTTATGTAATAATTGAAAACACACATGGGCATTTGGTTTACGATTCGTTAATTGGTTGAGATCTGCACGTTGATACTATTTTTAAATATAGTACTCCGTGATTTTCAAACAATCATTAAAGTCACATCATTCACTTAGAAGCTGTCATTCATTTCGTTTTCTCACGTTTAAATCTATCGAAAACTACAAATAAGTACGAAATAAAAAGGTATGTAAAAATTAATAATGTATTTCTTTTCATTTCTATCAAGTTAAATAAGGTCGAGTAACAGTTATATATGAAAATACAACTGTTTGTTTATTATAATGTTAAATTGATAATAAAAGATAATAATAATACATAACTCGAGTTAAGTAAGACAATTACGTACTCGCGGAATTACGCACTCCCCGCTACGCGGGTCGTGCATAACTGTTCCGCTCGTACGTAATATGCTTCTTACAACTCTTGTCGTGTAATATACTATTACCTTCTGACCCAGGCGGTCAAAACAAAATTGTATTGTGGCAGTAAACGTGTTAAACAGTATTTATAGGAAAGTAAACATTTAACACTTTTGTAGAGCATTTTGATTTTGTATGCTTTAACGTTTTCGTTAGTAAAAGTTAGTAAAATAAGAAAAGCTTAAATCATAGTGGGTATACGTAAAGTTAGCTATCTATGGCTTTGTCGAGGGAGTTAATAGATCAAAGGGAGATTAAGGAGACAATGTGCCGGGGATAAAAGCAGGGATAAAAGAAAAGTGATTATTGCAGGTCTATAAAATGTGATAAATTTCCTAATTACTTTATGGTTTAAAAACGTTAGGTTAGGTTAGGTTTTAACTTTAGAAGAAGATATTTATTTAAAGCATAGTTTAGGTAAAATATTGGAAAGAAAATATTTATTTAAACACCGTCCACATACAGTTAACACGTTGGAAAAATTTATTTAAATTACATACTTCCATAATTTTATTTATAATCATAGGCAAAATGGTAAAACTAATGCAGGTATTTTCGTTTTTGGGGATTTTCCTTCTTTCGTAATTATAATGTAATTTATTCATTGATGACAAATCAATTTCCTTTTGTGTTTCGTTTTACCTACGGCCGCGCCATGGCAGCAGGAAATGGGAAATCGAGAATCAGCCAAGGTGAAACAAGTAACCGGTGAAGCGTGGCGGAGGAAATCTAATTGACAGACCCTTCTGTTTAAGCTGTATAAAAAACAACAAGGATATTTTGGACATATCTGTCTCATCCTGTCTCTCTAATTTCCATGGTTTACAATTAGTCCTATCTGACTTATTGTGTGTGTGTGTGTGTAATTTACCTAGTCTTCTGTTTTTAGTCTCACAAATAATAGCGACAAACTCTTACTAATCTAGCTTAGTGTTCTTAAATTTGTTTGGCAAGTAATTTATTTTCTTCAATTATTTTTTTTGTAAAAACACTCTCTGTGCAAAAGTTTGAATTGGATTTGTGAATCAACTTTCAAATCTGAGTACTTCATTTAAATATAATAAACTCATTGCAAAACCTGAGTGTTGTATTTTTTATGTGTTTCTTATGATGCAGTTAAATATTAGAAAACTCTGTTGCAGAAAATTACAATTGAATGTATTATCATCTTATGCGGGCAGAAGGACCTTGTGGTCGATAGCCCTTTGTATCATGTACAAAGTATACGATAAATATATTCTCTCTCTCATCTTATGCTTTAAACAGATAATATATTTGACTAAATTTACTCCACGAAGCATTCTAAGCCAACCATACTTTGCTCTAGTACAGTGTTTCCCCAAGTGTGGTACGCGGACCCCAAGGGGTACGCGAATGGTTTGGAAGGGGTACGAAAAGATGTTCCAAAATATTCAATTTTGTATGTGCGCCAAAGTGTATATAAGATGAAAATAGTATATTGTGCAACTAGGGCGGCAAGTTGTCAATTGCCCACGAGAAGAAAATTGGGCTCACGAACTAAGTGAGAGCTCTAGTTTCTCGCAATTGACAATACCGCACGAGTTGCAGATAATATTTTTATTACTCATGCTTGGGGACGTATATTACAAGATTGGGGTCCAGAGGCCATAAAAAAAACGAAGCTAAAAATGAAGAATTTTATTTTCCAGTGGTCTCCGGTGGTGTGAATTCGTCACACCACCGGAGACTGAGGAGAGTTCTTCTCTCCTCAGGAGACTGAGGAGAGTTCTTCTCTCCTCAGTCTCCGATATCACTATACAATTAACAACTAACAATTTTGTAATGGAAAAAAATGTGACTTTTACGTCACTTTTTTAATATTAAGGTTTTGATTGTATTTATTTTATTTATTCAATTGTTTTTATGTAACTTATCCATTTTTATTGAATATTAGCGTGCGCGAAGCATAATTTGAATTTGAATTGACAAACGGCCATTTGTCGCACCCAAAAACGGGCGCCAAAATAGTAATTATCCCGCATAATAGTAAATAAAAATAAAAATAAAGTAATAAAAATAATAATATTTAAATTACATAAAAAATAGTGCATCAAACATTACTTTTTATAAAGTGTTTGAAATCTGAAAAATAATTCCGCTTCATCATCTTTGATAATTAATTAATACAATACAACCAATAGAGTATTTTACTAACGATAAAATGATTGCAGATTGTTTTTACGTATATAAAGACAAGTGAAGAGACAAAGTGAACACATAAAGAATATCATTTTTCCTAAGATTTGTAATAATGTTGATGCGATTTTACCTTAAAAAGTCACGTTTAATTCCTTGGATGCGGATCAATAAAATAGTGGTTTATTCACTAATGATATAAAAAATTTATTTCGCTAGTGAAATAAAACTATCCATAGCAACGCATCAAAATAATTCACTTGTGGGCTTTGTAAACACAACCATAAATGCTGACTTCGCTGATGTTCTTTTTTGATTCCCAATCACAAAACATATTACATATTTTTTGTATAAATGTCTTGATTTCCGCGGGAGAAATATTTCCCCAATTACGTCACCATTTAACAATTCTTAGGATGTATCCATTTATGATTAATAAAACACAAATTAATTAAACACTAAACAAGATTTTGACGTACGAATCAACAATTTTATCGTTGTCATGATAACAATAGAATAATGGGCCGACGACTTTGATGCTTCTCAAAAAGCTAAATTAATTAAAACTTTATATGTACTAGCGAATAAAATTAAGCTTTAACTCGCGAATTTAAATCTCGTTGAACCTTAATTTTATCCGCTTGTATAATAAATAACTATGTTTTAATCTTTGAAACCTCAATCTGGAGACTGTATATTAATTAAAAAAACAAGTACAGTTGTTGTTTTTAATAATATATCTCAGAAATTTTCTACTAAGGGGTACGAAGTGTTAAAAATATTTGAAAGGGGTACACGTGGATAGAAAGTTTGGGAAACACTGCTCTAGTATATCAATAGATTTAACAATTAATTCGATTATTGTTAAACTAGTTTGCAAAGACAAAAGTAAAAATTAATAAAAGCGTTCTTAAACAATTTAAACAAATTAAGTGAAATAGTTGGTAAAAAATAAAACTAATGTGTGCACTCCACATATATCACAGTGTAAGTAATACACTGCATATAATTTAATAAGCTAAACTAGATTATTGATACCATGAGCTGCTTTATGTAAACGCACTGATTGAACTCATAACCGACTTTCATTATGCTAAATAGTCTAAGGGCTAGATAGTTTTGATTTGAATTTCAATACATAAATTAGTAGGTATCTAGAATATAGAAAACTCTTCCTTTCCGAAAATTTATAATCTCTTCCGTTGTTATATTTAAAACTCTTATGACAACCTAATATCTAACCTAATTTGATACTTACGTATTAACGCGCGATATGTGGTCTGAATTTATCTGATCTAATATAACCTAATTTAACCCTTATCTAATATTTCTTCTTATTTCGGATCGAGAGGTCGTGGTACCGCGCGATATATGGTCTGCATTTATCCGCTCAGTTATAACCTAATCTAACCATCCATTTTGTTCAAATCTGTAGCTGCTGTGGCGTTAGTACTCAAGTACCCCTAATTTATTTAAGCTACAAATTCTTAAAAAATAATTATTATAAATTAAAATATAATGGATCTGAAACATATTACAAAGCACACAATTCCAGTGTATTACAATGTTATCCACATATTCATTTAATCGCAAATATATTCTGGAATAGCTATAATAGTATCAATATTAAGTTATTATAATATCTTCAATGTTATGTACATAGCATTGTTCACTTAATAGAATCCCTTCAAGTTTGCACAATATCAATTTCAGGTCTAATTAACGAGTAAGAAATAATGATTTCAAAAGTGGTTATATAAAAACAGGGTAATTTATACATACATTTATCACTCGATGCACGCAATGCACGATCAAAGCCCCAATCGAAAATGAAAATGAGTGGAGGGTTTTTTCCGTCTGCCCAGATGACTTATACGGCGTCCGAATTTAATGCCCCACGATTTTTTACTCACCGGAAAAACATAATTCAGCCGGTGCGTTCAAAGCGTGAATATATACGGTTTATTTTCGTTTCAAAACACTATAAAAAAATAAATTTGTTTTTAACATTTTACCCGTTAACATAGCAATGTGTAGCCTTGTGTAATTTAGTCATTCTAATATTTTTTCTCTATTCTAATTAAGTTTGTCAGTCAAGATTTTCTTGGCAAACTAATATTAACTGTCCATTCTAAACATTTAACTCCAATACAGTCGTTCCAAACCTCTTTACTTTTCTATGTGTCTCTAGCCTTATAGTATTCCTCTTGTTTCATCTGCATTGTCTCTCTACTCCTGTCTGTCTAGTCTGGTATTGTCTATCTAATCTTGTCTGTCTAGTGTTGTCTGTCTAGTCTTGTCTGTCTAGTCTTGTCTGTTTAGTCTTATCTGTCTAGTTTTGCCTGTCTAGTCTTGACGTCTAGTGTTGTGTGTCTGGTCTTGTCTCTCTAGTCTTGTCGGTCTAGTCAAATCAAATATATTTATTCCATTATTTAAGTACAATACACAAATGTTACTCTCTTATCTGTCTAGCCTTGCCTGTCTAATCTTGTCTGTCTAGTCTTGTCTGTCTAGTCTTGTCTGCCTAGTCTTGTTTGCCTAGTCTTGTCTGTCTAGTCTTGTCTGTCTAGTCTTGTCTGTCTAGTCTTGACTGTCTAGTCTTGTCTGTCTAGTCTTGTCTGTCTAGTCTTGTCTGTCTAGTCTTGTCTCTCTAGTCTTGTCTGTCTAGTCTTGTCTGTCTAGTCTTGTCTGTCTAGTCTTGTCTGTCTAGTCTTGTCTGTCTAGTCTTGTCTGTCTAGTCTTGTCTGTCTAGTCTTTTCTGTCTAGTCTTCTCTGTCTAGTCTTCTCTGTCTAGCCTTGTCTGTATAGTTTTGTCTATCTAGTCTTGCCTGTCTAGTACTGTCTGTCTAATCTTGTCTGTCTAGTCTTGTCTGTCCAGTATGGTCTGCCTACTCTTATCGGTCTGCTCATGTCTGTCTAGTCTTGTGTCTCTATAGTCTTGTCTGTCTAGTCTTGTCTCTCTAATCATGTCTATCTAGTCTTGTCTCTCAAGTCTTGTCTGTCTAATCTTGCCTGTCTAGTCTTGTCTGTCTTATATTGTCTGTCTAGTCTTGCCTGCTTATTCTTGTCCGTCTCGTCTTGTCTGTCTAGTCATGTCTTTCTACTATTGCCTGTCTAGTCTTGTTTGTCTAGTCTTGTCTGCCTAGTCTTGTCTGTCTAGTCTTGTCTGTCTAGTATTGTGTGTCTAGTTTTGTCTGTTTAATCTTGTCTGTCTAGTCTCGTCTGTCTAGTCTTCTCTGTGTAATCTTGTCTATCTAGTCTTGTCTGTCTAGTCTTGTCTGTCTAGTCTGGTCTGTCTAATCTTGTCTGTCTAGTCTTGTCTGTCTAGGCTTGTATGTCTAGTCTTGTCTGTGTAGTCTTGTCTGTCTACTCTTGTCTGTCTAGTTTTGTCTTTCTAGTCTTGCCTGTCTAGTCTTGTCTGTCTAGTATTGTCTGTCTAGTCCCGTCTGCCTATTCTTGTCTATCTCGTCTTGTCTGTCTAGTCTTCTAAAAATTTCATAGTAAAAATTTAATCAAGTGTTTAAGATAAACATTATAAGATAAAAGCAGCTACAGGGGCCCTCTTGGAGAAAATAACGTGGGATGACATTAAAATAGTTTACATTCAGGAGGCACATGTATTCAGAGGAAAAATCTTTGGATTTCCAGCTCGTTACAAAATTATATATGATACCAAATTAGATGAATCCACCGTAAAATGGGCCATTGTAATATCCGACCCTTGAATTAATATAATTTATAATGCCAATTTATCAAATAAGCTGATGACAATCATCCAATTTTGTTGTGGTGTAATATACTATGCCATATCAATTTATTTACCACCATAAGCTGGACCGGCTGAAAATGATACTTTCGATGATAATTTAGAAATTTTGAGAGAAATATTAGAGAATCTTAGAACAAAAGGGGAGATCTTGATTGCTGGGGATTTTAATGCACAATGATGTACTTGGGGTAGCGCACTTGAAGATTCGCGAGGGAAAAATTGCAAATACTTTTTGGTCAGCAAAACCTACTCATACTGAACAGTGGAACTGAACCTACTTTCACTGGACACAATGGATCAGGTCTAATAGACATAACACTAACAAGTGGAAGATAGAGCGACTTAATTACTGATTGCCATCTTCCAGATGAATGTAGTTTATCAGATCACAATTAACTGGTCAATAGGGATAGAAGCAGAATTAGCCGGACTCAAACGTGGATTCTAAACTAAAAAAGCAAACTGGAAAGAATTTAAACTGAAATTGCAAAATTATATCGACAAAATCATACCAAAATTAAATGAATGTGTCTCTGCTGAAGAAGTATCTTTTGCAGAGACGCTTAATAGATCCTTAATTACAGCAGCCCAAGACACCATTCCCCCTAAAAAGTTTTTTAAAAATTCTGTTCCTTGGTGGACTTCGCAATTGGCTGGCCTCCGCAAAGAAAACAATTGTAGCGGCAACGAGCCGTTCCATTTTCTATTTCTTAGTTTACGAGGGCATTACAATAATTACCAAAATAATTCCGGACAATTTCCGAAAATATTTTATTAGGGTCCATAATGTAATCCTCGACCAAATCAAGAAATATTTGTATTTTTAGTTTTACGAGGGCATTACGGTGGTTACCCAAATATTTTCGGAAAAATTTCCGAAAACGTTTTATTACGGTCAATAGTGTTATCCTCGGGAAGATTACGACAATATGTTTTATCTCACGAGAATCGGTAATCACCAAAGCGATAAATAGCTGAATATAGATAATAACCCCCAGATGAGGGACCAGTATACCTGGACATAATATAAATACCTGGACCCCAGAATAAACAAGACAGTCAGGCTCAACCAACCAACGAGTCCCCCAGTCCAGCCAGTGGACTCTCATTCACACCGGTCCAGCCAGTGGACACAGTAAGCGAAGTGGCACCAGTCCAGCCAGTGGACACAATCACACCGGTCCAGCCAGTGGACACATCCACACCGGTCCAGCCAATGGACACATTCAGCGAAGTGGCACTAGTTCAGTTCAGTCCAGCCAGTTAAACCAGACTCAGCCAGCAGCCAGTTTAACCAGACTAAGCCAGCAGCCAGTTCAACAAGCTTCTCACAACCACACAATCAACTAAGGCGTAGTTTTTAAAATAGTGCCGGTGAAATTAGAGAAAAAAGACGCATCTTATAAAAACGCAAATTTCGTGAATATAAAAAGAAAATTATAGAGACAAAACAACTGAAGTGGCGGTATTTTTGCACATTGTCTTCAAGTGGTGATCCTTGGGGGCCTATTTATAAAGTTATTAGGGGGGAAAAATTCTTCGGAATATCTTAGTGGTCTAAAAAATGGAGGTGCTACCTTAGATTAGTAGAGACCTAGTAGAGACAAGCCATCTGCTACTGAAAGACTTCTTTCCTGAAGATAATGAAGAGGATACAGAAAAGCATAAACAAATAAGAGAAGAGAAAAGCGCAGGCAAAGGAGGACCTGACGATAGGAATTTCACAACAGCAGAGATAAAACGAACTATAACAAAAATGAACCCTAAGAAAGCACCAGGAATTGATGGTCGCACTTCGGATATTGTTCAGGTAGGATTCAACTCTTCTCCAACACTTTTTCGGGAATTGTTTAACAAATATCTAAAGTATGGAGTTTTTCCAGAATGCTGGAAAGAACAACTAATAAAGGGGATTCCAAAACCTAACAAACCTGGTCTAGTAATTAAAAGGTCAGCCAATAAAAAGTTAAACTATTTTCAGAGGAATTTTTTTTGGTAAATCTCCGATACAAAGAAGACCCATTTTAACATTAGGGCACGAAAAAATTAAATGTTAAGATCATATAAAAGAGATATATTTAAAAGATCATATAAAGGTCAAGCCTGGTCTAAATAATTTTTAGACCAATTAATTTGCTACCAGTAACAGGGAAGGTGCTAGATGCACTCCTAAACACTCAAACATTATTTTTATAGTAATCATTTATTTAATAGTAATCAATATGGTTTTCGTAAGGGTTTTGGAACGATTGAGGCAATCGCTAAAGTTGTTTCATTAAGGATTCTATTACGGAAAAAGAATACTGCGCAGCAATTGCTCTAGATATAAGTGGTGCATAAGATATTGCCTGGTGGCAATTAATCAAGAAATATTGTTCAAATAATTTAATTAATCTGGGTAAAAATTATTTCGCAAATCCTATAGCCGCCATTTCGGAGCCCGGAGTCTATGTAGAGAAAATCATTAGTAAGGGATGTCCGCAGGGATCAAAGTCTGGCCAAGGACTTTGGAAAATTATTAACTGTTAGTAACGGTTCAATTTTTGATATTAACCTTGAATTGTACAATAAGCTGACGATACAATGCTGCCAATAAAAAGTTAAACTATTTTGGAATTAAAACATAAAGCGAATCTGGCCCTAGAGAGTTTCTAAAAATGGACAAAAGATTGCAAGTTAAATTTTAATGCTACAAAATCAGAGGAATTATTTTTTGGAAAATCTCCGATTAAAGAAGACCCATTTTAACATTAGGGCACGAAAAAAAATAAATGTTAAGATCATATAAAAGAGATATATTTAAAAGATCATATATTTAGAACTTTTAATAGATGAATAAATTTTAAAGAACATATTAAACAAGCGTGCGCAAAAGTTAAACTATTTAGCTCACGAATTGGACTTCCATGTAGAAAAGAATGTGGTCTTGATAAATCTGCAATATGTCAAATTTATAGAGAAGCGGTAGAATATTACTATATGGAGCATCTATTTGGCATAACTTGTGTGGTGTAAAAGAATGAATCAAATTATTAAGTGTACAGCGTCAAAGCACGATATCTGCAGTAAAAGCATATCGTACAGTATCTACAGAGGGGGCGTGTGTTATTTCTAGTCTTTTACCCGTTGATCTAGGGCTAAAGGAAATAGCTTATAAGCATTTAAAACATAATCTGGATGAAACACTATTCAAACAAATAATGGACTTGCAGGCTTCTCCAAAATTAATCGAGTCGAAAATAAATATACAAAAGTGTATTTATTCATCCTTGTAATAAACTTGTAAATTTTCAAAATCTGAAAATGGTGTGGGCGCGGCATTTGTTGTTTACATTCAAGATACGGAGGTTTATTATCAACAAATTCGTTTTGAAAAGTACTGCTCAATATTTCAGGTAGAAATTACTGCAAGCAAGCAAGCCTTAAATTACATTGAAGTAAATAAATATGTTATTAAGGGTTGTTCTATTCTCTGTGATAGTCGTTCAGCACTTGATGCTCTAAAGTTTTGGTCAGTTCCCACAGAACTTGTATTGAACACTTGCATAAAATCAAAAGAAACTGCAAAAGAAGTTAAATTAGAGAAAGCCTATAAGAAATGAGAAAGTTCTATATTCTTTATGTCTTATTCTTCTTGTCTGTTTAGTCTTGTCTGTCTAGTCTTGTCTATCTCTGTAGTGTCCCACAGGGCTCTATATTAGGTCCCACACTATGGAACATCTTATACAACGATATTTTAAGACTGAAGCTGCCTGAAGGCGCCACGCTAATTGGTTTCGCGGACGACTTAGCCTTGATCGTAACCGCAAAAAAAAACGGCCAAGTGCGAGTTGTGACTCGCGCACCGAGGGTTCCGTACAAACTTGTAAGTAAGGTATCTTTTTTTTGTGGAGGACGTAGCAAGCACATTCAGTTAACTTGTTAAGGCGTTGATAGTAAACAAACAAAACTCGTCCCAATTATCATACATTATATATATATATATATATATATATATATATATATATATATATATATATCGCCGGGCATAAATATTACATCGTGAACGATAATGTTGTCGTTACCGGTTAAATGAACTGTTAAATGAACTGTAGCCATAATTTATTGAGTAAGTAAGGATATGCAGAAGTACGAAGTTATTGAATGCAAAACAAAATTTCGTATTTCTGCCGCTCACTACAAAAGGGCCGACCTCCCGCTCTTGTACTTGCCCCGCGTAGCCCTGCTCGTGCGCGTCTCGTTTTATCCTAAATACAAGAGGTCACTGAGTAGTTAGTTAGGTACTTAAACACGAAATCTTACTTACTTATATGATACGAAATTCTTGACAAGAGAACTATTTCAAATTCCAAGCCAAAACTAAAATATTTTAAAAGTTACCAAAAGAAAGCGAATGACGATTATAATAAATCGATTATGATAAATCTTTATTTTACTATTACCCTTATTCAATAACTTACATTAAGAATTAACTGAATTACGCGATTATTTTTAAACTTATAAAAAGGGAACGAACAGACGATGAGGATAAAACTTTATTTTAGTATTACACTTATTCACTAACTGATATTAAGATCTAACTATTTCTAGATCTAATATAAAGTAATATATTAACTATTTCTAGATCTATTTCGATACTCTTAACATTCAGTTGTTCAATTGACTGCTTTTGGGCAATTGACTACCAAAAAATATAGGAGGAGGAGGACCTAACTGTATGCAACCCATATGCTTCTGCTGCCTGACAATACCACGCAACACATGAGTGTGCAGAGAGTGTATATTCATAAGTTTCTAATAGTAAATTCGCATTTTTTTTTGTAATTAAACTACATATTTTCGGTTTTCAGATTTTTCCCTTTACATGTGCGTCTTACCGCTTCTTCCCAAATTTCATGATTCTAGGTCAACGGGAAGTACCCTATGGGTTTTGATTCCCTTCTGAAATCGCAAAATATGCGACATAAACGGTCATATCTTTTGATCGCGTTGACTTACAAGTTAGATTTTTTTCACAGCTGAAAGAGACCGCAGACCCCAGTATTTGATACAAATTTTGTATCATTTAAAACTTGTTACTTCTACGCGTTCCTGAGAAAAATGGTCTTGACAGACGGACAGACGGACAAACAGACAGACAGACTGACAGACAGACAGACGGACAACAAAGTGACCCTATAAGGGTTCCATTTTCGGTACGAAACCCTAAAAATTAAGGAATAATGCGTACTGCAAACCATGTAATCTGTATGGTAACCCAGTGGATTACAACCAAGAAACTGAAGCTATCATCCGAAAAAACCGAGGCAATCCTATTGACAGGACAAAGAAAACTTATGGCAATCAAATTTAAAGTGGGAACCACGGAAATAATCCCAAAACAACAAGTAAAATAAGTGTGCATTTTAATAGATAAAGGACTTACATTCTCTGCACACCTTACAGATGCTGCAGGATTAAAGACACTGAGAGCAATGGAAAAAATAATGCCAAACATTGGGGGACCCAGAAGCTCTAAGCGTCAACTCTTAGGTATGGTAGAACAATCCGCTATGTTATATGGAGCTCCACTGTGGACAGAAAAAATGAATACAAGAAGCTGCGCTGAAAAATTGGAATCAGTAACACGTATAATTGCACTTCAGATATGCAGTGCATACCGAACAGTATCCGGAAAAGCAGCATTAGTAATCTGATTTGCTCGCAAAAGAAGGAAGCAACACAGATATAAGCACAGATAAACACAGATATAAGCAACACAGGCCACAACAATCGCAGACAGAAAGCCAGAATGAATCTCCTCTATAAATGGCAGCAAAGATTATCACATACAGAGAAAGGTCAGTGGACTTGGCTACTGATACCAGACTTAACTGTATGAACCAACAGGAAACACGGAGAAGTTAGTAACCATCTAACGCAATTTTTAACTGGTCACGGTTGCTTTAATGACTTTACACCACATTGGTAGATAATCGCATAACTTTTGTTTATACTGTGGTGAAATAGACACAGTAAACCACACAATATTTGAATGCTACAGACGGGAAAGTGATAGAGATGAAGTTTATGGATGAAGTTTATGAAGAATATGGGTACACCTTTCGACGCACGAACAGTCACGGCATATATGTTAGAAAATAAAGAAAATTGGGACTAGATCCACAGACTTATCCACCGAACAATAAAATCGACAAAAGAAACAAGAGACCAAGTATAACGAAAACTAACTACAGTAACGAAATGACAACAACAAACCATGCGATAAGCGTTTCCGGAGAGCCTGGTTGGTTTCCTGTTGACCACTTGTCTGTATAATGCACAGCCACGCCCCGAAAAAAAATTCTTGTCTGTGTGGTCTTGTCTTTCTAGTCTAGTCCGTCTAGTATTGTATGTCTAGTCTTGTCTGCATATGGGGAGGCTAATTACTATGTTGCCCAGGTACTAACCGGCCACGGTTGCTCAGATATTACTTCATTAGCAGAGCAACGGACGATTTGTGTGTATAATGTGGAGAAACAGACAGGCTCAGTCACACCATCTTCCACTGCTTAAGATGGCAAACAGAAAGAGAGGAAGCTGAAAGGATCAAGGAAGAACCTATTGACCCCAGTACAATAATTTCATATATGCTACAGGGAAAAGCAAACTGGAACACCATTCAGGGGCTAATTCATACAATAATGACTGAAAAAGAAAATTACGATATGCAAGCCCAAAAAAAGACTTTAACAAACATGAGGTACTAATTCTATTAGTCATCCGTCACTACGAGGTTTTTGCGATAATGCGGGTCCAGAGTGTACGAATGCGTTGTTTCATGGAAGCCACTTGCCTGGTCAAGTTATGATACCGCCAGCTACGCCCCCAAAAAAAGTCTTGTCTGCCTATCTAGTCTTGTCTGCCTAGTCCAGTCGCAGTCCAGTTTGTCCAGTCGCATCTGTCTACTTTATTACACTTGTTTGGCTATCTTGTATGTCATGTTGCCCTTGTTTATCAAGCTCTTGCAATTACTATCTAGTTGCTTTGTCTGCCAAGTTGCAAATCTACTTTTGTTTGTTTGAACGATGGGCTTGGCTTGTCTGTCTAGTGTTTTCTGTCCACCTTTGACTTTTAGGATTTGGCTGCAGTTTCATAAATAATTATGGCTGTTATTCTGTTTAGTTTTTTTAAGTTTTATCTCTTATATATCGACTTGAATGTCTAGTCTTCCCTAACAAGCCTTGCTTATGCAATTATCTAAGTTTATCTGTTTAGTCTTATCGAATAAAGTCTGTCATTTCTAGTCAAACTGTTTTATTTGCTTTACCTGTATCTGTCTCGGCTTGTCTACCTTACTTATAGTCCAGTCTATCTAAGTTTGACTAAAGTATAGTCTTGTTTGAACTATGCTCTTCTCTGTGAAAAATTGTTTATCTATAAACTCTATACAAGTGTTTGTATTCTAAACGTCGTGTTGTAACGCCCGTTCTTTCTGATGTTGTGTGTCTAGTGAAGTATGCTTTGCCTTTTGTCTCTATTCTTACATATATACCTAGTCTGCCTATTTAATTTAAGCTATTTAATCTTATCTTCTTTCTTATCAGTACATTATAATAGAAGATCTAACGTTTATTAAGGTTATTGTTCGATAATTTTTAAAATACGCTTTTAGTGAACATATAGTAAACAAAAGGTTTTTATTTACTTTTATGGGTAAGTAAACTCTTACGGTCTAATTCATAAAAACTTACAATGCGTTTGAAATACATTTTTTTACGCGTTTAAAATACATTTACCCATTTACCAATGCTAAAATGTATTTTAAACACGTTGTAAGTTTTTGTGAATTAGACCGTAGGGATATCTAATATTTTTAAGAATGTTAATTCGCTTTTAATGTGCATTATTATAGACACATTTGTGGGCTGAAATTTTGCGGTTTGTTATGTTACATATCACAATTACAATTATTTCTTGCAAATATTTGGTTCGTGCTATAAATAGAACAAAATTAATATATTATAAACTGCTAATAATAATATAGGTGCAGTTATAATTTAATGTAAACTTTAAAATTCTAGAAAAACTAATATTAAAATTGCTTATTAAAAATACATTTAAATATTCCTGTATTGTTATTATTTTTTACTGCTGTAGATTAATAATACAATGTGTAGATACAAATGGAATTTAAAATATTGCGTTTGTGAAAACTATGCTTTAGAGATTAGTTTAATTGGACTAGACGAAGTGGTAATTAATTAGTAAGTCTAACTTAATTTGCAACATGCTTTCGGAAACTATTTAAAATATTACTCCAACCGAGTGTGGTATTCAGCGAATCATTTAAAAATGTAAGAAAATGTTGCAAAACGTACTCGCGTGTTTGCAATAAATAAATAAATTCTTTCAAAATTCTTTCATAAGATTAAAATCTTAAAAAAAGTTATTAAAGCGATAGAAAAATAAATATCTAAATTAAGTAAACTATACTTAGGGTGTAATTTGGCGTTAAAGTTTTGAGAGCGTCGCGTTTAACCATTTCCCGCGCCGGGTTTTGCCTGACCTTTGGCTACTAATTCAGACGGATAATAAACATTTAGAAACTAAGCAAATATAAATTACCTTTCTTGTAAAAAAGCAGCCTTTGCCATTTTTATCGCACATTAACCGACCCGCACTTGATCCGCCGACTCGAATTCGGTCGGCCACCCTTGCTATCGATTTTCCCGCTCTGACGTCACCACGCACACTTCGAGGGGTTGCGCGGGCGTCGCGACGCCGTCGACGTCTCTGCCGGTCTGTGTTTATTGGCGGGGATGTTTCGCGCCAAACGTACTACGGTGTTATTCATAGATGATTTCGCGCAACCAAAAGAGATTTTCCCGTTGGTTATGCTTGTTACGTCGCGTTACATGTGGATTTATATCCTAGGGATTAGAACGTAAAGGTCGGACTGGATTTGATTATTTTTTGTCTGATTGGATAGTACTATTGGATGCGTATGTGTATATGAGATAGTATATAGTATGGGGTTGTAGTAATTAATCTGATTCCATGCGCGTGCTCACTACCATTCCATCCCTTTCCTCTTTCTCGCATACTATGGAATAGTATTTTTTTAATGATTTGTAAATGCGGTTCAATGGGGAACATTTTTACTGCACAACGGATTGTTGCGTTCTCATGCGACATTAACCTCACCAACTACCATTCATATAAGCAAAAATTCATGCATAATGAACTTACTCCACGCCTGCAATTACTTACTCACTTACTCTCTCATACTACTATCACACAGATTATATTACAATTTTAAATTTGTTTTACTACGAAACTTTCGAATCTATCTTATTTTTTATATTTATTTGTTCTATTAACAAATTAAAAAACTTAAAATAATAGAAAGATTATTTACACAGGCATTTGGAATTTGATATACACATTATTTTTACTTTGGTTAACTGTTGTTTACAAAAGTTTGTAAAAAAATCTAGTGCTTGTTTTTTGTTATATGTATTTCATAAATGTGGTAAAATTTGCATTTGGAATCAATATCAATAGTATTTATTAACATACAGAATGTTCCGAATTAAAAACTACAAACAATACGGCGATATTGATTGATATACCACGTTGTTTTAACTAGATAGGCAGTAAATACAATTTTTTATTTTAAAACTATGAAAAATAAAACAGATCGGAATAAATATGGGTTATAATCAAAGAAAATTACATTAATACATAAACTTATTAAAGTCGGACACAGACTGACCTTTCCGTAGCTCTATAACATTATTAAGTCTTTTTTGGTCTACAAAACAAATCTCATGTGCAATTTGTAACTTATTTAGGTACTTACGTATTAACGCCACCACCGCTACATTTTTAAATGCCGCGAATCTACACCTAAAATTTTTATGATATATCATAAATTAAAACATTTTATTTAAAATTACAACATTTTTAAAACTCAAAATACTTTATTTTTTAACCGCGGTTAGATTGGGTTGCCCGCCGCGAAGCGAACAGATAAAACATACGCGCGGTAGCACGAACTCTCGATCCAATCTATAGCGGTGGTGGCGTTAATACGTAAGTATCGTTAAAAGAAATAAATTGCAATATTAATAAATCAAATTTATTTGCGCTATATTTTATGTGATATTAATTATTGTCTTTATTATTTGGGTGTTGATGAATCGCCGTGGTCTCTTAAACCTCACGGCACAATTTGTTGTTAACATATCATTAGAGGCTTTGTTGTTAACATATCATTAGAGGCAAAAAATCAAACGCGCAAGCATCGTAAAGTCCGAGTTAAGCTCGCACAATATTCCCTAAAATATATTGAAAGAAGAAAGTTGGTGATTCGCAAGTCTTTAACGAAGGTTGGCGATCACTTCTTTAAACGCTTCCCTATCTCCTGAAATATTTGGAATGTGAAATATACGAATAATACTGAGGTGAGTGAGAGGTAACAGTGAGGTGAAGTGTATCTTATATTCCTCAGCCAAGATTTCTTTTTCACCTCGCTAAGGCCTAGTATATCAATTCCTGTTCATTTCCAATGAAACTGTTGCGAGTTTTCCAGCTTTGTACAGTGTCCGTACATTCCACCTTGCAATGCTATTTATACTTGTTTTGGTGTTCCAGCCGGGGATTCTTCGCACCCCTCTCCCATTTAAGAGACGCCAGGTATTCGGAGCCGTTTTGTTTAGAACTTCCATCCATAGTGATTTTTCTTGAGAATATAGTGCAGTAGTTTCTCCTGGTAGTGGGGGGTATGGGGTTGTGTTGCAGAGGTAGCACCTTTTATCAAAGACGGTCGCGCTCGAAGACATAGTCCGTGAGCGGTTGGCGATAACTGGTCCTCACAAGACGCCCAATTCTCACTTATGGCTCCACGTGCCACACCCTGGGCAACTGCATCGACCTGCAGGCTAAACTAAGTGAGGATAGCCAGATATGGTGAACACCTCGCAGCGTCTGACCCAGAATGGGCGGCTGCAAACAGCGTCTGTTCTCCAGGTTAGGAGCAGCTAATACAAAAACTCACCAAGACGCCCGGCAAGCGTGGTGTTTTAATTGCCAAAACCTTTCAACAAAATATGTCGACTTCAAAACGAAATAAAGTACCCCAGGTGGGTAGAGGTACCTCACAATCCCACACCGATATCTCGGTCAGCCTCGCGGATTCCGGGGGAGGCAAAAGAACGACATCCATAAAGATAAAACAAAATAAAAATATACCTAGCAAAGCTAAAACGAACTGCTTATTAAACATCGCAACTTACAACTCAAGATCAATCAGAACAAAGGAACGTCTAGTTGAATTAGAGTACGAATTGGAGAAAATAAACTAAGACATTGTAGGCTTAACCAAAACAAGGAGAAGAGAAGAACAATGCCTCCATTTGGATTCAGGACATACTATGTTCTACAGAGGGAATGATGGTGATAGTAATGGAGGAGTTGGAATATTAATAAATAGAAAACTATCGACAAACCTGAAAATCCTGAAAACAATATCTGACAGAGTAATATATGTCGTAATCAACATAAATAAAAATATAACGCTAAAATATATACAAGCTTATGTCCCAACTTCTTCACATGATGATGACGAGGTGGAAACGATATACGAAGACATAGCGAGAGCAATAAGAGAGAACCCAGCGACACACACTGTTCTGGGAGGAGACTTTAATGCAAAAATAGGCAGGGGAGCAGAACCAACGGAAACACACATAGGACAGTTAGGACTCGGCACCAGAAATGAAAGGGGAAAAATGTTAGCAAACTTTCTAGAAAGAGAAAGACTTTCTCTGATGAACACTTTCTTCCAAAAGAGAGAGCAACACAAATGGACATGGAATAGCCCAGATGGATAAACAAAAAATGAGATTGACTTTCTAATCTCCCGTCATAAACACAAAATCCAAGACGTAGATGTAGTCAATCAATTCAACACCGGCAGTTATCACAGGATGGTCAGATGCAAACTACTTATAAACACAAAAATGGAAAGAAGAAGAAATATGAAACAAATGACGAAGAGAGGAAGTAGAGAAAAGATAGCGGGAATAAAGGAAACATTCAAACGAAATCTGAATGAAAATTTTTCCAATAATCCAGGAAAAACAGAAGAGTCATTAGATGATAGAATTGGGAGAATAACAAAAATTATAAGAGAAACAGCAGAACAGATAATAGGCCCGCCAGAAAGAACGCCGGACAAACTGTCGATAGAAACAAAATACTTCCTAGAGAAAAGGAGAAAACTGATAACTGAGGGTAAAAGAGACACTATTGAATACACAGAAACCAACAAAATAGCAAGAATAATGGCGAAACAGGATATAATGAAACATCAAACGAAACAATTGCAATCCCTATTAGAACAGAACAAAGGACTAAATATATTTAAAAGACATAACACCCCTAAGAAAGAGAAAACCAAAATAAAAGATGCGAAAAACAACATAGTAGAAGATAGACAACAGATATTAAAAGTTGTGGAATCTTTCTATAGAGATCTGTATAAATCCAAAATAACAAACACAATCACAAAAGACGACAAAATTTGAATAGTAAATGTCAACTCAGAAGAAATGCCGGAGATAGATATGGAAGAACTGGAGAAAGGGCTATCCCAGATGAAAAATGGCAAAGCGGCAGGAGAAGACAACATCCTGCCTGAGATGCTTAAGGAAAGTGATGTCAAGACGAGACAAGAACTAGTGAAATTATTCAATGAGTGCTTAGCAGAAGAACATTTACCCAAAAATTGGGAGAATGCCGTAGTTGTTGTGATCTACAAGAAAGGTCACCCGACCGATCTCGAAAACTACCGGCCGATAAGCTTACTATCACAGATATATAAATTATTCACCAGAATAATCACAAACAGATTAGAGCGAAAACTCGAAGCTTACCAACCAAAGGAACAAGCTGGGTTCCAAAGTCACTATAGTACGACGGAACACATTATAACATAAGCCTATGGATGGCTTTTGTCGATTTCCGAAAAGCCTTCGACACAATAGAAATCTGGGCAATAATAAATTTATTGAGAAATGCTAGAGTGGATCAACGTTATATAAATATTTTTGAAAATATCTATAGGACTTCGACAATGTCGATAAGACTTCATGAATCATCTAACAAAATAAACGCCAAAAGAAGAGTTCGGCAAGAGGACGTAATATCTCCAAAACTGTTCACCTTAGTACTCGAGGATGTTTTTAAAAAGATACAATGGGAAAACAAAGGATTGAACATACATGGTGAACGCTTGCACAATCTAAGATTTGCCGACGATATTGCACTATTTGCAAGACATTGATATGTTGGAAGAACTACAAGATGAGGCTGCAAAAGTAGGATTACACATGAACTACACAGAGACCCAGTTTATTACAAATACACCAGATGCAGACGAAACAATACCGATTCATGACAGCACAATAAAAAGGACAGAAACAAGGTATATGTTCCAAGGTATGCCAAGGTATATGTACCTTGGCCAAGCTATAACACCGGGCAAATAAAATCAAGAAATGGAGATTGATAGGAGAATTAGACTGAGGTGCGCGGCCTACGGCAAATTAAAGTACATCTTCAGCATGAATATCCCAATGACTCTAAAAACAACAGTCTATAACGAGTGTGTACTGCCTGTTGTCACGTACGGTTGCGAGACCTGGGTAATAACCAGAATGATCAAAACTAAATTGGAAGTGCATCAGAGAGCCATGGAAAGACGAATTCTAGGAATTTCCCTGAGAAACTACAAAACAAATACATGGATAAGGGAAAAAACCAAAGTGTTCGACATAATAAAAAGAATTGGTTCCCTAAAATGGCAATGGGCAGGACACGTGGCCAGACATACAGAAAACTGGTGCGGGTATATCACCAGACGGAGACCTTGGGAAGAAAAGGGGAGTGTTGGAAGACCTCAGCAAAGATGGTACGACGAGATAAAGAAAGTCGCAGGCTTTAATTGGTATCAAGTTGCGCAAAACCGAAGCCAATGGTCAAATTTGAAAGAGGCCTATATCCAAAGGATAGAAAACGGCTAAAAAAAAAGTTTCTCCTTGCTTTCTGCACCGTTGTACAAACGCCGTTACAGCGTTTGCTGCCTGATTCCTAGCCGTACTGTTCCTAGGAATAGCTGCCCATGGTCAGTATTCAACACCCAGCTGCCGCTGCTCAGTACTAGTTTTGTTCCGCTCCGGGTATTTCATTTCCCCGGTACCACTCATATCTGCGTTCCCCTATCCGCCACCTGGGGAGGTGCCCGATGGAGGACAATAAACCGACACGCGACCTAGATATAAACGCCTAATAAAACAAAGAACCACCAAAGCCTCAGTTACCACTTCAAATCAATTGAGAATTGAAGAAGGAAATGAATTAAATTAACAAACTTGAAACAGTCGGAACACAGTCTGAATATATAAATATATTCAACCTTTCCGGAGCTCTATAACATTATTGAGTCTTTCTAGGACTACCAAAACAAATCTCATGTGAAATTTGTCAGTTATTTAAGAGCTTTCAGTCCACCTTCGTGGCACTCAACAAAAACCATAAAAATAACATTGTTTTCAAGATCATGTCTTTCCGATAACTTAATTAAGTAGCCAACTGCATACGCGTTTCGAGATTTATCCCTCGTCAGTGCAGCTTTGCTCTTATTAATAACAATTTATAACTCATTGAAACCCACATTGATAAAAAAAAAATTGTCCAAATACCTGAGTCAAAATACAATAATCTTATCATTTATATTAATAACCTGCTAACGTCTTATCTCTCTCACGAAGTGTCAAATTAAAAATATCTAACCCCTTCTCAGAATTTTTTTTTTGTCAAATTTTGTCTGAGAAGGGGTTAGATATTTTTAATTTGACACTTCGTGGGAGGCATATGACGTTAGAAGGTTATTAATATAAATGATAAGATTATTGTATTTTGACTCAGGTATTTGGACAAAATTTTTTTTTCAAGTATTTTTATTAAAAGTATGCCAAGTTTCGACCTGTATTCGGTCTTTCTCAAGGCTACAAAAGAAAATTACAAAATAACATAATTATAAAAATTCTTAAATACGTATATAAAAATTACAACAATTTACAATAATAATAATTTTTTTTTATGATTAGATAAAAAGATTTTGTAATAGGATAAATTAAAAACTATTAGTTCTCACCTAATTTTTTTTTAAATTATATGATTTTGACATTTTTTTTTTAAATTTGAAATTTATAATTTTTTTTTTGTTAGTAATTGGTTTCCCCGACATTACTATAATAGTAAATGAAAATAAACAAAAATAAATAAATTGAAGTTAAAATAGAAATCATCACATATCAAAAAGCATGAAATGAAATAAATTGTGATTAATTTGGCGTTTTATCGTATAAGTCCAAAAAATTAACTTAAAAAACAAGACCAAAAAACTCAAATTCTTTGTCGGAGTGCGTATAAATTTTGTGAATAGGAAATAAAAATTTGAATTTATTTTATGGTGGGAAATTGTTTGATTAAATAATAATTTAAAATTAATTTAGTCAAATATAAACTAGAAAACAGTTTAAACTTTTTTAATTAAATTGCAATAAATTTTACTTAGGCCATTGACATCTTCTCTATAATTTACTGTATTGTGTTTTTTAATGGAAATCATTTCGCTAATATTGCGTTTGTAGAAATGTTTTTCAATGTCTAATATTGAGATGTTATCAAAATCAAAATGATGACCAGATTGGAAAATATGAGTTGTTAAAGCGGTTTTATCGGGATTTAAATGAACGTTGTTACAATCTGACTTATGTTGGCGTGTTCTGTCTTTTAAATGTTGTTTTGTCTGGCCTATGTAAGATTTATTGCAATTCGAGCAATCGATCTTGTAAACCAATTTTGAGTTTATTGTCTTAGGTAGTGGATCCTTAAGTTTTGTGTAATACTGTCCAATTGTATTTCTATTGTAATATGTAAATTTGCAATTGTAAGGACTAAGTATTCTTTCAATGTTTTTTGTAAGTGATCCTATATATGTTAAACTAAAAACTGTGTGTGGGTGTTGGTTTTAATATCTGTCAATGTTTTTAATTTGTTTGTATGCTCGTAATTGTTATTAGTTTTATCTTTACTTAGTTTTAGTCTTTTTTTTAATATTTATTAACGCATTGTTTCCCAATATAACTCGGATAGTTATTTTTGATTAAATTTTTTTTTATTTTAGCTAAATTATCTACATGAAAAGATGAGTGACTTGATTTAATAGCACGATGTAATAAATTATTAACAACATTAATTTTCTGTGTTGTGTTATGATGACTGAGGTAATTTAATATTATATTAGGGTTGGTAGGTTATATTGAGTATACCAATTTGAGATTAACTGTTTGTTATGTCTATTATTTTTGTGTCCAGGAATGGAATAGAGTTATCACTTTCTATTTCCATTGTAAATTGAATATTTTTATTAAAACTGTTAAATGTGTTAAAAATTAATTTTCTTTTTTCTTTTTGAACTAATAATATTGTGTCATCTATATACATTCTAATTAGTGGAAACTGAATTTTTAATTTATCTATTACAAATTTGAAAGTTTCGTTCATAATTAAATTAGCTAAAGTTGGACTTGTTGGAGCTCCCATTGCTGTGCCATCGATTTGTTTGTAAAAATTTTCTTTGTATATAAAATAAGCTGATTCAAATGTAAATTTTATTAACTTTAAGAATATATTTTTATCTAAACTTGTGTATGGTTCAATAGAAGACCAATTGTTATTAACTATTATGATAACCAATTCCCTAGGGATATTAGTGAATAATGACACAACATCTAGAGAAATGAGAACATAATCCTTAGGAACTGTTATTTTTTTTAAAGATTCAACTAGATTAAAACTGAATGTAAGTATTTCCCTAGATTATAACCTGGCGAATTAATACAACTAACGATGGGTCTGAGGTTTAATTGAGGTTTGTGTGTTTTTCTAAGGCAATATAGTCTGAGTGGTACCGAATTGTGTCTAATCATTGTCTTGTACTGTTCTTCTGTGATACGGTGTCCTGTAGGTAGTTCTTTCACTAGGGTATTGGAGATACGTTGATATTTTGAAGTGGGATCCTTATTTAGTTTCGTATAAGTATTCGTTTTATTTACCATTTTATTAACTTCTGTTTCATATTCATGTTTAAACATGATTACAGTTATATTACCTTTATCTGACTTGTTCACTAATAAGTTATCGTTGTTTTTTAAGAATTTTATCGTTTCTGAAAGTTGTTTTTCTATTGAGTGGTTCCAAACTGTGCTAGGTTTCTTGTTTATGTAATTGTGAATTGATCCTGTAATTTTGTTTCTTGCTATATTCTTTTCTTCTTCACGGTCAATTTGTTTATGGATGCAAAATTCTACATCTTTTATCAGTTTTAGAATGGGAACTTTATTATCTTCAAAAGCAAATTTTGTGTTAAAAATTTTCAATTAAACCTCAGACCCATCGTTAGTTGTATTGATTCGCCAGGTTATAATCTAGGGAAATACTTACATTCAGTTTTAATCCAATATTTGTCAACCTCACCATACAACATAAAAAACTCGTTCGAGCTAGTTGAATCTTTAAAAAAAATAACAGTTCCTAAGGATTATGTTCTCATTTCTCTAGATGTTGTGTCATTATTCACTAATATCCCTAGGGAATTGGTTATCACAATAGTTAATAACAATTGGTCTTCTATTGAACCATACACAAGTTTAGATAAAAACCTATTCTTAAAGTTAATAAAATTTACATTTGAATCAGCTTATTTTATATACATAGAAAATTTTTACAAACAAATTGATGGCACAGCAATGGGAGCTCCAACAAGTCCAACTTTAGCTAATTTAATTATGAACGAAACTTTCAAATTTGTAATAGATAAATTAAAAATTCAGTTTCCACTAATTAGAATGTATGTAGATGACACAATATTATTAGTTCCAAAAGAAAAAAGAAAATTAATTTTTAACACATTTAACAGTTTTCATAAAAATATTAAATTTACAATGGAACTAGAAAGTGATAACTCTATTCCATTCCTAGACACAAAAATAATTAGACATAACAAACAGTTAATCTCAAATTGGTATACTAAACCTACCAACCCTAATAGAATATTAAATTACCTCAGTCATCACAACACAAAACAGAAAATTAATGTTGTTAATAATTTATTACATCGTGCTATTAAATTAAGTCACTCATCTTTTCATATAGATAATTTAGCTAAAATCAAAAAAAATTTAATCAAAAATAACTATCCGAGTTATATTGGGAAACAATGCGTTAAAAAATATTTAAAAAAAAGACTAGAACTAAGTGAAGATAAAACTAATAACAATTACGAACATACAAACAAATTAAAAACATTGACAGATATTGAAACCAACACCCACACATTTTTTAGTTAACCATATATAGGATCAATTACAAAAAACATTGAAAGAATACTTAGTCCTTACAATTGCAAATTTACATATTACAATACAAAAACAATTGGACAGTATTACAGAAAACTTAAGGATCCACTACCTAAGACAATAAACTCAAACTTGATTTACAAGATCGATTGCTCGAATTGCAATAAATCTTACATAGGCCAGACAAAACAACATTTAAAAGACAGAACACGCCAACATAAGCCAGATTGTAACAATGTTCATTTAAATCCCGATAAAACCGCTTTAACAACTCATATTTTCCAATCTGGTCATCATTTAGATTTTGATAACATCTCAATATTAGACAGTGAAAAACATTTCTACAAACGCAATATTAGCGAAATGATTTTCATTAAAAAACACAATACAGTAAATTATACAGAAGATGTCAATGGCCTAAGTAAGATTTATTGCAATTTAATTAAAAAAGTTTAAACTGTTTTTTAGTTTATATTTGACTAAATTAATTTTAATTCATTATTTAATCAAACAATTTCCCACCATAAAATAAATTCAAATTTTAATTTCCTATTCACAAAATTTATACGCACTCCGACAAATAATTTGAGTTTTTTGGTCTTGTTTTTTAAGTTAATTTTTTGGACTCTTACGATAAAACGCCAAATTAATCACAATTTATTTCATTTCATGCTTTTTGATATGTGATGATTTCTATTTTAACTTCAATTTATTTATTTTTGTTTATTTTCATTTACTATTATGGTAATGTCGGGGAAACCAATTACTAACAAAAAAATTAATATAAATTTCAAATTTAAAAAAAAAATGTCAAAATCATAATTTAAAAAAAAATTAGTTGAGAACAAATAGTTTTTAATTTATCCTATTACAAAATCTTTTATCTAATCATAAAAAAAAAAATATTATTGTAAATTGTTGTAATTTTTATATACGTATTTAAGAATTTTTTTAATTATGTTATTTTGTAATTTGTAATTTTGATTTTTCTTTTGTAGCCTTGAGAAACACCGAATACAGGTCGAAACTTGGCATAATTTTAATAAAAATACTTGAAAAAAAAATTGCCCAAACACCTGAGTCAAAATACAATAATCATAAAAACAAGATGGACGTTATATCAAAAAATAATAAATGATAAGATAGAATTGGTTTTTGTAACTCAACGTCTTGTCATCGATGAAGGATGTCAAGGATGTTTCTGAATGAAATTGGGAAACAACTTTTAATTGTAATAAATTCATTTACTCTGAACGCTGTGATGGTAAAATCCAAGTGGTAATCCAACAACTTCAAGAATCGACAAATAATTCAAGAAAACGACAAATAATTCAAGAAAGAAAGATAAAATTTGTTGCACTGACTAGAAACTGTATGAGGATCAAACTACCGAAATAAAAGGCCAATAATTAGTAGGTATTTCATAAATAAAAAATTATCAAGAGCTACTAGATATTGGTGCTTGTGTCATTTAGCAATTTTGAGTTTTTATTAACAAGATGAACAATGAGACAATTTTTTTAATGAAAATGAAAACTGGCTTGACATTTTCACCACTGAGATGTTCCAGAACTGAGAGTGTTATTTAGATCCCCAATCTTTCGAAAATTTCATTAAATCTTACAACAATCTTACTTCTGCAACAGTTAATTTAGTCTTTTGGTCCGGATAGAACCATTGTACGAGCAACAATTTATATGGTATTTTTCACTTTCAAACCGGCTTTTATAATAACATACATTTCCTTTATATTATTTTTAACAAAATCCTCTAAAAATACTATTTGCCATATTTCTATCTATCTTTTGATTACGTTATTTACATATATTAAAATAGTATCGTACCCCTTTCTAGGAGGCGGCGGGAGAAATACGTCTAACCGGGTTTGGAAAATGAAAACGTACGATTTGAGTGAAATTTTGCCGGGCAGAAGCGGTAAAATATTTAGAAAACTCCAGACAATTGACAAACCTTTGAGATAATGTGGGCCGCCGAAGGCGGCGGGGGTGCGGCGCGAAAACGAAATTTTTGTTTCTTTGCCGCCGAGAGGCCGTATTTGGAACGATCGCGACATAAGTGGTGCTATCAGTAGCGCCGATCTTTTCCGCACAAAACTGTCATCTCGAATTTTCGAGTCTTCGCTGAAAGTTTGGAGTTAATTGCAAAAAACAAAACAAAAAATCGCAAAAAACGAGTTTCTTTGATGTTCTATTGCGAGCCGACCGCTAAACTGAACACTTATCCCTGTTTGCGGATGCGGTTTCGTAGGTTCTTCCTGTCTGAGCCCTCGAAGAAGCCGTGCGAGAACTCAAAAACAATGTTATTTTTCTAGTTCTTGTTTAGTGCCACGAAAGTGGACTGAGAGCTAGTGAATAATTTACAAATTTCACATGAGATTTGTTTTGTAGTCCTAAAAAGACTTAATAATGTCATGGTTTGAACCAAATTAATAATGGAATTGAAAGTAGGAGATTATCATTACGATATCTTCCAATCTGTTAATAGCTGGAATTACACTGATATATTCTGTTACTCTTCGGCACACTTTGCTCAAGATGCGTTGTGTGTGCCGTTCGCTACGTCAAAGCAAGTAACTTTTTTTGGCAGTTTGCCTTCAGATAAGAATTCCCGTTGGATGAGGAACCGACGAGATTTCCTTATCTTAGACTCTAAGGTAGTAATTACACAAATTCTAACTTTATTTTCTTTACTCTTTCATAATATCTGTTGGCCTTTAGCCTCTGGCAAAAATTGGTCTTGACCGTTCCCGTTACTTGCTTTGACGAGGCGAACGGCTCACACAATGCATCTTGAGCAAAGTGTCCCAAAGAGTAACAGAAGATATCAGTATAATTCCAGCTATTGACAGATTTCGTAATGATAATCTCCTACTTTTAAGACTTAATAATATTATAGTTACGAAAAGGTTGAATATAAGCTATATAATATAAGCTATATCCTTAATAAGTTAATATATATAGGCTTAATAAGTTTATCTGAATATCTCTTAGCTATGTGCACGACGGTAGCGCCACCTAACATGAGCAACTATTCGGGATTATGTCAAATAATGGCAAATATTTTACTGTTTTATAATAAACTAGTACGGATAAACTATGCGGATGGAATAGTTGAATAGGGTGGAAAAGTGAAACGGTTGAAAGAGTAGATGCTATAGTTGGAAGGGCGAAATAGTATATAGAATTTTGAAAATTTTGTAGTTCTACAATATTAATATTTAAAAATTTAAAATACGAACTCCTTCATTAAAAAAATCCTGTATCAAGGCTATCGACCGTTAAAATAACTAAACATTAATTCCAATATTAAAATCAATGATCTATATACAACTGACAGAATTTTTCATATATCTCTTATAATTTTCAAGCAGTAGCTCTTTGAATTTATTTCCATCAGTAGCTCTTTGACTTTGTTGGGCTGCTACTACCGATTGATAAAATATTTTGCAAAACTGACAGTGATTTCATCGTCTGATAATTTCTCACCAAATGTGTACAATTTTATTGTTCCACCTGGAGTGGAACCTATTAAGATGATTTTTTTAGTGAATCGAGATACATCAATCAGGTATTCTAACCAAAACCGATCACGACAATTTCAAAATATTTAGAAATTGTAAAAAATGTATTAACGCTTGAAGAATTTCAATGAAATTTTTACTCAACACGAGTGTCCGTAGGAAGTACTCTCTGACAACATTTGAACGCTCCACCTTCGCCGAGGACGCCGTGGGGAATAATTTATCCTTCAAAGATTTTCTGCAAACATCTCAACAATGCTTTAAAAATTGAGACTTGAACCACCATATCGCATACCTAGATCTAAAGAGAGCTAACTAAAAAATTGAGATTTTTGAGTTATTCATACCAACGAATTCTTTAACTCACTACCTAGCGACCAATAAAACAGATTTAAAAATAGTTCCAATACTCAACTCTACATGAAGCTAGAAGCCTCATTTGTTGAACAAGCGAGCCGCGCTCCTCTCCACCAAAACAGGGACATCGTTAATTGCTGTCAGTATTACAAGCGGAACGCACGTGTCCGTCTTAAACAAATTAGAGTTATTTTGAGTTAATTCCGTGTTGTTGAGTTAAATCAAGAAATTGTAGTACATACTTTCGAGTTGTTGCCGTTTTGTTGGCTAGTGCTGAGTAAATTAGAGCTGCATTTTTATTTGAACAAATTTTGATAGTAAGGTGAGTCAAGTTTTTGTTTTTATTTAGAATTGGTACCGCAATGATGAAAATGTTTTGAATTCGTAGTTGGGTCTGTTTTGTTGGAGTCATTTTTTAAACTTTTATATTTCTTTAAAAAACAAATTAAATTGAACTTTTTTGCTAGTGGCGATTGGAGTCGTTTCATCTTAATTATACTTTATTTTCATCCTAGAAAATACACAGTTCGTAAGTTTTTACTGATCAGTTTTTGAGTTAGAGCTATGTAGATGGTTTTATTGAATTTTACATTTTATATTTCATAAAAAGAATGAATCGTGGACGTTTTTTAGTAATTATGCTTGAAGAAAGAGACAGAGGAAACATCAGCCCTGGCTTACTGCCTCAATATGAAAATATTCAACCAAATACTAGCTCCTTCGAACAGGAATTTGAACAAATAACACAGAAGGAGGCGGTAATAGTAAACAGGCCACAGCCAGAAGATGACCATGTTCGATGATCAACATCGAAGAAACAAGTGTCGGAGAGTTGGACCCCACTGTGTAGAAAAATGTCGGTTAAAATGTAAAGATAAGATCGATCAAATATCAAGCCAAAAGCATTTTGATGCATTTTGGGGACTTGGCAATCTTGAAAGGCAAAAAGAATTTGTTGTGCAACACTTAAAAAAATAAAGCCTGAATATCGATACTATCGATAAATCCAAAATTAGGGTATGCAAACCGGTTTTTAAATCCACTCTTGACATGAGTTATAAAGCAATACAAACTGCACTTTCCCAGGAGTCATACCAGCTGACTCGAGAGGAAAACACGGCCATCAACCAACCATGAATCCACAAATTAAACAGAGTGCTATAGAAACTTAAAACAAACGGAACACAGCCTGAATATATAAATATATTCAGCCTCTATAACAATTATTGAGTCTTTTTAGGACTACCAAAACAAATCTCAGTGAAAGTTATTTTATAGCTTTCAGTACAACTTAGTGGCACTCAACGAAAACCATAAAAATAACATTGTTTTTAATATCATGTCTTTCCGATACCTTAAGTGGATAGCCATCTGTGGACGCGTTTCGAGATCAATCTCGCATCAACACAGTTTTGCAAACCACTCACTTGAAAACCCATGCGGTGACCAGGGCAAGATGTTTTTAATTTTCATCTTATTTTGGATTTTGGAAAATCGTTCGGTTTAGTCACAAAAGTGAAAAATGTAAAAAGTGATTTTTTTCAATGGCGCAAATAGAACTTGATTTTAGATACTCAATTTACACATATTTATGAGGGCGGACGGAGTAATTTACTTGTGTTATCGAAGCGGCCGAAATTTATAAAAATTATCGATTAACGTCTGATTTATTATTATTATTTATTATGACAATATCTGTTCCCGATTAGAATTGGACAAAAAATCCATTTTCCGCGGTCGTTGGTGTGAACTGACTGACGGTTGGGCTGACGTTTGTGTTTGCGTCCTACCAGAAGCGCTTGTTTACTTTGTGAATTATAAATACAGAAAATACAGACGTCACTTAGGTGCCTCAACAGCATATTACATATAAATCGCTATGCCATGTGACACAATGCGTTGGGCCGCCGTGCGGCGTCGTACCGTAGGCGCGCCGCGCTTGTGACCTGCGAGACGAGGCGGGGAGGAGTGATGCGCAAAGGGTAAACAGCATTCAAAAGCGGTGCCGCACCGCACCTGTGGCACACTATAGCTCGAATTAATTGCGATGCGGTGCCGCACCGCACCGTTAACGCATCATGTGGCCTCGCTCTTAGAGGTGAATGTGTGGAAATGTGTTTGCCACCGATTGATGGTGGTTTTCGTTGCATCGGAAATGTCGTGGTAAGAAAATTCCTATTTCGACGTACCCAAAATTTGAGAAATTTTTGAAAATTCCTCCCCACGGAACCGCAGTCGGCGAAGAAGCGAAATTTACAACCCTTTGCAGAAAAGAGTAGTTTGCGAACTGGGGCGATAAAAGTTGCCAAACTTGAAAGGCGGATAAAATATGATGCCCGATAAACGGGCGACGATTCGCAGGGCTATAGGGGGCGCATGTTGGAAGCGACACGTTAAAACTTGGTTTCAGAATGTACGCAATTTCCGGCGGAAGGATACCGTCCAAAAAATTCTGAAAAAGTTCGCATACACCTCCCAGCTAGGACACAAAATCCGAATTTCGTTTTGTTTGCAATAACTTTGCCAGTTGCGAACTTTTTGAAACTTTTAATAGCCTATGGCATGGTCCAGTCTGTTCTCGATATGCCATTGTAGGACAGGAAGTTGTGCCATTTGTACTTTTATAGATCTTGATTGCGGTTTGACATCCTACCGGTTTCCTTTTATCGGCCGTCGCGACCTCGTGGTTTCTGCGAATCGGCACATCGTGCGCAAAATACCGTACACCTCCATCGAACGGTGTAGAAGAAATTGCAAAATTCCACCTGCTTCCGGTTCGGCAGCCGCAAACGTCCGGTTTTGCAAAAACATCTACCGCACGGTCATTTTTGCAAAAAATCGCGCGGCCTCTTCGAAGGCCCAGATAGGAAGAACCTAAGAAACCGGATCCGCAAACAGGGATAGGTGTTCCGTTCAGCGGTCAGCTCGCAATAGAACGTCATAGAAACTCGTTTTTGGCAATTTTTTTTTCGGTTTTTCGCAAATATCTCCAAATTTTCAGCGAGGACTGGAAAATTCGAGATGACAGTTTTGTGTGGAAAAGATCGGCGCTGCCGATAGCACCACCTATGTCGCGATCGGTCCAAGTACGGCCACTCGGCGGCCAAGAAACAAATATTTAGTTTTCGGGTCGCACCCCCGCCGGCACCACAATTTATCAATTATCTGGGATTTTCTAAATATTTTATCTAAGTGGCCGTATATTCTGGCAGAATTCTCGACCATCTTATGCAATGCATTGTCGTCCAATAAAGTTTATCTTTCCAAAGAAACTAAAGCTTTACTGTGGAAGAAAGTAACAATGTTTTGGAAGAAATAAATAATTTATTGCCGACACTATGCAAAGTAAAATAAGATCAGGTTTCGGTCATGCAAGAAATACTTCTGACCATGATTGTTGGGAAAGTCTGTAATGCGTTGACCGAAACTTCCTCATCACAGAAGATATGTGGGGCAACGCCAAAAATGATGAATGGCGAATCAAGGGAGTTTATAGCCAACAAAGACAATCTTGGTTTTGGTATATCTTCATTGCATGACTGGATTAGGTGTTTTGAATGCTTGCTTCATATTATCTATCGTCTTGATATGAAGAAATGGCAAATTAGATCGGAATCTGAACAAGTTAGTGTGAAGTAACGTTCTGACGAAATAAAAATTCGTTTTAAAGCCGAAATGGGGCTAATTGTAAATAAGTCAAAACCAGTATAGGGCAATACGAATGATGGAAATACCACTCGAAAGTTATGAAAATATGATATTACAGGATTAGATATTACATTAAAATCAAAAATTGGAACTATATATCGGGCTTTATCTTCAGGATTTGATATTAACATTGAGAAATTTCAGGCTTTTGCAGCAAAAACAAAGAAACTGTACATAAATCTCTATCCATGGTATTACATGCCTGATACTTTTCACAAAATCCTTGTTCACAGTTCAGAAGGTATTGTATCTGCTTTGTTGCCTATCAGCCAGCTTTCCGAGGAAACTCGAGAAGCCCGAAACAAGGACTGCAGAAGGTTTCGTCAACACAATATTCGAAAGCAGTCACGTATTGCTACGAATAGAGATTTACTTAACATGTTATTGAAAACATCTGACCCTGTAATAACAAGCTTATGAGATGTCCCGCGAAAAAAGGCATCAAAATTCCCTTCTGAAGTCCAGATTTATTAATCCCCCTAGTATTACTGGAAAGACAGAGCAAATGTAAATAGTTCAGAAATTACTGATCATCATGATTCTGATCAGGATTACTCAGCAGCAAATTCATCTGAAGAAACTGATAAAGACGACTAATATGTAGCTTTACATAATTAAATATTTTTTGACATATTTCATTTAGTTTTTTGTATTTTTACAAATGCTTACTTAATGCAGTACAAATCCATAGTGAGGTGAATTTTTGTTTTGTCGTTGTGAACTATGAATGTAAGCACTTTTGTTTCTTTGTTAGGTTAAAAATTATGTAATATACTTATGCAAATAAAAGGATTACTACTATAAATATATATTTTTTTTAAGTACATTCGTACTTGTTTCTATTAAAAACCACCAAAATTAATGCAATTTACGGTCAGTACGATTCATATTAACACAATTTTGATCTCAAAACGAACGAAAATAATTTTGTCCAGCTAAGAGTGCTACGCGAACCACTGCGCCGCGTGTCGATTTTTTTATATTTCCGTTCTGAAATACTGGCGTGTCATATATCTATTACAATGAACAAAAAATATTCCTGATTGTGAAACGATAAAGAGTAAATAATACAATATTTGTATTAAAAGAATGTTTAGTATTTACATAGTATTAATTAAATCATTAGATACCCTTCATTATTACTAACTACTATTACTAACTAGGTACAATAAGAATTAAAATATAAATAAGTTTTTTTTTATGAATACTCTTTGTTAAGTTTTCAGATTGGAATTTCGCAGGGTTGGCATGATTAAAACAAGTTGTTTTAAATAAAACAATGTTTTTTATTAATTGTGTGAAAACATAGTTGAAAACAATGTTTAAAACATTAAGAAAAAAAAAAGCATAGTTTTAAACAAATTTTAATTGCGAATGAACTGGAAATAATAATGAAAACAGATAAATATTTAGGACTTAAAATAGCTCGAAATAAATTAAAAAGTTGGTTCTATGTAGTATTTGCCATTTGAAATGGGAATTAAGTAAGGTAACTTAATTAAATAAAGAAACTTTATTTGGACTTTTAATTGGAATGTCCATAACTTTTTTATTTGTACATTGAATTGAAAAATTCACTATGTTTTACACCCTTATAATATGTAAAAATGTTATATAACTTATGATTCACAGTTATATAAATTTCTACACATATCACGACCAATGTTCCCTCCAATTTTTTCACCGACTGCGCGGCACAAAAGTATGATTGTGCAAAAATCTTCGAAAGGTTTTGAAAATTTTTCAAAAATTATTATAGCATATTATTAACTATATTATCGTTAATAATACCTATAATTACAATACAAATTAATTAATTATATTTACGACGTATAAGCAGCATTTAGTGCTGCAGTTTTTCATAGTAGTGCATGTCTTTCCTACTTGTCCATTCTTTGTAAGCTTCGTCTATATATTTTTTTCATTTGCCAAGTATATTTTAATCCTCATTAAATCCCAATTAAAATTATCGCATTTATTTGCGAATCATTGTGCTGTATCCTTTCTCGCAGTCAGCAATTCAAACTTACACACTAGTTTAACTAGTGCTCTAAACGATCCATCTGTAGCAAAGCAGCTAACAAATTTGGAATACAAATATATTATAAGCTACCTGCAACTCTCAGAGAAGAAACATACTACATTTTTTTTCATCATCAACAACCTCGAATATCTAAATGACGTGTCCTATATTTAATGATGTACATGCTTTATGGACAAATAAATTGATTTGATATGATTTGATTATCAACATTATACTGTACTTTATTGTGTTCCACTCGACCTATTGTGGTATAACAATCGGTTTCCCAATAATTTGTATTAAGGTGGACAAGCGGGTGACCAGTGGTAAGGTACATACATGATATGAACAGCGTATATTTACGAAGACTAAAGACTTGTGACGTGAGTTGAGTCAGGTGGTCGCAGACAAGACTTCGGTCACTCGGCTTAAAGCTTTCAAAGTTTAAAGACGTCCTACTCAAAAAGTCTATTCAATTTTATTAATAAGTGAATAGTATGTTTAAATACAAGCTGCTAAAGTCGTAAAGTTATCATTTTATACATCACCACTTCTTGCCTACTTGCCCAACTCAATACATATTACCCTGCAGCTTGTTTGTATTTGGCAGATGCAAAGTGTGTGGTGTATATGAAATATTGCATTAGAGATTTCACCTGCTCAGTAATATCCTGTACATTTAAGTCACGCGCTAAGAGGTTTAAGATATGAGATGAACAACTGTAATTTAATATATTTTGTGAGTTATTCTTCAGTTCTTCTTGTTGGGCTAAATTTATTCGCATTCTGCTTATGTTCGCCACATTATCTGTTACGGCACTTCACACAGTGCGGCTGAAGCTTTCACATTTTTACTAAAAAACAATTGATATTTTCATCAGGCAATCAGTTGACGTTGCTGCTGGCACTGGCACTTTCATATTGAGAGTAGTTGGAGCTTTCACAGACTGGAAAGACTCAGCACCTCCTAACATCTCCCACACACAGTCATCAGCCTCGTCAAGAATTGAATCAGTGTTGTATGTTGGCAAATCGTTGCTACATTTTTAGAAGTAAATCTACAATTTTTACAAGTTCAATTAGCTCCTAAAAGGTACTACCTTCTAGTACTACCTTCAGTGCAGTATTTTCTTTAGGAATCAATATGAACTGTTTTCAAATTGGATGCTGTTTGATGTTTGTAGTTGACATTATTACTTTTATATATTAGTTGTTATCGCTATAAATTTCGTAAATGAATTGAACTCCGTTTCACATTGGTCTTTAGAATTGCTTGGGATCAATCCCAACGCAGCTTCATCAGCTTCCACTAATATTTCGAAGGGAATTTGCTCAGCGTTTACTTCCATTTCGAAATTATGAAAATTTTTGTTTACAATATATTTTTTTTTCTTAGCAAGAAATAATCTAAGTGACGAGCAGTGAATTTAAATCACTGTCGTATTTTTTTCATCGTTTTTAACCATTTCTAATTAAATTTTGTAGGTTTTCTGCAGTTGTGCGTAAATCTTTGTACATGCCTCGGGCCGGAGGAAGATTACACCCTTCGCCTCATTAAGGCCCTCCTCCGTCGGGCCTCAAACTTCGGCTTCAGGCGTAATCTTACACCTTCGGCCCTCTATATGTAAATAACTATTCTGAAATCGGGTGTTAGGAAATCGTAATTATGCTTTCAGCATATTGATGATGATATGACGATGAATAGCGATGATATGACAGCATATTTCGTTGACAGTTTTACAAACCGGTACAGCGCTGCAAATTGGTCACTCTTGAGCTCCAGCATCGATATATTCACCGTTTACTTAATAAAAAAACCTCTGAATGTAATGAGCAAAATAAAATTTGTTCAGTTTAGGAATTAAGCAGCTTAGCAACAAATTATCACGGGCTATAGTTACTAATATACTTCCTCAAGGTGAGTAAATAAATATATCGCAAAATGCAATTTTAGTTATGTACACTAAATAAAGTCGGAACACAGCCTGAATATATAAATATATTCAACCTTTACGGAGCTCTACAATATTATTGAGTCTTATTAGGACTACCAAAACAAATCTCACATGAAAGTTGCCAGTCATTTACTGGGTCTCAGTCCACTCGCGTGGCACTAAACGAGAAACAGAAAAATAACTTTGTTATTAAGATTATATCTTTCTATTAACTTAGGTGAATAGCCATCTACAGACGCGTTTCGAGATTTATCTCTCATCAGTGAAGCTTTGCTGTGATGAAGTATCATTTGACAAACACATACTTGAAAGCTTCGTGGTTTTACAATAATAAAACCTCTAGAATAACATTGTAGAGCTCCGGAAAGGTTGAATATATTTATATATTCAGGCTGTGTTCCGACTTATTAAGTTTATATCACGTATTAAGTTTATATGAATATCTATAATATAGTATGGTGTTACCAATAGTAAATTACTTATGTACATTTGCAGTTGAACTTTCGTATAAATGGAATGAGTTCGAGTCAACTGAAATCCATTCTCATCAACTTTTAAATATTGCACCTTACACTTTCAGGTTTTCTCGTCAAATATTGGTATTTTTGAACTTATAAGGGCACTTAACTTCTACCAATCATATTTTTAAAATAGTTGGTCCATATATTAAAATACTGTCCCGTGAGCTACTTAACCAAGTTTGATAAATGTTAATTCAATTAACAGTCGACTTTAATAATTACATAATTTGGATTGACTAGTTGTTGATATTCCTTTAAAGCAGGGGTTCCCAACCTGTGGTACACGTACAGGTACCGGTGCACACATGTCAAGCTACCGGTACGCGATAAGTCAACAATATTTGGCGTAAAATCATGTGTTTTTTTATACAATACATTGCCAAGCCCGAGAAAACATTCAGAATTGTCCACTCAAAAAGCAGCTGTGTTCTCTTTTTGTAACATAAACACTAATTGTGTTCAGGCATCATATTTAGCAAGTTTGCGTATAGCGTATAGCCAAGTGTGGAAAACTACACACAATTGGAGAAATATTGTTGCTACCTGCAACTAAGGATATCGTCAAATCTGTGCTTGGATAAGGCGGCTAAGGAAATTGACAAAGTTTCCCTGTCCAACAATACTGTTAAACGGCGAATAGAAGATATGGCATTACAGATTGAAAGCATCTTAATCAAGAGAATAAAAGAAAGTCAATTTTATTCTCTGCAACTAGACGAAAGTTCTGACGTCTCCAATCTGTCACAATTACTTGTGTATGTTCAATTTGATTTCAATAATGAAATACAAGAAGAAATATTATTCTGAAAACCGATATCTGCGAGAACAACTTCGAATGAAATATTTAAAATAATTAATGATTATTTAATTAAAAATAATATAAGTTGGGTCAAATGTGTTGGAGTTTGCACCGATGATGCTCGAGCTATGATTGGAAATTTATCCGGCGTAGTGACAAGAATTAAAGAAGTAGCATCGAAATGCAAATCTACGCATTGTATTATTCATCGTGAAGCCTTAGCCACAAAAAAACAAGCCTGTAAATTTAAGAAATGTTCTCAATGAGGCCATAAAAACAGGTAATTTTATAAAATCTCAAGCGCTTAATTCCCGCCTATTTACAATACTATGCAATGAGATGGGGAGTATTCATAAAACACTTTTGCTTCACACCGAGGTACGATGGCCCTCGCGAGGAAAAGTCCTTAGTCGACTTTTTGAGTTACGCTCCGAGGTAACAATTTTTCTTCAGGATTCTGGAGATTTAAAAAAAGATAATTTTGCCCATGATGAATGGTTATTCAGACTAGCGTACCTATCCGATATATTTTCTCGACTAAATGATTTAAATTTAAGTTTACAAGGAACTAATAATTCTTTGTTTGTTTACAAATATTAATATTTAAATATTAGCGTTTAAAAGAAAACCGCAGTTAATGATACAGTAATCAGAGACAGGAAATATTAGTATGTTTTTTTTTCTCTGCAATTTTGCTGAAGAAAACAATATAGCAGTATCAAACTGTGTGATAAACGACATTAAGAAACATCTAATATCGATGTCAGATTGGTTTGAAAAATATTTTACAGAAGATTTTACTTCCCAAAATTAGATACGTAATTCCCTTATATATATTAATTTCGGAAGTTCCGGATGACGTAATTGCTAAAAATTCTTCATAGACCTCATAAGTGACGGTGGTTGGATATTAAAGTTTGAGAGCACAAGCTTATTTTCATTTTGGCTTTCTGTTCGGGCAGAATATCCAGAACTTTCGTGCCAAGCTCTGAAATTTTTAATGCCATTCCATACAACATATTTATGCGAAACCGGGTTTTCAACTATGGCAGCAATGAAAACAAATATAGATCATTACAATATTGAGCCTGATCTTCGCCTGAATCTGACAAAAATTGATCCCGAAATTTCTACGCTGGTAAAATGTAAACAGGCGCAACCTTCGCATTGTTTGCAATAATTATTATAATATCTTTACACATTACATACATTTATATTTAGTATAATAAAAGTATTTACGAATTTAATTGGTTTTATTGCAATTGGATACACCATGCTAATGTAACGTCATTTTTCTGTGCCCGCCTCGAAACACATTTTAACTAAATTTAATTTTTCAAAGGAAAGAAGAGTAAATGTTATCTTTTAATTTTCAATTTGCAAAGTCTGAACTAAAAATAAATACATCAATATATTTAATTTTGGTATTTATTTTGTTGAAATCTTTTTCAGGGTAGGCCCAGAAAATGACATTACTTTAGCATGGTGTACATATAGAGTTGCATTCTGTTTTTCCAAAGTTTTTGCCAAAAAATGGATCTTCAATAAATTGAGCGTTGGGGATAATTTTTTTTTGTTCGATAAAGTTTTTGAGAAAAAAATAAGGCCATTATTTGAATTTGTGAAATATTCACACTGGTACGCGACCGTATTGTCTATTACATACCGGTACAACATATTCAAAAGGTTGGGAACCTCTGCTTTAAAGTAATGTTTTCCATTTTTACCCTAGGCCATATCTGCCGTTTGAATTTTGCTAGGGGTCAACAAATCTGATATAACCTTGTCAACATCAAAACGATCACCTTTCAACTTAAGATCACTACTAGCTAGGGCTTCACGCGAGAGTCTCGTTTCTGATCTCGTTCCAGGCAGCCGTAACATTTTCTTCATCAATTTGAAATTTGAACCCGAACAATCCGCCCGAGCCCAGAACTTGCCCGAGCCTAGAACAAGCATTTTCTACATAAATTTGAACCCGAGCAACGACGAGATCAGAAGCGAGAATTTGAAATTTGAACCCGAACAATCCGCCCGAGCCCAGAACTTGCCCGAGCCTAGAACATGCATTTTCTACATAAATTTGAACCCGAGCAACGACGAGATCAGAAGCGAGAATTTGAAATTTGAACCCGAACAATCCTCCCGAGCCCAGAACTTGCCCGAGCCTAGAACAAGCATTTTCTATATAAATTTGAACCCGAGCAACGACGAGATCAGAAGCGAGACTCTCGTATGAAGCCCTATTCTAGCAGTTATTCGCATTATGCACTGTTTATACCACTCTTCTTGGTGAATAATTTGGACACATATTTATAGCTTGATTAATGTCGCAAGATACTTTACTTTGATAAAAATAATTTAAATCACTTGCAATTAAATTTTCGCATAAATTTTATTTACTGAGTGGTGTTGAAGTATATCGGACATCAGTTGCCGCACTTTGCTCTCGAAATTAAGTTTTTCATTTATCTGTAGTAAAGCTACCAGAAATTCGGCAGCTATAATCTCTTTCTGACTCCTCTTTCCAATATTTAATATTGTAGAGAGAGGTAAGCCAGCAAGAGTATTAAATTTAAAAATGTGTGTTTTAATTGTAGCAATTACAGCCTTCTTTGTATTGCGTGGTATTGCTTGGCCTACCCCATTCTTAAGATTGACTAGTCTTGGAAAAAGCCATTTAAATAAACCTCTAAAGGAGTTAGTTGATATAGGAGAATGTAATTTACTGTTTTAATTATTATTATATAAATTCATTTAGGATTTTTTTAAGACATTTTGGTAAATGTGAAAAGAAATTGTGTCCAATGATAATAAGGATACGTTGTATATTTATGTTCTGCTTATTGTAATGTAATCATAAGAAATCAATTCGGCATTGCGCATATCTAAATTTATATTTGGAGTATTTACATTGGACATTATTTTAAATTATGTCATTTCATTGTTTGTAGGGCGGAGCTAATTTTATACATAATTTAATACATTAGCCTTTACCACTTTATAATAAATAAATAAAATATCGTAAAAGTTTTGGTTGAAAAACTGACATTTATGTCCTCATAAACTATATTTGAATTGGAAAAATTACTGGTAACGTTGGGACAAAATCAAACTAATTAATTCATTTTGTTACTAGCTACTACACGTCATCGCCGAAACTAGTAGCTAGTAACAAATTGTAGTACAAATGTATAAACTACAAACTAGAACAAATGAATTAATTTGTTTTTATTTTGTCCCAACGTTACCAGTAATTTTCCCAATTCAAAAGTAAAAGTTTTATACAAAATTAATACATATTCATTGGTTTTGTACATTCATAATTGTATTTCAATATAAATGTAATTCAATGTAATTCAATATTGTATTCAGTATTCAGTATTTCAACATTGTAGTTTTATGTACTGCAGACTCAGCCTTTACACAGATATTACTATTTACAAATTGTTAAATATACTAAAATAGTTTGGTACGCCTTTCCAGGAGGGGGCGGGAGAAATGCATCAAATCGGGTTTGTAGAATGAAAACGGACGTTTTCATTGATTTTCGAAAGAAATTTTGCCGGGAGACAGTGGTAAAATGTTTAGAAAACCCCAGACAATTGACTAATCTTTGTGAAATTGTGGTGCCGCCGAAGGCCGCGGGGGTGCGGCGCGAAAACGAAATTTCCGCTTATCGGCCGCCGAGCGGCCGAATTTGGACCGATCGCGACGCGAATGGTGCTATCTGGAGCGCCGATTATTTCCGCACTAAACTGTCATCTCAAATTTTCGAGACTTTGCTGAAAATTTGGAGAAAAGTGCGAAAAACCGAAAAAAAAATATTGCAAAAACGATCTTTTTGACGTTCTATTGCGAGACGACCGCGGAACATAAAGCCTTCCCGTTTGCGGTTCCGGTCTCGTAGGTTCTTTCTCTCTGGGTCTTCGAAGAGGCGTGCGATTTTTTGCAAAAAATGGCCGTGCGGTACATGTTTTTGCAAAACCGGGCGTTATCAGCTGCCGAACCGGAAGTGAGTGGAATATTGCAATTTCTTGACATATAATGATATATATATATATATATATATATATATATATATATATATATATATATATATATATATATATATATATTGTTGTTACTATTACAACTATTCCGTCCAAATAAATGCGATGCGCATGTACTAGTATTACAGAAAAATTATTATTGAAAATTGCTGAAATAATTGCTGAATTTAATAAAACCCGTTTCCGTTTCAGAAACAGCACCCAGTAACGCGGATTAATGCCTTGACTGTAAATTTGACGTTGTGTCTGAGAAAAATGTAATAAGGATTAAGCTTGAAGTATTCGAGGCGGTTATAATACCGAACTATCAAAGAAAACTTTAATTGAATACGAATGCTTTGCCCACAAAACCAATTAAGAATGAGAAAATACTATTCAATGAAATTACGATTTCATAATCGATATCGTACATCGACAAACCGGAAACGCTTTAATTAAGAGAATCAAATATTTTCGTGACTTTCGTGAAAATTTATTGAAATTAATCATAAATGAAAAATGGTACGCTACTTTAAATTGGAAGAAGAGGAGAGCCTGGCAATTAAAGAAGATAAACGACCTTCTACGATGGCGATAATATCGCAGCTAATGAGATTTATTGAAGGTATGATTATAAGTTTGCCAAAGTAAAGTAAGTAGACGAATTTTATTCATGCGATCATTTTATTATAAAATTTTCCTACTATTGAAATAAAATTTTGGAATTTTTTGGAAATAATTATAAATTAGAGACACAATTTGAGAATTTGAGTCTAATATATATATATATATATATATATATATATATATATATATATATATATATATATATATATACACTGCCGAGCATAAAATTAGGGTCACTCCATAATTTGAAGTTATTTTAGAAATTTTTAGTTTTTTACGTGTTTTTTCGGTTGTAACAGTTTACTTATTGATTGCTTGAATAAAACAAAAGGTTTTTGTTGTTCAAAGTTTATTGAAAGTAATGAAAATGAACAATTTTAATTTGATATGCTAAGTAATGAATATGAACAACTTTACATTTATATGCTTTTGTGGAAACAAAAGAAAGTTAAAGGACTTCAGTAGTGGGTATTCCCTGCTCTGGCAGTGACAACAGCTTTCAAACGACTTGTCATGATCTGGATTAGATTCTGGATCACGTTCTGCAGAAGATTGTCCCATTCTTGCACCAGTATGTCGCGAAGTTCTCTAGAATTTCTGGGGGCCTGCACATGTCTCCGTAAAAGTTTTCCCATGTTATACCAAATATGGTCAATTGGATTTAAATCTGGACTGCGCGCTGGCCAAACAAATCGCGTGATTTCACACTCGTCAAGAGACTCAGTAACTATCCGAGCAGTATGGGGCCGTGCGTTATCATGCATAAATGTTGGGTCGTCTCCAAGAATAACCATGAATGGTAAAACATGGTCTTCTAGAACCTCTGTCAGATACCTATGCGCAGTCAACGTCCCATTCTCGATAAAGACTAACTCCGTGCGAGTGTCAAAAGATATGCCTCCCTATGCCATAAGTGATCCTCCGCCAAATGGTAGTCACTCGGCATTACACGCTTGAGCATATCTCTCGCCTTATCGTCACCACACTCTTACATGTCTAACTGAGCCCGTAAGACAGAATTGCGGTTCATCGAAAAACAATACGCGTCTCCAATCAGCTATTGTCCAAGTCAAGTGTTCTCGTGCAAAATTCAACCTCGCAATCCGGTGTGCACGGGAAAGCGGCGGTCCAGTAGCTCTAGTTCGAGAAGATAATCCAACAGCATAAAGTCGTCTCGTAACTGCCCACTCACTTATGTTTACATTTCTCACTTCTTGCCAGGTGATTTCGAAGGGAAACTGCTGTGACTGTTCGGTTTCTTAAAGCACTAGAAACGAGAAAGCGGTCATCCTTAGCTGTTGGAGTTTTGCCTCGGCCTGAACAAGGTCCTCGAGTGAGCAGACCTGTCTCTTCCAACCTCCGCCATACTCGTTGTACACTAGAGAGACTTACACCAACCTTTCTTGCAGTTTCGCGCTGAACGCGACCGTCTTCTAAAGCCGCCACAATTTGTGGCGCAACAACGGGATTTATGCTCATTGCAAAACACTAAAAATGACAACAATTTACAACAGACAGACGACACCACAGAAACAAATGCTATGCTGTCCTTAAACTTTCTTTTGTTTCAACAAAAACATATCAAAGTAAACTTGTTCATTTTCATTACTTAGCATATCAAGTTAAAATTGTTCATTTTCATTACTTTCAATAAACTTTGTAAAAAAAAAACCTTTTGTTTTATTCAAGCAATCAGTTAGTAAACTGTTACAACCGAAAAAACACGTAGAAAACTAAAATTTTTTAAAATAACTTCAAATTACAGTGACCCTAATTTTATGCTCGGCAGTGTATATATATATTAGACTCAAATTAAGCCAAAGATTTGAATGAGACGAATCATACCTGCGATAAGACAATTTAAAAAAATTACTAATCACAGATAAAGGTACGAAGATGGATTTCCTAGAAGATATTTTCAAGATAATGTTCCTACTAATTTTCCTAAACTATACTTTATAGAAAGGGCTATGTACTACAAGCTCCGTCTCTCCGAAAAAACCTCAAGTGAGGCACTTGTATTAGCTTACTTGAGTCACAAAATCACGCGAGTAAAAACCGCGGTTTAGCCGTAGTGTGGCCTAGGCCTTAGACACATGAAATCAATAACGTCTGCCGGACGTCATTATATGTCAAAGGGTTAAGACCAGTTTCTTATGAGCGGATTTTTCAATCCTCAGATAAACAACCTGATAAGCTTTGTTCGATGAATATTAATATTCTTGGTTTTTCAATGGTTAGATAGTTGTTTACTGTGAATAAAACCTATAACAGAGAAATAAAGTTACCTGCTACTTTAAACGGCAGTTTGGGTTTTATCTCTCCGATAAGTGTCATGTTTTGGGTTATCTTTGACAGTTTCGCTTCGTTTTGGTAAAACGACCTAGTTGCGTACCTACGTATTTGTTATGATGGATGTGTTTGAAACAATTGACGACTTATTAATCGAGGAAGATCGTAAAATCCTTAATTATTTTAACCCACTCGAGAAAAAAAAACGAGTTTTACGAGAGAGGCCTAATAATTTTAACACAAGGAACGATAATTAATTTTGGAGCCAAATTTCAGGAACCGCAAGGGATACTTAAATGTTCAAACTATGTGCAATGCAGATTTACAATTTGTCGACATTGTTACATGATGGCCAGGTGCAACTGCAACATTCTAATATTTTCAGATTCAGCTACCAAATATCAGTATGATTATGGTGTATACTTCTATACTTTTTGAATAATTATTTGTTGACATCTGTCGGTTAAAAATATAACTATGTTAAATATACGTTTCGTTGCTATTCTTGTCTAACACCTTGAATACTGTATTTGTGAATCTCGCTTGCACAAGATATAGTTTAGAAGTTGGCTAGATACACCACTAATAGCTATTCGCTAGATATTATACGATTGAAAAATTGAAAATATTTGAGCCGTTTATTTTGAAAGTGGCCTAAGTCCATTTTTCAAAAATATTGAGTTAGTTACCTTAATAGTTAGATTTTTACGTGATCTTTTTATACTGAAGTAACTTGTTACTAATATATTTAAAATCATTAAGATTTTGTAACACCAAAATTTGCTGGGTTAATGAAGTGATGAAAAATTTATTTTGAAAGTGGCGTAAGTCCCATTGTGAGAGTTTCAAACCGATATGGAAAATATGCAATTAAAGTTTATGTGATCTCGTAAGCTTTATATTTAATTATTAAAGTAGCAGTTGAATTATCAAAGCGCAATTTATTATAAATACTTTAATTTCAAATAGAAGTTTCGATTTGATAATGGATTCATATGGGTCTCCTGATATACCATTTAAATTTTCAGCAAATCGTTAATAATTTATTTATAACAAATTAAATTACAAAAAAAAAACTGTGAGAATATGAATATATCAAAATATCCCAAGAGAAAACTTATGAATCTTCGAATATGAATTTCAATGTAAAAATTAAAAAACTTTAAAAAAATACGAGACCACTCACAAACCTCAAATACAAGGAATTATTGTATACCACCTTTGTACACCACATTGTATACTAGGTGCACACAATAATTACTTTAAATCCCTCCCGCATACACAAACTGGAGAAGACTGAATAATAATCAATAAAACAATATTAATATTAATGTAAAAATTACTTAACAACCGTTATTTATCATTTTTTATTTTATAACATAAAAGTGTATACATTTCTTTTCATATACATATTCATATCTTTATTTCAAGGAAAATTTATTTTATGTATGAATGGACTTGTGCTTTCTTAAGAATTGGAAACGTGATTTCATTGATTTTAAAAGTGGCCCAAGTCCATTTAGAGCCATCAAAAACGTATTTCTTAAATAACATTAAATATTCTAATTGGGGTGATAAATTTGACACCCTTAGAAACACCAAAACATTATTCTACTATGTTATCTGTTACCCATCTTTTTAAATTTTATCCAACGCAAACCCTTCAATATCTCGATTCGAACACAAATTGAGTTAGGTCACTTTCAAAATAAACGGCTCATTTATTTGTCTGATAAACAGACAGATAATATTACACTCCAGATAGTTTATTCCACGACTAAACTGAGGATTGAAAAATCGGCCCTAGATATAATAAACTAAATTTTACAGATAGAAATGAACGCAGTGGAATTTATCAAATACAATTTAACGACTGCAATGCCTCTGCTATAGGTCAAACAGGCAGGACATTTAAAATTATCGCCGGCGACACAAGAAAACCTTGTAACTCTGTAAGTTAACTTTTACAGGACATACATTTTTGTCTTTCATATGTTTACTATTGATAATCGAATGAAAATAACAACCATGAAACGTGTTTCTTGTGAAAAAGATGATGTAAGGAATTGATAATACCCGTATTTTCCGGTTTTGCTTACTGGAGCCGCACTTGAACAAGAAAAAATTGAGTTTTACGTGCTTTTACAGGGATTTTGATTACTGGAGATTACTGGAGGTTTTCAGGAAAAAAAAAACACGCAACGACATAAGCCAGTACGCAGATGATACTAGTCTATTAATTAAGAAAAGAACAGTGGATGAAATCTACTCCACAACGAATAATGCAATAATCGAAATTGGACGTTGGCTCAGCAAAAATAGAATGACGGTAAATAATACAAAAACTAATATAGATTTATTTGAAACGAACCGTAGCACTATTGACTAGCCACACAAAGCCATTAAGGTAAGTAACGACAGAATAGAGATTAAACATTCAGTAAGATTTTTAGGAAACCATAATGTGGAGACCGTGGGTTGATCAAAACATATAAGTCAACTAACAACCAAACTGAATAGATCGGTATTCGCGATGTGTACTCTAAAACCCTATTTAAATTTGGAAACCCTAAGATTGGTCTATTTTGCAAATTTTCAGAGCTACCTACGATACGGTATAGCGTTTTGGGGCAATGGAGCTCAGATCAAAATAATTTTCAAAATACAGAAACAAGCTCTTCGAATTATGTGCAACATAAAATAGTGTTGGGCATAATTCAATTAAATTTTTAATTGTAGAATCAAACAATTACAATTTTAATTGCAACTAAATCAATTGCAATTAATTTAATTGAATTAACTGTTTAATTGTGAGATGCAATTGAAATCAATTGCAATTTAATACATTAATTGTGGTTTACAATTAATTTAATTGCAATTAAAATTTTAATTGTTAGTTACAATTAACTTAATCATCAATTGTTTATTATTACAATTATAAATTATAAAATATATAAAAACTTTTCCCATTGTGCCAAATAAAATAATTTCCAATATTGTAAATAATAGAATTGAAAGTAGGAGATTACCACTACGATATCTTCAAATCTGTCAGTAGCTACAATTACACGGAAATCTTCTGTTACTCTTTGGCCCACCCCGCTTGAAGAAGCGTGGTGTGAGCCGTTCGCTGCGTCAAAGCAAGTAACGGGAACGGTCAAGACCGATTTGTGTCAGGGGCTGAAGGCCAACAGATGTTATGAAAGAGTAAAGAAAATAAAGTTAGAATTTGTGTAATTACTACCTTAGAGTCCAAGATAAGAAGATCTCGTCGGCTCCTCATCCAACGGGAACTCTTATCTAATGGCAAACTGACAGATAACGTAAATCAATAAACAAACAATAGATTCCGGTTTGGAATTCGTATCGCAAGGCCACCGTGGATTGTGGTTAGCAAATTAATTTACAGAAGAAATAACAAAGTTTAAAATGAGATGTCATGGTTTGAACCAAATTAATAATAGAATTGAAAGTAGGAGATTACCACTACTTATTCTTGATTATACTTAGTCTTGACCGTTCCCGTTACTTGCTTTGACGCAGCGAACGGCTCACACCACGCTTCTTCAAGCGGGGTGTGCCAAAGAGTAACAGAAGATTTCCGTGTAATTGTAGCTACTGACAGATTTGAAGATATCGTAGTGGCAATCTCCTACTTTCAATTCTATTATTAATTTGGATCAAACCATGACATCTCATTTTAAACATTGTAAATAATCTCAATAGTTGCACTTCCGGCCACCCACCTCGCTCCCACTTCCGGTTAACACCCCACTTCCTGTTCCCACCTCAATTTCCAGTTCACACCCACACTTCCGGAACCGGAAGTGGGAACCGGAACTGTCCAAAATTTTGCGGAGGGTCTATTTGTTTCTTAAATAATAATTGTCGGCCATAAATATTTATACAAATTTCGTGCGGAAATGATTTTACAGCGCTCCAGTTAATGAGGAACTCGAACTTCGGGCTCGTTCCATAAACGAGCTGTCGCGTTGTAAAATCAAACTTTCCACACTCTAATGTAAATAAGTATTTCAGTTACGCATTATGGCAAGTGATACATTGGAGTATAATAAACATCTTCTAACCGACATTTATTAATTGTTCATTGTAATTGTAAGTAATTGTAAGTAATAGTAAGTGCATGTAATTGTAAGTGCATCAATCAATTAACAATTAATCAATTGTAATTGCAAAATTTTACAATTAACAATAAATCAATTGTAAATGCAAAATTTTACAATTAACAATTAATTAATTGTTAATTGTGATATATTGCAATTACAATTAACTATTTTAATTGTTAGTTGCAATTAAATCTCGCAATTTAATTGTTAATTGTTAATTGTTTTCACAATTAATTTTTGCCCAACTATGCCATACAGCATGGAGGAATATTTTGCTGCGCTGAACAGAAATCAGAATTAATTTCTTTCTTTTTATATCTTTATTGCTTTTGTGTTATTGTTTTTGGTTTTAAAGCTCCTTGTATTTTCATAGTTCCTAGCTTTAAACTTTAAATGTAATTATAGAAATTGCCTAGATATTTCGCATATTTGTATTATCTAGTAGTATTATTACTACTATTATATCCTTGTATTACTTTTTTTTAGTAGTATTATTATTATTTTTGACATATTTTTTAGGTACTTACATAATGTAAATAAATTATTTTGAATTTGAAAATCACAAAAAATAATTTAAGAACGAAATTTTATTAATGGGCAATTATTATTATCTTATTATTATATTATTATCTTCTATTATCCTCTTCTAATTGATTGTACATTTTAAATAGGGGTAAACACAACAGTAATCGGTCCCTTTAGATATTGAAGAAAGAAAATAATAAATTGCATGCTTGTACAAAATTAATTCATGTATTATTATATTGCTAGTAGTTGTAAAAAACCATACTTCTCCATTTAAATAATAATTCGAAAAAGAAATTAAAAATTTTATAGAAAATAATAAACATAGTTATCGGTCACATAAATATAGTGGTTGTTCAGTGGATTTACAGTAATTGGTAAATGCTTTATAATAAATAAAAATAATTTAAAAATATTTAAAACAGTCTTTTATAGTCCTACGATATGTCTGTCTAGTCTTGTCTATCTAGTCTTGTCAGTCCAATCTTGTCTGTCTAGTATTGTCTGACTAGTCTTGTCTGTCTAGTCTTGTACGTCTAATCTTGTCTGTCTAGTCTTGTTTAGACTTGGTTTAGACAAGATAAATCCACCACAGTGCCTTAAGCGCTGTCCTGGAGATATTAGAAAAGGCTAAAAGCGGAACCCAGAGAACCAGACGCACGTGTGCCCTCCTTACATTTGATGTTAGAAATGCTAAGCATATCATGGACAGTCGGGCAAGAAGGGGTATATCTCCGTATCTGTTGCGCATGTTAAGAAGCTACCTCAGCTGTCGAAGCATCATACTGCTAGGAGACACAGGGATCGATACTAGGCCCCACCCTGTGGAACGTGATATATGACGAAGTACTTACCATGAGGCTGCCATTGGGGGCCACCGAAAACGGATTCGCAGATGATATCGCACTTGTTGTCACAGCAAAAACAGAACAAGGCTTAATGCGAACGGAAAATCAAGCAACAAAAATGGTCGCGTGGATGGAGTCGAAGAACCTAAGTCTAGCTCCAGAAAAAAACCGAGGCTGTCCTCCTTACAGGCTTAAGACAACTTAGCCCCGTAAAGTTTAAAGTGGAAGAGACAATTATAATACCAAAAGAAACACTCAAATACCTCGGAGTAGTAATTGATAAAAGGCTATCCTTCATGGTGCACATTACCGAAGCGGCAGGAAAGGCAATGAGAACACTAGCAGGCATTCAGCAGCTCATGCCAAACGTAGGGGGGCCTAAGAGTAGCTCTCGGAAAGTACTTAGTTCTGTAGTCCAGTCTACCATGTTGTACGGAGCTCCAATATGGGCCAAAGAACTAGACAAGAAGCGAAACCTTCACCAACTCGCAACCGTTCAGCGGAAAATGGCTCTACGTACATGCAGCGCTTACCGGACGGTCTCAGGAGGTCTCAGGCCCAAGTCATCTCGGGAATACCCCCCATAGACCTGCCCGTAAAAGAGCGAAAAAAGCTGCACGATGCAAACGACTACGATGCGATAAAAACAACTGGTCAGAGAAGTGCTTATCGAGGAATGGCAAAACAGATGGCAGCTAAGCGACAAAGGACAGTGGACCCAAGTGCTAATCCCAAATATATCGTCCTGGGTAAATAGAAAATTCGGCGAAACTAGCTACTACCTTACTCAAGTACTGACTGGCCACGGTAGCTTCAGGGATTATCTCTTCAATATTGGCAGAGCAACAGACGAGCTATGTGTTTACTGTGGAGAAACATATAGTGTAAATCACACTATCTTTGATTGCTGGAGGTGGGAAACTGAAAGAGAAGCAGTCGAAAAAGTCATGGAAGAACCTTTTAGTGTCAGAACAATAATCCCATACATGTTCAAGGGAAAAACAAACTGGGACAATGTAAACGGATTAATTGTAACGATAATGACAGATAAAGAATACGATGAGACGCAGACCAAAACGGGCAAAAAAGGAGGGTAAATAAACAACATGTAGACTAATTTAAATTATGACATCCGTTACTCCGAGGTTATGCGATAAGCGGGTCCAGAGTGTACGGATGTGATTCCAGGGGGTCCACTTGTCTGGAGAAGTTATTTTATTAACACCAGCTACGACCCCCCCCCCCCCCCCCCCCTCGAAAAGTCTTGTTTGTCTAGTCTTCTTTGTCTAGTCTTGTCTGTCTAGTCTTGTCTGCCTAGTCTTGTCTGTCTAGTCTTGTCTGTCTAGTCTTGTCTGTCTAGTCTTGTCTGTCTAGTCTTGTCTGTCTAGTCTTGTCTGTCTAGTCTTGTCTGTCTAGTCTTGTCTGTCTAGTCTTGTCTGTCTAGTCTTGTCAGTCTAGTCTTGTCTGTCTAGTCTTGTCTGTCTAGTCTTGTCTGTCTAGTCTTGTCTGTCTAGTCTTGTCTGTCTAGTCTTGTCTGTCTAGTCTTGTCTGTCTAGTCTTGTCTGTCTAGTCTTGTCTGTCTAGTCTTGTCTCTCTAGTCTTGTACGTCTAGTCATGTCTGTCTAGTCTTGTCTGTCTGGTCTTGCCTGTGTAGTCTTGCCTGTCTAGTACTGTTTGTCTAGTCTTCTCTGTCTTATCCTACATGTCTAGACTTGTCTCGTCTGTTTAGTTTTGTCTCTATAGTCTTTCCTATATAGTCTTGTCTGTCTACTCTTGTCTGTCTACTTTTGTCTGTCTATTCTTGTCTAATTAGTCGTATCTGTCTAGTCTTGTCGTTTGTAAATTCGTATGATATAAATATAATCCACATTTTAATCAAACCCATTATACTTAGCTTAAGTTGAAACTTACTGCCACTAACTGTCACATAGTTACTCTAACCTCAGAATAGTAATTGACCAATCACTATTTTTATCGTTTATCGTGTGATATTTATTAGACTGTCAATTTTTTCACAATTAGTACTTTATTTTTATTAAAATACTTCTTTTTTCTATAATTTAAACCTGTATTCATTTACAAATGTCAAAAATTCTCAAATTCACAAAAATCATGTTTTAATCATGAAAATATCTAGATATGGTAGGGTCACTTTTTGTAGATTTCTGTCTAAAACGCCGTAAATTTGAAAAAATATCGGTCTTGTCATTTTATTAATTAAATAAACACACGGATCTTTAAATTGTAAAAAAGTTATAGGTTGTATTCAGTACAGAAAAGAATATAGAATTTACTTCTGTTAATTAAGAATTATGTCACCAAAAGATTCTTTTAGTTATATAGTTTTCACAATATACCAATCACTCTCGACTGAAAAACAACTGTACTATTTACCCCTATAAACTTTATCTGGGGGCACGGTACTGTCCCCACAAGTCTAGCACAGCCGTACTATATTATCGTTTTCTCGAAGCGACTCATGGCACCTTTGAACCCCCTGTAACTTCGTTGTGTATAAAGCAAGAAGTTTTAATTTTTAAATATCAAGAGGACATACTATAACTGGCTATATTGTCAATATACCTAATAATTATACCTTACAGTTTACGAATTATTACCAGTCAAATTTCCTAATTTTCTGAGTGAATCACTCACCGATCATCAAAATTCTAAGGTACTTCTAGCAATCTTTGAAACGTTCAAACAAATTTTGAATTTTAGTTAACGTTTGGCTTTTGCAATAACTACAACTTAAAGAATTTAAATATGTATTTCTAATTTATTAACGTAAAAAATAAAATGTTTTATTCGATTGCATTAAAACAAAAAAATATTAAAAAATTATATAATAGATACTAAAGATGAGGTTTCGTCTTGTCTTATCTAAACTTGCCTTGTCTTGTCTGGTCTTGTCTTGTCTTGTCTCGTCTTGTCTGGTATTGTATGGTCTTGTATGGTCTTGTCTACTCTTTTCTGGACTTGCCTTGTCTGTCTGGTCTTGTATGGTCTTGTCTGGTTTTGTCTACACTTGTCTGGTCTTGCCTCATCTTGTCTGGTCTTGTCTGGTCTTGTTTACATTTGTCTGGTATCGCCTGGTCTTGTTCGATTTTGTATGGCCTTGTCTGGTCTTATCTGGTCTTGTCTACATTTGTCTGGTCTAGCCTGGACTTGTCTGATCTTGTGTAGTTTTGTCTACATTTGTCTGGTCTTGTCTGATCTTGTATGGTCTTGTCTGGTCTTGTCTGGCCTTGTCTGGACTTGTCTGGTCTTGCCTGATCTTGTATGGTCTTGTCGGGTCTTGTCTGGTCTTGTCTGGTCTTGTCTGGTCTTGTCTGGTCTTGTCTTATCTTTTCTGGTCTTCTCGGGTGTCCTCTGGTCTTGCCTGGTCTTGTCTGATCTTGCCTGCTCTTGTCTAGTCTCGTGAAGTCTGATCAAGCTTTGTCAAGTCTGGTCCAGTGTTTTACAGTCTAGTCCATTCTTGTTCAGTCTTCTCCAGTCTGGTCTAGTCTAGTTATGTTTTGTCCAGTATTGTCTTATCTTGTCTATTCTTCTTTACTCTTGTCTGGACTTGTTTAGCCTTTTCTTGTCTTGTCTTGTCTGATTGTAGAAACTTGTTTGGTCTGTCAGTTTATTGAAAACATGTTAGTATTCTTTTATGTATTATTCTCTTATTCTCTTATTATTCTTCGTATTCTCTTCGTAAGCATACTTTTAAAATATGGTTTGTGATTATGCTATCAGAGTGGAAACAAGAAAATTATTAAGGAGAAATATGGAATAGCATTTTCTTTTCTTGTTCGAGTTGAGTATTTATATTTACTTTTCAGTTATTAAAGAATATATGATTCTAAGTAATTATAAGTTATTATAATTCTAAGTTATAATTCTAAGTAACAATGTTACCTGGATCAAGAAGGATCTTCATACTTTCTTTAAAACATTTATGTGGATGAATCCATTTCAATTCAATCCTGTTCAGTTTATAAAAATTGAAACAACAAACATAATAAATAATAAATATGGAATTGTAGGTTTTATATAGTAACAAAACTAGTTTAAATTTGTTATTTGCATTTACTTTCATGTTATCAAACGATTGCTTACTATTTATAGAAAATTAGTTTTGAAAATCTAACCTTGATCGAGAAGAATCCTTGCTTGCACTTCACCTCACTACAACCCACACAGTACTGACCTAATTTTCTCTCCGGCCACAAAAAAATTGCATTTAATTCCACGCGATTTTTTATCATCGCGTCGTTCGTATTCCCAGAAAAAAAAATGTTTTTTGCCCTGTAGACTCACAAAATCTACACAAAAGAACGCCCGAACACACACATCGTTGCATTTCTTTTACATATATTTTTAATACGATATTTACAAGTAAACATTTATTTATAAATATAAATGTTTTTAATTGTATTTTCTTAATGCGATCGTTTTTGTGTCTACATAAAAGTAATTGTTTGTTTTAATATTCGTGCTTGCTGAAGATTTGCCACTTGTCACGTTCCTATTCGCTAATTAAACCAAAGGTCTAATGAGTTCAATTTATTTCTTCGGAGATTTTGCCACTTGTCGCGTTCCTATTGGCTAATCGAGAAGATTTTTATAGCGATTTTTATTAGCGATGAATATTTCTAAATCGCGATGTTTTATTTCGCAAATTCCACTAGATTTTTAATTGCTGCCCATAAAAACTTGGTTCGGTTTGGATAATGATGAACAATTTCAGTGATTTAATTAAAGTGCTCAAGAACATCCCACGATTTCCCTGCTGTAATTCAATCAAGGTAATTGCCAATATGTTTGCAAATTTCTGATAATTTCAGGTTTATTTACTTTCATGTACGAAAAAAAAACTAAAATTTCGGCATTGTAATAAAATTTTGTATTTATAGAAAATTAAAATAATTTATAAAAAAAAATAGACAGTGAAGATTAGACCGACAAGACTAGACAGACAAAACTAGAAAGAAGGAACTAAACAGACAAGACTATACAAAACTAGACAGACAAGACTAGCCTAGACAAGACCAGACAAGATCAGACTAGACCAGACAAGACCAGAGAAGACCAGACAAGACCAGACAATACCAGACAAGACCAGACAAGACCACACAAGACCAGACAATACCAGACAATACCCGACAATACCAGACAATATCAGACAATACCAGAGAATACCAGAAAATACGTGTAGCGGCAACGAACCGTTCCATTTTTATTTTTAGTCTTACGAGGGCATTACAGTAATTAACCAAATATTTTCGGACGAATTACCGAAAATATTTTATTAGGGTCAATAGTGTAATCCTCGGGAAGATTACGACAGGATGTTTTTCTCCCGAGAATCGGTAATCACCAAAGCGATAAATAGGCGAATATATATAATATCACCCCCAGATGAGGGACCAGTAAGCCTGGACATAATATAAATACCTGGACCCCCGAATAATCAAGACAGTCAACGAAGTGACACCAGTCAAGCCGTGGACTCAGTCAGCGAAGCCAGTCCAGTCAGTGGACTAAGATAGTTCAGTCATGCCAGTGGACTCAGACACACCAGTCCAGCCAGTGGACTCACTTCAGTCCAGCCAGTGGACCAAGTCAGACGAGCACAACTAGTTCAACCAGACTTTCCTAGAAGTCAGTCAACCAGACCAGTCGAGTCCAGTTCAGAGAGTCCAGCTCCACCCAGTCCAGCGCAGTGGGGGTTTCTTCAAGTTATATCTAAGTTCCACGAAGACGTCGCAGCACCGCCATTTCTTCAACAGTGTGTATCGCTTGTATATTTGTATATATGGTCAATGTAAATAAATTCCTCTGCAAACCGTGAGTGATATAAATATTCCACGGCGTCTCACTCCACAGACGGGACAAGACTAAACAAGACTAAACAAGACTAGACAATATGAGACGAGAGACTAGATGAGACTAGACAAGAGAAGACTAGAAAAGACTAGACTAGATCTGAATAGACAAGATCAGATAATGCCAGACAATACCAGGCAAACCAGACAATCCCAGAGAAGATCAGACAAGTCGAGATAAAACTAGACAAAACCAGGAAAAATCAGGAAACATTTTGTGCTGCTGAATAACTGTTAGACTGATCTTCGACAAGGGTTTCATTAACAGATACGGAAGAATCAAGTCATGCACACTGTCACAGTGCAGGGACTGGTGGAGTTACGAGGTTATCGTAGTCAACATTTTTCATGTTGGAGTTACGATGTTTTCTTGTAATTACCCAATCTATTATAGAATTTTTATTGAGTTACGAGGATTTAGCATTGCTGAGATCAGACTCTAGGCAATATATGGTATAACGATCACACTTTTAGATTTATTAAGAGTTACCAGGTTTTCTTGTGTCGTCTACGTTATGTTAATTTTCAATGATCATATTGGATCCTACAAAAATTAGAATTTATACTCAAACTTAGCTTAGATTTTTCGGGCTTTAGAGTTTTTGATATTATTTTTTCTATTTTGCGCCCTTCTGTGCCATTTCTAAATAGGAAAATCGCCGATACATATTGAGAAAATTGTATCGCACTCCACGAGCCATTAACGAACTCATATGAGTGCTTTAATGACTTCATTATAGACGAAAAATAGAAAAACACCATTTATTCTTGTCAAGTTACATTTCCATTTTCTAGTTATTAACGATGTATCTCGACAAAGTAAAACTAATATGTTTACTGGTTAGAATCAGTTTGAGAGTTTAATTTAGGTTTTGCCTTAATTTTATTATATTAAATATATTTGATGATATATCGGTAAAAAAGTAGGGTGTTGGATGGTTATACATTTTGCTGGACACTTGGTAGTTTCTAGAACATCTATAAAGGAGCAAAAACTACGGTTAAGATACACAAAGGCACAAAAGTAAAATCTAATTAAATGAGGTGTTAGACAAGGAGAAACCACATCACCGAAATTTCTCCACAAAGCATTAGAGAATGTATTTAAAAAGCTTGACTGGGGAAACACGAGGTATTAACGTCTGCGGACAGCGCTTAAGCCACCTAAGCCCTGCGGACGACATGGCTCTAATAACAGAAAACAAAACCGAATTGCAAGAAATTCTAACAGAAAGGGGAATATGCACCAATATTTTGTATCTCTTTAATTCACTTTTTACTTCGTTATAACACGTAAAAATATAAATTCTGTTTAAATTAATTTTTGAAGTAATATATAAAATACCGATAAAATGTGACCTGTTTGAACGCCCCAATTTTTCACTTTGGACGACGTCACAGGGCACGTGCAGTATTGTTTACTATATACATAGACAGTTATTGGTTTAGGATTACCAGTACTAATATTGGACAAGACTGAGATTGGTTAAAATTGGATCAATCGGTACAAAGCTTAAAATGCTTATATTTAGGTAAACTCATAGATTTCAGTCATCGTCAGCATTAGCTGCGTTCTATAGAAAATTTCTATTACTCTTCTATTATACGCATGTGCGCAAAAGAACACATTTATACGCATATATTTCTAGTTGGCTCTGAAAGTCAAACTTAATAGCAAAAGTTTTCGGCAGTGTTGGCAGAACGCAACGCTTCTAAGGAAATATCAACCATTTTGTTTAATTTAAAAAAAATCTACCAGTAATTGAATTTATAGATTATAGGAAGTATTAGGTTTGACTCTGCCTAATGATGGAAAAATCAGTACCACTAAATATAAAACGGCGATCGACGCATTTTTATAGGTTACTTAGCAAAATTTTAGTCTAAAATTTTTCTTTCATATTTCAGTCAACATTAATGTTATTATTGTTTTTTTTTTAGAAGATAATCAAATGATTTGTACCTATAGAAAGTACCTACAAATAAGGAATTGAAAGCAAGAGCGGACTAAGAATAAACCGCATTTTCTCGAATTTGGGTTTAACATTTTATTTTACGCACGAATCGACCAAAACTGGAAAAACTGACATGTTTTTAACCAAAATTAGATAACTGTACAAAAGGAGTTGTTGCATTCAGTGTTTTTTATATTGTCTTTGTGCAATAGTGGATTAATTTGCAAATTACTCAGTTTTATATATGTTGGGGTTAGTCCCCTTTAGCGCTCAATGTCTCACATATAAGAATTGTTCAACTTCATTATGATTCAGTTATTTAATTATTAATCTTATCTTATGTTTCAAGTTCATCTGTATAGATTTATTTTTATTATTACTATTTTGTTTTATTATTGGTATTGTTTACTTTATGTATATAATTTCCCTACTTTTGACACTTTCTTTCTTTCCCTACTTTTGACTTTCATTTACGTATTCTTTAGACTGTAGCTTATATTAATAAAATAACATTTTCAATAATAACAAGTTCATTAACATCTATGTAATTATATAATATAGTAGTGTATATTATATTTACACTAAATAATATAAGTGTATAAATAATATAAGTGTATATTAATTATTATTTCAATTAAGCTGAATTTAAATTTTGTACTAGGCTTGCGCATTAATTTATAAATTCTAAGAAAAACACACTCATTCCAAGTTTTCACTTCAGTCGGCAGTGCTTGATTGCCTATTACATTTAGACTTGTTTATCCAAGATTAGACACTATTAGGCAACGCTATTTAGACTACGCTAAGACTCTACTACTAAGATTATATACGGCTAGATAAGGTCAAATAAAACTAAACAAAACCATCCATTTCATAGATGATTAAATCTGAATTTAGCCATATTAACCAACATTAAGGTGTTACGCAGTAACCTTGGTGAAGGAAGGAAAGAAATAACAAAACTAAAGAACATGCAAGGGAATAACACAGCGAACAGAGAGGAAATACTGCGCAAGGTAGTATAGTTATATCACGAACTTTAAAAGCCGTCAAGTAAACATCGTCAACCAAGGATCCGAAGAGCTTCTAGACACCACTATCGGAGAAATCGAGCTCGCCCTGTCTAAAACAAAAAAACATCAAATCGCCGGACAAAGACAAAATAGTTAAAGAAGCAATACAAGCAGGAGGCACGAATTGTGCTACACGATAGTACAATCCAGACAAGTGGCGCAACGCAATTACCACACTGCTCTACAAAAATCAAATAAAGGGGACAAGGCTGATTTACAAAACTACCGACCCATAATACTTTTGAGCCAACTCTACAAACTATTCACAAAAGTAATAACATCAAAATTGGAGAAGAAATTAGATTTTTACCAACCAAACAAACAAGCTGGAGTTTCGCTCTGGGTTTGGAACAAACGACCATTTGCAAAGCATCAAGGTCCTAATCGAAAAGTCAGTGGAGTACAACAGACAACTGGCCCATGCATTCGTGGATTTCCACGAAGCTTTCGATACTGTAGAGCTAAACGCCATCACTGACGCCTTGAGAGAGTATCGCAGTCTGAGTATCTGCGATACTCTCTCAAGGCGTCCGTGATGGCGTTTAGCTCTCCAGTATCGAAAGCTTCGTGGAAATCCACGAATGCATGGGCCAGTTGTCTGTTGTACTCCACTGACTAATCTATAACATCTACCAGCATGCTATAATACCTGTAAAGTTACATGAAAACACAAACCCCATTGAATGTGGAAGAGGAGTAAGACAGGGGATACCATGTCACCAAAACTATTTATAACGGTCCTACAGTATTCCCTCAACAAACTAAATTGGGAAACAATAGGCTAACCTAACCTAACCTAACATAGATTGAAAAATACTAGACCACCTTCGTTTTGCGGACGACATAGTCCTCACATTCGACAACCTGGGAGAGTTAAGGCAGATGCTGGAAGAACTTCATATCTATGCTTGAAAGTTGGATTGGAGATCAACTTTTCCAAAACAAAAGTAATGACTAATTTGGTACTGAGCGAACGCTTTAACATAGGTAACACAAACGTAGATTTATTTAAAAAATACATATGCCTTGGTCATAAAATCAGAATATCTAGAGATAACCAAACCTGCGAATTGCAAAGAAGAACCAACCTCGCTTTCGCAGCATATGGGAAACTCAGCCATATCTTTAAAGAAAAATTCCGATATGTCTGAAAAGGAAAGTGTCCCATGACCAATGTATTCTGCCGGTCCTTACATATGTGGCGGAAACCTTAACTTTAACAGCTAATACGGCAAGAAAACTACCAAATTATTAAAATAACCCAAAGAAAAATGGAAAAATCAATAAACGGAATAACCATACACCACCATACCACCAATGAGGACCTACGGAGGAAAACTAAAGAGGCAGACGTGATCGGTATCGATCGGTATAGACGTGATAGAACGCTATACGGTAAGCGTATAACTAAACTGAAATGGAGATGGGCTGGCCACGTGGGTCGAATGAAGAACGAAAGATGGACGAATAAAATATTAGAGTGGAGACCAAGAGCCGATCAGCGTAGCAGAGGAAAACCACCGACACGGGTTAGGTTAGGTTTTTAAAAAAAAAACTTTTTTAAAGGATCGCAAACAAGTGGATCCACAAAACTCAAGACAGAAGACGATGGAGTGCTATGGAGGAGGCCTATGTTCAGCAGTGGACAGTACGTACTGGTTGATGATGATGCACCAACATTACGTCTATTCATCGACAAACTTGACTGATTCCTATTGTTCAACAGACTTTTCTGATGCCTTTGAAAAGGAAAATCACATAGTTTTACTATTATTGGATAAGACTGGAGATGAATTTATTTATACTATAATATTATATAATTTAAAAGAAATAGGAAAGGGTTTGGAATTGCTGAGACGTCTCAAAAATGGAAAGGGCAAAGAGGTAATGGCAAATGGTAGCATATAAATTTATACCAGTTTGTTTTATTGTATTTAGTCTTTAGGTAAATAAATAAAAAATAAAAGTAGGTGAAGTAGATAAATAAATAAATAAATAATAGAAGGCTCAATAGGATATAGTTTTTTTTTGTTGGATATAGTCTAAGATTAAGCAGGAGTAGGCAAGATTAGGCAAGATTGGACAAATCTAAACAAGACTAGACAAGTCTAAGGTGGATTAAACAAGACGAGACAAGACTAAAGAAGACTTAATAATATACGATGGGATAACATTTTCGAAATTCGACCAACCACAACCAAGGAACGAGATCTGGCAAGACATTATTTAAGACCAAGCTTTTACAAAACGACTTTAAGTCATTGTTCTTGATAATTATTTCTTGATAATTATTCCATTTTTGAGACGTCTCAGCAATTCCAAACCCTTTCCTATTTCATTTAAATTATATAATATTATAGTATAATGTCACTATATCCCATAATGCACTAGTACATGGAAAACACTACAGAAATATAAATAAAAACGAATTTTCTTTCAAACACGACTAGCACCGAATGAATATCGACTCCGATAAATCTCATAACATGTCATGTGACGTAATGCTTGGAGTCGACTAATGGTGATGAGTTTCGCCAATTTGAATTTCGCTAGCTAATTTCGGACTTTTTTTATTAAAGTTTTATGAAATTTAATACAAACTAAATGAGAAAATAATGGTTTAGGTGTAATGTTAAGACATAAGACTATAAAGTATCGGGAGTAAAAAATCAATTAAATTTAAGTCACTTGCATATTCCATTGAACAAGTTCAAGAGATAGAACTGAAAATGAACTATTACAAACAGTGAAGTAAATGCAACAATAGTAATAGGGCATGATACTTTAATCTCTGGTAAAACAAATAAAATACATTTACTTAGGACAAAGTGCCAAATTGATTAAAGAAAATCAAACGACTGAAATCAAAAGAAGAGTAAAACTAACCTGGGCAGCGTTCGATAAATTTCACCTACAGATCACAAACGTGGACATTCACAAAGGGAAATTTGGATAAGATAGCACGAGCCCAAAGAAGAGCGATGGAACGACAAATGTTACAAATTAGGTTAATAGACCGGAAAAAAAACGAGAGGATATGTAATCAAACAAGAGCAAGGGAAACAAAAGAGGAGACAGCGAAACGAAAACGGAGATCTGCGGGAGATAAGATGAGATAAAAAGACGAAAGGCGGAACAAACACATAATACAATCGAGACCGTGGGATAATACGAGAGGGAGTGGAAGACCCCAAATGAGGTGTGCCGACGATCTGATTTAGACGGCTTAGCCTTCGACAGAGACAAAGAAAGGCAAATGTGAAATGGGGGAGTCCGATATCCAAAGATGTATGTAAGAAGCTGAATAGATATATAGTAGACTAAATAGATAAATATTATTGTAGAAGACCTGGATGATATCTGCACTAGAATATAGAATAACTTGAATATGCTTTTGCAATTAAGAGAAAATCGAAATCTTAGCGCATCTATGTAACTGTAAGTGAATTATATTTGAGTTTGAGTGAGTGCCACGAAGGTGGATTGAAAGCATTAGAATAACTGACAAATTTCATACGAGATTTGTTTTTGGTACTCCTAAAAAGATTAGTATTATAGAGCTCCGGAAAGGCTGAGTATATTTATATATCCAAGCTTTGTTCCGTCTTTATTAAGTTTTTCTGATTATCTATAATGTTGTATAGTTTTACCAACTCAAAATGAATTATATTTGTATCTTCCTAAGACTACATAAACTGAATTCTTAGAAGAAAACACTTCGAAGTTGATAAAGCTATAAGAAATGTATTTTGTAAATGAATAAGATTATCTTATTATATGAATAATATTATTAGTATGTAATTATTGTTACGCTCTAGGAATTTTGCTCGTAAAATTAGTGTTGGTTGAACAATTAGTTCGTAAAACCATTAGGTATTTGTAGAAAAGAATGTTCGTTTCAAGTTTGTTTATAAGACAATTTAAAACTTTTCTTGAGGTTACAAAGAAAATTGAATGTGATTGATGATCTCTTTTTCGTTCTTAACACCTGGCAACCCTCATCTATTAATTGTGTAGTTATGAGTTTGTTACTACGAGTCGGAAGTCTAAGAAATATATTTCTGACAAAAAAAGTGGTGTATACCTAATATATAAAATATAATTTCAAGATTACACGAAAAGTGAATATTTATTTCTTTTCGCAAAACTGGACATCCACTAATAGGTAATAAATAGTATATATCTATTTAATAAAAAGCATATTCCTTAACAGTTTTTATTTAATAATCTTTTAATTGTCTAATTGGTTGTGTAAAAGCTCGTTGAAATGAGAAAAACTTAAACAATGCATTTGAATTGAACGAGTTGTGAGATGTCTGATGTGATTCAGAAATGAAAAGATATCTAACAAATAGGTATTTTGCGGAGATAAATACTTATTTAAAACGTTTGACGAGCTATTGGAACAGGAAGTGAGTGTCGAAATTGTAAAATTGGTGTGACAAAACTTACTTAAAATTTATGTGATAACACTTTTTTTCGCTTTTCGCTAGACATTCGAAACTAATGTCATAACCGTCTTTGCCATAAGGACACACGGGGCACGTACTCAGGGCCCCCCTCGGGGGCCCCGAAAGACCGATATATTCGCCTACACTATTTTTCACTACAAGTTTTTTTCTATATTATGTAGATATAACCCAACAAAAGGTAGGAAGTATGTAGTTCCGTATATCGACATTATCTAAGTCGACATTATCTATGGCGGAAGAATTCCCGAAAGAGGCGTGATTTTGTTTTGACACAACAATTCTATTTTTATTGTGACTTAAAATCATTTTAATTTTAAGTTTATTTATCTCTAGGTTCTTAAAATAACATATTTACATATTATACTAAGATTACGGTAAAGCGACCAATAGGTCCTAACATCTGGTCGTGGTGCACTAATGGTTTTGAATGCGTTTTGGGGCTGTTTTATGACTGCTACGTGCTTGCAACTGTTTGTGACCACTAATGGTTTTAAATGCGTTTGTAAACAATGTAATATTTAAACAGACAAATTTTAGATATAAGTATTTATTTTCTGTAGTTGTAAATGATAAATATAGAAACAACTATGTGCACTTGGGGTTGGAAATCTTTTGTTATTAGTGGGGGCAGGCTAATGGGAACGAAGAGTAAGCCTTCCCGCTCTTAATAATATATAATTATCTTCAGTTTAAATCCATTTTTCTTGCCACGAAAATACCAAAGTAATGGAAGTGTTAGAAGTGTATTGATAATAGAATTGTTGGCGTGCTCTTTTATTTATTCATTTTCACAAAAAAGAAAAAAGTTTTTAAAAAGGAATGTTTGAAAAGTTTGTTTTCAAAAAGAAATTACCAAGAAACTTCCTAGACTCACTTCATTTTTTACGGTTGAAGAAGCAAATAGGCTGACTAATTCTTCTTTCATCACCTCAAGATCGAAATACTTCTGAATATCAACTGGAAAAAGATCCTACATGTGACAAAGATGGCCAACACACATCAGATGCTGAACTCTCTACTTCAAGCTATTGTGTGTTAATAACTACAAGTTTGGTAAATGTATCAGCTTATCCTTGTACGTACTATAACGAAATTTGAACAGAAGAATTGCGCGATATTTGGATTCGAAAAGGGCCAGGGTTTTTGCAAAATAAAAATTGAGACTTTTTCGAAACTTCTAGAAGGGTTCCAGATTCAGGCGGTAAAACAAAAACTAGATACTTAACTAAAAATATTTTCACCCGTAAATTGACGAATGGTGAATCCTTAAATGGCTCCTTTATTCACCTTCGAAGTTTACCAGTTATTGCTGCGGTCTATTTAATACTACTACTGGACATAATTTGAGTTCTCCGATTGGATATAAAGATTGAAAGCATATTAGTAACTTATTACTTGACCATGAGAACAGTTTACAACACAGGCAATTAATGATAAATTATGTCGCACGAAGCAAAACTACGGGACGAGTTGACATAGAGTTGCTGTCCCAATATAATACAGAAGTCGATTATTGGAAGAATGTAGTTATGAGAATTGTCGCAGTAGTAAAATATTTGGCTTCTAGAAGTCTTGCTTTTCGTGGTGATAATGAGATATTGGGGTCTCAAAATAACATGAATTATTTGGGATGCTTAGAACTGATAACATAGTGAATTTGATCCTTTTCTTACTGATCATATACAAAACTGCGGAAATCGTGGAAAAGGAATTACATCATACTTGTCTGCAAGTATTTGTAGTGAGTTTATTAATATAATAGCCTACGCGGATGATTTGGTGGTGCTGGCGAGAGACGAGAAAGGGATGAAAGAAATGATAAGAAACATGCAGAAATATATGAGGAGGAAAAATCTGACAGTGAATGGGTAGAAGTCCAAGATGATGGTGTTCAGAAAAGGGGGTGGCAGGAGAAGAGGAATTGAGTGGATATGGGAGAAGGAGAAAATTGAAGAAGTAAAAGAATTTAAATCCCTAGGGTACGTGTTTAATGAGAGAAATACTGAAACAGCACACGTGAGAGAGTTAGTAAAGAAAGCTAATAAAATACTAGGAGCGGTATGGGGAATAGGAGAGAGAAAATTTGGACACGACTATAGAAGGAGAGTGACGATGTTTGATAGCCTGGTGAAAAGTGTGATGATGTATGGACCGGAAATATGGGGATGGAGAGAGCAAGAAGGGCTGGAAAGGGTGCAAGAAAAATATTTGAAATGGGTGCTATGACTATGTAGAAAGACTCCGAGGTATATAGTGATGGAGGAAACAAAGAGAGATGGAAAAAGAATAGAAGCAGGAAAAAGAGCAATAAGTTTTGAGGAGAGAGTGATAGAGAGAGGAGAGTGCAGAATTCTGCAAGAGTGCCTCAAAGAAAAAAGGAAAGAAATAGGAAAGGGGGTGTGGAAAGAGAGGGAGGCATATCTAGAAAGAAACAGGTATGCAGGAGCGGAGATTGAAAGAATGAGAGAGAGAGAGAGGTAGAATAATGACAGAGGAATTAGTCCAGAGAGATAGAAATGTGCAAAGGCAAGAAAGGAGAGCAAGAATTAGGGAGTCTAGGTACAATGGGAAATATGAAAAATAATAACGGAAGAACTGCCAAAGTACCTAGGAAGAGAAAGTAGGAAAGAGAGAATGGCAATGGCAAGATTCAGATGTGGAAATGAAGAGAGAGAGAGAATAAATTTTGGATGGAGGATAGGAATAGAGTATGCAGTATGTGTGGAGAAAACAAGGAGACAATAGAGCACTTGCTGAACGAATGTTCAGAAATGAGAGAAAGAGACGAGTGTAGAGAAGAGATTTTAAACGAGGATGGAAGAGGGATAGATTGGATGAAGAAAGTTGAGGAGAGAAAAAGAACAATATGTGGGGAGGGAAGCTGGTAATCTGGGTTTAGGGATAGGAATTTAGTGACTTTCTTTTTTTTTGTTTTTAGTTTGAGCAGCATAGGTTTCTTTTTTTTTTTTCTCTCTTTTTATTATCATTCTTATTTATATTATATTCGATGTTAGTTTTAGTTATATATGTAAATTTTGGAATCAATTTATAAACCCGTAAGGGTAATAAATATACATAATACCTTATTAATATATGGGACAGCAAGTTTTAAAAGCAATTGTTAACGAAATAAAATCATTCAAATACAACTCGCTAAGGGTGGATTCTACACCAGATCTCTCTCACGTTGACCAACTGACCTTCATTGTTAGATACGTAAAAGACGGAGAGCGTATTGAGAGATTTTTGCAGTTTTTCTCTATCGATAAACATATTGTAGAATACATAGTAGATACTATTATAAACTTTTTTGAAAGCCTTGATATTAATATAAAAGATTGTCGCGGGAAGAGTTATAATAATGCATCAAATATGGCTGGAAAGTATTCTGATGTTCAGTAAAGAATAAAAGAAAAATGTAAATTTGCAATTTTTGTCCCATGTGCGGCAAATTCGCTAAATTTAGTAGGTGTTCAGGCTGTTGAATGTGTTTCCGAAGTTGTAGCATATTTTCAGTTTATCAAAAAATGATTCAATTTTTTCTCGGCATCTACCAAATGACGGAAAATTAGGGCAGAGTATTTGGGCGCAAATAAAGTCCTGAAGCCTCTTCAGAATACTAGATGGTCTGCACGTGCTAATGCTATTAACGCCTTACAAAATGGTTATTTCAATATTTAGTCCTCAGTTTTGTCTTCAATTGCTAGTGACATCAATCAAACAGGATAAACAAGAAACGAAGCCCAAAGCCTAGCAAAAAAAAATTGAAAAAATTTAATACAATTCTTTTAACGGGGATATGGAATGATCTTTTGGGAATTTTGAATAGAACAAGCTTAAGTGAATAGAATAGCACTATTACCATGGACGTTGCAACGAAACGCTCCGATCAATTATGTCAATAACGCACGGAATAAATTCGATCAGTACGAATCGGTTGCTAAACAAAAAAAAAATCCAAATGCTGACTATAAAGATAAGTCTTAAAGAAAAAGAATTCGCAGTACACGTGTCACTTTTTTGAAGGATCATCAAAATCTGTACAGTTGAATGGCAAAAAAAAAATCATGTAGATACGTTTATTCCTATAATCGACACAGTATATGCACATTTAAAAAATCGTTCGGCTGCATACCAAGAAATTGACAATCGTTTTAGTTTTCTTTGCCAATTAATAACATTAGATTTTGCTGAGAACAAAAAATGCAATGAATTTGAAGAATTCTCTCACGAAGACATTAGAGCATATGAGCTCAAATCAGAATATTTTCATTGAAATGAAAATTTCACTATGTTTTAACCACATTTATAATATGTAAAATGTTATATAACTTTTTATTCACAGGTATATAAATTTCTACATTTACATTCATGACTCAAGTCATGGCCATTAGAGTATATTATTAATCATTCATTTAAATACGGAATTTTCCCGGATAAACTAAAAGTATCATTACTTGTACCAGTAGGTATTCAAAAAGGGAGATATAAATAATATTGATAATTATAGGCCAATAAGCTTGCTCTAAAATATTTGGGAAGGTAATAACAGATAAAATTATACAATTTATTACAAAGCCCAAAATTCTGAGCGAGGAGCAGCACGGATTCATTATAGATCGATCAATAGAGACGGCTTGTTTTGAATTTTTGAAACATATACTGACACACCTAGAAGCAAATAATATCCCCAGCGCCATATTCTTGGATCTTTCGAAAGCATACGACACAGTGGACCATAATATATTGCTCAATAAAATACAACAATATGGAATGAGGGGAAACGTAGCGGAGCTGATTAGGTCATACCTATCTAACAGGAAGCAAATAACACAATTAAGCACAACACAAGGGAAAATAAAATCATCTGCCAGGGTAGTGAATGTAGTAATACCACAGGGAAGTATCCTAGGGCCAATACTGTTCACCCTGTATATAAATGACCTACTGAAAACATTAGAGACATCACCACACAAAATCATTAACTACGCAAACGATACCATCATACTAACGATAAATTCAAGTACAGAAGATATAACGACGAACATAAACTCAACCATGACAAACCTGATACAATGGTTTACGGAAAATAAATTGAGAAGTAAGTTGTAACAAGAAGACTAATTTTATTGTTTTCTAGACAAAAGGATGCACAAAAAGAACGTAACAATCAACAACGAAAAGACAGCGTTTCAAAAATACGTTAGACTACTAGGACTGACCATTGACAGTAACCTGGACTGGACACAACACATACATGAAGTATCCAAGGAATTAAACAGAACAGTATTCGCCCTAAGTATACTACAAAAATATATTTCGAGAGAGGTCCTCAATATAGTTTACTTTGCCAATTTCTAGAGCCATGCAAAATTTTGCAAAATGTTCTGGGGAGGAGAAAGTGATATTAACAATTTTTTTAAAATTCAGGACATTTAAATTGAGGACATATGAAACACTAGTGTATACCTTCAAATACAAACACCTATTTTAAAAGCATAGGAATGGTTACATAGATTCAAGAACTAAGAACTATAAAACACCTACACATAGATTAACAATGACCGAAAAGGGACATCCATATATTAATATTAAACTATATAACACACTACCGAAGAGAATAAAATGTACAACGAATTCTAATAAACTTAAACAGGATATACTGAATATATTAATTGATATGGAACCATACGATATGGCCGAGTATTTCGCAAAAATATAAGAAATAGGGAAATAATTTGATTATGACATAATTTCATTTAGTTGGTAAATATGTTTTCATTTCATATATCAATGATAATAATCATTTTTGATTTGATTTGATTTAAAGCTTCAACAGTAATTTCACAATCAATCAATTATTTAAATGATGTAGGACATAAGAAATGGTATTTTAAACTTGAACTCAAATATAGAAACAATGAACAAATAATATGGTTCCTAATTAGAAACCTGCTATAATTATTATTTGTAAAAAAATTTAATTCAAATTTTCTAACACTCGATTTTTTTAATCTAAAAGTTTGAATTATTGTAGTTATATTACTAGTAACAAAATTAAGAAGCTCTGCAAGTTCGTTCTCTTCTTTTGCAATAATTTTACAGACCAGGCATACATTCAATTAAAAAAAGAAAATTCAAGATTTCTGAAATGTTCAATTTTTGTCCATAAAATTGAAGCTTTGCACAATTAATTACATATCAGGGATGTAAAACCAGTCGATCGCGATCTACCGGTCGATCGCGGCGTGAATTTGAGTTGATCTTTAGTTTTCTTACGCTTCTACACTCACTTAAAACCACATTTCGATAAAAATAAAGTAAAAATTAAACTTAAGCACTACACATCAGTCTTACGACAAGAAGCCCTGTATGCCATGAAGTGTCTTTCCTTGAACCAAAGAGGTCTGGTAGAGAAATTGGAAATCAGAGAGAGAAGAATCCTCAGGAAGATCCTAGGGCCGGTAAAGGAAGATGGGTAATTCCGAAGGCGGCATAACTCTGAGCTCTACGACATTATTGAGATGCTCTCTGACTGAGCAAGGAAAAGAAGGGTAGCTTTTTATGGCCACTTTGCCAGATTGCCTGCAAACCGAATAACCAACCGTCTGTTCACCTTCTGGCAAAACAAGATGGTTCGTACTACTTGGTTGACAGAAACCGAGAAGGATATTAAAGAACTGGAAATAACAGATCTCCAAAACAGACAGTCTGTGAGTCGCACCCTGAAGGAAGTCTGTGGATTTCAGGAAAAGCCCCGAAAGAAAGGTACCCCTTGGACAGAAGAGAGAAAGGAGTTGCACCGGCAGAAGATGCGATAATACTGAGCAAAGATCAATGCCCAACAGTTGAACAAGCGCGGTCAAAAGTAGGCCTATTCGAAAGAACTTTTTTTTAAGAACTTTTCACTACACTACACAAGTTCGTTATCTTGCTTAGTTGAGGTTTCTTGATGTCTTGCGTTAGCTCGACGTATTTGGCGGAATTCGCATTTTCTGATATGAATGTGTTAAAATCAAAAATAATAAATTCATTAACTGATGAACATCTTGATCAATGTTTACGATTATCTATTTCATCATATGATCCCGCCTTTGAAGATATTGACAATATCATCATCTCAATAGTATTAGTCTTATGTTAGTATTTACTATATTCCTAATTTTGATATTTTATATCAGATATTATATAAATTTCAATATTTTTTGTTCCTGCTGAAATGTTTAATAAATATTATATAATAGATTCTTTTTTTCATAAATTTAGGACCACCTAAATGGACGCAATCGCTCACAATTGCTAAGATGATAAGTGACTGCAATGAATTTATAAAAGTTCACTGAAAAATGAACATTATCTTAAATTCATTGGCGATGAATTTGTTAATTGGCTAAATTTGGCTAAAAGTGCAGCCCTGAGAATAAGAATCTACAGAAAAAATTGAATTCCGATTTTCGTATTAGGTTATTTTTACATGAAAAACAGCTTTTAAATGGCAATATGTTTTGCATTTTTTTCAAAAATTTCTGAAGGTGCACTCCATGTCCCCAGACCCCCCCGGTGGCCCGCTACGCGTTTTGGTCGATCTTGGCAAGAATATATACCAAAAAGTAGATCGCCACTACAAAAAGATTGGATTGTTGTAAAACCCTGTTATATATCCTTTGAAATATTAATAACAAGTTTCACCATGCTCTCCATTCCGCAATTTCATATCCAATTTGCAAAAATATACGGATCCTTGCAGTAATTTCAAAACTTTATACAAATAATCATTTAGTAATCTCAAAACTCCTTTAACACCTGTTAAACGTACACCTGTTAAACGTAAGCCAATTATAGTTTAAAATTTGCCCAAAACAACATAAGCAATAAACATTGTCTGTCGCTACAAAAACACGAAAGCCTAGTTATTCATGCGAAATTTTTAATTAGAATGTCTGTGCAAAAACTCACTTTTTTCCAAGAATATACACAATTAACAGCTTTTGAAAATTTCAGCAAACACTAGCTTAGCTACAAGTGTGGTGAAGTTGACACATACTTGCCACGTATCGGCCACACTCGACAAACTATATAAAATAAAAAAAATATTTAATTTTAATTGAATACAACAACATCACTATCAAATGAATAAATCATAAAAATCTTATTTGAATTAAAACCGTTCCGTTAAGATTTTTTTTAAGCAAACACGAACAGGTAAAGACAACCAGAGAATCTCGTTATCAAGCAGCGCCACCCATTGTCTTGCCAAACTATACATTTCAGAATTTTTATAGGATTTAAATCTAATTAAAATTGAATTATATTGCTCGTTGAAATGAGAAAAGCTTAAACATTTCATTTGAATTGAACGAGTTGTGCGAGCTCTGATAACATTTTTAAGTGTGAAAATTGATTCGGCTGATGCTAACTGAGAATTGAAAAGATATACTACTAGAACAAACCATGGGCGTAGCCAGTAGGGGGTTTTGGGGATTCAACACCCCCCGCCCCCCTAGCAGTTCTTTTTCGAAACAATGTAGATAACGGTGTACCCCATCAGAATATTTGGTTTCAGCAAGATGGGGCGCGCCTTCCTCATTTTGGTTTAGAAGTTCATCAATATCTTGACGCCACGTTTCCTGAAAGATGGATATGACGTCGGGGATCAATGGAGTGGCCTCCGCGTTCTACCTACTTAACCCCAATAGATATTTATCTTCTTCTTCTTTTTATTTGGAATAGGTTAGGTTAGCTTGGTTAGCTAATTTGGACCACACATGTTCACAACTGTTGAGCTTTGATCTTTGCCATTATTGTCGCACCTTCCGCTGGTGTAACTCCTTTCTCTCTTATGTCCTTACCTTACCTTACCTTCGAAGTTTTTCCTGAAATCCACGGACTTCCTTCAGGGTGCGTCTCACACACTGTCTGTTATGGAGACCGGTTATTCCCAGTCTTTTAATATCCTTCTTGGTTTCTGTCAACCAAGTGGTACGAACCTAACCGAATAAAACCTAACCTTCTTGTTTTGCCAGAAGGTGAGCAGACGGTTGGTTAGTCGGTTTGGAGGCAATCTTGCACCGTGGCCAAAGAAAGCTACCCTCTTTTCCTTGCACAGTCAGAGAGCCTCTCAATATGTTCGTAGAGCTCAGAATTATGTCGCCTTCGGAATTCACCATCTTTAGGATCTTTTTGAGAATTCTCCACTCTCTGACTTCCAATATCTTTACCAGACCTCTTTGGTTCAAGGAAAGACACTCATTGGCATACAGGGCTTCTGGTCGCGAGACTGATGTGTAGTGCTTAAGATTCAGGTTTTTTTCAGGATCAGTTCCTTGCGCCATTCTCACATATCCTTTTGAAGGACACAGTTGAAGAGAAGTGGGGAAAGTCCATTTCCCTGCCTCACTCCAGTTTTTATTTCGAAGCTTTTTGAGATCTCACCTCTAAATTTACTCTTGGAATGGGTGCTGGTCAAGGGTGCTTGGTTGCTGGTCAAGGATGAGTCTGCAGGTTTTGTTATCTGGCCTTAGTTCCTGTAGTACTTTGTTAAGCATATCAGTGGAATCGAAGACCTTCCTAAAATCAACAAAGGTGAAGACCACCTTGCAGTTTCTTATCTTGGAGTAAGCAAGTAAAGTTTAAAGAATGAGGATCTGTTCAATACAGGATCGGGTCTTGTTAAAGCCTACCTGGTATTCTCCCAGTTGACTATCCAGCTGATTATCTGCCCTTGTTAGTAACGCCTTGGAGAGAATCTTGTATGTTACTGGGACGAGAGAAATTCCATGGTAGTTGTTTAGACCAGTAAAATCTCCCTATTTGTGAAGCGGATGGATTAGAGCAGATTTCCTATCGCGTGGCAATTTCTCTGTTTCCCAGATGTCCTGGATGATCTCAGTTAGCAAGCGCACGGCATTGCTTCCAGCACCGTTCCACAGTTCAGCATCGATAGAATCCTCTAGCTACCTTATTATTCTTAAGAAGTTGAATGATTTGGCCAATATCTTCTAATGAAGGGGGCAGCGAGTCCGGGTTTGTTGTGGTTTGTTTATAGTCGAAGAATTCGCTGGGTTGATCACATTTGAGTAGTTTTTAAAGCTCTAAGCTAAAAGGTGGCAGTTGTGCTTGTCGTTAAAAGCCAGTTTGCCTTGTGAGTCTCTGAAGTGAGTCTTGTCTTGTGAGTCTCTGAAGGTTCCAAAGAAATATCTGGAGTTATTCTTAGCAAAGCTCTCTTCGATTTGAGATAGTTGCTTTTGTGTGAAGGTCTGTTTGGTTCCTCGAATTATGTTAGCTGTAACCTTTCATTATTCCAAAAATGCATGCCAATTTTCCTTGGTCTTGTTAGAATTCCACTTCACCAAGGCTGTCTGCGTTTGGACTATTGCATTGTAACAGCCTTCAGTCCACCACGGATGCTTCCTTCTTCTAGCGAGATGTTCGAGTTCATTGGCCTTGTTCCTTGGCAAGAGTCTCTTTCAGTTTGTCCCAGCTGTATAGATCTGTATTGTTCAGCCCCTGACTTACTTCTTAACTGTTCTTATTTCGCTTCACGTCAACTCTTGCCATTTTAGAGTTTCTGTGTAATGTAGTGTTTCTAGCCTGGAGTATTATTTTGAGATTTTCGTGACATGGCCACATGTTCTATCTAGAATTCACCCAGGTTGGTATTAGGTGAAATCCAAGTCCTCTGCTTCCTTGGCAAGTTTTTGAAGGCTGTAGATTTCATGAGCAACCCAAAAGTCCTTCACAGATTCACCATTCGTTCTCCGTTGCGGTTGGTTCGCTTATGCGCCGGATAATTGCCCACTATGTTTCTGTATTTTTCTCTCCTCCCAATTGAGCATTGAAGTCACCAAGCAGTATGACGGTGTACTTCTCTGGAAGTTTATAGATAATATCTTCTAAGTCTTCCCAGAATTTCTGTTTCTGTTTTTCTTCCCAGTTCTGTCTGGATTGCGTCTGTGTAATGGTTGATTGCGACATGTACATTGACTATACACGACTGCTCGGGGAGGTAGAGTCGGAGACTGAATCCAGTATCCTGTGACTGATTATAAATCCTGTACCTAAGTACGTTCTTCATTACCCGCTGACCCACTTCTGTAGCCATGGTACTCGAAGACTTGTTAAGTTACCAGCAAAATAACACACATACACACACATATACATATATATATATATATATATATATATATATATATATACATATATATATATATATATATATATATATATATATACATATATATATATATATATATATATATATATATATATATATATATATATATATATATAGTTTTGGGAGAAGAACGATTCAAGTGCTAAAATTGGTAGAAAGAATGAGAACCTCAAAGTCGAAGGTTTAGCATTTGCTGACGACATAGCGCTGTTTGCTGAATTTTGCAGAACAAGAAGCTATTAACCAAATTGATCAGTTAAAAGAAACGGCAGAAGAAGCGGGCTTACAGATTTCGTTGGTAAAAACAGAGATGATGACAAGTGATCAGAAATATACTAAGAAAATGATAAAAACAAATTATGGGAGCATCAGGGTCACTGACCGATTTAAATATCTTGGAGAAATAATTAGTAGCAATGGGATAGATAAATTGGCAATTGAGAACAAAAAAGGGAAATTGGAAAGATTAAATTTGTGTACAAAAAATATATACAATAAAAAGAACTTGTCTGTCAATGCAAAATTACGACATTTTAATACAGCTGTTAGACCAGTCATCTTGTACGGCATGGAAACTACAAATATAACTGGAATGGAGAATTTGCTGAAGATAGAAAGAAGAATTTTAAGAAGAATTTATGGACCTAGGAAAACACAGGAAGGTTATAGTTTGAGATCCAATGCAGAAATTTATAGTAAAATTGACAACCTTGAAGTAATGATCAGAAAACGGCGACTTCAGTTCTAGGGACATATGGTCCGCATAGATTGCTCAAGGTTAAATAAACAAATTTTTGATAAAATCTGGAACTATAGAGGGCAAGGGGGCTATGTAAAACAAATGAAGGAAGAACTTCAACAATACAAAATTACCGAAGAAGATTGTCTAAACCGAATAGAGTACAGAAAAAGAATTTTTGACCTCAAAATTCTTGTCGGGGAGAAGAGGAATCTCAACAGAGGAGAGTGTACTGCTTGAAAGAAGAGCTGCGCAGTCGACCAGGATGAAAGACTTCTGGAAGAGAAATAAGGAAATTAGACCTACAAAGAAATGATATTTGTGTGGTCCTTGTTGGCCTGTCCGCGGGTAATATATATATATATATATATATATATATATATATATATATATATATATATATATATATATATATATATATATATATATATATATATATATATATATATTTATATATATCGCAATGAAATTATTTCTTTTGAATATTTGTGTAAGGCGATCGACATAACAAATTTGAAAGTTTTAGTTTTTTATTTTCATATATATTTGTTCATTTTTACTCTGATGATGGCTAATTTTTAATAAAGCCGAAACTAGTAGGTAATTATATTTATTATTGTTATTCCTTGAAGTTAATAAGTATAAAATACAAACAAAAAATAATATTTCTTTTGAATTTGTAACTACATTTTAGATCAAAAAGAATCCATTGTCTTGACTATAAACATGAAATAATTATGCTTTAAAAAGCCATTAAATTGTAGTTATACAAGGCAAAGCATATGTTTTCACCTAATTACTTTCCGCGATAACGTTTGAAAATTATTTCCTGCTGCTTAAGGCTCAAACCCTTTTCCCGCTGGTGCTACTAATTCTGGTAAGACGCAAAGGCGTAAAAGTGTTTATCCACGAGCTGTAATAAATACAGTTACCGTTTTGTTGTGCTTAAATCGTCATTAATTTTAACTTTGCTCTCCTTTCTTGATATAAAAAAAAAATAGTAATCCTATTCTAGACATTGTACATCTATTATGAAGAGATGTTTATCTCGTCATAATTATTAGATAATTTTCTCATCATAATTATTATAAACTAATTACCAAAATGATGATATATTCAAGATTTGGTTTATAAGAAATTTCAACCATGTTAAACCATCTTAAAGCTTCTTAAAAAGTCCCTCTTAGTAATAAATCCGGGGAAGTTACATCAGTTTTATTACGCAAGAACAATTTTGGGTTTACTACACTCCAGAACTTTGTTCGATACTTTAGAACTAACTAGCCAGAACTAGTAAACTGAATTCGTTATGGAACATAAAAGCTATTTATATCTGCAAATATTATTCAGTCGAATACACAACTAGGCCCAATAAATTATGCATGAAATGATGGAAATTGACGGCAATACTTAAAATAGTTAACTATAGGCATATGGGTATCTAAAAATAAGTAGTTGTTTCATTTGTGGGCCTTAGTAATTTCAGTAGATGGAGATTACATTTAAACTCATTGGCTTAATTTGCAGTATAAGTCAATAATTTGGTAATATTTTTTAAAATAACTGTATTATTTTAATTGTAGATGTATACTTGTTTGTGGATTTACAATTTTTGTTAGCGCACTGAATCTATTAATTACTTGTTGTTTTCTTAATACAAATGTTTAAAGTTGAGAGGCATCAGCAGAACTTTTCAGTATTCTTCCAAACGCTTTTCCTACCTTCGCCATAATCTACACGTATTCTCTCATTTTCCACGAAGGTATTTTTAGTTCTATTTAAACCAGAATTTTTGCAAGCCAAATGTGAAATGTAAAACTTCATATTTTGACGTATATACACGGTGGGACATTCAACGTGACCACCCCAAATATCTCCTTTACCTTTAGAGTGACGAAAAAAGTATCAAAAGGGAATTTTATTGATTTCGAAGGGCTGACACAGTGGTAACAAATTGTTCTTTGTCAAGGTCATAGTTTATGCGTCCTCGAGATCATCAATGGTTTTTCAAATGGGAACATGTTATTTTTTATCAAGATATTGTAGAAACTATTCAGACGAATCCAGCGACCCAAGATATCATTCCTAAAATTCCCTTTTGACATTTTTTCGTTACTGTAAAGGTAACGGAGATATTTGGGGTGGTCTGTATATAAATATGTTGTATTTGAGGTTTTCGCGGATGTAAACATTTGTTGCTTTGTTTTCTCGGGGATTCCGCGTTGATGTTGAGTGTTGGTTCTGAAGAGAACCGGATTCTACCCGGTTCTTAGTACTTGTTATTCTTGATGATGCTAAAGAATTATAAAATGGTTCATTCATTAGCGCGATGCCTGACTCGGGCGCCATTTTAAACAACAGCGACGTGGATACGCACTTTTTGTTCATAAATACTAGCTTTTCATTGTGTGAAACGAGAGAACCTTGCATCGCTGGGTAAATATAGATATTTCCCGTAGGTTGGCAGGTCCCGTAGGTTAAATTACTTATTACTATGACGTGTTATGTAAAACTGAAAAATAATGGCTTGCAAATATTGGTGAATAAATTTTGTCGAATATGTTAGATTTTATTAAAGGAAAAAGTATTAAAATCCACGCGCGCTAGACCATTGCACTTCTACGTTACGAATAATTCGTATAAGGCATGATTTGACCGAACTTAAAAGAATATCTCGCAAACAGTGTAGTGAATCACGATGAAACTTTGCTATAGCTATTTCGTATATTTAAGCTACATATATGTAAAGAAAAATATAATTTTCTTTAATATTACTCCGCTTAAAAACAGCATCATAGTAGTCCGAGACAGCGGACAACGGATAACCTAGGCAACGGATACTATTTGTTATTTTATTTATGTTATTATTTTGTAAAACTAGAATAGTGAATTGGGAATCGACATTACAATTAAAAACATTAATTGTCGTTTCTTTTCTTATAGGTAAGATTTTGTTATTAGAATTTATAATATTGTTTTTAAAATTTGTTTAATATTCTTCATAAATAAATTCTTTTCTTATAGAGCAACTCAAGATTGTTTTAAATTGACTGTGTCGACCCAATCAGTAGAAAATACCATTATAGAACGACAATTTTTGTCAGAAAATGGAAAAGTTGAAATTTACGTTCGAAGTAAAGGCAGCAACAGACGAAAAGTCAAATCATATAGTTATAACCTCAATTGTCACACAAGATGAAAATTTTCCTGAGGATTCCTGAGGAGTTTCAAGCAGCATCAATTCACAAACTTATCTACGGCTCTAAAGCTTATGCTACAGTAAAAAATACATTGAAACAAAGACATCAAACTAGAAGTGTATGGATAAAAATGACAGAACATATACTAAGAACATATGTGGATGAGGATGGAAACATGATTTTTCAAGACCAATTTTTAGAGGAAATTACAGAAGAAAAACTGACTATTGCCAATGAAGATAGTTCAGAAGATCCAATGGTGAAAGTTTTAGAAAAATTAGTTGAAAATCAGCACAACAAAAGAAGAACAAAGTATAAAAATGTTAGCAGATAGGTTTGCACTTGAAAAATTTGATGGAAAATATATAAGCGCATATTATTGGATGGAAATATTTGAAAAAGAATGCCATAGGTTTGATATAGTAAGAGGCGAAGAAAAAATTGAAATCTTTAGAATATTTCTGGAAAAATCAGGTACAGACTGGTATTCATCCATGATGATCAAGTTTATTTTACATTCAGATTTTTGCTAATTAATCTTGATTTTTTGTTTTCACCTTTTTTATAAGCCAACGTAATTGGGGCTGCAAACGGACTATAAGATTCTTCTATTATATTCTTTTACAATAATTTTGAATCTGTTTTTCAATGCAATAAAAAATGAAGGTTTAAGATTAAAATTTTCAAAATGCACATTCGCAGCTAACTCGGTTAAATATTTGGGTCAGATAATCAAAAATAATTCAGTTAGACCTCTGAAAGATAACTTGATTTCAATTAGAAACTTTCGAACTCCAAAAACGCAATAAAATGTGAGACAATTTTTGGGAAAGATAAACTTTTATCACAAGTTTGTACCAAAAATAGCATTGAAATTGCATCCATTGCATAATCTTTTGAGAAAAGGACAAGTCTTCAATTGGACAAAGGCGTGCCAAGAGTCATTTGATGAAATGAAAAACATTTTATTTTCTCAACCAATTCTAACCATTTTTGATTCAAAGTTACCTATACACATATACACAGATGCTAGTATACTAGGAGTAGGAGCCGTCCTAAAACAGCCACAAGAAAACAACGAGGAAAAGCCAGCAGCATACTTCTCAAAAAAATTGAACGAAGCTCAAAAAAGAAGAAGGCTATATATCTGGAATGCCTAGCAATCAAAGAATGTATTAAGTATTGGCAACATTGGTTGATAGGTAGGAAATTTACGGATTTTTCAGATCACAAGCCATTGGAGAATATGAACATAAAGTCAAGAACAGATGAAGAATTAGGAGACCTAACGTACTACCTATCACAATATGATTTCCAAATTAAATAATCTCCAGGAAGATACAACATCGAAGCAGACTGCCTAAGTAGAAATCCAGTGCTAGAACAAAATGAGAACCTAGATGAACAACTAAAAATAGTAAACTTAATAAAATTAGAAGATATTTAAGAAGATCAATTAAAAATGACAAGATACAATGCAGAAGAAACAAGCTAATATCAAAGAACAATGTTTATTATAAGAAAATAAGAAAAAAAGAAAAATTATTCTATCAGAAATTTTCAGTATAGAATTTATTAAAAATGTCAGAACTAGGTCATATTGAAATTAAACAGATGCACAAAATGATCAGCTCATGGTATACAGCAAAAAACATGACAAAAAACATAATAAAAACGAAAGCGAAAAAAAGCGAAAATTGTTCTGTATGTATAAAGAACAAATCAAGAGGAAAAGATAAATATGGTTGATGTCTCATTTGGGTCCTGCCACAAAACCTTTTGAAATATGTTCTATTGATACGATTGGAGGTTTTGGGGGTTCACGGTCAACAAAAAGCTATCGGACCTGCTATCGGACCATTTCACAAGGTACGCATATATTTTGACATCAAAAACTCAAAATGCCAATGATTTCATCAAACTAGTGAACTCTACGGAAACTGACGACATTGGCATGATTCTTTCATACCAATATCCGGGTCTCAATTTTAGAGAATTCAAAACATTTTTAAATGAAAAAAATATTCCAATCATTTTTACTGCAGTGAACTCACCTTTCTCAAATGGCTTAAATGAGAGATTAAACCAAACACTAGTTAATAAAATCAGATGCAAAATAAATGAAAATGACAAAAAAATAGCATGGACAACTATAGCACATAATTATGTAAAAAACTATAATGAAACGGAGCACACTGTCACTGGATACGCACAAAGTATCTACTAAATGGCACAGATGTTACAATTTTACCAAAAGAACTAAAACTCAAAAAGACCAAACATGATTTGATTAAAGATAGGGATAAGGCTCTGAAAAACAGAATAAGTTCACATAATTACAACAAGATAATTTACGATAAAAACCGAAAACACTTTGACTTTAAAGTTGGTGATACCGTTTTTGTGGACAATGCAAACAAACTAAATAGGAAGAAGCTCGATGAAGTAAGAATCGGACCCTACAAAATCGCAGAAAAAATGTCAAACTCAATTTATAAGATAAACACTGGCCGACAAAAAGCAGAGTCAAACTTTTTCCATATCTCAAAATTAACCACAGCTCATGCGTTTATGAACCCTGAAGAGGATACATTATAGATAATTTTTCTCTGAGGGAGGGAGATGTAAAGAAAAATATAATTTTCTTTAATATTACTCCGCTTAAAAACAGCATCATAGTAGTCCGAGATAACGGACAACGGATAACCTAGGCAACAGATACTATTTGTTATTTTATTTATGTTATAATTTTGTAAAACTAGTTTAGTGAATTGGAAATCGACATTACAATTAAAAACATTAATTGTCGTTTCTTTTCTTATAGGTAAGATTTTGTTATTAGAATTTATAATATTGTTTTTAAAATTTGTTTAATATTGTTCATAAAGAAATTCTTGTCTTATAGAGCAACTCAAGATTGTTTTAAATTGACTGTGTGGACCCAATCAGTAGGAAATACCATTATATATATATATATATATATATATATATATATATATATATATATATATATATATATATATATATATATATATATATATATATAAATATATATATATGATTTTTTTATAAAATTTCTAAGACTCTTTTTATGCTGAGAATATAATGTCCTCATAAGGCGCCCTGTAAAAACTGTTGAATTTCGAATTGCAATAAATATTAAACGGTTTAGTAAATTGACCTGATTTTTTTTTGTTATTTCCTAGCGACGTACCTAACTATCTGTATAAGTTTAATAATTTTCTCAGTTTTGATCAACGTTCAGAACATCCTTAAGACCTATGCAATACACTAAACAGTACGGCTTACTTTGAAAACCTTCAGCATCATAGAAAATAAATGTATGGTATCCTCTAGTCCGCAAAGGCTTAAAGTTGATTTCCATTTGCCCTTCAAATACCTACGAGTCGTGGTATTGGTACGAGTACCACGTACCAATACCACGACTTCCCACACTTCGCTAACCCCGCTGTACTCACAAACATGTAATACATTTAATAAATACCCGAATGTAATACATTTCCGATTGCTATTTAGGAAGTGTATAGATCTCCTAGAAGTTGTATACATTTCCCAGCAAATGTACACATTTACCAGGAATTGTATACAATGGCGGATTACATTTACTTTTCCGAGAACAAATACATATGATAAATTTTATTAATATTTTGCAAAAAAAATAATCGCTCATAAATCTAGAAAACCTAATAAGTCTGTTTTATTTGTGAAATTGAGATTATTTCGTCATTGTTTTTATAAGATTGAAAGTAATGTTCTTTAAAAGTTTCAAATCTCCACGGTTGCTCTTTATGCCTCTAGTGACAAAAATCCACATAAGTCTACGATTAGTTTTGAATAGATATTCTTTTAACCCTTTCGTTTCGAATTTTTTGATCTGTTGTGATTATGTGCTCAATATTTAGAACATTACAGTCCGTGCGGACTACTTTTATAACTTTGTATTATTTGCAAAAATTTGCAAATATTGCCAAATTTTCAAAAACAAAAATCTTTATTCGAAGCAAAGTTTGTTTTTTTTGTTGATTTGAATAGTCAAACCTGGCAAAATTCTTTTGTTTTATGTCAAAATGGGACGAAAATGTCAAAATAATTTCCAAATATTACGATATTTTCAAAAACCAAAATCTTTATTCTAATTAAATTTTGTTTTTTTTTGTTGATTTAAGTGGACAAACTTTGCGAAATACTTTTGTTTTATGTCAACATTGGACGAAAACGTGAAAATAATTTACAAAAATTGCCAAATTCGGCTAAAAAAACAAAATCTCTATTCGAAGCAAATTTTGTTTTTTTTCATTATTTGAGTGGAAAAACTTTTGATATATGCCAAAATTGAACAAAAACGTCAAAATAATTTACAAATATTGCCAAATTAAAAACAATTCTATATTCCAAGCTAATTTTGTTTCTGTTTTGAATGGACACACGTCAAAATAACGTCAAAATAATTTACAAAAATTACTAAATTTTCAAAAAAAGTCTCTATGGGAAGCAAATTTTGTATTTTTGTTGTTTTGAGTGGACACACTTTGTGAAATACTTTTGTTTTATGCCAAATTTGAACTAAAACGACAAAATAATTTGCAAATCTAGTCTTGTCTATCTATTCTTGCCTGTGTATTTTCGTCCGTCTAGCCTTATCTGTCTAGTCTTGTCTGTCTAATCTAGTCAGTCTAGTCCTATCTGTCCTAGTTTTGTATGTCCTAGTCTTATTTGTCTTAATCTTATTTGTCCTAATTTTGTCTGCCCTAGTCTTGTCTGTCTTAGTTTGTCGGTCCTAGTCTTGTATATCCTAATCTTGAATGTCCTGTTCTTGTTTGTCCTAATCTGGTATGTCCTAGATAGTCTTATATGTTCCAGTCTTGTCTGTCCTTGCCTTCCCTAGTCTCGTCTGTGTTAGTCCTGTCTGTCTTAGTCTTGTTTGACCTAGTCTTGCCTGTCATAGTCTTGTATGTTCTACTCTTGTCTGTCCTAGTCTTGTATGTTCCAGTCTTGCTTGTCTTTGTCTTGCATGTCCTAGTCTTGTATGTCCTAGTCTTGTCTGTCCTAGTCTTGTCTGTCCTAGTCTTCTCTGTCCTAGTCTTATCTGTCTTAGTCTTGTATGTCCTAGTCTTGTCTATCCTAGTCTTATATAATTCATAAATTCATGAAGTCGGTAGACTGATATAGCAGTCCGTACTATATAGTCCATAGCACCTATAATAGTCCGTAGCGTCATACTATAGTAGTCCATTGCACTTGAGCGTCAAATCAATTCAAACTGATATAGCAGTCCATATCATCGAAAGTGTGCAAAAAAAAAACGTTAGAAATAATCTACGATAATATTTGCTACATACAAAATTTGAATCTGTGTACATGTGAATACAATGAAATGTGTTAAATTTTTTGACAGATTTTCTGTTTCTCCTGTAAAGTTTGACTTTGAGGATTTTATAGAACCTTCCAGATTTATGAGCGAAATATTTTGTATGAATGTAATTTTAATAACATTATTATACTTTATGTAATGTTATGAATTTTATGTAAATTAAATATATAATTTTATCTAACTTAAATATTTTTCTTCCTACTTTACTTTGCCTTAAATAACATTTGAAAATTATTTCAAACTTGGAGAAAGAAATACAATTCGCTTAATCTTATTTTTTCAAAGAAAATAAATTTCTGAATGCTTAATCTATAATTGTCTAAATAATACCCGTGAGAGTAAGAATACATTTTTACGAATGATTCATGTGAATTCAATATAAAATGCTAAATTTTTACAGATCGAAACATTTTATATAATTAATTGTTGGACGTAAATAGTATTTATTGACGAGTAATATTTCCAGCTCAAATTATTTGAATGTTATATCTAAGCCAAGCATATCATTAAAAAATCCTGACAGCAGCTAGTGCTTGACTTGGGCCATAAAAATACTTTTTCTATTTTGCGTCTATAATGAAGTAACTAAAGCACTCATATGGGATATTTAATGGCTCGCCGAGTGCGAAACAATTTTCTCAATATGTATCTACGAATTTGTTATTCAGAAATGGCATAAAAGGGCGCAAAATAGAAAAATTAGTGAAAAAAACTCTTTCATAAGGCGTTTTTCGCACTTGTCCATGAGAAAACTCCTCGCTACGCTCGTTTTTAGGGTTGCGTACCTAAAAAGGAACCCTTATAGGATCATTTTGTTGTCCGTCTGTCTGTATGTCTGTCTGTCCGTCTGTCTGTCTGTCAAGACCATTTTTCTCAGGAACGCGTAGAGGTAACAAGTTAAAATTTGTATCAAATACTCGGGTCTACGGTCTCTTTCAGCTGTGAAAAAATCAACGCAATCAAAAGATATGACCGTTTATGTTACATATTTTGCGATTTCACAAGGGAATCAAAACCTATAGGGTACTTCCCGTTGACCTAGAATCATGAAATTTGGCAAGACGCGGTGCGGTGTCTTACAACACATGTTGAGGGAAAAATCTGAAAACCGAAAATATTTAGTTTAATTACAACAAAAATGCGAAATTACTATTAGAAACTTATGAAAATACACTAATGTTGTCGTAGTGGTATTGTCAGGCTTCAGAAGCATATGGGTTGCATACAGTTAGGTCCTCCTCGGTTAGGTCCGAAGGTTAAAAAGTATGTGTTGGCACCAAGCTGTTTATTCTGAATTTTCTTTGTTTATATTCGTTATGCATTTCATCACGTACTCTGATATACATAATATATACAGGGTATATATTATGTCCCAATTTTGCTTGTTCATAACCGACATGCGACATACTCAAGTCCCATAACATCCTGTATATATTATATTTCGTAACATAATAATACTATACTATAATCTACATAATATGTTGTAGATAATATGAATGAAGTATATTATACTTAAATCACGTACGCCCTATATTTTTTGGTAGTCAATTGCCCAAAAGCAGTCAATTGAACAACAGAATGTTAAGAGTATCGAAATAGATCTAATAATAGTTAATATATTAGTTTATATTATATCTAGAAATAGTTATATCTTAATATAAGTTAGTGAATAAGTATAATACTAAAATAAAGTTTTTTTTTATAGGTTTAAAAATATTCGCGTAATTTAAAAAAAATACCCTGTATGCCTTTATACAGGGAATATAGGTAAACAGGCAAAATTGAGCAGAAAAAACAAATAGTGAAGTTCCAGAACCCCTAAACACTCATAGTGAATGGGGGATGTATGGTAATAAAATATAGGGTAGAATTCCATCGTACGACAGCGACATCTTGAGTTTATGCTTGCAGCGGTACTAAGATGGTCGTGATTTCAGGAGGGCTACTTGTCAAGTTAACTGAATGTGTTTGCTACGTCCTCCACAAAAAAATATACCTTGCTTACAAGTTTGTACAGAACCCTCGGTGTGCGAGTCACAACTCGCACTTGGCCGGTTTTTTTTTCTATACATGGACGCGTGCCCAAAAATCGCGCTTATTGAACTCGTTCTTTAATATACTATTAACACTTTGCGGTCCGCTGTCTCCCTAACGGGGCATGTGCCCGGGTAGTGACAGGACCTTTGGCTCTGCAGCGGGGACATATTTACGTGTAGTGGCAGGACCGTTATATCTTATTAAGCGACCCCACCGAACTGCTCACGACTACTCACCGAATCCACTCGACGGGTACGAATCATAGCGCACTGCAATTCGTACATAAAAGACAAAACGTATACAAAACTAACTTGCCGTTTTTGGTTTCGCGAGAATAAAACGTTAACCCGTGGGTTAATCTGAATTATGGGATATCATAGATATAGGCAACCAAATTATACGCATTGTGCGCATGCGCATTGGGGCCAGACAGAAAGTTGTAGGGAAAATAGATTTGAAGGGGGAATATAAAAATTGTTTGAAATTGCTTTCGCACTGCCGCGTGATATGTGGTCTTGATTGATCTGCTCCTATTATAACCTAATCTAACCATCCATTTCAAATGTTCAAATCTGTAGCTACGATGGCGTAATGACGAATTGCCAGCACAAGGGGCGCTGAACGTATGATATCTCATATGTCAGATTATCCCAAACGGTTACAAACTTGTTACAGTTCTCAAGTAAGTTTTTGTTAACTGCCACGCTTTCTATTCTTTAGAATATGAACGAGAGTGAAGAAAATTTTATATTGGCTGAGAGTAAAGACGACAGCGATTTTGATATCTCCGATAATTTAAAAAATTGCGATAATGAGGTTGAGTATGAAAGTGACGGTAGTAGTGGAAGTGATATAGTTTTTCGCAAGAGTCGCAGGCTTCGGGTTGTCAGTGATAGTGACATGGATGATGATATTGATAAGTGGACTGACGTGAGTGATAGCTTCAATATTCCAGAAAGATTTACTTTTGATGTTTCACCACGAGTTGCCGGACCGCAAGTTTCTTCTTCGATTGTGAAACCATTGGATTTTTTTTTAAATGTATTTTACGGAAGAACTCGTAGATGATTTAGTTTCAAAAACAAATGAGTACGCACGCCATGTACTAGATGGAAAAGAAGTGGTATCTCTGATTTCGTAGAATATATAGATTCTAAATTTAGAGAACATTTTATCCCAGGGAAAAACATCTGCGTGGATGAATCAATAGTAAAAATCAAAGGAAGGGTAACTTTTATAATTTACAATCCGAAAAAGCCGACAAAGTGGGGAATACTCGTTTATGGTTTGGCTGATTCAGCAACTGGGTACATATATTCGATTTTACCTTATTTTGGAAGTATAACAGTCATTGATGATACCGGACCTTCCAGTATCTACTAGGATTCCAGTGCATTTATATCTTCAGTTATTGAGCGATTATCCAACTGCCACTAGTTACCCTTTATTCACCGACCGATACTTTACCAGCATTGCATTAGCTGAAGAACTATTGAAATTAAAGTGTCATCTAACCGGAACTATCATGCCAAACATGTGGTGGCGAAAGTTGTTTTTTTGGGGAATGGAAAAATATGTATAGTGAATTTCAATATATAGTGTATAGTAATAGTGAATCTTATATCCTCTATAAAACTGTTAAGCAACGTCGCAAAGAAAATATAATGTCCCATTACCAATATCGGAAATGCTTGGTAAAACAGCTAGTAGGCAACTTCACGACGATAGAAAACGGCGATCACACTCTAGTAATGATGATCGGATGAATCGAAAACTTCATATAATTGCCAAAGGTTCAAAAAAAGATTATATCGTGTGCTCCAATCGATCAGGTGGAAGACGTCAAACAAATTGTTTTTCTATTTTGTGTCTGTAATGATCTCATTACAACACTAATATGCGTGCGATAATGGCTCGCCGAGTGCTGTAATATTTTTAGTTAGTTAATTTATTCAAAGTTGGCACAGAAATTCAGAGCTGTCAGTGATGTCAAATTTTCGGCGAGATAGTTTTGAGGTTATGTGATGCGTGGAATCACAACAAAAATTTGCTCATTGAAATTATGTATTTTTTGAATGGTATAAAGTTTATATAGAGCGAAATTTACAGTGAAAAAACAAAAAGTTAACTTTAGATTGGTGTTAGTGTTAAAAATTGTGTTAAAAACAAAGTGAATTTGGTTTCAAGAAAATTATCCTTCGAAACGTCAAATTATTTTAGTTTCAAATATTCTTTTTCTTTCTTTATGGGACAAAAAAAAGTAATATAATAATATTTGAATATTATATAATAGACCGAATGTGCGCCGGTATAAGCAATTAACCAATATCAAATGATAACGGAAAGGCACTCTATTGTCCTGGGGGTAAGAAATCGCCCCCGAAGGTGGACGAACTATAAGAAATAGTCAACGGCATTGGAATCAGGAAAGCAATGGCAAACTACCTGATTAAATATCCCTAGCTAATCAACATGGCTATTTTAAAGGCGAAAATACCTAAGTCTCTAGTCCCCTATTCAGATCTCCATGGACAGTTTTGAATGTAGCTAAGATGAAAGTAATATGTAGAAGATGCATTTCCTGGTTAAATAATCTAAGAAAATGGTACAACTATAGTTCCGTTGAGTTGTTTGAGAGCTACAACATCAAAAGTGAAAACAGTTATGACAGCTAACCTTCTAAGAGGAGATGGCATTTGAAGAAGAAGATGCGTGGAAATCGTGAATACAGAAATTTAATTGATTAATGGTAATAAATGATCTAACACATATTTATTTTAAATTCTTTTCAATGGTACAAGTATTAAAAATATTTATAGTAACATTGGATTCTTGAGCAGTAACACTCACACCAGAGACATTATATCTACTACTACTGATGCTATCAAATTCCAAGTGTGGGGCACTAGAAGAGCATCCAGGTAAGTTGATATTTGCTTGCTCAGACCGAAATATTTTAGATATTTCAATCTTCTTTTTTAATGAAGCGTCAACATACCCCTTCGCAACAGTAGTAGACTTCCATCCACCATGGTTTTTTACTGTCAACAAATCACCACCATGGTTGGCCAAATGTGTCGTACTATTTCTTCAGAACCAATGTCCAGTGTAAAGATCAGAGTTTGGAAATTTGAGAAATGTCGCAATGTCTTTTGATATTCTCCCCATATTAATACCAATTGGAATATTAATACAATGACCGTTACGAAAAGTTCAAATCTTTAAAAGTTAAAAAGAAAAATCTCTTATGAGTAACATTATTAGGATGTAAGTTAGCATATTTTTTAATTAAGTCAATCCAATGAGGATCTGTAATTGCAAGCATACATCGAATGTAATTTTTTGTTTTAGATACATACACAATGATGAAATCGGATCTGTATAGACCTTTTTACGGTTAATAAAGCGCATGCGCATCTGTCAAATTTGAAAGGCGGGAATATGAAAGTTTCGGGCAAATATTAAGGTTATACGTCAAAAAGTTCGGGTAATTTTGACGTATAACATGTCGGAAATTGACGCATGTGCACAAAAAAAAATTCAACTATAAAAAGGTCTATTCTTTGTCATTGACAGACATATACGTTAATTCCTGACGTCTAAGCACACCATTATAACCCATTATCAAGACGATCTATAATGAATACCGTTACATACAAAGCTGCAATATGCATATAAATTTATCCACCTTCATAGCCAGATAAGACTTATCATCCAATTCCCTTATAAATTTATGAATATCTTCTTCTAAAATCTTCGACTTTTTAGGTGCGTAGCCCTGAGATATCCGTTTCAATAAGGCCTGCAATTTACAATATTTGGATTTATCTACATCCTTATGTATTGATTAACAGGATCTCAACATATAATATATCGGCCATAAACTTGATGGTATATACTTCTTACGTTGTAATTCGAAGTAAGCAAGTAAAACAATTTCCGAAACAACTGTAACTTTATTTAGATTAAACCACTCCCACTTTACACCCACTTAAATTTGCAGTATTCTTTTTCATATCTGGCTCGCGATTTATATGGCAACAATTTATTTACTGTATTTGCAGTTATTTCTTTCAATTCTAGTGGAGTGCAAGATATTTTTGCACACATTTTAATTATAACCTTTAAATTAATTGCAAGTGTCAATTATCAGTGTAACCAACCACCATAAAATTTTAAGAATATATATGGGCGATTTTTTAATTTAGAAATGGCATAAAAGGGCGCAAAATAGAAAAGATATTATAAAAAACTCGTTCGTCAGGCGTTTTTCATCACTTGTCCTATAGAAAATTCCTCGGTACGCTCGTCGTTTTCCAAACTTGGACGCGTGCTGTAAAGTAGCGCTGACTGAACTCGTCCTTTAATATACTATTTTGTGAGACTTGTCGAAGCAACCCCACGATGCACTTAGGAAACTGTTTCAAGCGTTATCACACTATAAAAACTATAAATTTTAAACCTAAATTATAGAGATACAAGTTAATAAACTATTAAGTAATGTTATTTATTGTTTTATTCTAAATTAGTAACTCCATTTGACAATAAAAGAAATATCAGTTATCTCACATTAATTTGTTATAATGAGTTGTGACTGAAAGCGAGTGACTGGTGTAACTATTTGATAATGGACGAATCTACATATTTCAAGCTATTTTTCTATAAATTCTTCAATTATTGCACGTCCTGACACCAACGTAAACGCTGACTAAACGCATGCGCGGTCAGTTTGGCTTGATGAAAACGAACTGGCGCAGGTATATATGGTGCGCCCAGTAAATCCGTGGTTTGCCGTTAGTTAAAAATTTCACACTCACGGTCAGTTTTTGGATGTACGTCAGTTCCAGTGATGAGTTTAACTGACGTGACTGGTGGACTTTCTGCACGCAGAAACTACTGCTGGGTTCTCGCAACACAAACGACGCGGACCGCAAAGGGTTTTAAAGAGGCTTATTAGGAATATTTTTTATCCATGCAGATATATTTCAGCAAATTAAAATTTTTGCTATTAACAAGTATAACATAGTTACACTGTTAAAATTTTTTGTAATATTACAGTCTCTTGACATGTAAAATTACAATTCAGTGTGTACCAATATGAAGTTACCATGCTGTGTAGGTAATTTTTACAAACACTTTAAGAAAACTACTGTAATAAGTTGCATTTTTACAAAATAAATTTATAAACAGTGCACGTATAGTAATTTTACAAATCAATTCAGTAATTACACATGAAAAGCATTATAAATTTACAAGCTTTGTTTCTAGTCCAACTTTGTGTAATATTACAAACAATGTAATTTTGATTACAGTGAATTTATAATATATTCAAAAATCATCATATTATTTTTACTTCTTCAATTGTAAAATTACAAAGTACGTCGTAATTTCGCCAAAAATTAGAATATGTTTGACGCAAATTGTAATATTAATACAGAGATTTTTTTTTATCTTTATTTTCTAGTTAGTTCAGTTTCATATTTCGAATCATAAAATTGTTTATGTACATCTTATATTATACATATATATATATATATATATATATATATATATATATATATATATATATATATATATATATATATATACTCATGCGGCTATTGTTGAATTATTACGAGCGATTCTAAAGATAGTTACAAACCAACGTATACAATATTTATTGGTATTAAATATTGAAAACATCACATACTTAAGAACTTAAACCAATTATTGCTCTTAAGAAACTTGTGACTAATACTAAAAGATTATTGTGTTATATTAAAAAATACGTTGGAATCGTATAAGAGAGAATCTCTGATGCTTTCATTGCAACGAGTCTAATATTCTGGGAATTAAAACAACAAATATTGGAAAGTCGAAGATAGAGAACGAAAAAATTAAGAATGCACCGTCACTATACTAGGAACATTTAAGGATGAAGAATTTATTGATAAACAGATTATAAATTATTGCTGTCCAATTATAAGAATTTTTTTTTAATATTCCAATAAAGGGCTTATTTTTGTTGAATATTATTTTCCTACACTAAGTGTAACATTTATTTTTATTTTATGAATAATAATGTATAAATTGAATGTATTTTATTTTTGCTTATTGTTCATTTTTATAAATTTTTAACATTGTTGCAAACTTTTACACATAAAAAATTTGAGATCGGTGCATTTTCATGGATACCTAATGGATACACATGGATACACAATAATTTTTATATTTTTAAAGATCTTAACAACATCTTTTAGAAATCTTAACAACCGCTTATTTTCAAATCTCTGTTAGGATACAAAATTGGGATTAGGGATTGTATACCCAGTATACAAATTTTCATAGAAGTAACATGGATATCACAGGTCACAGTTTAAGAAGTTTAATTGTTATTAAAGGACAAAATCGAAATATTTTTAATCGTGAAAATTGTGTAAACAAAAATATGATGTTGCTACTTTTTTTCAAAATGACCTATCTATTCAAGCTGTGTTATCTATCAGATATTTTTAAGAAATTAACTTGTCTATTCAAGAAAAATATTGTATTATATTTACTACGAATGATAAAATTGAAAGTTTTATTAAAAAGATCAACATTTGGAAAATTAGGGTAAAAAAGAATTCATTCGAAATGTTTTACAGTATCGACAATTTTCCTTGTCGTTAATAACAAAAATCTTTGACTTAACTTTGATCTCTTGATTTCCATCTTACTTCTGCATTTATTTTTCTATATTCTATATATTTTGGGTTGCGAAAAAATCACAATCATAAATGGGTTCGTGAATGAAAAAAGTTTAAGAAGCCCTGCAATAGAAAAAAAAACGTGTCCGAAGCAAAAGGCCTCGTTTCTGACGGGGTTAAAGAAAAATATAATAAAATAACTTAATCTTTATAACTTTATCTTTATAATAAAAAATAAAGATAAAGTTATGTTTTGAAAATGTTATGAAAAAAATATAGGATTTGATACCCTAAAAATAAATTAACTGCATGCTGGGCGGAAGATTAGAAGACAACCTAAAATGTTAAGTTTATTCAATGTCTTCATGTATGATTTCAAAAAAAATATGAAAACGAAATTATTTTTAAAGTATCAAGTAATTTATAAATAAAGAATATTAAAAAATATTACAGAATATTATTTATTAATTATTATTAATTTATTTATTTTTACAGAATATTATTTTTTATGGAGATTTTCAAGTAATTGTGGCGATTTTAGGGGTTTTTGACTTAGTTTCAGGGGTAAATATTTTTGGGAGTTGGTAACATTGGGTCGGAACTGCGTCTTTTGTTTTGGCGGTTCGCCGGGACGAGCACGTGGACGCAGTAACTCAAAGTTAATATTCAGTCTCGCTTGCCGCAGAAAAGTGTGATGTTTCATCGGATGAAATAATTATTGTCACTGAATACATTGTATTTATTTAATGCCGTTTGTTTATGTGTGTATTGTTGAAATTTTAATTATTTAAAAAATCTTGGCGAAGAAAGTATATTTTTAAAGTGAAAAATAAAAGTTACGATTTCAACGTAGTGTGTGTATAGAGAGTTTATAAATCAAAGGATTTTTTTCGACTGCTTTCCTCAATCGTTGACCGACCACCCTGGACATTGACTAGACATCTCACTCAAGCATTGAGACTTGATATTTACTGTTGCTTGTTATAGCTCCTCTGCACTATGGCCCATCTTGAGCCACTGTGAGCCATCACCATTGTGTAGAGGGGTAGATGGCCTGTAGTGGCCTAAGTAGTGGATGATGGTAATGGCCAGGGATGGCGTTGGGAGCGGTCCGACTACACACATCAAAGGAAGCTAGCATGCGCAAGTAAGCTGCGCAGCGGCTAAAGTGGCATGTCCACACCATGGGCCATCATTATTTTTTTTATCACACGCTTATCAGTGCCTGCTGCTTGTTGTCATGATAACACTGATTTTTATTGAGATATTAATTTATTGAAATATTAGTTTTTTGAAATAATTATTTTTCTATTAATCATGGCAAAATCGAAGAAATTATAAATTTCAACTTTATTAAATTTGAATATTAACTTTATAATTTCAATTCAAAATTTGAAATTAATTTATATCAACAATGTATGGCCCACAATGGCACATTCATGCACATCTAGAATGGTCCATCTACATGGACCACTGTGTGTATGCGTCCATTCAGGCCATCATATTGGTCCATGATAATGGTGACCATCATGATGGTCCACTATGAGCCATAGTGTAGAGGAGCCATTACAGTGCAGCGCGTGGCTAGTGTATCACGCAGAAACAAGTCCAAACAAATCCGCGTCATGCGAAGATTTATTCAGTTATTTTTTTTTACGTGAATTACATGAACATAAGTTATTTAAATAGTTAATAGTAGCATTTAATAAGTTAATAGTTTTGTAATTAGTGTAAGGCATCGAATCCTATAGTGTTAAAAGGAAAGGGAGTAAACGACCCCAGAAAACAAAAACTTATTTTTGGCGGTTTTTCTAGGCAGATTTTGATAACTCTACGAATCTAAAATTTACTTTTAGATGTAATTATATTGGGGATATAATATCAATTTATACCAATTTTACAGGTAAGTTATTTACTGAAAAATCTCTTTGTAAATAGAATTTTTATAATCTATAGAAGGAAATTACGAACATATTGAGATGGTCTCTGACTGTGCATGAAAAAGAAGGGTAGCTTTCTATGGCCACATTGCAAGGTTGCCTCCAAACCGACTAACCAACCGTCTGTTCACCTTCTGGCAAAACAAGAAGCTTCGTACCACTTGGTTGACCGAGACCGAGAAGGATATTAAAGAACTGGGAATAACAGATCTCAAAAACAGACAGTCTGTGAGACGCACCCTAAAGGAAGTCCGTGGATTTCAGGAGAAACCTTGAAGGAAAGTTACCCCCTGGACAGAAGAGAGAAAGGACTTACACCGGCAGAAGATGCGACAATACTGGGCAAAGGTCAAAACCCAACAGTTGAACAAGCGTGATCCAAAGTAGGCCTATTCGAAAGAAGAAGAAGAAGGAAATTAATTTTTTTAATTTTAGAAATAATATTTAAATTCATTATCTACTTAATTTTGTTACAGAAGATGACAAATTAAACGACTCGAAAATCGTACAAGTAGATAATCTACTTATATCATTTTGTCAGTTGTTACATTCATCTACTTTTATCAGTTGTTACATTGATCGCTTATGTACTGTTATTAAAATTAAAAACCTTGTGAAAACTGGTAGTAGCATCAGCTCACGATGGCGATTTTCAAAGTTTCCCAGCATGATAAGCCCTCTGTAAAAAAACTTATTAAAGCGCAGACGATTGCTGACCTTATTAAGGCTACCAAGTCTAAATTGTCATTGATGGACAGCGGGTATAAGATTTTATGATTCATTCTTATTATTACTATAACACCTATGATCATTTTTGTTCAATTTGGTATGTATTGGTAATGTATTGGTTTATCGTTTAACTAGATTTATATGGAAGATTTCACTGAAATAGATGACGATGAAATACTGCAAGAATTGGCTTCAACGAGCAAGGAACAAATGGTACTAATTCTTGTTCCCGATGGGATTGATTGGGATGGCGATTTATCAACAAAAAACAATCAAGTGTCTAAAGGTAAAAACTAAATTTGTATCAGTATTTTTAACTGATGTGTGTCTAATTAATATCAAAACATTTTAAAACATGAAATATATATTTTTTTAGCGATAATCTATAATTTATATTTATTGACTACATAAATTACAGAACAATCTGAGACGGTTACTGAGCCAAGCCCATCATCATCACTGCGAGCTTCTGATTTAGACTGATAGACTGATTTAGACTTTCTGATATTTATTGCAAATTGTCATCTTCGGTGCAAAAATCACTCCGTACTGGAAAGTTTCTAGATTTCAATGAAAAGAAAAGTCTTATTCATGTGGTTGCAAATTATATGACAAATGATCTCAATGACACTAGCCCTCACAACGGCGAAGAAAATGGGTCATCGAATAGTTAACAATTACTCAGCTTCGTTTACAGTGAAAATTGGAGGTTTTTCTCTAGAAGGAGCAAGTGCGAGTCTTGGACAGAAAATTTATGATCGTATCAACTACGCCATACAAGGTCATCATGACAGTAGAACTTCACAGGCATATTCATTAGAAGATCTTTCATTAGAAAACACAACAAAGAAACCAAAAGCCCATGATGAGTATGGCTGTGTAGCATACTTACCTGAACCTTCCTTGTATTGATAGAAAACCTCTTCTGGGAAATTTGAATTAATAATTTTACTTGGAGCAATTAATTTATAAGTTTGATTCATGATTTTGCCAAATCAACCAGGCACAGACTGATTTTTTTAAGCTGTTATACAATAAATTTAAATAACTACATTGAATATTTTCTGATTTTCCTGCAACTTCCAAAAAAACAGTCTTAATTTCGAAAGATGCATAGACAATGAATTTACTAAGGAATTTTGTTATTTTATTACCTAGTTTAGTAATTTTACAAAATATATTTAATTTGCTGGTTTTGAAAAATTACAAAACAGGTATAATTGTTACTAGATGCATAATAAAAAGGAGTTTATAAATGTTACATAACAAACATTGTAATATTACCAATTAACTCGACTGATAGTTGTTTGTAAAATTCAAAAGTCTAATGTGTTTTCTGCAAAACTTTAAAAAAATGGTATGTATTGTATAAATATAATATGAATTGTAATTTTACAAGACATATTGCGTTTAATAAGTTTTGTAATTTGCAAATTAAATATTTCAATTTTACAAACTATTTTTAATTAAGCTTATTTGTAAAATTACAATGTTCGTCATTGAAATCAATATTTACGTTTTTGAATTTTCTAAAACAGAAACAATAAAAAATGATTTGTAAAATTACAAAGCTTGATTTCTTAAATCACAAAACTGCATAGAACTTATACTTCCAACACATTTCTTGTAAAATTACCAAAGAAATTTTTAACAGTGTACGTTATAGATACATATTTGTAAACAAGAACATTAATTACAGTTGGTGACAAAATTAACAAATTTGTGTTCCACATTTTATTACTTTTTATTGCCGACAAACTAAATTGAGTTTTGTGCTTTATTTTTCTGTTGAATGTGGTTGTGATTTTGTTTTAAATAAAACAAATTTTAAAATTCGCTTTGTATTTCCACAATGTTCTCTGTAAAGCATTTTAATAGTAGTCGTCTCGTAAAATGTTTGAAAACTTCTAGTTATTTCTTTTAGTGTATGTATATGAGAATGCTAGGTATATGAGAAAATGTGAAATATTTTTCAGCTGAAAATACAAGAAAGAAACAATTATTAAATGTAGGTAACTAATTTTTTACTGTTTTAACAAATATTATGTTTCAATATAATTTTAAAATGTTATTATTATGTTTATATAAATAATATATTTATATAAATATTATATTTATATAAATATAATACTTATTATACAAATATTAATACTTATTTATACAAATATTATATTTATATAAATATAATATTTTTCTTCCTTACATTGGTTATGTCTTAAAATTCATTTTTTTTCCCTATCTATTAATTCGAAATTCAATTCACATCTAATCCTGCATGGCTCAAGCTAGAGATGAGCATGAGATCCCATCGTCCCATCCCATCTCATCTCATCGTCGAGTTTTGGAAATCAAGTTCGTGCATAATTAATTACTTTCATATAAGAAGCTCTTTATTTTTATTTGTTTGTAGACACTAGAAGGCTTCAGAATACAAATCACTGTATTTTTTATTTGCCATGTCTAGATTTTGTTTTTCTTCAGTGCATATCTTTTTTGTGTAAGCTGAAATATCTGTTTGTGACGAACAAGAATGAAAGAAATCATTGAAAAATCATTGAGAAAGAAGAAAAGAATCATTGCCAGATAAAGAAATTGCAGTAAAATTAAATTGGAAGGAATTGTCGTTAGAAAAACAGAAATGAAAGTCTGCTGTATAGGAAAATGCTTCTGTAGTGTGAAGAGACGGCTAAACTCTCAGTATTGTTCGTTGTAACAGCTGTCCAAAAACTTATTTCGGCGAACTAACATTCGCCATTCTCAAGAGATATGTGCATCTTCTAGTGATGATTTTTTTCAAAATCGCTTTCATCGCTTGAAGATACGATTTCAAGATTTGATTGATTTATTTCTGGCACCATAAACTCATAAAGTAGCGATGCGTCGCACAGTGGGATAAAATGCCAAAAAAACTGGCAAAAAACCCGAAAAATAATAATTTTTTAATCCGATTCCAAGAATGCATCTCATTGGAGAACCCCTGGGGCCAACGGATTCCGGGAACTAAAAGAACGAGGTATTGAAAACCAACCCAAACTTTCATACCAAACGAAGCAGTTGAGTGTGTAGAATCGTGCGCGCAACAGTTACTGAAAATACGTGAAACTTTGATTGTGTATTAAACGGTGAAAAAAAATTCGAATTTATTTTGCAAAATGGCTGAGGCACAGAAAGGTATGTAAACAAAAACTACAACGTTTTGAACTCGAAGATTATGGAAAGATACAAAAAAATGAGGGCAAATGAGTGCTCTAAATTTGCTCGGGTTTGCTTTATTAGACATTTATTGTTTGAGAAAATCAAGAATTGGCTGCTACTAGCTGCTAATTTGTCTTCCGTATAATTTTGTATCAAATCATTTATAAAATTGAGAAATTCTCACATTTATATTTTATAATGCACCGACTAAATAACCGATAAATTTCATTTTTAACCGACTTCAAAAAAGGTGGTGGTTCTCAATTCGGATGTATGTTTTTTTTTTAATGTTTGTTACCTCGTTACACCGTTATTTATGAACAGATTTCGAAAATTCTTTTTTTGTTTGGGAGGGTATATTTCACGATTGGTCCCAATTAAATTTGAAGAAAAAAGTACCACCCTTAAGGGTGAAAATAGGAGATGAAATTTTTTTTGGCACGAATTTTTTTTTTTTTTTAGTGCAGTTTTTGTTTTTGAAACAATTTCTTTGAAGTCGGTTTTTTATTTTAATATATTAACTTTATTTTTATTTCAGATTCAAGTGACAAAGGTATTATCTCGAGGAGGGATCTTTTTTATTTATTGAAAGGTCGTTTTGGTGACAAAATAAGTGAAATATATATTACCGTGGAAAGAGAATTGAGTAATAAATTGAAATACAATTTTGTTTACTGAAAAAAAACAAAACTATTTTACGCATAAATGTGAGAGAAATGCACGTTAAGTGGCAGAAAGTTTCTCGCATAGAAGACAAATTCCTAAATAAATTTAAGCTAGACTTAAGTCTTTAAATTTAAGTTTATTATCTTCACTGAGGAATCGCTATCGGAACCTTCTCAACAATCGACCTCTGCGGCCAGGCGGAGTCTCTAAAATTTGTCCCAGAACAACAACTTTCTGATGACGAGGCTTTATCGCTAATTATTGGATGTGGACTATCAAATTGTCAAGATATGAATACATTTTCTCAGGAAAACGTTCGCCAAATTAAATCCGTCATTTTGATTTTGGAAAAATAAAACTTAGATTCGTAATCAGTGCCCCAAATATCTCATTCCTGTCAAATTTTCGCCATATGGAAACATTTTCTAAGGAAAATGTTCGCCATATTAGATCCCCCATTTTGGTTTTGGAAAAATGGAACTCAAATTCGTAATCAGCGACCCAAAAAACCCTTTCATACGAAATTTGGTGTGGATAGAATGAAACTTTCTATTTATGACCAGTTTTTTGGGATTTTATCCCACTGTGAGTCGTTACAAAAACTGACGTCGTGACGCACATTTCAGCAATTTAGCCGGCCAAAATTATTTTTTAGTTTTTTACATTTTAAATCGGTTTTTATGTTTATTTCAGCTGTTATAGATGTCTAAGTACATAGATGTATAAAAATATAGAAAAAAAAGAGGCCCGCATCTGCTGCTTCTTCGAACAGCAATCCTATAAATCAGTGATTCTCAACTTTCTCACTTTTATGTGCCGCCAAATTCTTGATGTGTGCCGTCAAATTTTAGAAGTACAATCAATAAAAATGATTTGCTATGTACTTTGAAACAGCATGCTTGTAAAATTTTACTGCAAATCTGGATTAAACCCAAACAAAACTATTTACTAGCAGCGTTTTCAGCTAAGTTTTCAGCGTAGTTCGATGCATGTAAGTCGTGGTAGAAATTAGAACTAACGTAAAAAAGACAATATTTTACTGATTTCACGGTTTTAACCTAGGTTAGGTCATAGGTTAGATTGGGCAATATAAGACCAAATAAATCCACATCATATATCACGCGGTAGAGCGACCTCTCGATCCAAAATAAGAAAAAATAATTAAAATAATTTACCTTGAGACTTGGACGCCCTCTTTACATGCGCTATAATCCGAGTTTTCTATTTATTCAATTTTTCCCTCATGAAGTCATGTTTAATTCCTTGCATACGGATCAATAAAACAGTGATTTATTCACTAGTGCAATAAAAGTCTCCATGGCAAGGCATCAAAATAACTCACATACGTGCTCCGTCAACATAATCCTAAATGTTCGCTGATGTTCTTTTTTGATCGCCAATCACACAACTTATTATACCTACATTTTTTTTGTATAATTCTCATGATTTTTTCCGGAGTAATCTTTCCGCGTCACCATCTAACAATAATTCTTCGGATGTATCCAGTTACGATTAATAAAACACAAATTAATTAAACACAATAAATACTCGTAATAAATATAAAAACATAATAAATAATTGTAAGCATAATTTTGACGCACGAATCAACAATTTTATCGTTGCCATGAGAACACCACAAACATGACCAACTTTTCTTTGAATTGTTTTCTTGTTTAAACAAAAGCAAAATTTAATGAAAGTTTGTATTTCACTCGAGGATAAAGTTAAGGTTTAAATCGCGAATTTAAATTGATTTATCAATCCGCTCGTTAAACCTTAATTTTATACCCTTTTATAATAAATGACGATTAAACTCATTTCATTGTCAGTGTGCTGCCAAGTTTTGATGTTGTTGAAAGTGTACCGCAAGAGAAACAAAGGTTGAGGATCACTGCTATAGATAGTAATGTTTTTTCTATGGCCGTTGCACCGTAGATCTGGATTTTGTACATTGTTGGAGTCATGACCACTAGAAATTACCTCTAAAATCACTTTCATTCATATTATCAGGTTGTAGTCAACACCGATAATTTTATGAATAGGATGGTTGCGACTGTTGTGAGTTGCTTTATTTCACCAATTGCTGCAGTTGTGTTTTTTATGCAGTCTAAAATTAAGAACTTTTTCCGAACTTCAGTCAGGGTTAATCTATATAGGATCTCTAGCTTTCTCAAAATGTAGCTAAAAGTTAATTTGACAAAGTGTTTCTTTGTTCAATTTGCGATTATGCCCTGATTCTGTGGTATAAGGCTAGTGGTATAAACAAATTTGGTGAATACGAAGCTTATACTGTTGGCGCGTGTGTGGAGTGTCAGGAGACTGCTTGAAACAGAGGAACAGAGCGTTTGCACATACAATGTATTTGTACATTGACTCAAAAGAAGTATAAAGGCAGGTATAAAAACATAAACAAAGCCATCAGAAATAAAATAAACGAAGCCAAGGAAAAAGACCTAAAAGAACAATGTCAAGAAATAGAAGAGCAGGAAAAGAAAAAAACAACAGGGCTTTATAAAATATAAAAAATGGAAACATAATACTGGATATACGAAGAAAACTAAAGCGATGGGAAGAGTACATCAAAGAACTGTTTCACTACGATAGAGAAGAAAGATGCTTTATAGAGCCTAGCATCACCAGTACAAATTAAAAACAAAGATAATAAATCAGTAGGGTCGGACCAAATACCGGTGGAACTGCTGAAGTTGACCGAAAAATAAGGCCTAAAAACGCTGCCTGAGCAATACAATACCATTTGCGATACTGGAATCAAAGCGCAAGAATGGCTTCGGTCCACATTCATTGCGATCCCAAAAAAAAACAACATGTAAAAGAATGCTCGAAAACGAATTCCACCCAAGAATAGAAATGTGCAAGAATAAGGACGGGGAAGTAATGACCGAGAGAAATAAAATCCTATTACGATGGAAAGAATATTTCACAGAACTACTAAACAAAGAACAAGGAACCAACTACGAAGGACCAAAAACGAGCGTATGCACAGTGCAACCACGAGTATTGGACCCAGAATTACCAGAAATTAAAGATGCCATACAACAACTAAAAAATAACAAAGCCCCGGGTATAGACGGAATACCAGCCGAACTACTCAAACAAGGAGGAGAACTACTAGAAACTAAAATACATGAGCTAATAAAAACTATCTGGAAAACAGAAAAAATACCTGAGGGATGGAAGATAGCCATAATCTGCCCAATATACAAGAAAGGCGACCGACAAGGCTGCAGCAACTATAGAGGCCTCTCACTACTATGTGTCGCATACAAGGTCCTAACATCCATAATACGCCAAAGACAGGAGATATACGCAGATCTAATAGGGGAGTATCAAGCAGGATTTAGAAGAGGGAGATCCACGACCGACCAAATTTTTACAACACGACAAATTATGGAAAAGGCGTGGGAATTTGGCATACCTATCCATCAACTATTCGTAGACTTTCGACAAGCCTACGACAGTATAAGTAGGGAAGCACTATATAACATTCTGAAAGAATTTGAAGTACCACAGAAGCTAATCAAAATGATACAAGTAACCATGGAAGAGACGCTCAGTCAGAATACAAAACCAGCTCACAGAAAAATTCCCAACAGACAAAGGACTAAGACAAGGAGATGGCCTGGCCCCGATCCTATTTAACCTAGCCCTCGAGAAAGTGATCAGAGGCACAGGAATAAAAACTAACAGCACCATTATAAACAAGTTATGCCAAGTTATAGGATATGCAGACGATCTGAATATAGTGGGAAGGAATGTACTGGCAGTGAAAGAAACATTTATGCAGCTGATAGAAGAGACAAGACCGATAGGACTGCTGGTGAATGAAGACAAAACGAAATACATGGTCTTAAAATCAAGGACGCGGCTGGGACAGAACATAACCATGGATAATATGAGTATTGAAGTGGTACGAGTATTTAAATATCTGTGCTCAACACTGAACGAACAGAACTTAATACCACAAACAATTCAACAGAGACTGATAGCCGGGAATAAAGCGTACTACGCAGTTCAAAGTGTAATGAAATCGAAAATAGTGGGGGTAAAAACCAAAGTAAAAGTGTACAAAAGCATCATTAGACCGATAGTGACCTACGGGTGCCAATCGTGAACAATGACGACCAAACATGAGGACCTATTATTAAAATTCGAGCGAAAAATATTGAGAAGAATATTTGGACCGACCCAGGAAGAAGACGGGTGGAGGATAAAGCATAATCACGAACTGGTACAACTGTATAAAGAAATAGACCTAGGGGTAACCTAGTAACATATATAAAAATACAACGGCTGCAATGGACAGGACACGTAGAACGCATGGGAGAAGAAAGAATACCACAGAAGATCTACAAAGAAAACATGGAAGGCAACAGGAGACAAGGCAGACCACGACTAAGATGGCAACATACAAAAAGACGCACGAGAACTAATAGGCACAAGGAACTGGAAAAGAGCAGCAGCAGACAGAAAAGGATGGAAAAGAATGCTAAACGAGGCTAAGAAAGGAGGAGGATAAGACCCACAGAGGGCTGTAAGGCCACGGATGGAAAAGAATGCTCATATCACCGAACATTGAGCCTAATGAGCCACACACTAAAAGTATTCCTCAAGGTGATCCATAATGTAGTGTACTGTAACCTTTATTATTGTTCGTTTGTCCTCCTCCAGAGTGTATTGTCGTTTAAGAGATAAGTGTCGAGTCAGGTGGTCGCAGACGAGACTTCGCTCTCTCTCTGCTCTCACCCATCGTAGTGTCAAGAAGTACTCGTACAAGGTCTTAGTCTTGTTAATATATACGTTGTTAAGTCTAAATAGTTGTTTTATATACCTCTCCACTGGACACCCACTTGACCACCTCAATACATATTACATAAACAGATTATTATATATATATATATATATATATATATATATATATATATATTACTATTACAGAATATATAAAAAACTGAAGGTAAATATTGGCGAAACCCAATTCGGGTTTAGAAATGGCATGGGGTACTCGTGAGGCACTCTTTGCGGCTAACGCAATGATACAAAGATGTAGGGATGTGATCGTAGATATGCATATATGTTTAATTGATTACGAAAAGGCGTTCGATAAAGTACGTCACCAAAAACTCATTTCCATACTTAAAGATAAAGAAATTGACGATGAAATTATAAAAGTAAAACAAACACTATACTAGAAGCAGAAAGCCACAATCACAATAGAAGAACAAACCTCAGAAGAAACAAATATCTGCTGAGGAGTCAGACAAGGGTGCATTCTATCACCGGGACTGTTTAATTTATTCTCAGAAGAAATATTCGAGCACGCCCTAATCAACACGACAGCTGGAGTGGTAATCAATATAAAAGTCATGAACAATATCAGATATGCAGATGACCCTGTAATTAGGGCAACGAGCCAGATGGACCTACAAACAATCATGTTATATATAACCAGATAAAGTAACGAATATGGAATCACAATAAATCAGAATAAAACGAAATATATGGTAATAAGCAATCAGAACAATATAATAGAAACACAATTATTGCCGGGTATTGGGAGCCTACCTTGGGAAAATTTTGATAAAAACCACATTTGTTAACATTCTTATAATTGTTCATTAGGAACTCTTACCTTGATTATTAAAGTATATTTTAATCACAGTTATAATGAATTACAGTAATTTATTAAGATACAATAACGATCTTACAAAAAAAGTAAGTCCCTCACATTACCCTTCATATGCGGATAATGAGAGCCTATTTAATGTTCATATTGGAAATAGGAGCCATAATATTTACTCTTTCCCGAAAATTTAACTAAACATACTTTACTTGACATCTAATATAAAAAGAAGATATATGTATCTAAAATGACCTGAAAATATATTGTCAAAGTTCATGGGGTAATGGGAGCTATATCGGGTAGTGACAGCCATGCTAGGCTACCATTACCCGCTGACCACCACTTTGAAAAGTAATAACATAAATATATAATTCTGCATTCAATCACAATTTAACCAATTGGACTTGTTAGTAAATGAATCTCGGGATGTAATAAGCATAAACATAATAAAATAAGAATATAACTTCATGCTTATCCTGGCACTAACAATCGGTAGTTTTTTATAAACGTGGAGCCAAAAACACACAACCGTCCCTCGTGACTGAACGCATAGGCGCTAACGGTTCGTGCGCGTCAGGCAAGTTTCTCGATGTTTGACGGAAGCGGCTGACAATGAGTGTAAATGATTGCGCAAATGTGCATACTTCCGTTCAATCACGATCGCTCCCATTACCCGACCGCTCTCATTACCCCGCGCTCCCCTTCTATCAACAAACGAACTACTGAGAGAGTGGCAACGTACCAATACTTAGGTTCAATAATAAATAAGGAAAACGGCCACAGTGTGGAAATAAATAGACGAATCGAGATTGCAAGGACAGCGTTCATAAAAATGAGACCACTCTTTTATCCTATCCACTCCCACTCCTAATCAAACAAGAATTTTAATTTAAAAACAAGGTAAGTACGCACTTGCGCTGTTATATATTCCCATTACTAATGTACGGCGCAGAAGCGTGGACGCTGAAAACACAAAACATGAAGAATATTGAATCATTTGAGCTCTGGGTATATCGATGAATGCTGAAGATCCCGTGGACCGACAAGATAACGAATATAGAAAGAAGTATTAAATTGAATGGGAAAAGAAGCAGAACTAATCCAGAAGCAGAACAAATCACAATCCAGAAAAGAAAACTAGAGTACATAGGACACATTATGCGAGGCGAAAAATATGAAATATTGAGGCTGATAATCCAGGGGAAAATAAGCGTGAAAAGATCAATAGGAAGAAGAAGACGGGCTGAAAAACCTTAAACCTTTGAACAAAAATAAAACCTTATACGTAGCTTAATCGATTTATTGAGAGCCACAACATCCAAAATACCCATTGTCGAGATGATAGCCAACCTCCGTAGAGAGAAGGCACCCTAAGCCAGCGCCGCGCCGCTGAGAACACGAAATCGCACGAAATAAATCACACAAAAATAAAATCGCACAAAACAAATCATATAAAAGTAAAATCACACAAAGAAAAAGACCGCACAAAAAGAGGCTTTGTTCTCATTTCTAAACTCAGCCACCAGTAATAGCTTACCATTTCCAGGAACAGCTGCGTTAAGATTGAAAAAAGATTTCATTACGTTTGACCAAGATTTGACCATGGTTGACTCGGCGGTAGTTTTTTTTCTCCACATTCCGTTAAAAAGATATTAAAAGCAAAGATTGGAGACCACAAGATCAAAATGCATTTATTCTATATCTGATAATAGCATCTTAAAAAACTTTTTTATTAATTTAAAAGTTTTTTAAGAGTCGCCCTCGCAAAATCGATTTTTTATCTTTTGATCTTCTTATCGTTTTCATGAGGAAGAATTTTGGTTGACAATGTTTGAGCAACATTTTTTTCCAATTTTTTTGCGAATTACCCCAGCGATTTTCTATCAAACGGAATATAAGGTATCCTTGATAATTCATGGAATAAAATTTCAGACATACAAAAATAGTTTTTGAATTCTTTTGAACGGAACGTAGTCAAACAAAACTATTGGCGGACAATTGTGGTCAAATCTTGTTCAAACCTATCGCATTTAAAATTTTTAATTTCTTCACTTTTGGGGGCTATCTTCAACCAGCTTCTATAAACGCACTTTTACCAGAATACATAGATAATAATATTTAATTAAATATATTATGCAATACTACTTATTGAAAAGCACGTAAAGCCTAGCAAACAGACGAAGAAATCTTGGATGACAGACTAGATCCTAGAAACTGATGGAAAGAAGGAAAATGTTTAAGAATAAAACGAATATCTAAGAATAGAATACATGAACATACAGAGAGAAATAAGGGCGAAAATAAGAACAGCTAAAGAAAAAGAGAAACTGGAAAAATGTGTGGAAATCGAAGAAGGTCAGGCCAATTTTGACAGCTTTAATCTGCACAAAAAGGTAAAGGAAATGACGGGAACAGTTTAGAGAAGAACAGTTAATGTACTTAAGGATAACCAAGGCCGAGAAGAAGTCGGAAATTAAACAAACCTGGGAGGCATACATTAAACAACTGTTGACGTGATGACGTGAGAACGGTGCAACCCAGTATTGATAAAACAGATGGTCCCCCAATCTTAGAAGGAAAAGTACAGGCAGCTTTGAAAAATGCTAAAGAGCAAAAGGCCTTGGGCCCCGATGGAATTCCAGCTGAAATTTTAAAGTTGATCCAGGGGAGAGATTTAAGGTGGCTTACAAAAGTGCTCAATGTGATCTATGATACGGGCGTCATACCCACGAATGGCTGAAATCTGAATTTGCCACCCTCCCCGAAAAGCCTAATGCTAGGAAATGTAGCGAGTTTCGTACAATAAGCTTGATGAGCCATCTACTAAAGATATTCCTGAAGATAATTCACAGTAGAATATTTAAACTCTGTGAGGAACAGTGTAACGTGGCTCGGTACTAGTCGAGTCGTCCTGGAAACCCGTAATCACGTGTCGCTTCTCGCGGGTACTCGCGGGTCGCCAAGGAGGGATGACGAAGTGAAAGTGGGAACGAAAAGAAATGGACCGACAGAGAGTTGCGGCCCACCTGTCTAAGTGATCGAGCTAATTGCCGATCAATTTACATTTGCTCTCCGTGGTTGCATTATTTTATGTTAAATTAATGTTTATAAATTTAATATTATATGCTGAGTGAGTTATTGTGTTACAATCATTTTATCATCTCATCCTATTACTATCGCCGTCCACGCGGAGTCCCTGGGAAACCACATGGCCGCATCGACAGTCGACGCAGTCAATCAGTCGTTGAAGTCGTAGAAAAATAAGTATAATTGTATTATATCACCAGGGGGAGTGAGTACGGTTATAGTCGATTGTATAGGAATCGAGGGACTGCCCTGGACCATAATTGCCTGCAGTCCTCCCCCATTTATTTCGCTGACTAGCCATACCCACAAACCTAATTTTTTTGATAAATTAGAAGGATACGGTGTCCGCCATATCGGACCACGTTTCAACAGATATCGGAGACCCAATTCGTCTTTAGAAGAGCTGTAGCGACAAGAGAGGCTCTATTTTCGATCCAGGTGTTGTTTCAGCGATGCAGGGATATAAACTGCGATGTGTACGCATTCTTCGTGAATTATAAGAAGGCGTTTGATTAAGTGCGACACACGAAAATGATGGAAGTTCTGCAAAAAGCTGGCCTGGATGGGAAGGACCTCAAAATCATCAAAAATCTCTACTGGAATCATAAGGCCTGTCTCAGGGTAGACAGAGAGACAACAGAAGGGCTACAAATATTACGTGGTGTAAGACTAAACTGACCACACGTCCCCATTTTGGCGGGACAGTCCCGCTTTTTGGACGACGGGACTGTCGTCCCTCCGATTTTTAAAAATGTCCCGCTTTTTAGAGAATATTTGCATTTCTTATTTGAAATGTACTGTAATATATAAAATCAACATTTAATTTTTTCATCAGCAATGTATCTTTTTACCAATAATGCCTTGTTTTCGCAATATTCTCGAAAATATTATTTTTCGGAAAATGATTATTAATATATTCAAAAGATTTTTCCACATATTCCCATAAAATCTCCTTTTTTTTAGTGTCAGCCAATGAATTTTTTTTTATCTATTCATTCTTTTCAATATATTAGTAACCATTGTCCGAATAACAATATTTGCGAGAATGTTCTGAAAATTCGGCGTTATTGGTATAACGCCTTATATTTTGGTCAAAAATTTATAATTGCTGGTGAAAAAATTAAATGTTGATTAAACGTGGAAACAGACTATTGCTTCATTTTAAACAGAATAATAGTCCTTATAAAAACATTTTGAAAATTGTAGAATACAGGAACAAATGCAGCAACAAAAAGTGTTTTTTCTAGTATCAATAAAATATGGACAACTGAAAATACGTAGTTGAACATTAAAGTTTAATAGTATATTTTGTAACTAGGACGGTAAGTTGTCAATTTGACGCAAGAGCGAAATTGGGCGCACGAACGAAATAAGTGCGCACATTCGCTCAAGAGTTTAATTGACAATACCGCACGTGTTACAAAAAATATATTTTATTACTCATGCGAGGGGATGTATCGTACAAGTTTGGGATTCAAGGGCCATCCAAAACAAAATGGCATAAATCATAAATAATATAATAAATCTTCGGTGGTGTGGATTCGTCATAAGAACTTTCCCCCATTTTAAAACGTTTTCTTTAACTATTATTATTATTCTGTAATGAAAAAAATTACACTTTAACATCACTTTTTTAATGGTGAGGTCTTGATTGTGTTTTTTTTTAATGTCACCTAGCCAAATTGAATACTTTTGTGCGTTACCCTGGTTATGTGGAAATACAACGAGCGGTGACATTTCTCGTATTACAAAATCTGCGACAAGAACTACCTTTCGCACATGAGTAATAAAAAATCTATATCAAGAGTAAAAAATAATTTAACCAATTCATGTGAGAAATTTCACGACATTTTAATAAATGATCCGAGTATTCACTCGGATCAAAAATTTGACCGTGAAAGATAATCTTTTTTTTTTTTAAATAAAAAATTGAAATTATGCTATTTGCGTGCGTTACCCTAGTTATGTGCAAATACAACGAGAGGTGACATTTCTCGTATTAAAAAATGTGCGTCAAGAAGTACTTTCCGCGCATGAGTAATAAAATATCTATATTAAGCATAAAAAATAATTTGACCAATTCATGAGAGAAATTTCACAACATTTTAATAAATAATCCGAGTATTCATTGGTGTCAAAAATTTGACCGTGAAAGAAAATCATTTTTTTTAAATAAAAAATTTAATTTAATTTTTTTTTTTATGTTCAAATTATGGTTTTTTACAAATATTTTTATAGTTACCAAGGCGTTGGTGGGGTAGTATACAAGACATTGGATTACTAAGCCGTGGGTCCCGGGTTCAAATCGTGGGACGCAAATAAAAATAAGCCACCGTCCTCTTGTGCATGACGGTAAAAACTGTAAAGCCCCCCTAATTTGTTACCAGTAATTGATAATAAAAAAAATTAATATTTATAGACAAGTATATGAATGTATACAATAAATGTTATTTTTTTGAATTATTGGTCTGCTTTCAAAACTAAATTATAATTCTTATTTCATCCCATTTATCCCGCTTTGTCTCAATGAAAATGTGGTCACTTTATGTAAGACAGGGATGCATACTATCTCCTATAATTTTCAATCTGTACTCGGAATACATCTTCAGAGAAGCCCTGCATGATATTGATGCTGGAATCCTGCTAAATGGAGAACGATTTATTAACATAAGGTATGCAGATGATACCTTATATATCGTTATATTGTCGTTATTTTTGCAGACCTATCTGCCTTATAACCCCTAATGGACAGTGTTACATCATACAGTCGACAATATGGGTTGGAAATAAACACCAACAAGACAAAGTTCATGATAATCAGTAAAGATCAAAACATCCGCGGTATTTTATTGGTAGACGAAACTCCTTTACAAAAAGTCAACAAATACACATACCTGGGCACGAACATAAGTGGTAACTGGGACCATTCTGTGGAGATCAGAACGCGTATTGAAAAAGCCAGAACGGCATTTATCAGGACGAAGAAAGTCTTTACCAGTCACGACTTAGAGCTGCCAACGAAAATTCGCCTACTGCGAAGCTACATGTTTTTTTTATGGGGTACTCTTTTTATGGGGTAGAATCGTGGACGCTTACGGAGGCCTCCTCAAAAAACTTAAGGCATTTGTAATGTGGCTATACCGAAGAGAATAACCAATACGAAGGTGCTGAGTAGGATGGGAAAGGAAAAAGAAGTCCTGAATACAGTTAAGACTCGAAAGCTACAATATCTGGGACATATAATGCGTAACTAGAGCCAATATGTTCTTTTTGCAGAAGATCCTCCAAGGCTCCAATTGTGGTTGAAAATTTTAAGAACGTGGTTCAACCAATCAATCACTCAGCTATTCCGCGCTGCTGTTAACAAAGTTCGAATAGCCAACATGATAGCCAACATTCGGAACGGATAGGCACTCTAAGATGAAGAATGATTAACTATTATATCTGTTGTAACTGTTATTGCGATGTATATGAATTATCTTGACGTGTAGTTTTTTTCATATAGAAAATAATTTGGGTCTCTCTCAGATAGTTTCTGAAATTTAGGAAGAAGATTATAAAATAATGTCAAATATTAATGCCACTTAGGTACCACGGCTTGTAAAGCGGCTTAAAAGCTACACTGGAGCTTTATGAAAAGAGAAAGTGTTGGAGATTATATGAATAAAAGATATGAGTATATCTGGAAGGAAAAGTTTGAAACATGTTTTAAAAAAGCGTGTGTGTGTTTGATGTGTTTATACGTTGTCATCTAAAATCTCACTGCCACTCGGGGACAAAAAAGCAGGCGAAACAAAAGTTGAATGTACTCTGTAATGACAGATGGGGTTCTTTATTTATTATTTTTTTAATGAGAGAGGGGATTTTTTTTCAATTTTTTAATAACTATATCCGGAGATTTTTGAGCGCATGTGATTTATTTTTCACGCGACTACAAGGAATGATTTAATTTTAGTCAGTAAACAGTATTCTATTAGTAATACTAATTTTATAATTCTACTTTTGCAGTTATTTTATAAATTCAATATTTTAAGTTGCTTAAAACTAGAAATTCCAAATATTTGTAATAAAATTATATAATTGACATATTTAAAAAATAACGAAGAATACAAAATCTGTAAAATTATTTACATTTATGCATATGTGCTGGGAAAAATGGAAACATGCGTGATTTGCAAACTTTCCATTTGCTATTTGCCATTTACATATTATTAAGTACTTTTTAAACCATAAACTATAATGAATAAAAACAAACTGCATGCAAGTTATTATTTAAAACGTGTTGAAAGAATATTTTCTGAAAATGTTGAATTTAAAAATATGTTTTTATTAACATTCAGTAAAACAAAGTGTCCATTTATATGCATTTGGAGTTTACTTGGAGGATAAAAGAACAAAACGAATTTTACTTTAAATTTCCTTGAAGGTAAACTAGATGATACAAACAAAAAGATTTGTGCTATGTATGGTGATGATGAAACGTCGTAGAAAATTTATACACGAAACGTTACTCCTCCAAATACCCCAGAGAACCGTTACAGAGCATTGAACGAACTGTCTGTAACATCAATTCAGAAGAAATTCCAGACATCAGTATAGAATAGGGATGGCGAACCTTTTCGAGTATGGGTCAAATTTTGTTCATTATATTTTTCGTACTAGCTTGTGGGTCACCAAGTCACTGGCATCATTTAGAAAAGAGGACGAAGGTCAAAGACTACTTTTATTGTTCTCACTTTTAAAGGATTTTACAAATCCAAGTTTCGTTCTTGTTTTACATCGGTGAAAATCACTAGTTTTTCCAAAAGGAAAGATCAAATGGCAAATTTTCTAAAGTCGACTTTTTCCGAGAGTCAAAATTTTCCTCCTGTTCCTCAGGTCAGAATCCAAATGTAATATCCGACCGTTGACAGCTCCCAAAACGCAATTTCTGTTTGATATTGCGATTTCCCGTCCAAATGCCAATTGGGAAGAGCGAAAAAAGTACAAAAGTACAAAATTCTAGCTTAGGTTTTTTCAATACTCAAAAACGAATAGAAAAATTTCCTACAATTTCTTCAGTTGTTTTTCATCTGGTCTAAAAGCATAATTTTTGTCAAAAATCAAGGAAAAACTCCAAATTTTCCAACAAGTTTTTCAGTTTCCCAAGGTTTAGTTCATATCCAGATATAGTCAAAATCCGGGAAAATATTTAAATATGTCTTTCAATAACGTTTTCTGTTCTTCGTGGTCTGATCCAAATTGTAGGTAAAGATCTTTTTGAAAATCAAATTTCTTTAGATCCTCCTTGGTCTTGTACAAATCCCAAGTATGCGCTTTCCCGATAATTGAGAAAAAAAAATTCCACAAAACCAGAGATGATTTTTCCAAGGAAAATCGATTGTACAATTACGTTCCTTCCGAAGAATCAAAGATGAAACAGAATTTCATCAATCGGCTTTATTCGAAGAACTTTTGAAAACTCCGAATACAAGATAGTTCCGTACGGAAAGGAACGGGCTGAGCAGGAATGTTTAAATAAATTGAAAGAACAATTTATATTTTTTAAGACATATAACAAACATTAAACATTAACAGACATTATACAAACTTTACTTAAAAATCAAATAATATAAAGGTTACGTAAAAATCTAAATATTGATATAAAATATTATTTAAAGATATTTGCAACTAAAAATCATTGGAATTAAAAGAAACGGAACTAATTAATTTTAATCAAAAGAAATATTATAATATGTTAAAAAATGTATTGGCATTTCGTTCACAAAGCTTGGGACTCCTACATCTGTGAAAATTATAAAATGATACTTAGGTTGACAATCATCATCATAGGTCAATAACGCTTGATGGAAACTTGGATTCAAGTAAAAGAACGCATTACAACGCTAGGCATAGGTTTCAAATAAAGCTTCCTACAGGCTTTGCCACATCCCTCAATTCTTTTTCCACCTCTCCTTATCTCTCCAGTCCTCACCTTCTATGACTCTATATTTTATGATTCTCATAATACCATCTATCCTTTTTACTGCTAGTCTGGTGGATACAGGAACTTTAATAAGAAAATAATAGATATTCTGAAGCTTAGAGGTGCAAACGGATTAGAGGCGATCCGTATTATGCAGAATCCATGCTTAGCTGAAGGGAAACTACTAAGAATTGGCAAAGCGCTGAAGTAATTTTGATTCATAAAAAAGGCGATAACGCAAAAATTGGAAATTCCCGACCTATTAGCCTGCTATCGCATCTCTATAAATTACTAACCAAAATTATTACAAATCGACTAACGAACAAATTAGACTTTTACCAACCGGTCGAGCAGGCAGGATTCAGGAAGAGGTGCTATAGCTCTTCCTGAATCCTGACTGATCACTTGCAGACAATCCGAACGTTAATAGAAAAAAACGCAGAGTATATTATACCACTCCACCTGGCATTCATGGACTTCCAAAAAGCTTTCGAATCGATAGAATAATGAGCGTTATTTCTTTTATTATGAGCAAGAATTGATTCCAGATATACAAACCTAATAAAGAACATATATGAAACGACCTTTCGTGTCAAGTTAGATGGTGATATTAAGACTAACCAAATAAAGATAAAAACGGCGTCCGGCAGGGTGACACGATGTCACTATTCACTCTGGCACTTGAAAATATCTTCAAGGAACTAAATTGGGACGAAAGGGGTATAAACAAATAAGGCAAAAACTTGACACACCTACGTTTTGCAGGTGATATTGTCCTTACAGGTAATAGCATTAAAGAAATATATATCATGCTACAAGAACTTAATCAAGCTTCCAAAAAAGTGGGAATAAATATGAACCTGAACAAGGCAGAAGGTAATGAGCAGCACTAACTAACAGATAGCTATTGATGGTAATATCATAGAAACTGACGACCAATACATCGACATATACTTAGGCCATCAAATAAAACTATGCAAAGAAAATCAAACCACCGAGATTTTCAGGCGAGTAAGATTAAGTTGGGCTGCCTTCGGAAACCTAGGACACATTTTAAAAATATGAATATCCCAATGTGTTTAAAAACCAAGGTGTTAAATGCATATACTGACTGTAATGACCTACGGGCTGCACCTTTTCCAATTGTAATTCAGAAAGAGTCAATTTTAATTCAGAAAACCTCAATTGAAATTCAGAAAGCGTCAATTGTGATTCAGAAAGCGTCAATTGTAATAAAAAAATTATTAATAATTATAAATATTAATAATTCATTTATATAACAATTTAATACAATTAATTTAAATAGTTCAAAACCCAATTTTTGCATAAACCCATAAAAATGGAACTCAAAAATTACGCAATTTGCCAATCTGTAATGACAAGGAATCCAGTAGTACGATTGCTGCCCTGTCTACATTTATTCCGCAAGAAGTGCGCACAACCTATAATCGATATTGTAGATAGTGCTTGTCTTATCTGCAGAACAATAATGCTTGCAAAGGATGTAATTGAAAGAAAAAATACAACAAAAATAGCGTAAAAGACCGTGAAAGGATAGTAAATTGTGCCAACAGAGGTGATGATTGGATAGCTTTAGCTGCAACGCTAGAAATTAAATATAAGACCGCGTATTATTGGATCCAATCTGGGATTGCCAAAATGTTGCCACAAGGTGGTACAAAGCCAACAATTCTTCCTGATGATCAAATTGATTTGATGGTTTCATGGATATAAGAAGAATGTACCATAACATTAAAGCAATTAAAATAAAAGGTTATGAATAATTTTAACAAATTGTTATCTGTCTCAACCATAGGTAGTTACTGTTGACTATAAAAGGAGTACACGTTGAACCTGTTACAATGAATTCTGAGGCGAACAAAACAAAACGAGCTGAATACGTACAATCCTTGAACCAGTACACACAGCAGGAGAAACAAATTGTTTGAAGGGATGACACAAATTTTATTTTGTTTTTTCGTCGAACGAGAAGCCGTGTAAGACTTGGGAAAAGAGCATCTACCAGCATCAAGAAGTTCTAACATTCATTTAATCGGAGCAATTTCAACTACGAAAACCGTATATATGGAACGCAGAGGCGGTACATTTACTGCCCACTTAGCAAATGATTGGGTAGTTATTTTAGTGCAAACGTAGCAAGATATTGGAAATCAACTGAAAGATTTGGTGATTTTTGCGGACAACGCAACCTTGCCATTCAAAGCTAGAAAGAGTAATCGATGATACTCCAGCTTCTCCATTGCGGCTAGGACCCTATTCTCCGATGCTAAATCCCTTAGTGAATATTTGGTCTAAAGTAAAAGCCTAAAGCGGTAGTAGAGATGGAACAATCAACATCGGAAGATATGCAAATCAGACGGGGTGTTCGACTAGGTTGTGTCTTGTCTCCACTCCTGTTTAATCTGTACTCGGAAACTATATTTAGAGAAGCACTGGATGGAGTCCAGGGCGGAATCAAGATCAATGGAACTCCAATAAACAATATCAGGTACACCGGTGATATAGTTATAAAAGCCAACGATGTACAAGAACTACAAAGCATCATAGATCCCGAAGTTCTCTATAGCGAGAAGTTTGGATTGCATCTCAATGTTTCCAAGACCAAATTATTGGTCTTTTCTAAGACTCACATAAATGCACACCTGCGTGTCAAGGGACAAAGAATCGAACAAGGGACCTCAATAAAATATCTGGGAGCTAATATCAATAGTTAGTGCGACCCGAAAAGGGAAATACTTTCAAGGATTGAGCAAGCGAGAAAAATCTTCATGAGTATGAAATCATTTTTAACAAGACTAGACCTTAGTTTGGAACTCAGAACTCGAATTATCAGATGCTACGTCTTCTCTGTCCTACTCTATGGATGTGAAAGCTGGACACTAAATTCACAGACCGAAAAGAAAATAGAAGCCTTCGAAATGTATGTGTATAGACGGATGCTGCGAATTTCATGGGTACAAAGGATTACCAACGTTAAAGTACTCCAATGCATTCACAAACAAAAAGAATTACTGAACACCATCAAGGAAAGAAAAATGCAGTACCTGGGTAATGTGATGATAGGTGATATATACGAAATATTACGCCTAATAATAGAGGGCAAAGTACAAGAGAAAAGATAAGTAAGAAGACGCCAAAACTCGTGGCTGATAGATTTGAGGAGATAGTTCGACCGCTCGTCTGCAGAAATCATTCGTGCTGCAGTTTCCAGAGCTAAAATTGCAATTTGGATCGCCAACCTTCGGCAGGAGAGGGCGTGATAAGAAGAAAAGCCTATGCCAAAAGCAACATTCGTGTCCCAAACGTAGCAGGTCCTGGCGTAATGGAACAAAGATTGATCTACTTGGAGGATATTATAGATCATGCAACGAACACCATAATTGGGGGTGATTGCGTTCGTGCTGTACAACAATGTACAGTACAAGCTACTGCCTTGGCAATGAATGACATGGCGGTTGGTCGATAATTTATTTTAAAAAATACTACGAAATACTATGTATATACTTGAATAAAGATTCAATTCTCGCAATTTTTTGATATAATAAAATAAAAATAAATAGCTAATAAAACTTGTTTTATTTCTGAATTACAATTTACGTTTTCTGAATTACAATTGACGCTTTCTGAATTACAACTAACTAATCTGAATTACAATTGACGCCTTCTGAATTACAATTGAAAAAGGTGTATAAACTACCACGTTGCTAGAAAAGAGCGCCGAAAAATTAAAAACAAGCCACGAGCCAAAGAACGTGCAATGCTTGGAATATGCTTGAGGGACAAAGTCAAAAATGAAGTGGTACGCACTAAAACAGGCGTAACAGATGTAATGCACTGAGTGCCAAACCTCAAGTGGAGCTGGGTAGGGCACGTCGTAAGGCAAGGCTCAGATCGTTGGACAAATAGAGTTACAGTGGAGACCACGCAGAACTAAGAGAAGCGTAGGGAGACCTCAGAAAAGATTGCTGGATGATGTAAAAAGACTAGTCGGCAAAAGATGGCACCAAGAAGACCAAGTCAAAGAAAATCGGAATAAATTAGGGGAGGCCAATGTCCAGCAGTGGATTTTGAAAGGCTGAAGAAGAAGAAGAATAGATGGTGATGATGTACTAACATAACACATAGTATGTTACAAATATTAGGGGAGAGTTGCCTATAGCGTAGTGGTCTACTAAATCGTAACTTCTCAATTTTGAATCATCCAAAGGTTTTAATTGATATCTAACCATAACTCAACATATACAGTGAAGCTATATTTGAAGAAGCTTTGTTAGGAGAACCAATAGGTATAAACATAAACGGAGAGGTAATAAATAACATCAAATATGCCGACGATACGGTATTATTGGCAGGTAGCGAAGCAGAACTACAACACATACTCGAAAGAGTAATCCACCAATGTGAAGCTTATGCTTATGGACTTGAAAATGAATCTTTCAAAAACTAAGTGTATCTAAATATCAACAATACCATAATTGAAAGAGTAGATTCCTACAAATATCTTGGAACCGTGCTAGACAAAACAAGCGACGAGGCAGGTGAGATACGAAGGAGAGTGGAGATAGCAAGATCAGCGTTTATGAAAATGAAAAAGTTTATTTGCAACAGAGACACTAATATAGAATTACGAATTATAATACTACGCTGTTATGTGTTCTCTACCCTGCTATACGGAGTTGAAGCCTGGACCCTAAAAAAACCTGAACTAAAACGGTTGGAAGCGTTCGAGATGTGGTGTTATCGCAGAATGTTTAGAATATCCTGGAAAGATAAAGTCACCAACAAACAGGTACTTGAAAAAGTAAAAAAGGAATGCGAAGTCGTGCAGACCATTAAGAAAAGGAAACTAGAGTATCTAGGCCATGTCATGAGAGGCCCCAAATATAGTCTTCTAAGACTTATTATGCAGGGAAAAATTAAAGGAACCAGGAGTATTGGTAGGCGTAGAGTATCCTGGCTGAAGAACCTGCGCGAGTGGTTCAGCTGTAGCAGCACGGAACTGTTCAGAGCAGCGGTGAACAGGATAAGAATAGTCATGATGGTGTCCAACGTCCGGTAGGAGAAGGACTGCAAGAAGAAGAACCATAACTGGGTAAACTAAACCCTGCTCGGACACTATAGCCAAAAAAATGAATGGTTACGCTTGCGTTTTATGTGCAAAGAAGACTTAAAAAAATCAGCTAAGCGCGATGTAAATATTCAGACTATTTCAATAGATGACATCCAGCGCGTAAAAACCTGTTATTATAAGTTAATAACGTAATTCTTTCACTAAACTAATTTGGATTCATATGTTTTAGAAAATCTTGCTACTATAGATTTTAGTAAAACAGGCGGCAGTTTCATAAAACGTACCCAAGTCGAGTTTCTCAAATCGTACCAGTACTATTTTAGAAACTAGTATGTAAATTTTAATAACTTTAGAGTTATATTCTATTGTTCGTTGTTTTCATAGCATGGAAAAAAGAAAATATAATGAGTGGAGTGCAGAAGCCATGCGGAAGGCCATGGAGGCATACAAAAATGGAAAATATGGCTTTAATGAATGTTGCCGACGATTCAGAATTCGAAAACCTAAGTTTAAAAGAAACCTTGATGGAAAAGTTAAAAGAACCTTGGGATCACCAAAAAGAAATGGACTTCAAGTATTACCTCCAGCTGTTGAAGATGAACTGGTTGAACACATCTTGAATCGTCTTTTGGCCTTTCTATAACTGAAATAAGAAGACACGCATTCCAAGTAACAGTTAAAAATAACATTAACCATAAGTTTAACTTAAATTCCAAATAGGCTGCAAATAAATGGTTTTATAATTTCATGAGGTGACATCCAAATCTCTCGGTTAGACAACCTGACAACACCTCAATGGCACGTGACACGGGTTTTAATAGAGAAGCTGTTGATAATTTTTTCAAGTTATTTGCACACCTGATAGAAGAACACCAAATAGATGCTCAAAAGATATTTAATATTAATGAAAGGGGTTTCTACATAGTGCAAATGTAGAAAAATCGTGGGCCATAAAGAAAAAAAAACGAATTCGAAGGGTAGTTAGTGGCGAAAGGAGAACCAACACAACTTTAGTTTACTGTGCCAGTGCCGTCGGAATGTTTGTTCCGCCTATGTTTATTTTCAAACGAAAGCGGGCAGCGCCACAACTAGGTAGAGGAGCACCAGCAGGTAGCTTGATTGAAGTTGCCGAACATGGTTTTATAACCAGCGACTTATTTTTGAAATGATTGAAGCACTTTATTAATTTTGTTAAACCAGCCCGTCACAGCAAAGTAATATTATTGCTTGACGGCCACACGACTTATACAAAAAATTTAGAGGCATTAGTTTTGGAGTAATACTTCTACAATTACCACACCACACACAGACTACAACCTCTGGATGTTGGTATTTTTGAGCCCATGCAAACATGCCATGATCAGTGTCTTGACCAATGGATGACGAATCATGCAGGCCAATGCATTACTTAAAATAATATATGTGAGTTACTTACTACTGCTTATCATAGAGCAGCTACTATTAGAAATGTAGTTAATGCTTTTAAAATGAGTGGTTGTTGGCCCATGAATCCCTTCGTATTTAGTGATGCCGATTTTGCTCCTAGTTTAAGGTATGAAATTAAACCAGTTGAAGAGATTTCAAGCAATACATTTTTATCCGAGAATGAGTGCAATAATGCTGAAGTTAAACTTCCTGAGGTTGCAGTTGGATCCAACATTGAAGACACAGATGAAGCAAAGATTGCAAAGGAAAAGCAATATGCCCCATAGGCGAAGATGAGGGGCACCGTGCTGGAACCGGAAAATGCCCAGTATTCAGAAAGTCCCTGGCAAGGCGAAGAGGAGGGAACTCTCTACCGCAAATGGTAAATAAAGCAATACTCCAAACAATCCTTGGCAGGCAAAAAAGAGCGATGGACCTGCTAAGGATAAAATGCACAGAAGACAATTTTGACATCGCACTGGTCTCTGAACCCAACCAGCATATGGTAAATGGAAACCCAAGATTGATAGCCGACTCCAATATTGACGTAGCCATATATATACACGGATACGGATTTGTTTGGATTGAACGCAGAACACTTTATTCTATGCATGTTACATTCCACCCACGCTAAACCTACAAAACTTTGAACGATACCTGAAAGCCTTAGACAAAGACACTAGACAACACCAAAAAGCCATCCTAATTGGTGGAAATTGCAACGCGAAGGCGCACAGCTGGGGCTCCTCAGTAGAAGATAGAAAAGGTAATATATTATCTGAATGAATCAGTGGGAAGGGCTATGTAATCCTAAACACCGGCGACACCCTGACATTCAACGGAAGCAGAGGAACATCTTATATTGATGTAACAATATGCACGAATAACCTGAAGAAACACAACAAGAACTGGGCAGTGAGCGACGAAGAAAACTTTAGCGACCATCGAAATATACACATAGTAATTGGGAAAAATAAAACAGACCAAAAGAAATGTATTACTAGGAAAGGCTGGATACTCAAAATGGAAAAGACAGATCAACTAGTCTCAAGGATAAAACTGCTGACACAACAACCGAACTATAAGCACACGGTCAAAGAATTAACAAACAACATTGAGGAGGCATGATGCTATAAGATCCTAAAAAAGAAACAACAGAAACACACAAGGAAAGCGGGACACTGGTGGAACACAGAAATCGCCGGCCAAACAACCAAATGCTGTAAGGCGAAAAGAACACTCACTAGGGAAAATAGGAAAGCAAACTCAACACACAACATAATAGAGTATTTGAAAGAGAATTACATTGAAGAACGAAGAACTCTTAAAAAGCTGATAAAAGTAGCAAAAAAGCAAGCATGGATCGCACTATGCCAGGAAATAGATAATGACAAATGGGGGATGGGCTACAACATTGTCACGGGGAAAATGGGAATCCGAAGAGCAATAAACCTAACAGATAATGAGCAGCTACCAATAGCAAGAAGTATTTTCCCGAACCACCCAAGACGGAGCATACACTAACAATTGCACCCGAGAAAATCCCGGATGTCACATTAGAGAAAATAAAAGAAGCTGGAAGGAGATTGCGAGCTGGCGGGACCGGATGGAATACTACCAGAGGTAATTAAAAATATTACCGAGATAAACCCAGAACTGTTTCAGACGCCAATAGAACAACTAATTAAAATAGGAATGTTCCCAGAAGAATTGAAACAGATGAAACTTCCTTTAATAGAAAACCCTAACGCAGTAGGGGAAAATAAAAAATACAGACCAATATGCTTATTAAATACGGCGGCAAAGCTATATGAACAAGTACTGAACAAGGCTAGTAGACGAGACCGAAGAAAACGGGGGGCTCGCAGCGACCCAATTTGGTTTTCGGAGAGGACGCTGCACCATAGATGCGCTGAAATTTGTGTAGGATCTGGTCAAGGAAAAGAGGAAAAAACCGAATAAAAAATGCGTCACCCTGGTAACACTAGACGTACAGAATGCTTTTAACTCAGCCCTCTGGCCGGACATCAGCAGAACGCTACAAGAATGGCAGATCACCCTACCTGCTGAAAGTGAAATGTAGCTATTTCGGTAACCGGAAAATACTCGTAGGTGAACAGCATAGCCTGGAAATGATATGCGTGGTTCCATAGGGTTCAGTAATAGGCCCCACACTCTAGAAACTGTTCTATGATGACATACTTAGAGGACTAATGCCATACGAAGCCACACTGATAGGTTACGCAGATGACCTGGCACTTGCAGTTAGTGGAGACAACAAAGAAAATATGGAAAGAGACACAGAGCTAGCTATAAAAAAGTTCCAAAGTTGGATGGAAGGTAGGAAACTACAACTGGCACCGCAGAAGAGAGAAGTCGTAATACTGGATGACAAGAAAAAATTGAAAACCATCTCCATAAAAATAGGCGAGACAACGATAAGCAACAAACCCAAGCTACAATATCTAGGTGTCACCTTTGGACATAATATGAATATGGGGGCCCACATCACTAGAGTAACGGAGAAGGCAGATAGGGCTATAGCCGCACTGGCAGGAATGATGCCGAACACACGAGGTGCAAGACAGGGAGCTAGGAAAGTGGTATACAGCGTGATAAACTCTATACTCCTCCACGGCATGGCGTGAGTGGGCCACTAAAACGAAATATAGAAGAATTCTAGAAAAGACCCAACGAAAGGCACCCATCAAGATTGCATGTGTCTATAGGACGGTATCCACAAAGGCCATAAAGGTGATTGCAGGCACGACACCAATCCATCTGCTGGTACTAGAGCGTACCTACGATAAAGCAGGAAACAAAAAAAAAAGAAAGACTAAGAACCAAAGAGGCTACTCTGAATTAGTGGGAAGAAAAATGGTCGCAGAATAGTACTACCGCTAAGTGGCCGAAGGAACTAATTCCCGAACTAAAGCCATGGATTCAAAGGGAACACGGAGAAGTGGGATACCACGTCACCTAGTTCCATAGCGGACATGGCTGTTTTAATAGCTATCTATTTAGATTTAAATTATTCGCAAGCGAAGAGTGCAGATATTGCCTTGCCCTGTGGTGTTATAGGTGGCACACTGTAAGAGAAGAAGCCATAGACACAGTAGGAGAACAACTCACAAAGAACAACATAATAAAGTTAATGTTAGAAAGCGAGGATAAATGGGATGCAATAGGAGCAATAAATGAAATAATCCGAAAGAAGGAGGAGGAAGAAAGGCAAATGATGAATGAAAGATGATGAAAGAATTTGTGGATCTCAGCGTAGTCATGCTTCAAGACAATTCCACTGATTTCCATGTAACCGAGGAGGGGTTTTTAGTGGGTAAACCTATCCCGACCATCTGTATGGGGAGTCCCACACTCTCCAGGGAAACCCCCTCCTCCCGAAAAAAAAAAGATGAAGCGAAGGAAAATTTGGAACTTATTTCACAAAATGTTTCTATTATTGCTATATTACTACTTTTACTATTATTGCTATTACTATCACCCGCATAAACAATTTGTTCAGGCTTTTAAGGAAAGGCAGTTAGCAAAGATTGGTGCCAAAACCAAGAAATTGCAAAATGTAAAGGATATCCCAAAAAGAGAGTACAAAATACGTAACCGAATAACCATACGTCTGACCAACCGAGTTCATCAACATCCACCGCACTTTAAACGAAGAAGAATGGTTTTGCTTTTTGTGTCAAAAAGCAAGTTTGGAAAACATGATCCAATGCGTGACGTGCAAAATATGGGTGCATGAAAGTGAACAAGAAGAATAGAATAATAACATAAATAAATATAATTACTAGTACGGTGTGGCTCCTGCATTTAACTGCTAATAATTATGAACATCCATTTTTATCTATCAAGTTCTGTCATTTTGCTTGCGACCACGTTATCCCTCTTAGCAGTAAAATGCAGGAACCACACCGTACTAGTAGTTATATTTATATTTGGTGAGATTGGTGAGATTTTACTCCTATGTAGTATTCTTGCAAGGAGTATGGCTCGATATCGATGAGAAGGCGGTGAAACTGTTTCTTAAAATCTTTTACGTGAATTATAACTTTTATATTTTTTGGTAGTCTTATATTAATCAATGTTACTATATGGTGGTATTTTCTTTGATATAGTGAGTTTATATATTGGAATGTTATACTTTAGATTGTTTCCTCGTGTATTCATGTTGTTGATTGGTGAAGAAGTGAAATTGTGAAGTGAAGTGGATTGGTCGAATAGCGATTTATTTTTGAATACAAATAATATTGTTTCATATAGATATGTACCCACGGATGTTAAGATGTTGATGGCTACCCTGAATTTAACTCTACACAATTCCCTGAAGTTGAAGTCGTATATAATCCTTATTACTTATTTTTGACTATATATATATATATATATATATATATATATATATATATATATAGTTAAAAAGAAGTAATAAGGATTATAGACTTCAACTTTAGGGAATTGTGTAGAGATAAATTCAGGGGAGCCATCAACATCTTAACATCTGTGGGTACATATCTATATGAAACAATATTATTTTTATTCAAAAATACATCGCTATTCGACCAATTCACTTCACTTCACAATTTTACTTCTTCACCAATCAACAACATGAAAGAAGGAGGAGATTAACTTCAAATTAATCTTTTTTAATTTCAAATTAATCCTTTTTAAATTTCAAATTAACTTTTTTTAAACTCAAATTAATATAAATTTGGGTGTTGTATGATTGATGTGATGTATAATTTTAGTAATAAAATGTAGGGTGATGATTATTTTAATTATATTTATTTGAAGTCTTAATTAAAATTTTCGAACAGAATTTCAAAAAATTTACAAACCTTTTCACAAAACAATGCGAATTATTTTCCTGTGAAAATTTGCGGGATTTGCGTTGGGATTGAAACTCACCTGGAACAAAGAAAAAGATAATTAAATCGGTTATTAATCAATAGAAATGTTGGTTTGTTTACAGATTATTGCAATTAACGTTAGATAAACCAATCTAACATAAAACAACCCGGCTTCACACATTCAGACTCATTTCAAAATCGAATTGGAAAAATAAGTATATTATATATAAATTTTGAATAACTTTGACGAAAATGATTTTTTTAAATAAAATTTTCGTTGTCGATGCCGATGGGTTTTCTCAATAACTCGAGATTATACTACACGTCTCGTTCTCGATGATAATTTGTAGTAATGCTCGTCATTGCTTACATTCCACACCTCTTAGAGTTTGAAATTTGGCGCCTAGGCTGGTCTGCACTAGGTGCGTCCGGCCCTGAATTTTTGTCATATTTGTTCGTTATGTTTGACGTCACACGTACTAAGTACTACTCTAAGTAAAAAAAATTACCAAATCTAAATAAGAATAAAAGGTTTATAATGTCAGGAGATAAGAAAAGGAAATCATGTTCACGATCACGAAAAGAGATAGGAAGAAACAAAAAACGGATGGAAGACTGGAAAAAAATTGAAATCGATCGAGAACCTCAAAAACATTTGTTTGCCAGTTTATAAACTGGCAGAAATAAATACCATCACTGATAAAAATCAGAATGGAAATGCAGGTATCACATAAAAAGTATTTAGTCTCCTTAAGAGACAATTAAAAAAAAAGATTAAGTGTGGACTCATTCACACTTAAATAAGTTTCTTATTTTTTTCTTTGTACAAAAGCAACATGTACAAAAAACTGTCTATATGACAAACTGTCCATACGACAAACAATCTATATGATAAAATGTTTACACGACACACTGTCCAAACGACAAACTGTCTGTATAACTAAAAAGATATAGAGTTTCCGCACGAAACATTATCACATAAAAAGTATTTAGCCTCCATACAAGACACTTACTTAAAAAATGTTTAAGTGTGTTGATTCATTCACACTTAAGTATGTTTTGCATAGAAACAACATGTTTAAAAACTGTCTATATGACAAATTGTCCAGACGACAAACTGTCTATACGACAAACTGCTTATGTGACAAACTTTCTGTATAACAATGATATATGAGTTTCCACACGAAACCAGTATCACATAAAAAGTATTTAGTCTCCATACGAGACATTTACTTAAAAAATGCTTAAGTGTGGTGATTTATTCACGCTTAAGTATGTTTTTGTACAAAAAACTCTCTATATGACAAACCGTCTATACGACAAACTGTCTATATGACAAACAGTTTATATGACAAACTGTCCATACGACAAACTGTCTGTAGAACAAAAAAGATATATGAGTTTCCATATGAAATCAGTATCACATAAAGAGTATTTAGCCTCTATACGGGATACTTACTTAAAAAATGCCTAAGTGTGGTTTCATTCACACTTATGTATGTTTTTGTTTTGTACAAAAACAACATGTACAAAAACTGTCTATATGACAAACTGTCCATTCGAGAAACTGTCTATATGAGAAACTGTTTATACGACAATCTGTTCTGTGATCTCTCACAAAAATTAATTTTACATGGGTTGTAAAACTTTAAATGGGTTGGTCTGATCAATTACCTTTTAGGGTTGCTCGCGTCTCCGCCCCGTGTGGACCGTCCTTCCGGCGCCTATTCCAAGGGAGGAAATAAGGATAATAAGTGGAGGGATTCCCTTAAAATTGTTGTCTTCCAGACGTTTGTGGTCGCTGCAGCCTTTTGGCTCGTGATTACACCCTCTTATGAACTTGAAACTATTAAATTTAGCTGCGTGCACGTGTCGATCGCCCTGGATTCGCGCTTCAACCCGTGTCTTTTCGCTTCTAATACTCGAAGCATACTACCGCAAATATCAATTCGCGGCGTGAGAAATTGATAAATCGCGAGATTTCGGCCCAGGTCGATACACTTTTCCCCTTCTTTTAATCGATGCCGTTTATACTGTCTATACGACAAACTGTCTGTACAACAAAAAAGATATATGAGTTTCCATATGAAACCGGTATCACATAAAACGTATTTAACCTCCATATGAAATATTTACTTAAAAAATGTTTAAGTGTGGTGATTCATTCATACTTAAGTATGTCTTTGTACAGAAATACCATGTACAAAGAGCTGTCTATACGATAAACTGTTTATATGAAAAATTGCCCATATGACAAGCTGTCAATACGACAAATTGTCCAAACGACAAACTGCCCATTCACAAACTGTCCATACGACTAACTCCATACGACAAACTGTCCATTAGACGAAGTTACAAAAATACTTACAATAAAGGTCAATATTATAAAATAATTTCTTTTTTAGAAGAAAATCTGGATAAAATGTTGATTCAGGTAATCTCATCCAACAATCTCCAAAAGCAAGAAATAGCTCTTACTGAAGATGTAGAAGCAACTAATGCTTGGAGAATATTCTGACTCTAAAAAGGAAATTCCAATAAAAACAAAATCCCAATGAAAGAGGTACAATACGACAGAAGCATCGAAGCATCAAATCATCAGCAGCCCCTAAGGAAGTAGATGAGGTGAAGGAGTCAGCAGGCTGTCTAAAATACTTTACGCAAAACTGGGAATAAATTGCCTAGGATAAATTTGTCCTAGATTGTCTGAAGGGTTATAAAATACATTTCAGAGAAATCCATATCAAACAAACCCACTAACAGACCAAAATTGGGCTAAAAATGGTATTATAAAAAGTAGGCATGAAATAAATAAGCTCTTAGCTAAAAATGTAATAGAGCCTTGTCAAAATGAAGATAATGAATTCATTTTCTCTTTCTTCTTAGTTGGCAAGCCAGATGAATCCAGTAGATTTATTATTAATTTAAAAAATCTTAACACATTTATCGATACTATCCATTTTAAAAATGGAAGATATTAAGTCCACCAAACACTTAATATCTATTGGATCATATACGTGTTCGGTAGATCTTTATTTTATCATATACTTTATTCCTATTTTAAAAATTAAAAAAAATTTAATTTATGAGACAGTTCTTCCAGTTTTCATGCCTTCGACTTGGTTTTTGCAAGTCCTTTTGTTTATACAAAAATTATGAAACCAGTTATGAAAAAAATTGGAGAACTAGGTACTTTATCAATTATTTACCTTGATGATCTATTAATTGTGGGAAATTCCTATGAATCGTGTAAAAAATCATCAAATTTGGTGAAAAACATGTTGGAACAATTGTCATAAACCACCAAAAAAGTTCACAAACACCTAGTCAGAAATGTAAATACTTTGGTTTTATTATAAATTCAGTAGATTTTAGACTTGTGTTGACAGACGGCAGCTTGCCCAGGGGTGGCATATGGATCCATCTACTGTAAAGAGTAGAAAGGCAAAAGTATTTGGCCTTAATTTTAAGTGACAACGACTACGACGGTAGAAATTATGTCAATAAACTAATAATGGAAGAACTGTAATGGTGGAAAATACACCAATAGGTTCTAATCTAATTAGAACACTTCAGTTTAAATTTGAGATATCTTCAGATGCATCTCTGACCGGGTGCAGTGCACACTGTAATGACGTAAACGCTCATGGTTTCTGGACGAAAGAGGAAAGAAAGTTTATCATAAACTATCTATAACCTTTTGCAGCGTTCTTTGGTCTAAGATGTTTCGCGAACAAAGTATCAGACGGTAAAAATTCTCTTAACAATTGATAATACGTCTGCAATTTCCTATATCAATAGGACAGGCGGCATTCAATATCCCCACTTAAATGCATTAGCAATAGAGGTCTGGCAATGGTGCGAGAGGAGAAAAATCTGGATTTATTCGTCATGCACCCCGTCAGTTATGAATAAAGAGGCTGATTTAGTATCAAAAATCACTAATATAGATACCGAATGCTAGCTATGTAAAAAATCAATAAAAATAAATAAGTCATTTGAAAAAATCAATAAAGTTTGTAATTTTCTCAATTGACCATTTTTACATCAAGGTTGAATCGAAAATGCCCTAGATTTTGTTCTCGCTTCCCAGATCCAAACGCGATGACAGTAGATGTATTTACTATATAAGTGATTTTTTCTCCTTTCGCACTTACCCTTAGAACTTGCGAAAAATAATAACGGATAAAGCTGAGGGAACAGTTGTGGTCAACCCAGCTCTGGTACCCGCTCTTTGAATCACTACTTACCGAACCGCCTTTAGTTTTTAAACCTCACAAAAATTTATTATTGTCTCCTTCCAAGCAAGAAATACATCCAGTTGCACACAAACTTTCATTGGTGGCAGGGAACTTGTCCGCAAAGCGTTCCTAAGTAAAGGAATGAATGAAGCATGAACAGGAATCATGATCAAGGCCATAACACCATCAACTCTCAAACAATACCAAGGTACCTTAAAGCTATGGCGAAAGTTTTCTACATCAAACAATATTCCAATATTTAACTCAATTACAGTAAATATACTATAATATGTTTTCTAACGGAAACTTAGAAGTTTAGTTAGCACCGTTCGAAAACGGAGCAAGCTATGGGACTTTGAACTGCAACAGATCAGCTATATCACTCATCTCTACTCAAGATCCCGGTAAGGATAAACTGCTGTCCCGATTCTTCAGGGGAATGTTTGAGGAACGACTTCAAGGTTTAAATATTCAAGTACAGGGGACACAACACTAGTCTTGAAGGACTTGGCCTGATCAAATCAGCTAAAAGTAGCTAAAAGCAGCTAAAGGGTGCAGCAGAAAAAGTATCAACGATGCTTATTTTATCTACAGCACAGCAAACTATCGAACTAATTAATATAAAAACCTATCCATGGACAAATGGAAAATAACAATAAAAATACTAGACCTGATAAAAATGTCCAAGCCAGGAAGACATAAGCCAGAGCTTGTACTACCTTTTTAATAAAGAAAAACCTGGGCTATCTGTCGCTACAGCTGTAATTCACTACTTGAATAAGACAAAAGACCTAAGAAATGAGCAAAACAACAAATTACTCATATCAAACATCAAGCCATACAAAAACGTAACTTCTCAAACGATTGGTCACTGGGAAAAATCCTTGCTGTCTAAAGCAGCCATTTATACAAATCACTTCACAGCACATATAAAATATGCTGCAGTATCAGTGGCTGGTTTTGGAAGTGGATATAGAGACAACCAGACGTACTACTGATTGGCCTCAACGGTCACCGACCTTCGCAAAACTTTACAATCGCCCGATCCAAGATAATAACGATACGTTCGCAAAATCTGTATTATCTATCGCACGGTAACTCTTTCTTTATTATTTCCAATCATGTAATATGATAAATGAATGAGTTTTCCTATACGCTAAAAGTCTACAAATCACCATCGAGAACGAGACGTGTAGTATAATTGAATGATCAAACGAGCCCGCCGAAGGCGGGCGAAGTTCGATCGTGATTATACGAAACGTCTCGTTCGAAGATGATCAATCTCCCTCCCTACATGTACCCGTAAATAAATATACCCTAGATCATCTTGCAGGGAAAACTCAACTACAAAAATCGCTAAAAATATGACTGTACCGGGCCTGACGCGCCCCGTCCACACCAGCCTAGGAGCCAAATTTCATACTCTAAAATGTGTGAAATGTAAGCAATGACGAGCATTACTACAAATTATCATCTTTGAACGAGACATTTCGTATAATCACGACCAAATTTCGCCCCGCCTTTGGCGATGGTTTCGTCTCAACCTATTCGTAGTAGGTTTCCACTCTGTTTTATGTTCCTGTCCGCTTCCTCTTGTACCCTATGTGGCCGAGCTACTTATTCTCTGTAATGCTATTTATTTCGTTATGTTGTTGTTGCTTACAAGAGCCTCAAAATATGTTCATAATCTTAAATTTCTCTTATTGTGCCATATTTTTTTAATTTCGCTCCCTCAAATTTGTTTAATTCCTCTTTGTTTTTCTTGAGTGTTGTACACGTCTCACGGATATAAGTAACTACTGTTCATAGAAGGCTCCTGTATATCCTTAGCTTTGACTTGTAACTCAGTAGTTTAGTAGATTCCTGTTTTCACATAGTAGCCATTAATACTAGCTTTAGATTATATTACAAGACTTTAATGTATTTAAAGCACACACAAGAGTTCGTTAATGGATCGCCGAGTGCGATACCATTTTCTCAATATGTATCGGCGATTTCTTTATTTAGAAGTGGCATAAAAGTGCACAAAACAAAAAAAACGAGTTTAAAAACGAGAACGAGTATAAAAAACTCGTTCGTAAGACGTTGATTCATAAAACTCTACGCTCGCTACGCTCGTTGTTTTCTAAACATGAACGCGTGCTGAAATACCGCGCTTATTGAACTCCTTCTTTAATATACTATGAAATCCACGTTTGTAAAATTTGAAATATAATTAGTACATATACATGAAAACATTTCATTTTATTGCAATAATTACTAAAATTGTGAATGCGCTATAACAATAAAAATGGTGGAAATTTAATTTGTTTTCTCGTTGGTGGATTCAGTTGTTTTTCCCCTTCAAAATTAAATATCCGGTTTTAATTATAGCTTGGTCCTTCATATAATATTAAATGTGTTCCCTTAACAACTCTGTGGTTATATAAATTGCTCAAGAATAAAACAATTTATATGTTAATTTATAAATTAGTTTAATTTTCGAAATAATCATTACTGTTGAATTACTTTGAACAGTTCTTTCATGCATTTTTAAATTATTTAACGAAAAGTTTTTAGAATGGTTAAAACAATGCCGTCTTTTTCATCATTTTTTCTGTAGCAATATGCTCCAACTTACACGAGAAACTTTTTAAATTTTATATTTTTTTTAAATTATTAGGATTTAATATTTTATGTTATAGGTAATATGTAAAAGTTTAATATGTTGGAATAGCAGAATATCTATTAAAACATGGGAAAAATTTTCAAAATAAAAAAATAATGAAAATAATTGCATAAATTCAGGAAAGAGCGGTCGGTTTGGATAGTATAACACCTAACCACCTGACATACGTCTCTCAGACCCAAAGTAGCAGTAATTTTCTCACCTGAGACGTATGGCAGGTGGTTAAGGGTTAAGTATCAAAATCTGAAAATCGTAAATAATGTCCTAGTGATGGGCATAATCGAATGATTTCGATAATCGAATGATTAGTAATCGAGTGATTTCAATAATCTAATGATTTCATAATCGAATGACCTCTCGATTTACCCTAAAAATATTTTTATCAATTTTTATTGCATGTACCTGTAATATTACCTCTAGAATGCAATTTATGTAAATTGTAAATTAAGCAGTTTCGTTCATAATTTGACGCATTTTCGGACAGTTTTCGCAGAAGTTAACGCGTATAGCGAGAATATTGCATTTTTCAACACTCTATTACAATCCTAGTTATTTATAACTGTAATATAAAAATATTATAAATGCATGTGCCTGTATAGATAGGTTTCAACATTTCGAGCGTCTGTTTCTCCTAAACAAACATTTGGGCATTTTATAAACAAACGTGAGATGAAGAAAAACGTAAAGAAATCTTTGATAATCGTATTCCATCGTTAGCAAATTTTATAGCAGTAAAATAAATAAATTTAAATAATATGGGATACTAAATATGATCCATACGACCATAAATACCAAATTTGAATATATTTATATTAGTTCTCGTTGATAAGGGAAAGGACCATTTAGTTTCACTATCAGTCTCAGCTCAATATTCAGTCGTCGAGTGTTGTCTTGTGTCCAGCGTGTCCAAAAAGCTTTTTCAATGCCGAGGCGAAGTGTTTAACGATCTTTAGTCTGGGATTACTTCGAAAAAAAAGGCGACGGAACAGTTTTGTGTAACAAGTGTAAAAAAACATTAAAATATTTTGGTAATACCACTAATCTCAGCCAACATCTTAAAATATTGCATCCTTCTCTATTAATAAACCCTTCTGACAACCGTGAAAGATGAAAAGATGATGCTGATGACCCAGGTGAATTGATTCAGAAGACACTTGTATCGTTGCCATCAACATCGTCAGTTGTCTATACCGTCGCTCGTTTTCCTTCGCCACTTCTTCATCCATTACGTCCACCGGCCACAAAACGAAAACATCAACTCAAATTATTTGGTAGTACGAAAAGTAATAATATTGCCGAGAATGAACAGGCCGAAATTGATAAAATTTTTGTCGAAATGATAGTTTCTGATTTTCAGCCAATATCCATCGTCGAAAATAAATGTTTCTTAAAATACACAAAGAAGTTGAACCCGCTTTATGAACCCCCGAGCCTGCGAAAAATTATGTCTTCTCTGATTCAAAACATGTTTACATCGATATTGACCAAAGTTAAAAACGAGTTAGCTGTACCTTCACATTTGGCGATAACAACGGATATATGGACATCATGTTCTACTAAATCGTTTTTAGCGGTTACGGCCCATTGCACAAAAGAAAACGAAATGATGAACTCCTTGATGGAAACAAGACAATTATTTGAACGTCATTCAGCAGAAAATGTTGCCAGTGTCCTTCGAGGAATTTTGAAAGAATGGAAGATTTTTGATAAAGTCGTCAGTATTGTTACAGACAATGCTTCAAATATAAAAAATGCAGTTAACGAGCACCCTAATAAGTATCATCGCCCATGTGGGGCAAATACTCTCAATCTGAGTATCATGGACGTCCTAAGGAACGACGATGTCCCCAGCAATTGCTCGAAAAGTCTAAGAAAATCGTGGCTCACTTTAAAAGAAGTACAGTAGCGTCTGGCGAATTGGTGAAAATGCAGCGCCAAATGAATCTTCCACTACTTAAAGTCAAACAAGAAGTTTCAACGAGATGGAATTCTTGTTTGTTTATGATCGAAAGACTGCAAGTTTCATTATCGGCTGCAATGTCCAATCTTTCCGGCATACCTCCTCTGTTATCATCTGATGATTGGGTCGTCGTTAAAGAGTGTACATCTATACTTAAACCCATGGAAGTACTGACAACGGAGTTATCAGGAGAAAAATATATAACGATATCAACGATCATTCCTCTAATTCACGGTCTACAACACGCCTTCAACAGCATAAAACCCACAACTCTCATAGCAAAAGATGTGCAAAAAAACCTGCGAGATGTCATCTCGAGGAGATTTGGTTCGTTAGAAAAATTAAAAATTAATGCTAAAGCGACATTTTTGGATACTCGATTCAAGAAATTGGGCTTTGGTAAAGAAGTAAATGCCGAACAAACACAAAATTGGATAACTGAGGATATTGATAACCTGATGGCTGCGGCAGCTAATCAGAATCCACAGAATCTAGATCTGGGAATATCTGCAGTTCAACAATCTACAGGTAAATTTTTTTTTTAACAAATATTCAATTAAAATATGTCGTAGAATTTGGGTTTTGTAATATTCATTGTATTTTTAGGTTCTGATGAAAATAAAATTCAATCAAGTTTGCTATGGGAACATTTTGAAATGAAAACAAAATGCGAACATCTAGTTACGACTCCCTCTACTTCGGCTATCATTCAAGTTAAACAATACTTGGAACTACCACTAATAGAAAGGAAACTGAATCCCTTACAATTTTGGGAATCAAAGAAAGAAATTTTTGAAGAATTGTACCAACTTTCAAATAAGTATTTGAGTGTGACCAGCAACGTCAGTACCATCTGAACGGGTATTCTCAAAAGCCGGCGAACTGATAAAAGATAGAAAGAGCAGGTTGAATAGTACAAATATAAACCAAATTATGTTCCTAAACAGTAATTCTCCATTTTAATTTTTAACAAATACTTCGTTGTTTAATTCAATTTTGTTACTTTATCACCAACCTAGTTTTTGTTAAAAAGTTCAAACTAAAACTTGTTAAAAAGTTTTAAAATAGTGTAACCCATCACTACTTAAAAGATTCTACTTCAAAAACTAGAATTTGTTTCCTCATTCTCAAACAAAAAACCTGTAACAAAGGTATTAGGTTAGGTTACCAGGCGCCACTACCTGCAGATTCCGAATATTAAAGTCATTCGATTGCGCATCTCGGCACTGCCGACGACTACTAACGCTAGATTCCTCTTTCCCAGTCCGAATGATCATTCGAAACTCGATACGAAATAATTCGACTATGCGCATCTTGGCACTGCGGACGACTACTAACGCCCAATTCCCAGTCCGAATAATCATTCATAACTAGATACTAATGCAAAAATTCCAGCCGAATACTAAAATATTTCGATTATGCGCATCTCGGCGCGGCCGACGACTACTAACGGCTGATTCCGATTCTCAACTCCGAGTGATCATTCGTAACTCATGCGCATGAGTGATAATCGACTATTCGAATGACCCAGAATAATTCGAATGATTCAGCTTTAGTCCGAGTGATCATTCATCACTCGTCCGCACGTGTAGTAATCGAGAACCCGAATGATTTATAATAATCGAATGGTCGATAATCGTCATTAGATTATGCCCATCTTTACAATGTACATTGCACAACCTGACAGATTTACTGTGATGACTTTGCCAGAGCCATGCGCAGGCGGACAGTGGTTTATTTTTCCATACTTCGGCCCCAGGATTTGAACCCGGGACTTATAGCTTAGTAATCTGACACCTTGACTACTATAGTTGCCGCAGCCACCCGATGGAGTAATAAACTTGCGTGATTTTCTGTGGATGATTTCTTATTGGTTAGTGCAAACGCTTTTGAAGCGTAGCTTACGCAGCCAAAACTTTAAACCAGTCAACCAGTCCGGCTCTATGCCACGTACTCTCGAGTTTTCGGTGTTTATGACTTAGTTAAAATTAGTAATTATATTTTATCGATAAATCAATCATTTTCAAGACTTTGTTTTTTAAAATTAATATAAAATTTTTTAAAGTAAAATTTTGGCAAAGCAAAAGTGTAAATCAGGCTTTTTACAACGTCAATACGAACTATCACGTGAACGCCGCGTGATCACTCAACGGGGTAGTTGCGGCAAGTATAGGCAACTCACAGCAAATAAACTGCACAGCAACAACTGCACAGCAAATAAATACCGAACCGATGAGTAGTGACGAGAAGTTTTAAAGTGAATCATTTCAACAATTAAACTCAAACTCAACAATTAAACTTGACAAGTTTGGAAGTAGCATTTCGCAGCCACAGACAAGACACGGATTATAATCGAAAATAAAACTTCCTAAATTCCATAGACTACCTTGCAGAGTTTGATAGTGTTTCTCATTTGCAAAAATTCAAAATTCCTGGTAAAGGTAACGTTGATTATTAAGGTCGACTTCCGTGCAACGCGATACTATCGCAACGGTCGTAGCGTCAAAGCCGCTACGTCAGTGTCGCAGCGATTCTGTCGCGAGATCGACTTCCGAGCATCGGAGCTTCGACGTCAGCCATGACGTTTGAAACTGTCAGTTTTTCAATACACTCTCAGTAGAACGCTTGTGTCGGTCGTGAAATGAACCAGATAATTGAAAATTTATTAGAAGGAGACGAGGATGATGATCTTTTGTTTCGTTACTATCTCAGTCTTGAGAGAAACTTATCCTACCCCATTTTCACAAGCCGAAATATTGAGGAAAATATTGAGAAAACTTCAGTCGGTTCGGAGTTTCTGTCGGTTCAATAAAATACAATTTAATTTTATTTTATCAATGATACATGAAGAACTTGTTCCAAAAACATGAAATGGAAACAACAAAAACAACAGAAAATGTATTGTATAAAAGTTTTTAGAGTATTTTACACTCCAATTGCGATAGCACCAGACACGAGTGCAAGTGTCTGGTGCATTTAATACTTGAGCATGCTGTTTTCACTTGTAGCATGCTGTTTTCATCTTTTACGTGATGCATACCTGGAGGATACTACTCATCCGTACTATGTACGCAACACACAAGAAGACCCCACTGAAAACATGATTGATCTGACAGTTACTAGGGAATTTTCATATGATGCTGTACAGGTGCGAAATCAACTCAACGTTTATTTTAGCTCAGAAGTCGGTCAAGTATCTTGGCAAGAAAATCATGTTTAATATGAATTAAAGAAAATAAAACTGATTATTTAATATTGTAGAAATTTCACTTAGGTTGTACAATATTGCATTCTGAGACACTAAATTTATTATGTCTCGTCTTCCTTCTCCGTAAATATGTTGTTCATTTCTAATTGTCAGATGTTGACATGATAACCTCAAAACTTAGTTCAATTCGTATCAGTCGTGCGACTGTATTATGTATGCGGACGAACGGTCGCTATCGCGGAGCGTCAGTACCGTGGTGTCATTATTGCCGCGTCAGTGTCGCTGCGTTCGAATGGCTCCTCATATGTTTCCATAGTGCATAATACTATTGCTATGTCGCGGCGGCTTTGACGCTGCGTTAGTGACGCAAGAGCCGCTTTGCTCGGAAGTCGACCTTTAGTCGCACATTCTCACACATTTTTGTGGGACGAGTTTATTATTTTAATGGGGAATGAAGCATATTTCAATAATTGTGAAAACCAGTCCCGATGTAACACACATCGACCAATTTACTCTAATCTTATGATTCGTTAATAAGCAAGAAGATATCCAATAAAGATTTTTTGGATTGTTTCAAATCGAAAAGCGTGATGCGTGTATAAACGTGTTAAGAATTATTTACGTAATATTTTAAGTAAATTATGTTTGAACAATTTGTCACCCACGTCTATAGAAACTAATGTTGTACACTGTCAGATCATGAATCTATTATTGATTGCGAAGGTAGCAAGAATAAAGGTAAGAAAAGTTCCACTACACGAGCACGACTCGTTAGTAATACTAAATTATTGTAAAGAACGATGATGAATTTTGCTATGATTTATTGTTTACTGCGAATGTAATTTTTTGGTTTAATTAAGAATCTGATTACCATTTCGTAAATCATCCTAAAAATAAAAATCTTATGATTCTCTGCATTGTGCATTTTAGTGAACCATCCTATTCTTAATGGGGTTAATAGGGGGCTGCAGATCAGGTTGTGTCTGGGGCCTCACAAATTCATGATACGCCACTGACTATAAAAAGACATTAAATACATTATGTCACACAAAACTTATACCGAGTGACTATAAATGATTGAAGAAAAATAATACATTGGGAACACTGCGCAGGTTGGTAGTAGTAGTAGTAGTTGGTAGTAGTTGGCAGCTTCAAATCTGAAAAAAATTGATGGTTAGATTAGGTTATAACGGAGCAGTTAAATCCAGAATACATAGCGTGTACGGTAGCGAATACGGTAGCGTGACCTCTCGCTACGGTGGCTTTAATACGTAAGTACCGTTTTCTGTTATGGTTGTGCAACCTGTTGGTTGTCAATCTTCTTTATTTAGGTTATGTCACGAATGATGTGCGTTTTGAAAACGATTAAAAGATTTAGTACAAATAAATCTAAAGGGTATCTTTAAAGTCTTGGTGTACCTATGCTTGACCCTCTTGCTGTAACTTTTTTTGACGTTTGTTTTAAATTTTAAAAATTGAGTGTGCCATACTAACGCTGTTGCCTAATGAAGAATTCAAATATGTTACCAACAACAAAATAATTCTCAATCATTTATAGTCACTTGGTATAATATGTATTATTCCGATCTGTTTTTTGTTTTGTAATAAAACACAAAAAAATTTAATTACTATTCCCTTCAACCAAATCCAAATTAACCCTTTCGCTACGGGAACCGGATAAAGCCGTAAAATATTTTCGTGGCATGTGTACGGGAACCGGATTAATACGCAAGCGTTTTTTTAGTACTTAATATGGGAAATTAACTTGATTTCAGAGTAATCAATTTTTTTGGCCCTAACTACGGGAACCGTATTAATCCGCTTGCATCATTTCACTGCAACCCCTTCATAAAATGCATAAACCAGGACTGTCCAGCCTTTCATTTATAATTCCGTACGTATGCTAAGCCTACCAAGAATTGAATTGCGTATTATTTTGGTTACCGATTAAGAAAATTAAATGAAACGAGTAATATAAAATAATTGAATTTGAAACTACTACAGACTACAGGAACCGTATTTATACGCAAAGAGTAAGTATCTAACTACGGGAACCGGACGAATCCGCACTACCCTCAGCACCCCATACACAAGAAACGACTTGTAGAAAAGCACCACGTAGCAAAAAGGTTAAATAAACAAATAGTGTTAGGTCGCACGATCCAGACGAATAATTAACGTTACTTCCTCGAGAAATTATGCGATCACCAAATTTTTCGCCTAAGAAATCGATAGTTTCATTCGCGGTTTGGCAAGTTGACAACTGCGCCGTATATTTTTAAGATCTATACCTTCTAATTTATCCCTTAAAACTTTTTAATAAACAACCTGCATCCGTCGTTTTCAGAAAATAAGGAGCAATGAAACCACGACTTCAAAACCACACCAAACAGTATATTTTTGTCTATTCTGCAGGTTTAGTTGTTTACATATCCATGAAGTTTGAAATGGGGGCCAATTAACAAACGTTTAATGTTCGTGGAAGTGAATGATATAGCATTAATTTTAATATTCATGCAAAATTACAAATTGACAAATTTCGACACATTATCAATCTATATGAACTTATTGTTTTGAAATTATTATGTAATTTAATGACCTAGCAAACAGGTCCATTGAGTAACTTTTTCTGCAGAAAAAATATTTATTTATGATTATTTTAAATGAAAAAGACACAAGTAGAGAAACAATAATACTGTTGCGTCCGCGATTTTCCGGACGTGTTATTTCGCGAAGAGGAGACATCAACTGGCCTAGGTCAACGCCTAGGTCGTGTGATTTAACACCGCTAGACTTTTTCGTTACGTTAAAGACAAAGTTTACGCCAATAATCCTACAACAATTGAAAAGCTCAAAGATAATATTCGGACTTTTATTCGAGAAATAGAGCAACCAATGTGCGGCTCAGTGATACAGCATTTCTTCCAAAGAAATCATTTAAGTGATATTGTGCTCCACAAGTAGACGGAGCGTCTTTTTTAGTAAGAAATGTGTTTTTTTTTATAAAATAATAAAATAAAATAAAAAATTTTAAGTAACTCCTAACATAAAAAAAAACTAATATTAAACTCTAAAATAAAAAATTAAATTTCTCTCTTGCCCTTTTAACTTCATTAAAAGAACCTATTAATATTTTGATGAGCGTCAGCGCGTCGGGAGACCGCTATGTGAAGGAGTATAATTACTTTTATCTACATAGGTAAAAAGAATAGAATACTATAGAATAATAGCTTCAAATTGTACGTATGAACTTATCAATCTTCCTAACAAGGTATTCAAGGTATTAGTTTGGTTTTATTATGTGATTAACTAAGCAGTCCCCCGACGCGGCGACGATCATCATCAAAATATTAATATGTACTTCTAACGAAGTAAAAAGGGCAAGAGAGAAATTTGATTTATTTTTGTTTTTTTTGTGTCGGGGACACAATAAACTAAAATTACATCAAATTTTTAATTTTATTTTATTATTCGAACTTTTTTCTTTTCTTTAATAACAGACTACAAGAAAAAATTTCGTTCGCAAATACGTGAATGGTGGGGATTGTTTACAAAAAAAATTAAGTTTTGGTCAAAAGATTAAGTTTGATGTATGTTCATATATCATCCACATCAAGAGGATGATCATAGAGAGAGTACCAAAGAATTTTTTTTAAAGGAGCTTAGGTAGTAAAAAGAGGAGAGGCAGACCGAAAGATGAAGTAATCAGGGACGCAGAACAGAGCAATATCACAAACTGGAGGGAAAAGGCAAGATACAGAAAAGACTGGAAGAAAGTTATAAACCAAGCCATGAGCTAACTGGATATACAGTGCTGAGATACTTATGTATATGTTCTTATAAAATTTAATAGTTACGGTAGTGCATTTCTTAATCTTTGTAGTTCTGCTTTGTCAATAGATTTGTCATGAGGATTATAAAACAACTTTCTATGATTGAGTTCACAACTTGCAACACCCTGTAAACTTTTTACATGATTTAGGGCCACGTGAGCTTGGTCTTTTGCAAAAGTACTTCTTCCCAAATAAACGACAGTCTTGTCTACGGTTGTTCCTTGTAATTGATGAACAGTAACAGCCCAACTCAAAATACTTGGAAACAATTGGTTACTGATTAATTTTGTCAAGTAAGAAATGAGACGATGATCATCAAGCGCCTGAACTGATCTTCATAAATTATAGCTAAGAACCTTCTCGATTAACTAAGCTTTCAAACACAAGTTTGGATATACTCGTCAAGTAGAAAATGAGCTGATGGTTATCAAACGCATGAACAGATCTTCATAAATTATATCTAAGAACCTCCTCGATCACGTCAGTTAAAAAAAAACACATCAAAATCGGTTCATTCGTTTATGAGCTACGATTCCATAAACATTCAAATGTACAGACAGATAGACAGTCGGATAGACGGACAGACTGCCACTCAAACACCCCTCTTTTTGGGTCGGAGATTAAAAGTGACACTTCTTAATGGAAAACCAATATTAGAAATTACCAGTAAAATGTGATATTATGAGTACTCTATACTTTGAGAAGAAAATATGATCTATCAAAGTTTAGATATCATCATTCGTAAAATAATATATAATATAATATGATAATAAAATAAAATAGACAGTAGGCAGGTAGTCCGTTAGCATGTCAACTATATCTTGAAATTTTTTAAATGAAGATCTGTCACATGTCTATTTTAAATGTTCAGTTACTGTGGACGTTTTTGAACAGACGTCTTTCTGTTTTCAACAACACTGGCCCTTGCATAAAGAATCCAAGAAAATTTCCTTCGATTCTTTTTTTTAATTTTCCTTGATTTTCCCAGAATTGATTTAAACTGATTGGGAAGTATAATCTAACAATGAAAAGCAAACGTTGATAGGATGAGCTGGGCAAATGTATAGCATAGGGAAATCGTTGGATTGTGCTAAGAAACTAAATGTATCACTTTCCTAATCACCTCCCCATATATAGGTTAAGGTTGCTCAAATCGTACCAGTGCTTAAGTCATACCACAGGCATTTTGAACAAACTACGGCGATAACAATACATACATCGACAGCCAAATCAACTATGCAAGTTGACAGCGCTGGAAAATGAAACTGTTGTCGAAACCACCCCTGCTTTAGAATAATGGAGTCTTAATAAAATGCTCTGCACAAGCAATCTTTTGTTCACAGGGCTTACAGACAGATAAAATAATGGCAAATAAGATATTATACTTCTTTTTGTTTTTATTAAGTAAAATAGGACACTCTTATTTTGACACCCTTTGCATTGACAAATAAAAAGCTAAAGACTCAATAAACTAACAACGGCAAGAGAAACTTGCTTTCGCCGAGCCCGCTGTCAGGACCCAGGACTCTGTACCACCCAACAGGGAAGAAATAGAGAAGATCATCAAAAACCTTAAGAACAACAAGTCCCCAGGTGAAGATGGTATAGTTGCAGAAATGTGGAAGCACGTAGATGACCAGTCCCTGCAGAGCAGCACCCAGATCATTCAGGACGTTTGGAGAACAGAGGTCTTGCCAGAGGGATGAACGTCAGCCGTGATCCATCCACTACACAAGAAAGGAAGTAACACCGACCTCAACATTTATAGAGGCATCTCCTTGTTGTATATAACCTACAATATCTTCTCTAAAGCCCTACAAACTAGAGTCACCAAACAGCTAGACCCCCAACTAGGTGAATTCAAGGCTGGTTTTCGTGCGGATAGGTCCTTCACAAAACAGATTCAAAACCTCAAGGCAATCCTTTCATATAGGAGCCGAGGGGAATACCCCTGGGTAGCCATTATGGTAGGCTTCCAAAAGGCATACGACTTAATAGATCGAAACACCCTCTTCTCTACCTTGTGGGAACTAGGCCTAGATGAGAAGAATACCAGACTGATCCAAGCTACCCTGAAGAACACCACCTCCAAAGTCAAGGGTAAGCAGGAATCAGGCATGGGGATGGCCTCTCGTGCATCCTCTTCAACTGTGTTCTGGAAAAAATCATGTGAGAATGGACTTCTATATTGTCACCAGAAGCAGGACTGAAGCTTAGGTACAAGAAAGACAACCTCAATGTACCCTGTCTAGCCTTTGCTGATGATCTCACCTTATTGGACAACAGCATGGAGGAGGCTATTCATCAACTACAGAGCCTCCACAATGTTGCAGCCAAAACCGGCTTAAGGGTCAACACACAGAAGATTGAGTTCATCACCAATATCAAGCAAGCTTCTTCAACAATCCCACTAGGAAACATTAATATCTGTTTCTGCAGTTAAGTACTTGAGGTGCTTAAGTACTTAAGGTGCATCAAGTTAAAGAGGACCTTTCATTCCTGTAAGAACATCTATACTAACCTAACCTAACCTATACAAGAACATTAAACTGAAGCACTATAACTCGGTAGTAAGACCCTCTTCACTGCATGCCTCTCAGTGCCGCTTGATGAATTGAAAGGGACCACACAAGAAATTTGAACTTAAAGAAAGGAAGGTCTTGAGGAGAATACTAGGACCCGTAAGAGAGAAGGACGGTACCTACAGAATCAGGCGCAATAACGAGCTCTACGAACATCAGGAAGATATAGTCACATGTATGAGGAAAAGATGACCGACCTTCTATGGGCGCATGACTCGCCTGAATCACTCCAGGCTCACCAAGAGGATCCTCACAGTGACAAGTAGGGGAAAGGCGTCCAAAGCCAAGTGCACCTCTGTTGTTCTCATGATGCTGGTTTTCCGGCTCGTGCGATTTTTGCTAGTCTGTGATCTTCTATCCTAGATATGTGTTCATTCCAGAAGCGCCTTCGCGCGCGTGTCCACCTCACCACGTCTTCTATCTCGCATTCTTCCCGAATTTCTGTACTCCTTCTTTGGTCTTTGAGTGTGTTTCCCGTTATTATTCTCAGTACTCTCAATTCATTGGTGCCCGCCATCCTTTTGGTCTAGGCTGTGTCGGCTCGTGTTTCTGCTGTGTATGTAATTACGGGTCTTACACTTGCCTTGTATATTCTGACTTGACTTCTTGACTGTTGTAGTTGATATGCATGAATTTTCCCAGATAGTTGTTCTCAAGCTATTCCTGCTATTCTGGCTGACTTAATGATCTGGTTTCGTACGAGATTCTTGAGATCACCGTGAGGTGATATTGTTGTTCAGAGGTAGTTAAACTCGAAAACCTGTTCTATTATTTTGTTGTTTAGTTCTAGCTTGCATCTGCATGGTTCCCTGGGAATTACCATGCTTTTTGTTTGGTGGTTGATATTTCCATATTAAGATTTGCAGCTTCTTTGTTAAATGCCTGTAAGAGCCATTGGAGGAACCATAGAGGAACTGCAGATCCCATTAAAGACAACCGATAACCGAGAACTAACCCGCGTCAATTATTATTATCTAACATAAACTACCACGTTGTAAATTTTCTCATCAAGTAAGTTTATATAAATTTTCTTATAATCTTTTCGCATATGTTTGATAGTTATGATTATATATAATATATAGTTTGATTAGTTTGATAGATATGTATCTTGCAAGTAAATTATTGATAAAATTACGTTTATTATTAAATATGAATTCAATAGAATTTACGTAATTTATTCAATGTATTTTATTCAATGTTAGGTTATGTTTCAAATTTTAGTGTGCCGTGTTTTAAGTCGTACCCATATGAGATTCCCAAATCGTACTGGTACTACTTAAAAAATTGTTTATTGTTTTTACCTACTCTCAACCGACGTTGCTTGTGTTCTTCACTTTTTGGCCATAATTATGTCAAGGCAGTCAAGGCGACTTTATAATGCATGGAAACAAGACGATACAATATACAAGGCGTTTACCAAATTCTTGGAAGGTTATTATCGTTATTGGATTCAATGAAGCTCATAGAAAAATAATATCCCTAAACCGTCGTCATTTTAAAAGGTTAAATAATCCCTGCGCCGTCATTATAAAAGGTTAAATAAGAATTTTATTTGGCAGGTCTAAGGATATGACTAAAATATGGAAAAGAAGTTACGCACACATTCTCAATTTAGAGTCAGGCTTTTTCCGGCTTAATGCAACTGATCTATGAAAACTTGCTTTTCAGGTGGAGGTAAAATATAAATTACCACACCGTTTCAATAAATAAAAGAAATTTCTGAGTAGATGTGTAATCCTTGTTTATCTTTACGTAGTCCAAATGCAACATCAAATTCCAGGGCCACGGCTTTCAACAATGAAGGTGTTTATAGATTTTTTGATAAATAGGAATCCATTTTAGATGAAAACAAGTTCACTACTAGCGTTTACGAAACAGAATTATCCACTGTTCACAAGCAATCCAAAATAATTGCTCGGAAAGGCAAACATCAAGTTGGTGCACTTAAAAGTGGTGAAAAGGGTTTGACCACTTGTGAAGGGTATGCGTTGTATGAATGCTGCAGGTGAATACATACCTCCTATAATAATATTTAAACGCTTGCGGATTAACGATTACTTAAACAAAGGAGCACGGGCGGGTACTAATTTGGATGCTCCAAAAACGGATGGATAGCGTCAGAACTTTTTGTTCAATGGTTGGCACATTTCTTAAAGTACACAAAGTTGGAGAAGAGAAACAGTAAGCAAGTACTTCTTCTTTTTGATGGATACACTACTCATCTTCTTGGTTAAGAACAAATCCCGGAAACACAATTAAACAAACCAAAGCAAAAGGTTCTAAGGAAAAGGAGGTTCTAAAGGAAACAGTGATTAATAAAAATGAATTCGCATCACAAATTGACAAGAAGAAAAGCAATTGGTTTTGTTGTGTTTGTGGAGAAAATCAGGAGCAAAACATGATTAGATGCTTGAAATGCAAATCATGGGTGCACAATGTATGCGCTGTAGTTGACAAGAGGAGAAAAATATTTGTATATAATGATTGTTCTCATTAAATAGGTACGTAAGTGTATGTATCTGTAAACATATTAATAAAAAATCCGTTGAAATTATTATTGTTCCTTAATTGAATTCATAGGTACAACTTATGCTATAAGCGGTACGACTTAGAAAACCGGTTGCTTTAGTAGTACCCATGTAAGTTTGTGTAAGTGCAAACAAATTGAGAGACTAAACAAGTTTAAATATCTGGGCACTACGATGAACGATAAATGGGATAACGATGAAGAGGTTAAAATTAGTGTGGCTTATACCCGAAAAACATTTGCTAAATTCCATACCTACCACCTACGACAGAAGGTACCCCTAAGTCTCCGCCTACGAGTGGTTAAATGTTGCATATGGCCAATATTGCTATACGGATCAGAAACTTGGTCATTAAATGCCAAAACCCTTAATAGAATCGAAGCTATAGAATTGTGGATTCTGAGAAGACTTACTCAGAATTTCCTGGTTAGACCACGTATCAAACGAACAGGTTTTACAAAGAGCAAATACGCATCGACAGCTATTGGATATTGTAGAACAAAGAAAAACATCGTACTTGGGGCATATCCTGCGAGGTACCAGATACAGACTGCTGAAAACTATACTTATGGGCAAAATCAAAGGTAAAAGAGGACCAGGACTAAGGCAACACTCATGGCTCTGCAATATTCGGAACTGGTGCAATATCGCAGATGCCGCAACGATATTTAGAAGAGCCGCACAAGGGACACTTAACATTACCAAATGAACACATGAACGCCAACGCGCTAGATAGCGTATGGCACCACAAGAAGAAGAAGATGTAAGTTTAGAAAGATTTATTTTATTACTTGAGATCTGATAGGTTATCTAATTCCGTTATAATACATAATACCAATACTATTATTGGAACGGTAACTTCGTAGGGAGGAGAAAAGGTGAGGAGTTTTTTGTGTACAAAATTACGATTAACTCATCGACGTTTCTCCTTTATTAATTTAGGCCTCTACAGGATGTTAGAACGGAACAATACTTGTTTATTTTATCAATGCTTAAATAATCTATTACTCTTACCTTAAAACTACAAATTATTAATAACATTAAAAATACAAAAATTAAAAGTTAAAACTTAAAACCATGTTTCTTATAAATGTGTTAGAGTTATCATTAAATGTGAGTTTGCAACCAAAATTCCTTCTAATATTTTAACATAATTTACGGAACTTTATTGTATATAGGCTGCACACCTTCCTTTTGTGAAAACACACACAACACAAATTAATATAACTCATCAATATTACAAATTACTAACATCTAATGAATATGTGTTGGATTATTCAGATTAGTGTATATGCTGCTGAGGCCCGCTGTGTCCATCTTATCGTTTATACGATCTTTTTTATTAACCACATTTCCGAAAATAGTCGTTTTTAGGGTTCCGTACCGAAAACGGAACCCTTATAGGATCGCTTTGATGACCGTCTGTCTGTCTGTCTGTCTGTCCGTCTGTCTGACAGACAAGTTGAAATTTGTACCAAACACTCGGGTCTGCGGTCTCTTTCAGCTGTGAAAAAATCAAACTTCTAAGTCAACGCGATCTAAAGATATGACCGTTTATGTCGCATATTTTGCGATTTCACAAGGAAATCAAAACCTATAGGTTACTTCCCGTTGACCTAGAATCATGAAATTTGGCAAAAAGCGGTGTCTTACAGCACATGTAAAGGGAACAATCTGAAAACCGTAAATATGTAGTTTAATTACAAGAAAAATGCGAATTTACTATTAGAAACTTATGAAAATACACAAATGTTGTCGTAGTGGGATTGTCAGGCTCCGGAAACATATGGGTTGCATACAGTTAGGTCCTACTCGGTTAGGTCCGAAGGTTAAAAAGTATGTGTTGGCACCAAGCTGTTTATTCTGAATTTTCTTTGTTTATATACGTTATGCGTTTCATCACGTACGCTCTATATACATAATATATATATATATATATATATATATATATATATATATATATATATATATATATATATATATATATATATATATATATACATATATATATATATATATATATATATATAAATATATATATATATATATTGGGTATATATTATGTCTAAATTTTGCTTGTTTATAACCGACATGCGACATACTCAAGTCCCGTAACATCCTGTATATATTATATTTCGTCTAATTTTTCTTTATAATCTACATATACTTCAATGACGTACGCCCTATATTTGTTGGTAGTCAATTGCCCAAAAAGCAGTCAATTGAACAACTGAATGTTAAGAGTATCGAAATAGATCTAGAAATAGTTAATATATTAGTTTATATTAGATCTAGAAATGGTTAGATCTTAATATAAGTTAGTGAATAAGTGTAATACTAAAATAAAGTTTTCTTTTTATAAGTTTAAAAATATTCGCGTTATTTAAAAAAAAAAAACCTGTATACCTTTATACGGGGTATATAGGTATACAGGCAAAATTGAGCAGTAAAAACAAATAGTGAAGTTCCAGAACCCCTAAACACTCATAGTGAATGGGGGATGTGTGGTAATAAAATATAGGGTAGAATTCCATCGTACGACAGCGACATCTTGAGGTTATGCTTGCAGAAGTACTAAGATGGTCGTGATTTCAGGAGGGCCACTTGTCACGTTAACTGAATGTGCTTGCTACGTCCTCCACAAAGAAAAAGATACCTTACATACAAGTTTGTACGGAACCCTCGGTGCGCGAGTCACAACTCGCACTTGGCCGGTTTTTTTTTAAATTTTCTTCAAAATGTAAAATTTTGGCATTTTGCAAATCAAATTTGTGGCCAGTAGTTATGGCATGGTTGGCCAATGCTGTCTTAGGCTGTCGGAATTTGTTAAATGGTCTGCAATCTAATCTGTGTTAGGCAATACGGGCTGATAGTCTTTGTTTTGTTTGGCCGGCATACGAAGGAGGGCAGTTTGAGCAATTTTTTTTGTATATTAGGTTACTGCTATTATTATAAGTGTACTGTCTTTTAGTTTCGAAAATAGGTTGCAAATAGCATTTTTGTTGTAAAAGGCCAGTTTTGTGCCATCATTTTCAAACAGCCTCCTGAACTTATGGTTTATTTTTTGGACATTAATGAGCTTTTTGTATATCACTTGTTGGTTGGATAGAAGGTTAGATTTAGTGCGGTTGCCCTGTTGTTAAGCACTCTTCTTATTGCTTAGGTTGGGTAATTGTTGGCCACAGCCAACTCTCTTATTATTTGCAGGTTTTTTCTTGGAACGAGGGGTGACTAAGTTTAAGGACTCTATTTTTTAGGGCAAACAAACAACCAATCTTTTGTTGAAGTGAGTGGTCAGACAGATAATTCAGAAATCTTCCAGAAGCTATGGGTTTACAATACCAATCAGTTATAATAGATTGGTCGTCATTTCTATAGACAATCGTATCTAGTAAAGGTATTGTTCTGTTGTTTTCTGGTTCAAGGGTGAATTTTAAATGCAGGTCAACAACATTGAACACATCTAATATAGTAGTCTGGGTATCCCGGGGAATCGCGGTTAAAATGTCATCTACGTATAAGAACAAGACGGGGACGCGGAATGGTAGGGTGTTGATGACAAAATGTAGGGTATGATGTTAGTAGCATATGCATAACTAAATTCGCTATAATAGGTGAGGCAGGGTTGCACATAGCCGTCCCGAATGCTTGTTTGAAAACTTTGTTTTTATAAGTAAATATGTTAGTCATAAACCGTAAATTCAATCAAATGGTGCATTGTTGCTTTTGGGATTGTTCTAGTCTAGAAGTCAGTTAGTATTTTCCACCAAAAGTCTAGGGATTTTTTTGCTGTGGCTTTTGAGATGTTGGTGAAAAGGGAAGTGACATCTAAGGACACCAGTATGTAATCGGGGGTAAGACTATTTCAGTAATTTTATTTACAAAATCGTACGAGTTATTGATGTTATAGGTCAAGTACGGTTCTAAAAATTTTAAGATTGATACAATGTATTTAGACAGTTCGTATGTTGGGGAATTGATGCAAGATATGATAGGACGCATGGGCCAATTTTCCTTATATACAATAAAGTTCCGTAAATTATGTTAAATATTAGAAGGAATTTTGGTTGCTAACTCACATTTAATTATGACTCTACCACATTTATAAGAAAGATGGTTTTAAGTTTTAACTTTTTAATTTGTAATTTTTAATGTTATTAATAATTTGTAGTTTTAGACGATAGGTAAGAGTAATTGATTATTTAAGAATTGATAAAATAAACAAGTATTGTTACGTTCTAGCATCCTGTAGAGGCCTAAATTAATAAAGGCGAAACGTCGATGAGTAAATCGTAATTTTGTTTTAACACAAAAAAACCTCCTCCGTACGATGTTACCGTTCCAATAATAGTGTTTCCCTGATCAGTAAATAAAATAGTTTTCAATATCATAATACCAATGTTAACAAAGTGTTGAATAACACATTTAATTTTTATTTATTTGAAAAATCTTAAGTTTTATACGGTTCTTTTCTTAAAGGGTACGACTTGAGCAACCTTACCCTAAAACCATAACTATTGCGCACAATTTCCAAATGATTCGTGTGCTGTCTTAGAAGCCATCTTACGTGTAGTCTTACACTACGTACCACACCTTATTACTATTTCAGTGTTGTTCTTTCATTTAATTTTCATTCCTGTTGAATTTATATTTCATATTGTCCCAAATGGAACATAATTTTATTTTCGTAATTTATTTTGTAACTTCTTTATTCATTATTTGTTGTCAGAGCTTCATTAACTAACCAAAGATTTGATCCCGAACGGACAATACATTCTATTCAAGACTGGAGTCATGTTTTACAAAATACTAACACGGTGATAATTTACATAGAAAATAACAATATGTTCCAGCAAACAATAATATGTCCAAGTTTGTAATAGTGGGGCGAGTGACATAGCTATACTACAGTAATTACCCGTGCATGTGCCACATTTCATGCTGTCGTTGAGCTATATGTGTATATAATATATGCGGTATGAAATTCCTCTTCGTATAGTCGCCGTATATTCTCTCGGCGTCCTCGTCCTCTTTGCCTACGCCTGCGTAGGCAAATCGATTGCTTTGCTTACAAAAAGCGCTAACGAAAGAGGATGAGGACATGAGAGACCTCTTTTTGTGTGCAGACGTTACTCTTTGAAATGTTTTTTGCGGAAGCAGGATTCAGGGAGGTAGGTTCGTACGCTTAAAATCAAATAATGAACAACCGTCCCGAGTTTTGTTGTTAAACTTGGAAATAACTCAGGTCTTTTTTATACGGAAATGACGTTGACGGAAATAAGATAAGATTAAGTCATATCTGCATAGATGTCGCTCTTTAACAGTTTCAAAATTTTCATATTTTCTACATTGAATTACAAAAATATTATTAAAATAATATTGTATTACAATAACATATTTAAGAACTAGAGAAGAAACAGTGCAAAATCGTCAGAGGTGTAATGGGATCGAATTACAGGAATGGAATCCATAATAAAAACCCAACAAAGAAATCTACAGTGAAATGGAGAAAATTACAGAAACGATCCGTAAGAGGCGGGCACGGTATTATGGTCATCTCAAACGAATGGACGGAAACAGGCTGACAAAACAGATTTTTCACTTTTTTGACTCCAAACACAAAACCACAATGCCCTGGTTTATAAATACCAAAGAAGACCTCAAAATACTGTGCATCTAAAATCAGACGACGCCTTCAATAGAAATCTCTTCCGGAAAAAGATTGATGAATGGGATAAACCGAGATGAACCAAAAGGAAGACAAGGTACCAGCTGGACAGCGGAGGGCAAGGTGGCCCACTCACAGAGAATGGGGGAATTCTGAGCTCAGAAGAAAGCGACACTAACTGCCAAGTGTAACAAGACTTAACGTGGTCCTAGATGGCCTCAACGAATAATAATAGTAGTAACATATTTGAAATAAAACTTCTTTAGGTGCGACTTGAATGTTATAATTTAACCCTATATAAGTCACAATATCAACAACAACAAAGTTGAAGCGCGACTTTAGAGTAACTCAGACTTTATAATCTGCTTACGCAGCTTCCGTTTATTACGAACAGCTGTAATTATTAGACCAAAAATTAAAAATGATGTTTTTTATTACATACTGTAAACTATATAATCAATAAATAAAACTAAATTTCAGTATGACATATTTATTATAAGTTTAGCCTTTTTGGTAATACTGGTAGGTATAACCGTCGAAGAAGTTTTATTTCAACCGCGTGTAAAAGTGACATTCTTTTTTTTTTCGTTTCGCCCTCTTTGAGGTACGTTGGAAATCAATTATTTGTGCGTGTGTGTGTGTAGTTATTTTGTTGAAGGAAAGGAAAGTTAGCCATAATCATCACATCAGCCAAGAGGGGTTTGTGATCGCAGTACTGCAACCGGATCTGATGTTACCCATCGTCGCCAACAGTTGAGCTACTAGCCGGTCATTCCGCTCCCCACGAGCTCCATCCTTGATAGTTACTGGCAGGCTGCTGCCCTCTACCAGGGCAATACTTATTTGATGGCGGTGTTTGCTCGCCATGTCATAGGGTAGTCATCGGGACTTGTTTGTCTCTTCTGGGGAGCACCCACGCCAGCACCTACGCCTGAATGCTCCAACACTCCCTGGTGACCCTACCGCCTCGGTCCGGGACTGCTTATTTGATAAACCTTATTCGAAGCTCCTGCGTAGTACATGACTGTTTCACTATTCGCCACCTATGACCCTGTAGGTAGTTGAGCCTCGCCCCTACCAGCGCGGAAAAATCTTGTTGTAAGGAAACACCTACCAGCTGATACCAAACTCAAAATACGAGCGAACGAGGATCTGTACACAACTTAACTGTGAGCATTTAGTCAACATGACTGTGGATGAGATTAGCGACAGGCTAACTGCAGCATTAACTGTCAGCCTTGACGAAATCACCCCAAGTGTCCTGCCAAACAAACCGACGCTTCGAATTACTGCTAATACTACGGTGCGTACTTAAACAAGTGATTAAAAAAAAGGGTTGTATATTGTTCTATGTCTATTTACCATTATCAGGATATATTTTTTTTTCACCTGGGACAAATTCTAGGAAATCGATTTTTGGCCGCCTAAATAGCGTAAATACCCCACTGTGCAACGAAATTAATACCAGACACTATAAAAATGATGGAACAAAGACGCCCACTGTGCAGTTAGGGAAAAGTGGGTAGTCAAGAATACAGAGACCTGCAAAAGCAAATCCGCAAGAAGACCCGAAGCGATCATAACACCCATGTCATACAAGAGGTGTTAGAAAAGAACAGCAGCCGAGGAGTTCTAAGGCTGAAGCTGAGTGAGGACAAGAAGCACATCTCCAAGCTTCTCAACGGGAAGGGAGAAGTAGTTTCACACAAGGAGCTGTTGCTTGCGTTAGTACAGGACTTCTATGAAACACTCTACGAAAGCAAAGTATCACCGAGTCAGCCACTGACAGATCGAGGGCAAAGACGACCACATGTCGAAAATATCGCATCCGAATAAATTCCGGATGTCATTCCAGAGGAAATAATGCTCGCTATACAACAACTTAAGAATAGAAGAGCACCCGGGGAAGATGATATATTACCAGAGATGATCAAAAGCAACGACAAGGTACTTAGTGAAGTGCTGGCAAACATATACACAAAGTGCATCCTGAAAGGTAAAGTACCTGCATCATGACATAACGCAGTAATCACCTAACCCACAAAAAGGGGACATCAAGAGGCTGGAAAACTACAGACCTATCAGCTACTGTCGCATGTCTACAAGCTCTTCGCTCGGGTTCTAGTTAACAGACTTGACATGAAGCTAGAATTCTTTAAACCCAGAGAACAGGCTTCAGTACCAATCACCACCTTTAAACTCTCAAAACAGTCGTGGAGAAATGCAATGAGTACAGGAAACCACTTATCCTAGCCTTCAGCGACTACTAGAAAGCGTTCGACTCCATATAGTGGTGGGCCATAGAGAAAGCTCTAGTTAAATGCCGCATCGATGAAAGCTACATACAGATCCTCAACCATCTGCATCAGAACACAACTGCCTGTGTCTCCCTGCACAAGAAAACCAACAAATTTCATCTAGAGAGATGTGTCAAGCAAGGACACAATATCACCGAAGCTGTTTACGCTAGCACTAGAAGGTATATTCCAACAGATGCAAAGGGCAGGGAAGGTGCTGATGATTGATGGAGAGAGAATGACCAATCTGAGGTTTGCTGATGACCTGGTTCTGGTCTCAGAGAGCATTGGGGAGATGATGACGATGCTGGACGATGAGTTTAATCCGAGAAGACGAGTCTTAAAATGAACATGGAGAAAACCAAGATTATGACCAACATTCCCGAAATCACAGACTATCATCTTCCAGTTGAGAAAATAACAGAGTACAAATATTTTGGGCATTAGGTTACACTGGGCTTTGAGAACCAGGTAGCGAAAGTGGAATGGCGGATCGCGCAGGCTTGGGCAGCGTTCGGTGCCAGGAGATTCTACGTGAAAAAATATCCCTGTATCTCAAAGTGAAAGTCCGCAAAAAGTCCACAAAGAGCAGTGTGTCACGCCCATACTCACCTACGGTACAGAGACCATGACCCTTACGTAGAAGTCAGCAGAGAAGTTCCGAGTCGCGCAGAGGGGCATGGAGAGAGCGATGCTCGGGACCACCCTTCCTGACCGGAAACCTAAAGAATGGATCCGGAATAAGACCAAGGTGAAAGATGTCATGGCTGTCATAGCAAGGAAAAAGTGGACATGGGCAGGACACATTGCAAAAATGCGGAGACCCAGAGCGGATACCCGAGGGCTGGATGGACGACGTTCGACGGGACGGAGGTCGAGACTGCATGAGACGGGCACAAGATCGCCAAGAGTGGAAGAAAAGGGAAGAGGCCTACATCCAAGATTGGATCACCAAAAGGCCATGAAAGGGTTTGGGTTTTTGTGTGGATTTGTCTTGGAAGCTTATGTTTTCAGCTTTAGTGATTAATTTATCTGTTCGATCGATTAGTGAATTTTCTGAAATATTTAATTCTGGTTTCGTTTTTCGGTTGCGGAAAAAGTCAGAGATTTGTTTGGTTAATCTGTTAGAGTTAATTCTGAGAAGATGACCTTAAAAATGTATCCTGAATTTGTTATGTATCTGAAAGTTTTTAAATTTTCTTGTACAAAGTTTCATTCTTGATGAATATACTATCTTATTATCTTGAAATTTTGGTCCTATGATTTTCCTTAAGATTTTCCTTTCCTTTAACTCAAGTTTCTCCATTTGGCCTTTGTTCATCATTCAAGTTCATGTTTCGTGTTTCTGCTGCATACAGTGCTTCTGGATTTATCACAGTCTTGTAGTGTATAATTTTGGACTCCCATGAAAGGAATTTTTTGTTGTATGTATCTTTTGAAGTAAATCTTGTTACGATGTTGCCACCGTAGGGTAACAAACAGCGATGTACTCTTATCTCTGGTGATGTGAAGCGGTAGATATGTGTTGTGATGAAAGAACTGCTGGCCTGCAATTCTTCGGACACTGAGATAGTTTTACCTATCTCGGGATCTTGTTGCTTCTGTGGTCTGGTATTCGTAAGGCACGAAGTTTATTAAATGAAAAGTAGTAGACTGAATAAAGTATATACATATTTATAACTAAATATTATTTTACATTAAGCATACAACTAAGACAAGTTAACAATACTTAAACAATACTTAAGTTAACAACTAACTTAAACTAGACCGGGTTGAGATAGTTATATCATCCCGGTGATGTTCCGTGGGGGTTTGTGCATACCTCTTAATTAAATATGAGGATACTCCTCCTACTTGATTCCTCCCCTATGCGACTTTAGCGTCGTTTAAGCTTAGGACGTAAGTCGTAGCGCATATATTATATATTTACACAAATAACTAAAACGGTTCCCAAAGACTCTAACAATCTGGTCTACATGATTATTATGATGGGGACGTTTTCATGTTTTAAGTGTCTCTCCGAGAATTTCATTTCGGATAATAATAAATATCCGTGAGAGATATAAATTCAAGCACGTGATTATCATCTAAAAGACTTAAAATCTTTTAAGCGTGGGACCGAGGGTTGGAGTGTCCTTAAAATCACGTATGGCTTGAAGGAGTTTTATTACGACGGGTGGATGTCGTAATGGTAATTAACTATAAGAATTATTGGCTATCGCATGATAACCGTGCGATCTGGGGAGCGTAAAGGAATGTTAAGAAAAAACCTAAACAAGTGGGTCGGTATGGTTTTTATTACAACATATGTTTGATATCCCTCACGTAGTTATCCCATTATTCTTGTAGTATAAGAATACCCGGCCAATTCGGAGTATAGTGCACATGCAGTATATGTGCCTGTACACGTGGTTTTACTGAAACCAGCGGTGACCGACGCTGCAGTATAGCGGAGGACGCAAACCGAGCCACGGCGTAGTATATTGAAGCGAGGACAGTACCTATTCCCCATTAACGTTAAAGAGTAAACATAATTTAGCGGAAGGCCAGTTCAAGTTTAATTTTTCTGGATTCCATCGCTTTGCTTTCCCCAACATTCCAACTAATCCATTCTCCGAGATATTTGAATTCTTTTACTATTTCAATCTTTGTTCTTGAACTTTGAGGTATTTACGTGAGTGTTTGATGTTTGTCATGATCTTAGTTTTCTCGAAGGAAATGTGAAGATCTATTTTAGCTGCTTGCTTTTTTAGTTCAAGGATTTGCTCCTGTGCTTCTTCCATTGTTTCAGGAAACAGGGTCATATCATCTGCAAAAGCAATGCAATTTACTTTATGTTTCTTCTTTTTGCAACCCAGTATTTTACCACTCTTTATATTGGTGCTCTATTCTCTGACTACTTTCTCAAGTGCACAGTTGAACAACGGTGAAAGTCCATCTCCCTGTCGCACCCACGTTTTTATTTCGAAGGGTTGCGATATTTCACTTTCAAAAAATTTAACTTTCAAAAATGTATTTGCAAGGCTCGCTTTTATTATATTTTTTGTTTTCTTATCCAAACCCATTCTTTTCTTGGACTGATAACAGAGATTCCCTATCAATCGAATCATGTGCTTTTTTGAAATCAATGATGGATATTAAGTACGTCTTGCCTTTAGTTTTTGGGTATACCATGGTGCTTTTGAGGTTTAGTATTTGTTCCGAGCATGACCTACCCATTCTAAAACTCCCCTGGTATTCCCCGATTTGAGAGTCTAATTGTGGTTCTGCCCCGTTCAAAGACTTTAGAAAGGATCTTGTATATTATATCCAGCAGGGATCATCATCATCAAACAACCCTTTGCGTCCACTGCTGGACATAGGCCTCCCCAATTTCCGCCCATTTCCTCCTATCCTGAGCCTCTCGCATCCAGGCTCCTCTTGTTCTTTTTATATCGTCTGTCCATCTTGTGGGGGGCCTCCCCCTGCTTCGTATATCTGCTCTTGGCCTCCACTCCAGTAGTCTCTCGGTCCATCTTCCATCTGACATTCGGGCCACGTGTCCAGCCCAGTTCCACTTTAGCCTCGCCATACGCACAACCACATCTGTGACACCTGTTGTGGTTGTGCGTATGGCGAGGCAAAAGGCAGGGATATTCCTCTATAATTGTTGGGGTTTGTCTTCAAGCCTTTCTTGTGGATATGGCGGATGAGAGATGTTCTCTATTCTGTGGCGATTTCTGCTTTTTTCCAGATTTTATTGAAAACATATTGGAGGGATGTAATTGAATTTTTGTCAGTTTTCTTCCATAGTTCGGCCACTAATTGATTTTCTCCAGATGCTTTCTTGTTTTTTTAGTTCTGTAGATAACCTTTAGTAGTTCTTCAATTGTTGGTGGTGCAGAATCCGGTTTTTTAGTATGGATTTAAAATTTTCAAGGATTGGTTCACAGTTCAAGAGCTTCTCAAAGTAGTCTGCTAGTATCGTGTGCTAGCCAATTTTCCGTATTATTGTGGGCGATGGTCCCATTTACATCTCGAAATCGGAGGGTTGGTGCTTTGTATTTTGATAAGCTTTGTTTAGAAGTTCTGTAAAGGCTTCTTGTGTTGTTGTTAGTAAATTCTTCACCAATTTGGACACGAGTTTTGTTTTCATGTGCCTTCTTAATCCTTTTTATACTTTTATCTACCAGTTTTCTAACTCTATTGAAATTTAATCAGCTTTCTTCTGTTTCCTGTGACTGCCAATTTTTCCATGCCTGCATTCTTGTATCAATGAAGGCATTACATTCCAGCGACCATCATTTTAATTTATTATGCAATTATAAATTTAATAAAATTATTGCCAAATTATATATGGAACAGAAGGAAGGAGGGGGATTGAGGGAGAATTAAATAAATTAAATGTATATTTGTCAATCACAAAGTAATTCGAAGTTTACGAAGAATAAATTAAAATCCAATTTTCTTTCTCCCTGTTTTTTTTTTTAAATATTTGATTAAATTTGCTTCTCTTTTTAGGGGAGGATTATTATTTTTCGATATAACTTTTACTTTTCCCCTCGGGAGAAATATATACAGTTGTAAATAAAATAATACGATATTAATTATTTTGTAATACATTGAATTAATATAGTAAAATCGTATACAATTTTTTAAAATTATAAAATAATTGGATCAATCGATATCAAAAAAAATATAATTTTTAACATTAAACCTTTATTTTTTAACACCCCAGCCTGCATTTACCGCAACACACTTTTCCAAACGCATTATCCGCTTTTTCATGTCATCCATTAAGAAGCTTTGGTAGTGAATCTGGTGACGAATCCAGCTTTCAACAAAATTATCAACATGGCATTTTAAAGAGGTAATCCTTTGCGCTCGGAGAATCTGGATTGATTTTCGAGACGTAATGATGTACGAGATTCGTCATCCAAATTTCTTTCAAGAACGGAATGAAAAAGTGGAATAGTTTGTTTTGAAAACGCAGTAGGTATATATCAACACTACGTTTAAAGGAAGTTTTACGAAAACAACGATAAATAAATTTATTTTATCAATGGTGAATACTTATAATATTATATATGTAGTTATATTAATATTATATATTTGGTTAAAGTAGATTTTACTTATCAATCAATCCTTCCTGAAAGCGTCCTTAAATGATAGAAACAGGGACAGGGATTTCGGACTCAGTGGATAAAAATCATCATAACTCAAAATATAATTCGTAATTCTTAGATTAAGCCTACCCTGGAGGACAACTGGACATTTGGAAAATTAAGACACATACTAGGAAGTCAATATCTAATATGTTTAAAACGAAAAGTCGTGTGTTTAAAACGATCAATGCGTGTTTCCTGTTACAACCTATAGAGTCTAAACTTTAACGTTAACCAAGAAGAGAGTGAATAAACTACGAATTGCCCAAAGGACAATGGAACGAACGATAGAAAGAGTGACCAGAAGGGACAGGAAGACAAATGAATGGTTAAGACAAACAATAGGAGTTACAGACATAGAAAAACGCATAACCAACTTGAAATTGAACTGGGCAGGGCATCTCGCAAGAACCACTGATGACAGGTGGACAAAGAAAATATTGACATGAAGACCCCGGGAGTCCAAAAGAAGCAGAGGTCGACCTCCTACAAGATGGTCTGACGATATTAGACGCGTAGCCGGAAATTGGATCGACTTGGCACAGGACAGAAGCAAGTGGAAGAACGAAAGAGAGACCTATGTCCAGCAATGAACTCAGATGGGTTAAATTATCATGAAGATGATGATGGAGGACAATTATAGGATCGATGAGAACCGTCCATGGACATTCTTATTATGGATGAGGAAAGGATTGGAGCAAATATAATGGCACATGGGAAGCTCGGGCGAAGTCAGGATATACCATGATAACGAAAGTAATACTAGAGGCAATCCTCTATATAGACTCGGTGCTCAAAAGACTATCATTGAAACTACCCTTCAAAACTACGTTGGACAAAAGGAAAATAACCAAACATATGTCAAGGAAGACTGGACTGGTACAAAGACTGCAACAAAAAGGATAGTGGAACTGGCGCAGATATTGCCTATGACCCATCCCTGGCGAGCAGTGTATCTATAACACTGGGGATATATGCCACAGTATTGCATACTTTCCACGGCCTTTGCCCTTTAAAATGCCTAAGCAGTGCCAAAAGTAGAGACATTTGTATTTTCACAGAGTCAGGCTTCGATTAATACTTTAGAGTGCCATAAAATCAACGATTAGGAACTGCCTCCAGGATCTAAAAGCTCGGGTAATACACAACAAAGTTACACTCGCGTCGGTGCCAAGTCATACGGGACTGGTGGGTAACGCAAGAGCAAACAATCTAGCAAAAGCTGGAGCTACTAAAACAAACATCATCGCACCGTTTACAGTGGGATAATATGAATGGTGGGATAGTATGAAAATTGTAAAAAGTCATTTAATGATTACCAAGGTAAAACTAGAAATAATAATTTTTTCGTTCCCTAATGTAAAAATAGGTCTGTATCGGCGATTTTCCAAAGAATAATGCCTCGGATTTTGTAATATTAAAATTTAACTTACATTATTTTGTCCATTTTTGGAGGCTCTCTAGAGCACGATTCGCTTTATGTTTTAATTCCAAAATAGTTTTACTTCTTATCAGCAGCATTGTATCGTCAGCGTATGCAACAATTTTGCAGTTTTCGGGAAGATCAATATCAAAAATGGAATCGAAAATAATTTTCCAAAATCCTGGGCCAGACTTTGATCCCTGCGGACATCCCTTACTAATGATTTTCTCTATACAGACTCCAGGCTCCGAAATGGCGGCCTTACGATTTGCGAAATAATTTTTAGCCAGATTAATCACATTATTTGGACAATGTTTCTTGATTAATTGATGAATTATTAATGGCCACCAGGCATTATCAAATGCACCACTTATATCTAGAGCAATTGCTGTGCAGTATTCTTTTTTCGTAATAGAATCCTTAATGAAACTAACAACTTTAGCGATTGCCTCAATCGTTCCAATACCCTTACGAAAACCATATTGATTACTATTAAATAAATTTTAACTATAAAAATAATGTTCAATCCTAGATATCAGGAGTGCATATAATTAACATTCAACCTGTTCGTAAATTTATAAAATTTAGTCCTACTAGGACTTAGACAAATGTCATATTGAAATAATTACTTCCCTCGCTAATACCACGCAGGATATATATCCTAATAGTCACGCAGAAAATATATCCTAGTAGGACTTAATTTTGTAGATTAACGAACAGGTTGAATATTAATTATATTGAAGCTATTTTTCGTGTTTTTATGTTTATTTAACTGTAACTACAAATAGTGAGGTCCCCTAAATTTTTAATTACTTATATTTTAATGAGATTTATTTATATATCATAAAAATTATTTGGGATGTTTGAAATCTGAGTGCCTTTATTTTGAATAATATTCGTTGGTCGAAAATTGAATTGTATACACTTGAATGATTAAAACTTTCAGTAATGAATTAGTTTTATTAAGTGCCATGTAATATGGGCACGCGATGTCCACCTTTGACAACTTTCACACCAATGCGGTTTTTCATGTGCACTTACAAATGATTATTTTTTCTAAGAAATATTAAATTGTTAAATAGTATGCGTAGGAGCTTCTTTAAAAGACGCAAAGATCAATTTTACATGCAAATGTGTAAAATTATTGTTGACATGGGGTTAAAACCCCATATAAAACCCCATACAAATTAATTAATTAATCTAACATATAAAAAATAGATTTACGTTGAATGAAAGATTCAATATGAAAAAATAAATGCCGTTTCTACGTAGCGACTATAAAAAGGCATATATCATTTGGAAATATTTGTTAAGCCTAGATTGACAGACGTCCTGATTTTAGTAGGACAGTCCGATTTTTAACAAATTGTCCTGCGTCCCGAAATGAAATTTTACGGGTTTTTTCTGTGTTTTGATTTTTTTCAATAAAAACAATTTTCCCAAAAGATACTGAATATCCCAGAAAATATTTTTTTCTTACCGATAATATTAAAAAAATGTAATTTTGTACACACAGTAAGGTTAAAACGTTCAGCGCCTAAGTGGCAAAAATTGCTAACAAATAAAAAGCGCACAGTGACAGGAACACTATTTGGTCGCTCTCGATGTAATCTAGGTTAACCTAGATTTAATCTAGATTAGGTTATAATTAGGTTAAGTTATATTAGAGCCAGATAAATCCAGACTGAGAGGCCGTAACTTCTTGATTCAAAATAAGAAAAATTAATTCAATTTTAATGTACGTCAGAAAATTTATTTTCACTGCGTCTTTGTTTTTTTGTTTAGTAACCCCAGTTGCTAGAGTAACAACAAACAGAAATCGTGTTATAAAGAAACTTCATTTGATTTACATTGGATTTTACGCACGATTTGGATACTTTTATACACGATTATAGGTAATAATAATTATAGGTAATAATACGAAAATAATATAGCAAGAAACAAAATTACAGGATCAATTCACAATTACATAAACAAGAAACCTAGCACAGTTTGGAACCACTCAATAGAAATACAACTTTCAGAAACGATAAAATTCTTAAAAAACAACGATAACTTATTAGTGAGCAAGTATGATAATGGTAATATAACTGTAATCATGTTTAAACATGAATATGAAACAGAAGTTAATAAAATGGTAAATAATACGAATACTTACACGAAACTAAATAAGGATCCCACTTCAAAATATCAACGTATCTCCAATACCCTAGTGAAAGAACTACATACAGGACACCATATCACAGAAGAACAGTACAAGACAATGATTGGACACAATTCGGTACCACCCAGACTATATTGCCTTAGAAAAACACACAAACCTCAATTAAACCTCAGACCCATCGTTAGTTGTATTGATTCGCCAGGTTATAATCTAGGGAAATACTTACATTTAGTTTTAATCCAATATTTGTCAACCCACCATACAACATAAAAAACTCGTTAAGAGCTAGTTGAATCTTTAAAAAAAATAACAGTTCCTAAGGATTATGTTCTCATTTCTCTAGATGTTGTGTCATTATTCACTAATATCTCTAGCGAATTGGTTATCACAATTGTTAATAACAATTGGTCTTCTATTGAACCATATACAAGTTTAGATAAAAACCTATTCTTAAAGTTAATAAAATTTACATTTGAATCACCTTATTTTATATACAAAGAAAATTTTTACAAACAAATCGATGCCACAGCAATGGGAGCTCCAACAAGTCCCACTTTAGCTAATTTAATTATGAACGAAACTTTCAAATTTGTAATAGATAAATTAAAAATTTAGTTTCCACTAATTAGAATGTATGTAGATGACACAATATTATTAGTTCCAAAAGAAAAAATTAAATTAATTTTTAAAACATTTAACAGTTTTCATAAAAATATTCAATTTACAATGGAAATAGAAAGTGATAACTCTATTCCATTCCTAGACACAAAAATAATTAGACATAACAAACAGTTAATCTCAAATTGGTATACTAAACCTACCAACCCTAATAGAATATTAAATTACCTCAGTCATCACAACACAAAACAGAAAATTAATGTTGTTAATAATTTATTACATCGTGCTATTAAATTAAGTCACTCATCTTTTCATGTAGATAATTTAGCTAAAATCAAAAAAATTTTATTCAAAAATAACTATCCGAGTTATATTGTGAAATAATGCGTTAATAAATATTTAAAAAAAAGACAAGAACTAAGTAAAGATAAAACTAATAACAATTACGAGCATACAAACAAATTAAAAACATTGACAGATATTGAAACCAACACCCACACATTTTTTAGTTTACCATATATAGGATCACTTACAAAAAACATTGAAAGAATACTTAGTCCTTACAATTGCAAATTTACATATTACAATACAAAAACAATTGGACAGTATTACACAAAACTTAAGGATCCCCTACCTAAGACAATAAACTCAAACTTGATTTACAAGATCGATTGCTCGAATTGCAATAAATCTTACATAGGCCAGACAAAACAACATTTAAAAGACAGAACACGCCAACATAAGTCAGATTGTAACAATGTTCATTTAAATCCCGATAAAACCGCTTTAACAACTCATATTTTGCAATCTGGTCATCATTTTGATTTTGATAACATCTCAATATTAGACATTGAAAAACATTTCTACAAACGCAACATTAGCGAAATGATTTTCATTAAAAAATACAATACAGTAAATTATAGAGAAGATGTCAACGGCCTAAGTAAGATTTATTGCAATTTAATTAAAAAAAGTTTAAACTGTTTTCTAGTTTATATTTGACTAAATTAATTTTAATTCATTATTTAATCAAACAATTTCCCACCATAAAATAAATTCAAATTTTAATTTCCTATTCACAAAATTTATACGCACTCCAACAAAGAATTTGAGTTTTTTGGTCTTGTTTTTTAAGCTAATTTTTTGGACTTTTACGATAAAACGCCAAATTAATAACAATTTATTTCATTTCATGCTTTTTGATATGTGATGATTTCTATTTTAACTTCAATTTAATTATTGTTGTTTATTTTCATTTACTATTATAGTAATGTCGGGGAAACCAATTACTAACAAAAAAATTAATAGAAATTTCAAATTTAAAAAAAAAAAAATGTCAAAATCATATAATTTTTAAAAAAATTAGGTGAGAACTAATAGTTTTTAATTTATCCTATTACAAAATCTTTTATCTAATCATAAAAAAAATAAATAATTATTATTGTAAATTGTTGTAATTTATATACGAATATATATATATATATATATATATATATATATATATATATATATATATATATATATATATATATATATATATATACGAATATACGAATTTATATATTTAAGAATTTTTTTATAATTACGTTATTTTGTAATTTGTAATTTTGTTTTTGCTTTTGTAGCCTTGAGAAAGACCGAATACAGGTCGAAACGTTGGCATTATTTTAATAAAAATACTTGAAAAAAAAAATTTGTCCAAACACCTGAGTCAAAATACAATAATCATTAAAACAAGATGGACGTTATATCAAAAAATAATAAGGTAATAATAAATGTAGTAAATCTCTGAGAGAGTCCTTGAGTTTCTAAAATGCACCCAGTGGTCGGTGATGATGTATTTAAAAAAAGCGGATGTAACTTTCTCTTTATGTCTGATTGAAACTGCATGATCTTGAATCCTGGCCGATATTTTTCTATTGGTTCGGAATATGTGAACGAACTGGACGTTCGTTCACATGTTCCGCGGGGTATTTCGTAAATTCCATAGGATTCTAACGGGATGGTGTCTTTAACGCTTTTTTTTTTTGTTTGACTTGAAAATAGTGTCGATGTGTATCTTTTTAGAATGCTCGCGATTTTGACAGTAGTTGCATGAACATATGGTAGGTATGCTGTGCTGATGGGTTTCTGAAGTTCTTCAGTTCTTTCGTTACGGTTCTCTGTTCGACAGAAAGCTTTGGATACGAGGCTGTTTGGATATCCATTTGAAGTAAACGTTAGACCTATAATCACAATATACGTACAGTATACGTCTAACGCTTAACCCGCACGGACTTGAATCCGTTGATCTATCCTTGATCCTTGAATGTTAAATCTATCCTTGAAATCTCTCTGGCGAATGTTAATTCGCCGAAACGTCAAGAATCCGGGTTTTTTTCAGAATCAACCCTCAACTTCAACGCAAAATCCCCGAGAAAACAAATTAACACATCATTCCATCTGCAAAAACCTCGAATACATCATCTTTCTCTCTCTCTCTCTCTCTCTCTCTATATATATATATATATATATATATATATATATATATATATATATATATATATATATCATAATCATCATCATCATCATCAACATCATCATCATCATCATCATCATCATCATCATCATTATCATGATCATCATCATCTCCTTAAACAATAGGGGATCAATAGATAGGGCATCAACAAACGCTCTCCATCTGATTCTATTCTGAGCCAGGGCCTTTACCTTGCGCCACTCCTTTCCGCTTGCCCTGGCTTCCTGTACGACTGTCCTCCGCCACGTGATTTTTAGGCGGCCTCTCTTTCTTGAACCTTGGGGTTCCAGTCAAGAGCTTCTTTTGCAATATCCCCCTCCGGCCTTCTAAGTGTGTGCCCGATCCATTTCCACTTCCTGCTTCTAATTTGGGTTTCCAGACGCTCCATATTTGCTTTTTTTCAAAGTTCAATATATGCTATGGTATTTGGCCAAAATATTCTTCTCAGACACTTGTTCATGAATACCTGAAGTTGTGATACTATGGTGGTAGTCACTTTTCACGTTTCGCTACCGTAAAGAAGAACTGATACTACATTAGATTTGAAAATTTGGAGCTTTAAGTTACGGGAAGTTTTTGTTGAGTTCCACAGATTGTTAAGCATTCCGAATGCCTGTCGCGCCTTCTGTGTCCGTTGTTTTACGTCTTCATCAGCACCACCATCATGTGAAATAAGGCTTCCAAGGTAGTAAAAACTATCTACTACCTGTACTTGCCTGCCATCTATCTCCAGGTTGCAGGGGGCTGTCGCATTGATCTTTATCAGCTTGGTTTTATCGACATTGATTTTCATTCCCACCTGCATTGCGTACTTTTTGAGAGCCTCCAACTTTTTTTCCATATCTACTTTGGTGTGGGACAGAAGACAGATATCATCGGCAAAATCTAGGTCTTCTAAATGCCTCACGAGCGTCCAAATACATGTATGTATGTATATATATATATATATATATATATATATATATATATATATATATGTATATATATATATATATATATATATATATATATATATACATATTTATATACAATATATTGTAAATATATATTACGTAATGAGTGTTGTAAGAAGCATATTACGTGCGAGCGGTACAATTACGCGCGACCCGCGTAGCGGGGAGCGCGCAATTTTGCGAGTACGTAATTGCCTTACAACTCGAATTATGTACTATACTTTATCTACGACCACACTTTTTTTTTCTATTTAATAAGAAAAATATATTTGATATAACTGATATAGTGATTCATCGATATAGGCAACACAATGTACGCAGTGTCAATGTCAAATTAAATTATTTATATTTATCTACAACCACTATTATAATTGCCCAATATTGTACAGTTCGTGGATTATGTAAATACATCTTACTACACACGTATGTAACACTCCGCGCTTAATGTTATTTAATGATTGAATAACACACTAGTGCGTTTGGTTTACGATTCGTTGATTGCTTGAGTGCTGCTACTATAGTTCAATATAGGCAACCCAATACATTCCGTTATTTGTCAAAAAAATTTAAAACGTCAAACTAATCCATAAACGCTATATTTTTTTCAATTAAAACAATTAAAATAATTTCCAGTGATAGCGAAAAAAAAAATGCTACTCCGCCCGAAAGTGTTGAAAAAGCGAAATAAGCTGCCCATAATTTGCTACCGATTACATCTCAGGATCGATACGAGGATGCATATAGAAAATTTATATTTTCTATGTTTAATTTCATTAATACATACTAAATAGATATAAGCCCTAAAGAAGGTCATAATTAAAAAGACCGAAACGTTGGCAAAATATCGACATCAGTTGTTTTATTAAAATAAATTCATTTTAGAATAAACTACAACAACCCAAGAATAAACTACAACATAATAAAAATGATAAGATCTTAAGATATATTTATAATTATATTTTTTTCTTTTTGATTATAGTTTATAATTACTGAACAATTGTTGAATATTAGTGTCGGATTGTTATCGACATCATTAGTGATAAGAATGGTTGAATTATGAGTTATATTCGCATCATGTAAGTCGCATGATGTACTTGCATTTGTAGAATTTAAATTACTGTTTAGCGCAGTAGAAATTTTTGTAGCAGTATCATTTTGATTTTTGATCGAGCAGTCTATATAGCTATAAATATAATTTTTACAGGTTTGGTAAAATTCTTTCGGTACCACAAAAGATCTTTAAGTTTTTGTTTTTTTAATCAAGAATTTTAATGATCAGAGATGTTCCGGTGTCTTCTATATGGCAGCGTATGATATTTCGTAGTTCTTGTTTTCTACAAACACCACTAATGCCAATGATAAAAATAACCTAAAATTATATAAAAAAATATGTCGTTATGCCCCTGAGAGAGCATTATAAGAAAAAAAAATACCTAATTATTGAGGAAACTGTTAATTTCTTGAATGGTTAAAATTTCTGATTTCTTGCTTTTAAATAAATCAATCAGATTTTCTCTTTAGTAAAGCTATTAACTTTGAATGTTTTTAAATGTCGATGTCGTGCTTTATATTAATTGTTGTCCGAACCATTGAATAAATTGCCCAAAGTGAAGATGGTTTCATTGTTTGAGATAAATCATCAAAGTATGATAATACAACAATTTTTGAAAACGATTTAGCTTTATGTTTTATTCTCTAGTCCAGGGTTCTCCAAACTACGGCCCGAGGGCCACATCCGGCCCGCGGACAGATTTTGTCCGGCCCGCGGAGAGCTAGCATACTTGAAAACTCCTTTTAGAGAACATATTTTTTATAGCAAATTAAATTTAGTTTTCTGAAGTATTCTAATTTTATGTTGAATAATTATTAATATGACATCTACATTGATATGGTCATGGGCTAACTACTCATAACATTGTTGTAGGCTTATTGTTATTGTTTTCGTGATAAGTTGGATAAAGAAACACAGAATTGTAATGAGTAAAGACATGTATAATATGCAGAAAATTTAACTTCAGTATATAATAACTAACAAATTATTGAAATTAATCCAACTAACATTTTAAACATTTTAAATAAAAACATAACTTATAACAAGCATAATGACATATGAAATACTAATGAGATTTATGTAATTGAGATTTTCCACTGACAATAGTTTGTAGTTGTCGACTAATTTTACTTGTACCAATTATTAAAAGAGATTTAAGATGCTCATCAGTTAATTTAGATCTGTAAACATTTTTTGTGTACTTCATTTTGGAGAAGGTCTTCTCACACAAATAAGTAGTACCAAAAACAGAAAACAGCCCACGAGCAAATTTATGCAAATTATCAAATTGTGTCAGTGGAAGACTCTTATAAAATTCCAACAAAGATGAGTTTTGATATTTGTTCTTAATTATATCGCTGCACTGTAGATCAATCATTTCCATTTGAAGTTCCGGGGCTAGGGTTTCAATGTCAGTATCAAAAGGATTCTGAAAAATCTTAATTTGATTCGCAATGGCATTAAAGTCCGAGAAACGAGTATCAAAATTTATTTTCAAAGCACTCAAAGTTTCGATTGCAAAATAGATAGGAAACTCAGTCTCAGTGGTGTGGCTGAATATTTCACATGTTTTAAAATGTGAAAAACATTTACTTCTTAGTTGTGATTGAAACAGTATCAATTTCTTCCGGAATGATTTGATATTAGTGTATAAATCAGGAAGATGCTGGTTTTCTACTTGCAATCTCAAATTCAGTTCGTTCACATGTTTTGTCAAATCAACATAGAATGCTAATTTCTTTTCTAAGGTTCTTTTGATTAATGGCCATTTCAACTCCTTTAAAAATATCTGTACCAGTAGTTGTGCCATTTCAACTATACATATCAAGAAGTTCTTCATGCACTTCATAGCTTTTTTCTACTCCTCGAATATAAATCAACACCTGAGCAGTATCTAACACATCCGTTGACTCATCCAAGGCCAAAGAAAACCACCCAACATGTCCTTTTTTGTTGAACAGTTGAGAGGATATATTTTCAGCGATGTTTTCTACCCTTCAAGCCACAGTGTTTGCTGACATACTGACAGTTTTTAATAAATTTACCTTTTCAGGGCACAGTCCTTCGGCTACTGCAATTATGCACTCCTTGATCATTTCTCCATCGGTGAATGGTTTTCCACGTTTTGCAATTTCAAGAGTCACACGAAAGCTGGCACGAGTTGCAGCCGCTTGTTCAGTTTTGAGTTTTGTAAATGAAGATTGCTGCGATTTCAATCCGCGCTTCATAGCTTCGAATTTTTCTGTCCGCAAACTTGCTGTATATTTTGAGTAATTTTGAAAATGTTTTGTTTCATAATGACGTTTAATGTTATATTCCGGAGAACGAGAACGGCTATGGTTTCATTGCAAATCAAACATAGCGCCTTGTTACTGGACTCAATTACGAAATACTGATCGTTACTGAATTCAAAGATCATGTTCCACTGATCTTTGAATTTTCTGCATTCACTATCAATTTTTCGCTTCTTTTCCATACTACTAAATCACACACAAAAGCAACAATTCAAATCAAAATACTGTTACAAAGATGTCTTAAACTTAAACACGCACAAACACGTTTTAAGGAGGTACGCACTATTTTATTTCACAACAGTGTCATAGGAACTGACTTGTGGTTGCGCCACTAGCCTTCTTATATATTCAAATGACTGCCATCTCGAAGTGAGTGGAAGACACCAGAACACCTTTCTCGAACCAACGAGATTATTATGTACGTGCTATTAGCGCCATCTCTTAGCGATAGAAGGTACTACCTATTTCCGCTAGTGTCCACCAGATGTCGTGTCACGTTACTCCTCATGGCTCGTACTCTACGACTAATCTAGAAATTACAGATAATGACAGGAAAATTAATAATATGCAGTGTTGCCGTTTTGCAGGCTTTAGTCCGATTTGCAGCCTTTTTTAAACGTTGCGTACTTTTTCGGACTTTTTTTCATCAGTGGACTATTTCACTTTTTACCACCGGCAACAATGATAATATGGTTTTGGCCCTCGGAACTTACTGGAGTAATCAGTATGGCCCTAAGGCTGGAAAGTTTGGAGACCCCTGCTCTAGTCCATAAATTTTCTATATGCATCCTCGTATCGATTCCGAGATTTAATCGGTAGCAAATTATGGGCAGCTTGTTTCGCTTTTACAATTTCAGGCGGAGTAGCATTTTCTATTACGCTATCACTGGACATTATTTTATTTGTTTTAATTGAAAAAAAATATAGTGTTTATGTATTAGTTTTATGTTTAAATTTTTTTTGACAAATACCGGAATGTATTGGGTTGCCTATATTAAACGATAGTAGCAGCTCTCAACCAATCAGGGAATCGTAAACCAAACGCACTAGTTTGTTATTGAATCATTAAATAACATTAATCGCGGAATGTTACATACGTGTGTTGTAAGATGTATTTACATAATCCACGAACTGTACAATATTGGGCAATTCTAATAGTGGTCGTAGATAAAAATATAAAATATGCGGTATGCAATAAATTGCATTGAAAAACATAGTAAAATTGAAATAAATCTTTCAAGTAAAGATTGCGATTATTTTATGTACAGTATTTTGAGGAAATGTTTAGCAATTTTGCTAGCGTAAAATCCGTTTCCGTTTCACAAGTTTCGCGGGAAAGCAATAACTAACGCCTGGGTCATGAATCTCATAAACTAGAGATACGGTAAAATCTTTTATAACTTTGTTTCTGAACGAATTTCATACACGTCACAGCAATTTACTGTCATTCAACATGAACCATACCTTTTTTTTCGAATTATTTAATTTCTATAAGCCATATGAACTATCAACCAATTAACTCTTGTTTATTCAAAATGCTGAATGTCATGCCACATTTTATTTTTAACTATTTTTCGTTCTTGTGAATAATTAATGTTGAATATGTTATGTTAATGTCTAAATTTAACAAAACAACCAATTTTATTCCAATGAAAACATTGATATTTTGTATCTGTGTAATATTTTGTATTGTCCAATCTGCGGCCCACAGGTTACATGTGGTTCAAGACAAATTTTAAATTTATTTATTTGAACGGCATAAACGAATAAAAAAGTGTGATAAACCGTAATCCTTCATACATATTTTATTTTTTGTGAAAAGAAAATATTTAAAATGTTGTCTTATAGAAGCCATGTTGTTGCGCTCGAATAATGTTGAATTTTCTTATACATTGAATGGTTCGGCATTCCATGCAGTATTCGATAATTTTGATAGCACCGACACCTACTGGCCTGTAGTTATTTATTTCTATATAAACTTAGATGTTTTACAGAGTCTTTTTATTGCTTTTCACTATTCGTAAAATGGATATCACAATTTGGCAAATGACTTTCATATTTTTCAAATATATTTCACTATTTATCAAGCAATTTCGCTTTAAATCAAAACAATTTCCTTATATGTCAAATATATTTCCCTGTCAGTCATAATGGAAGAATAGTATATTTTACAGCAAGAGATGAAATGGCGTTTTTTTGGTGAGGTGGGAGTTTGCTCACGAGCGCTAGCGAGTTAGCAATCACACCGATTACCTCGTTTATCTCGAAATGACTTTTTTCACATTTGCGTGCGATCTAAATCAAAAAGTGTGAAACCGATCATTATGAAAATTGATAGTACGATTCTAGAGTTTCGAATTATATGAACCAACTTCTGAGATGAAATCATGATTTTAAGGGTATTTTTCCTTCCATAATTAGAGAAAAAAATCGTGAAAATCGAAGAAAAATTGTTCCAACACCTGCAAAATTTTTAATTTTCATTTTTTTCGCCTGCATTGTGGTACATATTCTTAGAAAATAAGTTATTAATGTATAATCAAAACCTTTTTGATTTCGCATGAAAATCGGAATGGCTACACTGCACGCATTTGGAAAACTATACTTACAACCTTCGGCGGACATCACACCGTAACTTTGTTATTTTTGGCTGAAATTATTCAAAACAAATCACAAAAATTGTTATAATAATAAGTATGAATGAAATGATGTCAAGATTTGATTAAATTCTAGATAATTTTTCCCATCCAGAAAAACTCCTAAAAAATCAGTATCAAACAGCTTCCTAATTTGGTTTCCCCCCTTAAGTTTTTGGACAGTTGTTACAATGAACATTACGGAGAGGTTTTGTTTTTGAAATCTTGAAAAACAGATTTTCTTTTCGGTTTTTCTAACGATAATACTCGTTCACTTCAAGATTTTTCAGCAAATACATCGTTATCACAGAAATCTCCTGGGCTGGACATATTAGTTGTGTCCACAAACAATTGAAAATATAGAGGGTCTATATCAAAGCAATTAATTATGCACGAACTTTATTTTCAAAACTCGTCCCACTCCGTTCCATACAAAATTCGTCCCATCCCGTCCGATCCCACGCGACGTTCATACACATGTAATGTGTACCCCATCCCATGGGACGATGGGATGCGATGGGATTGGACGATCCTAACGATCCTGACGATATTAACGTTGACATTATTTAAATATTATAGTATGTAATGTGCAACCTCTCTTCTTTCATTTTGAATTATATTCTGATGGTTTATAAATTGTGTAAATTCAATTTATAGTAAAATTAAAAGTGGGAGATTATCATTACGATATCGTCGAATCTATCAATAAATAGCTGGAATTACACTGATATCTTCTGTTACTCTTTGGCACATTTTACTCGAGATACATTGTGTGAGCCGTTCGCTACGTCATAGCAAGTAACAGGAATGGTCAAGACCAACTTTTGTCAGGGGCTGAAGGCCAACAGGTATTACAAGAGAGTAAAGAATATAAAGTTAGAAAATGTGTAATTACTACCTAAGAGTCTAAGATAAGGAAATCTCCGTTACTTGCTTTGACTTGCTTTGCCCTCACGTGGAAGTCACCTTGTCGCGGTGTGAGGGCTTAGTTTCGCGTACCGTTGGACGTCACGACTGGAATAACCCCGGTTGGGGCGTTCGGCGGAGGGCGAACAACCAAGAACTTCCAAACCCTTAATCCCAAGGTGTCATGCGACCCGTGCCGAAGGGACTGGTTGATGGCCATGGGCAACCGGCCATCGCTTACGGAGCCCCTCTGATACCTGGCGACCTCAGAGGGTATCCAGCCTTACCACTATCAAGCGGGGCTCTGATGTGGTGGACCTTTAGTTCCCTTGCGACTCGTGGGATTCGAATGGAACAAAAACAAAAACAAAATTAAAAATTCAATCCGTGTGTGCGGGATATAACCGCCACACAATTGGCGGATCAGATGTAGCATGAGCCCCACGATCCGAGTGAGCGCACCAGTCGAGAGAGACCAACTCCCAGACTGTCGCCAAAAAGCAAAGGCAAGATGGTCAGTAACATCGTTACTACCACCAAGCCAGCAAGCCAAGGGAGACCCGCTCCCAAAACGGCTTCTAAAAGTCAGGGCAAGGTGACCGGTAACACCGTTACTCCCACCAAGCCCGCGACTAAGCAAGAGGAGACAAAGCCCAAGGCAGGTAAGAAGAAGACGAGATGGGCACATCCCTTGCCACCCTTAGGTAGTCTAGGCGGACTCGATGACCCACTGAGAAAGGGCCTCAGCGGTGCCGGGGTGAGATGGTATCTGCGCTTCTTAGCAAACGGGCTACAACCCGAGGAAGCTAAGAAGAGAGCAATACAGAAAAAAGTGGGAACTACACCACAAACACAAGGAGCTGCCAAAAGAGGGGCTGATTCTCTCACGCCCCAACACAAAGCAGCTAAAAGACAGAAGGGGAACATCCAAAGTGGGGCAACGGGAGTGGTCAGCTACCCCAGCTGCCCTCCCAAGACTTCTGGGCCGAGCACCAGCTACGCCACCGCCGTCAAGGTGGTGAGGGTTGGTGTTATGTCCAGAGACTACCCAAGGAATCCCCTGAGTAAGTAGGACATGCCTGCTCTTGAGCAAGCAATTATGAAAGAGACAGTCGTAGACTGGTCTCATGAGATACAGTTTGAAGGCATACACTTCAAACCAGGACTAGTCATTGTCGACTGTGCGAACGAACAGACGGCAAAATGGCTGATGACAAGAGCGCCCATCCTAAGACATTGGGAAGGGGGGGCTCTGGTGGCGAAATTGGGTGAAGATATCCCCAAGCCACATGTCACCACCATGTTCCTACCTAGGAGCGGGGACCTAACCCCGGAGGCCTCCATCAACTACCTCAGGGCCCAAAACAAAGGACTTAACATTTCCGAATGGAAGGTCCTTGGGTGCCGGGTGGAAAGTGGGGGTCAACTCCTAACGGTGGGAATTGACGAAGAGTCCGCTGGAGCCATAGCGAAGGCCAACCATAGCCTCTACTTTAGGTTCGGGCGGATCAAAGTCCACGGGCGGAAGAACGACGCCACACAAAAAGCGGATGTAGAGGTAGCCACAGCCACAGCGGCCCCTCCCTCGGAAGTTACGACAGCAACAACGGCCACTTCAGAGGTGCAAGGAATAGCGGTGGCGGCAGCTCCCTCTGCTGAACCTTTAACGACCAACGCCGCGAACGAGGAAGTCAGCCCGGATTACCGGGAAGACGACCTCGACCTCACACTCGTAGACATGAGCAGTCAAGCTATGTCTACAGAGGAAGAGGTAGATGTTGTTCTGGTGGAGACAGAGAAGGACTTGCCGCCTCCTGTCATAAACCAAGAATGACCAGCAGGCGCACCAAGGTAGCCCAGGTGAACATCCACCATGCCAGAGCAGCCTCGGCTGTAATGGCTAGGATGTTCACCAAACAACACCTAGGGCTAGCGCTACTGCAAGAACCCTGGACCTACGGAGGTAACATCAGAGGCCTCAGCAACAGGGAATGTAAGTTGGTATGGGACAGCCGTGAGGCTTCCCTTAGAACTTGCATTATGGTAAAGAAGAACATTAATTACTTATGTCTTTCAGAATTCTTAACGCGGGACTTAGTTCCTATACAGGTCCTTATCAAAACCGAGGGCCTCCACCGCGAAGTAGTGATCGCATCAGCTTACTTCCCTGGCGATAGTAATAACATACCACCCATGGAGGTACAAAGGCTGGTCGAGCACTGTATTAAGAGAAGGCTGCCACTCATCTTGGGATGTGACGCGAACGCCCACAACGAGATGTGGGGCAGCACGGACACTAATAAGGAGGTGAGTACCTTTTAGAATACCTCATTAAAGAGGACTTAATTGTGTACAACGTCGGGAACATACCAACTGTTGTCACTAAGGCCAGAAATGAGGTACTGGATATTACGGTAGGTAGCGCTAACGTAAGTAAACTAATTAAAAAGTGGAGGGTTTCAAGTGAACCCTCAATGTCAGATCATAGGATCATAGAGTTTGAGCTGGAAGGAGCGAGTGAGGAAAGTACCCCCATTCGAAACCCGAGACAAACTGTGTGGCCTATGTTTAGTTCACAACTAAAAGAAAACCTAGAGCAGGTGACAGTGCGGGGTGGTATCAAACACTACACCGTGCTGGAGCAGGCTGTAGGAGTAATAAATGTAGCAATCACCACGGCATTTGAATCCAGCTGCCCGGTAAAAACCGTGAAGGAGCATAAGGACGAAAAATGGTGGAACAAAAATTTGTCTACATTAAGAGCAAAGTACGTAGGCTTTTCAACAAAGCCAAGCAATACGGAAATTGGCTAGAATACTCTGAGGTGCTTACCACCTACAATTAAGAGATCAGAAGGGCAAAAAGGGAAAACTTTAGGACCTTTTGTGAAAACATAGAATCCAGGCCGGTGGCAGCTAGGCCACCAATGTGTAGAGCAAAGAGCTCTCCTCCTACTAGAAACCCATTTTCCGGAATGCAGAAGATACAGGCAGACCGAGGGCTTGATGCAACCACGGAAACCAAGTCGGGCCGACTGGAAGAGGGCAGCGTCCATCTGTACGGAAAACCGAATCAGATGGGCTATCGGCACTTTCCAGCCTTTTAAGGCCCCAGGTGTGGACGGACTAGCTCCTGCTTTCCTGCAAAAGGGAGAGAGAGAACTAATGCCGTATCTTCTAAATATTTTTAGAAGTAGTTTAGCGCTCGGATATATACCGGAGCTATGGAGAAGGGCTAAGGTGGTATTTAAACCGAAGGTGGGAAAGAAAGACACCACTCAACCGAAGTCATTTAGACCCATTAGTCTAACATCTTTTATGTTAAAGACAATGGAAAAGGTGATTGATAATTACCTTAGGACTATGGTGCTGGTAGGTACACCACTACACAAGAGTCAGCATGCTTACAGAGCAAGGAAATCCACAGAAACCGCCCTGTATCAGCTGACAAATGAAATAGAAGCAGCACTAGAGACAAAGGAAGTAGCGATATGTGCCTTCTTGGATATAGAGGGAGCTTTTGACAACACCCCACACGAGGCTGTCAAGGCGGCCCTCGAGAGAAGGAGTATCGACAGCACTATCTCAAAGTGAATGGGAGAAATGCTGAGAACTAGAGTGGCGGAGACACAAGTGGGAAGAGATACCATTAAGATCTCCACAACTAGAGGGTGCCCACAGGGAGGTGTACTATCACCGCTAATGTGGAGCCTGGTAGTTGATGAACTACTGGTTAGGCTAAACAACCTAGACATCAAATGTCAAGGTTACGCCGATGACATAGTCATAATGGCCAGAGGAAAATTTGAGGGAACGCTCTGTGAAATTGTTCAGAGAGGCCTCAAAGTAACTAGTAGATGGTGTAAAACAGTGGGATTGAGACTCAACCCGAGCAAAACCACGGTGATACCATTTACTAGAAGAAGAAAACTAAACTGCCTGCATCCCATACTCATAGATGGGAAGGCAGTAGAATACCAACAGGAGATAAGGTATCTGGGTATCACACTAGATAGCAAACTCCTATGGAATAGACACGTTGAGGCAGTGGTAGGTAAAGCCAAACGCGCCCTAATGGTGTGCAGAAATCTGGCAGGAAAAACATGGGGTTGTAACCCCACTATCCTGCCATGGATGTACACCATGATAGTGATACCTGCAATCACTTATGGGGCGGTTGCGTGGGGAAGTAGAATCAAGCTGGCCTCTATAAGGAAACAGCTTGAGAAGATTCAAAGACTGACGTGTGTCTGCATTACGGGAGCGATGGGGTCGTGTCCGACAGCAGCATTGGAGCTGCTGCTGGATCTGACTCCGCTGCACCTTGTGGTGGAGAGCGCCGCCAGATCGGCGATCGTAAGGTTCAGCAAGGAAGGAATGGGCAGAGGTAAAATAATCGGGAGCAGAGACCGAAACAGCCTCGCTGCCAAGATCCCCTGGCTGGAACTACCAAAGGACGAAATGGTATGCAAATACCACTTCGAGAAAAACTACACAGCAATGTGTAGTAGTAAAGCCGATTGGAGCGACGAATCCTCAGCATACCACATATAGCAAAATGCCATCAAGTGGTATACAGATGGTTCGAAGACAAAGGAAGGAACTGGTGCAGGAGTGTTTGGACCTCGTACCAGATACTCCGAATCCATGGGAACATCCCCAAGTATCTTCCAAGCAGAGGTGCACGCAATCGAAAAACCTAACCTAACCTATCCTGTCAGATGGCCAAGCAGCCACCAAGGCCATTAGCTCATACACCATCAGATCCAAACTGGTATGGGACTGTGTGGGGAAGCTGAACAAGCTTGGCAGGGATAATAAAGTAACGCTATACTGGGTACCAGGATACACTGGTATAGACGGAAACGAAGAAGCCGATCACCTAGCAAACAAGGGATCCAGTAGCCCCTTTATAGGTCCGGAACCCTTTTGCGGTATGAGCGTGAACACCATCATCAAAAGTTTAGATGAAGAAATAAGAGGAAAATGGATGAAAACCTGGGAAGAACTTCCAGGGCTAAGGCAATCCAAAGTGATGCTGGGATCTTTCAACCAGAAGAGAAATAAAGCTTGCCTGAAACTAAGCAGGAACAAGCTCAGAATTCTGACAGGAGCCCTGACGGGACACTGCAGACTTAGGAAACAGCTCAAGACCCTAGGCCTAGAGGAGGATGATGGATGCAGATTCTGTGGCTCAGCAGAGGAAACCCCCATACATCTGTTCAAAGACTGCGGAGCATTACTCCGCAAGAGACAGATGTACCTTGGGGCTCACTGCTTGAACACAGAGGAGCTGCACGCCTTGAATCCCACCCAGATCCTGAGATTCCTAAGGGAGTCAGGATTAGAGGAGGCGCTCTAAATGGGTAAGTACACCAACACTTGGAGGAGGAGGGTGGGGTACAATAGATCTATAAAGTCGTCACCACCATATCTACAATCTACAATCTACTTGCTTTGACGTAGCGAACGGCTCACACAACGCATCTTGAGCAAAGTGTACCAAAGAGTAACAGAAGATATCAGTGTAATTCCAGCTATTTATTGATAGATTCGAAGATATCGTAATGATAATCCCCTACTTTCAATTTCATTATTAATTTGGTTGTGCAATGTGTAAATGACATTTTTACGCATATTTAAAATAACAATTTGTCATGGAAGCTTCGTGATACTACATGGTAACGCACCATTATTACCTAACAATTTAAAGTAAGTTAGGTAACATTAATGCGCTTTTAATTATATAATCACCTGTCTCAACAAAAGGTGATATATTAGTTCGGAAATTCACCGAGAATTTTTTTTGTAAAACAAAATGCGTGATTTTTACTTTTTCAAGTCCACTCCAAACAAATTGATTATTCAACCTAGTTCTCTAGTTTGGAAATTACGAGGGAATAATGAATGCCGCTGATATATTCCCGACGTAGCTAATGAAAATTACACAAAATAAAATCGTGTTTTATTATACGAAATAATCTTTTCAAGCCTTGCTTTAAACTTAAAAAATATTTCATAAAAATAATTAAAAGTGAATTATTTTTGCTTAGTAAAGTTTTGTAACAAGTATAAATTATTAGTTGTACAAAGGCACAATAAAATGTTTCTTATATTTTTGGAGTAAGTCGTGGTGACAACTTTTAGTATTGTGTGGGAATATAATATAAAGCTGCAAGAAAATAATAACCTGTCACAGTCTTTAATCTTTCTCAATGGCCCTTTACAAAACTTGAAAAATAATATTATAAAAAAGGGAATTGTTTTTACTTGCAGCAAGCAAAGTTTTTTTTTTAGCAAGTATAAATTATTAGTTGTACAATGGCGCAAAAGAACGTTTTTATATTTTTAGAGTAACTCGTGGGTGACAACTTTTAGAATTCTGTGGAGATATACAGTAAAGGTGCTAGAAAATAACAACCTGTCACAGTGTTCGAGCCATTTACATGTCAGCAACATCTTTTGGAGGATTCAAATAAAAGTAGACAAATTGTGAGGATTATTGCCAGAATGCCAGGAATCCAATTTCTCTTGCTTTGCTGTTTACATTATCGTTCTTTTTCGTAATAATGGTTTTGTGCCTGGTCATTTGTACCTGTTCTTTAGTATAAATAACAATAATATGAATATTTAAGTTAAATATATTTGCATAATCATATATATTTAAAAAAAAAATATGTTAAATTAAGAAAGTAAATAAACGTTTTATAATAATAACAATCTTTATTGTACAAAGTACAACTGGCTAATGACCAGGGGTCTTTCTGCCAAACGTTTTATATTTATACTTAAAAGTAAATATTATTTATCCAGAATTTTACGGGTGCGCGATGAGATATAATAATGAATAAAATTTAAAGATTCATCTGTAGGCACTAGGTGAAACTTTATAAAAATACTAATAGATACTAGGTATAAGTTTCATAAATTAGTTTTATTTAAACACTTTACCCATTTCGGCTCCTGACAAAGGCCTAAGAAGCCGAAATCGATAAAGTGTTTAAATAAAACTTCAAGACCTTCAAACGAACGCAAAGAAGTTCGACCCAAAACCCGATAAAGAACTGGGAAAAAATATATACAAAGGAGAATGTTCCGTTGCAAAAAATGATGCTAATTTAATGTCAATTGAAGATAAAGAACATGCATGTCTATAGGCTGGAACCGACATTAACGGAAAATGACGTACTCCAATATATAGGTACATGCTAAAAAATTCGAATCTATACGATGTAAAAAATTGTTATCCAACCACCCGGAGGGATATTTCTCATTCAAAATCTCGGTTCCAGCTGGAAAATATAACGATTTAATGAATCCCGATACGTGGCCACGGAACGAACACATAAATCGGTTTTTCCACTTTATAGAAAAAGCGAAGTTAGAAAAAAGGAAAAGTGTAAAATGCGAAAATCTGCAAATAAACAGGACCCCCTATGTCATGTTCACTAATCAAAACGTCGAATCATTCACTTATACTAAAGAATCAGTGATAGATTAATTAATCTGAACCAAAACGCTCAATCTACTGGTCAATCTCACCCTGAATATGAAATTCATATCCAAGTTCATAACAAAAACCATAAATTATTAATTCTAGCTTCAATCCCATTACAAGTGTACTGCCAGAATGTTGGAGGTCTCAGAACCAAAATCATTGAGCTATCCCTGGCTATAGCATGTAGCTGTTATGACATCATAATCTTGGTGGAAACATGTGGAATGGAAACATCAACACTGGTTGAATAGAGATTTTTCCGACAATGAACTCAATTTTAACGGCTACAACATCTTCCGATGTGACAGAAATGCCCTGACTAGCTCAAAATTCAGAGGTGGAGGAGTGCTGATTGCCATATGTGAATACATCTAAGCCGAGCAAATACATCACCGAAATGAGGATATTGAACAACTACTTGTCCGCTGTGCCCACAACAATAGGAAGTTTTTCATAGGTGTTTGGGTCAATAATAAATTTAAAATAGTTGATTAATATTAGAATATTTAATATAATAAAAATGCAATGTTACATAACCTTTAATAATTAGTGGACTGTATGTTTTACTTAATGTGACCAAAATGTGAATGAATGAAATAATAAAATAGTTTCTCGAAGAAACTTAAGCAGACTTAGGGTTCCACCCCTACATGATGCAATTAGGGGGTGGCGCACGCGCAAGAATTACAATACTAAACATACACCCCCCTTGAAAGAATTGCTTTCAACAAGATTAATATAAAGATTACATGGAGAACTAAAATATACAATGCCTTAGACTAACAATAATAAATAAACAAGAAAATAAATGCTTAAAAATAATGAAATAACTAATATATACACTAAATTACTGGTAATATAACCAAATTTACTACGGACCTCTTAAAGAGTCCAGATGCCGTTTCTTACCACTCGCACTACATTGTCATGACCAGGATGCACTTTCACAATTCTGCCTAAAGGCCACAATAGCGGTGGTGTATCTTCCTTCCTTAATAATACTAAAGTATTAACTTCAATATTTGGTCTTGACTTATGCCAATTTCTTCTTTGCTGCAATGTGTTGATGTATTCCGTGGACCATCTCTTCCACAAATGTTGAATCACCTGGTTTAACCTATGGTAATGGTTCAATCTGGGGTGTGGCATACGTCCTCTTGCGGTACACAATTTAGAGCATCACCAATAACGAAATGTCCGGGTATCAACGCAAGTAAATCATAAGGGTCATTGGAAATGGGAATAACAGGTCTGGAATTGAGTATTGAATCTATTTGCACAAATACTGTTGTTAATTGTTCATATGTAAGAAAGGCATTTCCAATTACCTTTTTCAAAATGTTTTTTGCTGACTTTACTGAAGCCTCATAAAGCCAATTAAAATGAGGGGACCTCGAAGGTATAAACTTCCAATTAATGGAATTCGACTTAAAATAATTACAAAATATAGTGTCAGATAACAACTTAATAATCAGCCTTAATTCATTATTAGCACCAACAAAATTAGTGCCGTTATCGCAATACAACAATTTACAAATTCGTCTTCTACCGCAGAATCCTTTAAAGGCAATTAAAAATGACGATGTGGGAAAATCTCCTATTAAAGGTGGATACGAATTTATTATAAATCTAGCACATTTAATACATTCACGAATCACCCTCTTGACGGTACTTCGACCATGAATTGGCCAAAATTTTCTATGAATGGCTGCTAATGTGCCTTCTACGCCAATATGTACATTTTTCTTATGCTCTTGCTCTACAATAAGTCGGGTGAACTGACTCCCTGACGGTAAAATAATAGGGTGTTTTTGGTCTAAATTTAATAATGATTTTACTAATCTACCACCTATTCGCATAATACCATGTTTGTCCAGAAATGGATTTAAATAAATAATTTTACTACTCGGCATTATAGGTTTGGAAGCCTTCAACATCAATATCTCCCTTTGAAAGTATTTCTGTTGAATCAATGAAATCAGCTTTCTTGTAGAATTATTTAATTCAACTAACGCTAATTCGCCTGCACATTTACTTAACCTATCTCTACCAACGTTTTCTATAAACCTTAGCATATACGCGGAAACTCCTTGTAATTTTACAAAACTGGAATATTTGGTCTCTAAATCGAGACAATCGTTATTTCTTACACTTATCATGCACGACTTGCGTGTTTCTGGAAAACAACTTATAATATAAATATCTTCTACACTACTTAAATAGTAGGAACTTGTGAGAAGCCAATTCGGGCCCTTCCACCATAAATTATTATTCATCAGCTCTTCAGGACTTTATATCCGCGAAATTATATCCGCTGGATTGTCAACTGAACGGACGTGATACCAATTTGACGTATCGCTTAACCCATGTATTTGTGTAACTCTATTCGCTACAAATATTTGCAAATTTTGTGGTTCTAAATTGAACCACCCTAAGACAATTGTTGAGTCACACCAGTAATAATTTTTTACAAAGTTTTTTTTAAATGATTGCAAAACCGTGTTCATTAAATTTTGTAACAAAACTGCACCGCACAGTTCCAACCTAGGAATTGTAATCGTTTTTAGCGAGGACACCTTCGATTTTGCACATAATAATCTGCTGATAACATTATCAGAACTGTCTTTACTGCGAATATAAACGTAACATCCATACGCAGACTCAGAGGCGTCGCAAAATTCATGCAACTCTAATTCAGCGTAATCCCTAATTGTTACTTGTCTGAGTACAACAAGGTTTATCAAAAATTTAAAATTATTAATAAGACGTCTCCAATCGGCGTAAATATTAAATGGTACGGACTCATCCCATCCCAACCGTTCCTTCCAAAGACGTTGTAAAATAAATTTATACTACTTAAAACTACTGGCCCTATTAAACCTAACGGGTCAAATATTTTTGCCACCGTGGACAATATTGAGAGTTTTATAACCCTCTGATCACCACTAATAAAATCTAATTTAAATTTTAATGTGTCCAAATTAGAATCCCATATCAAACCTAATGTCTTTGAGTTCTCATCATCAGTTATATAATATTTGTCGATTTGTCGATCGTTTAATATCAAAATCATAAAAAATAAGTTTGTTATTGGAGGACCATTGTCTTAATTCAAATCCCGCTCCTTCTAATATCGCGCTAATATTATTTTTTAATTGAACTGTATCTTCTGTTATTTGAGCACCTGATATAAGATCTGATATTACTAGCTTTCCTTCACCATCACTCTTATCAAGTCCCAGTTATTTCCCCAAATCATTTGCTTCTACACTATCTGTTTTCAGTTTTTCTTCATCTATTTCTTTCTTACAATTTATCAAAACTTTATCAATTTCTTCAACTTGTGTACATTGTAACTTCATACTCAACCTTGTTTGATCTTTAAAACTCTTTTTAAGCTTCTCATCGATTTTATGTTTTGTGATCTCATCAAATAATGTCAAACTATTTTGCTTCTTCGATTTTTCTTCGAGATTTTTAACAACACCAACAAAATTAAAATTATGGTTTGTTTTAACACTAGATGGCACTTCTACTCTACTATCAATATCCAAATCTTGAATTATATTGTCTCCACTGCCACTTTGAATACCAGACTTTTCCATTTTACAAACAGCAGTTTCAACTTTATTCCCAGACTTTTCATTCAAACAACTCTTTTCTTTCTCCCAATTATTAGTTGACTTTAATTTATTTATAACCGTTTTATCATTGATAATACTACCAAGTTGAAGACTTTCCTGTTCATTCTTCCTATCAATACTAGATTTCAACAACGCTATTCTTTTCTTGGCTAAAACAACTTCTGAGATTTTATCTGAAGCTATTATTGGAAGTTGATTGCTTTTAACAAATTTTTTTCGCAATTTACTCAGGCGACCTATATTTGTTGATTGAAATAAATTTGCTTGTAAATTATTAGAATTCGATTGTGAATCCTTTTGAATAATCTCTTGTGCCAATGACACGCAATAAAAATACTTATTTTCGAATTCTTCCCTTTCATCATAAAAATCTGTTTCGTCATCAATGTTTTCAATCTCTAATTGAATTAAATTAAATTCGGAAACAAGGGTGTGTTCAACTTTTTCAAGTCTAATCTTCAGTTCAATAATGTTATTTGAATTTTCAAATTTTAATACGTAATTCTGAAACCTTGTGAGTGCTGCTTTAATTTGCTTTCTTTTAATAATAAATTGTTTCAACTGGTTAGTTGCCATGTTAAAAAATAAAAATGAACAATGGAAACTATGAAACAGTATTTGTACAAACAGGTAAAGGGATTAGAAGAAGGAAAACTTACTTGCGTCTTTAACCAGATCTGTCCCAAACAAATAGGGTGTCCCCTTGAATATCGGATTACGTAGTTCGGGCTTACAGATGTGGCACGTTTCTTCGTGGATTTCTTTTCTTCTATCTTCTTTCTCGCTTGCACTCACGTTTAATATTTTTTTTTAATTTAATAAATATAATATTAATCGTTGCACAATTGTTACGATACGGTTCGTATGGACCAATGAATACTTAATTGTTAATAATAATTATACTAATTGCACTACAATGCGGTTTGAATGGACCAATGAATACCTAATTTTAATACCTTTTATAATAATTTCACTACAATCCGGTTCGAATGGACCAAATGTTTGGGTCAATAATAAATTTAAAATAGTTGATTAATATTAGAATATTTAATATAATAAAAATGCAATGTTACATAACCTTTAATAATTAGTGGACTGTATGTTTTACTTAATATGACCAAAATGTGAATGAATGAAATAATAAAATAGTTTCTCGAAGAAACTTAAGAAGACTTAGGGTTCCACCCCTACATGATGCATTTAGGGGGTGGCGCATGCGCAAGAATTACAATACTAAACAATAGGTGTGGTTTATATACCTCCATTATCCAGTGATTATGTCTATGCATCTCATATACAAACGATCGAAGAGATTTACTCCAAAAATTCCTCTACTGACTTTTACGTTTTTGGTGACTTCAATTTACCAAATGTTACTTGGTCTAATGCCAATTTAGGCGTAGTTATGAATGGTCAACGCAATATTAATAGTGAAACTCTAGCACAGGGTTACGGGTTTCTAAATTTTTATCAACATATTGATATTCCCAATTCTAGAGGTGTTTTCTTGGATCTTTTAATTTCAAATAGATCAAATATCTCTGTTAACATAGCTGCAGATCCACTACTTCCCTCCTCTTTTCATCATGAAAGCTTCTCCTTTGAAATATCCTTAAATGTTTCAAAATATCTTAGTCTAAATCTTCTCGAAGCGTATTATGATTTCTTAAAAGCAGACTATAATGCAATCAATAATTACTTATCCCCAATAAACTGGGAATCTCTTCTAAACACAGCCAACGTGAATGCTGTTGTCGATACGTTTTAACATGTCTTGAATATAGCTGTGGTCTTAATCGTGCCGCTAAAGCAGTACTGAACTTCAAACTTCCCAAAGTGTTTTAGCACAGAGTTAAAGCATACAATAAAACGAAAAAAATAGCACATAAATCTTACACTGTATCAAATAATTCGCTGCACTACAATGAATAATAGCGCTATATATAGTAGCGCTATAACGCTATAGCGCTATAACGCTATAACAATGCAAGCAACTATCGAAAACTTGTTATGAACGTTATTTAAAACAAATAGATGACAAATTTCAGATAGATCCAAAATCATTCTGGAAGTTTGTAAATAACAAAAACTCGTCTTACAGCATTCCAGATCAAGTCTATTACGAAAATCAAACAGCTAATGGTGTCCAGAAATATCCCAACTTTTTGCAGACTATTTCTCCACAATTTATAGTACAAAGACTCTACTTGTGAATATAAAAGTCATACCAACCTCGACATTCCATGTCCCAAAATAACATTAGATCAACTTCTTAAAAGAATCAGCAAACTGCCAAATAAACTAAGCTCAGGCCTCTGATGGAAGCCCAAATTTATTCTTGAACAGCTGCTCTCGTACTATTTCCAATCCTTTCAAGATCATATCTAACTTATCCTTGTCCACAGGTGTATTTCCCAACTACTGGAAAAATAGCTTCATTTTACCTATATTCAAATTTGGCGAGAAAAATAATGTAAAGAACTATAGAGTTATAACAACACAATCTGCCATTCCAAAGCTGTTGGATAGCCTTGTATATGACCAACTAGCATTTTCTTGCAAGGAAATCATTGACGATCAGCAACATGGCTTCTCACAAAATAAATCTACGGTTAAAAACCTATTAATCTATGAGACTGAAATCATGAAGGCTTTAGAGAATAAAATCCAAATTGATTCCACATATACTGATTTCTCTAAAGCCTTCTATACGGTTGACCACAACATACTATTTAGAAAACTGTATTGAGATACATTGCATTGGCTTTAGTGATGTACTACAGAAATGGTTCCATAGTTTTTTGACTGGGCGCAACCAGAGCATCAAAATAAACTCTTCTTTATCCTGCTGAAATTGCAGTTACATCTGGGGTTCCACAGGGTTCTCACTGTGCACCACTCCTCTTCTCGATACTCGCACGCCCACGCCGACATGCAGACCAAACTCGACCGTCTCTACGCAGAAGCATCCAAAGCAGGTTAAAAAATCAACATTGGCAAAACCAAATCGCTTAGAGTCGCCACGAAGAATACCCGCGCCTTCCGCATTTATGACGAACAAATAGAGGATGTAGATGAATCACGTACCTGGGAAGCATAATTGCTAATGAGGGCGGCACTACCACTGATGTCTCACACCGAATAAAAAGGGCCAAACAGGTATTTGGTATGCTCAGGCCGGTCTGGACCTCCAGAGTGTATTCCACACGAACAAAACTAAGAATATTCAACTCAAATGTGAAATCCGTCTTGCTGTACGGGTGCCAAACATGGAAAATCTCCATAACAATAGTAAATAAGCTTCAGATATTCAGAAACAAATGCCTACGAAGTATACTGCGCATTCTTTGACCAGATACAATACGCAATGTAGACTTATGGCACCTGACAAACCAACAAGAGATACAAAATGAAATAAAACACCGCAAGTGGAAATGGTTGGGCCATGTATTGAGGAGAGACGAAGGAAAAATCACTAGGCAAGCCTTACAATGGACCCGCAGGGTTCTCGCAGAAAGGGACGTCCAGCTAACACGTGGAGGAGGACCATAGACGCAGAATTAAAGATCGCAGGAAAAACGTGGAACGAGGTGAAACGCCTCGCTTAGAATAGAGTCAGATGGAAGGTCTTTGTAGAGGCCCTATGCTCCGCGTAAGAGTTAGAGGACAACAATCACCACTCCTCTTGAACTTGTTCATGAACGATATAGGGAGTTGCTTCAATCATAGTAAATATTTACTATTCGCTGACGATATAAAAATTTTTAGGCCTATAACCTCTCACTCTGACCAATTGCTACTTCAGGATGATCTAAATGGCTTCGTCAAATGGTGTAGTCTCAACAATTTACAACTTCTTTTTCTTCTTGCAGTCCTTCTCCTACCGGAGGTTGGACACCATCATGACTATTCTTATCCTGTTCACCGCTGCTCTGAACAGTTCCGTGCTGCTACAGCTGAACCACTCGCGCAGGTTCTTCAGCCAGGATACTCTACGCCTACCAATACTCCTGGTTCCTTTAATTTTTCCCTGCATAATAAGTCTTAGAAGACTATATTTGGGGCCTCTCATGACATGGCCTAGATACTCTAGTTTCCTTTTCTTAATGGTCAGCACGACTTCGCATTCCTTTTTTACCTTTTCAAGTACCTGTTTGTTGGTGACTTTATCTTTCCAGGATATTCTAAACATTCTGCGATAACACCACATCTCGAACGCTTCCAACCGTTTTAGTTCAGGTTTGTTTAGGGTCCAGGCTTCAACTCCGTATAGCAGGGTCGAGAACAAATAACAGCGTAGTATTCTAATTCGTAATTCTATATTAGTGTCTCTGTTACAAATAAACATTTTCATTTTCATAAACGCTGATCTTGCTATCTCCACCCTTCTTCGTATCTCACCTGCCTGGTCGCTTGTTTTGTCTAGCACGGTTCCAAGATATTTGTAGGAATCTACTCTTTCAATTATGGTATTGTTGATATTTAGTTGCACTTGTTGGTTATGTGCCTTAGAAACTACCATACACTTAGTTTTTGAAAGATTCATTTGAACTCCATAAGCTTCACATTGGTGGTTTACTCTTTCGAGTATGTGTTGTAGTTCTGCTTCGCTACCTGCCAATAATACCGTATCGTCGGCATATCTGATGTTATTTATTACCTCTCCGTTTATGTTTATACCTAATGTAATTTCTGTAACAGAAATGCTGTTTCATAAGTTTTTCTAAATCTATTAAAAAATACAATTCACAGTACACCCTGAACAATAACTTATTGAAATGTACAGCAACTGTAAAAGATCTTGGCATCTATTTTGATGAACGTCTAACCTTCGTTGACCACATAAATAGTGTTGTTTCAAATCTTTGAAGGCCTCGAAGATGTTAGGCTATAGTTTTATAAAGAATTTTAATAAGGAACTGCGAAAATTTCTCCATTCATGCTGTAAAGGTGGTTTACACGTCATCGGTTGTGTCCCACTTGAATTATGCCTCTATCGTGTGGTCTCCCCACTATCAGTCTCACAAATACGCAATCTAGAAGATGCAAATTAGTTCCTGAGGTTCTGTGCATACAAACTCCATGTAAATATTGAAAATCATGATTACTCTACTATTACTAAAATGCTCAACAGGCATTCCTAGCTGACCGTAGAGCGGTTAACGATATAAGTTTCATTTATAAGTTACTGAACGGATTAATAACTAGCCCTGAATTGCTCCAACTGATAAACTTTAATGTGCCTAATAGAATTCTACGTAGTAACAATACTCTCCATATAAAGTTCCAGGCCAGCAATTATAGCACACATTCACCTATTGAAAGATCCTTGAAACTTATTAATGATCATAATATAGATATGTTCAATGTACTGTAGTGTCAATGTACATATACTCTATTCAACTGTGATTTTAGCACGTTATTTTTAAATTAGTCGCTCTAAAGTTATATCTTTCTGTGCTCTCTAGATTTAAGATTTAACCTAGCCAATTATTGTTTATGTTTATGTGTCCATGTTTGAGTGTATGTATGCATGTGTGTGGGTATGTATATGTCTATGTGTATATATGTGTGTGTATGTATGTATATATGTTTTATACTTATTCTGTAATGGGGCAACCCGTGTATTTCTTAAAATAAAAAAATTATATTTTGTGAACCTTGCACCTAGTGTCTATGATTTATTATTATTATATAATGAGATATATTTTATATTTCTCATCTGGGTTTAACCAAGAAGTGCGAATATAAGCCATAATGGGCAGAGCAGAACGAGCAGTAGTGGAGACTGGAAGTGCTTGGAATCAGAAGCAAAAAAGGTCATCGAAGACAAAACGAAATCTATGGTAATATCAAGAAGAAAAAGAGTCGCAAATAACAGACTAATTATAAATAACTATGACTTTGAATACCTAGGATCATCCGCAAATCAGAACAACACAGTTGGAGATGGGACAAAGGAAGAATTTCTAGCGCAAACAGAGCGTGGTATGTAACAAAAAAAACTCCTAAACTCGAAGATATTGGATCGTATACAACAAAGCTGAGGATATACTTACACCTGATGTGACATATGAAGATGAGACAAAATTTGTAAGAGTTTTAAGTTGTTTTCACTGTTTGTTAGCTGAGGATTTGTAAAGACCGGTTGAGTACTTATTAACGGAAACTGTGGGAAAGACCTCGTCAAAATGTTTTAAAAACAAATACATGAATAATACACACATACATTGTACAATAATACACACACAATAATACATATATTGCTCATTTATATCATAGGTGTCCCCTTGAAATAATTAATCCCAGACCACATTCGTCATTAAATGTTTGTGATGCTTCATATTATGTCTCATTTCAATCCAATATTTAAAATTCGGTATAATAATCAACGCTAATTTAATAAATTATTAAGAATCTACTCGATAGCACAATTCCAGACAAGTGGCGCAATGCAATTACTACACTGCTCCACAAAGGGACAAGGCCGACGTACAAAACTACCGACCCATAACACTTTTGAGTCAACTATACAGACTATTCACAAAAGTAATAACATCAAAATTAGAGAAGAAATTAGATTATTACCAACCAAACGTACAAGCTGGATTCCGCTATGAGTTTGGAACAAACGACCATTTGCAAAGCATCAAGGTCCTAAAGGTCGAAAAGTGAGTGGAGTACAACAGACCACTGGCCCTTGTATTAGTGGATTTCCACAAATCTTTCGATTCTGTAGAGTTAAACGCCGCCATGGACGCGTGAGAGAGTGTCGCATTGACTAGAGATACTCAGAACTAATCTATAACATCTACCAGCATTCTACGATATCTTCAAAGTTACATGAAAACATCAACTCCATTGAATGTAGAAGAGAAGTAAGACAGATGGATACCATGTCTCCAAAACTATTTATAATGGTCCTACAGTATACCCTCAACAATCTAAATTGGGAAACAAGAGGCCTTTCACATAGATGGAAAAAAACTAAACCACCTTCGTTTTACGGACGACGTAGTCCTCACAACCGACAACCTGGGAGAGTTAAGGCAGATGCTGGAAGAACTTCATATTGTATGCTTGAAAGTTGAATTGAAGATCAACCTTTCGAAAACAAAAGTAATGACTAATTTGGACTGAACACTTTAACATCGGAAACACAAGAGATTCGTAGTTTTAGTCTACAAATACATATACCTTGGTCATGCCATCAGAATATCTAGAGATAACCAGACCTGCGAATTGCAAAGACGAACCAACCTCGCTTGGGCAGCATATGGGAAACTCAGCCATATCTTTAAAAGAAAAATTCCGATATGTCTGAAAAGGAAAGTACATGACCAATGTATTCTGCCTGTCCGTACATATGGGGCGGAAACCTTAACTTTAACCGCCAATGCGGCAAGAAAACTTAAAATAACCCAACGAAAAATGGAAAGATCAATGATCGGGATAACCCTACACCACGATATTACCAATGAGGACCTACGGAGGAAAACTGAAGTGGCAGACGTGATCGAGCGTATAACTAAAATCAAATGGAGAATGGCTGGCCAAGTGGATCGAACGAAGGACGAAAGATGGGGAAAGAAAATATTAGAGTGGAGACCAAGAACCTATAAGCGTAGCTGAGGAATACTACCGACACGTTGGACCGATGACCTAAAAAAATCGCAAACAACTGGATCCACGAAACTCAAGACAGAATACAATGGAGTGCTATGGAAGAGGCCTAAGTCCAGTAGTGGATGGAACGGGCTGGTTGATGATGATGATGATGCTTCATATTTTCATCGTTAAATATTCCCACAGAATCCTACAGAATAAGTTGGTAATGAACCAACTATATATACTAATAAATGGCGCAATTATAGTAAGGCATGTATACCACATAGATGATAATAGAAACAACATAGAGATCACAATGTGGGAACCTACCGGAAACCGGTCAGTAGGAAGAACGAGAAACAAAAGGTTAGTTGGTGTCGCAAAAGAGCTCAAAAGGCTAAATGTCAACCACTGGAAATTTCTAACCGATGAGAGCAGAATGGAGGAAAATTCGAGGAAACCAAAACCACTAACGGTTGTCGCACTTTAGAAAGAAGGAAAAAGAAGAAAGCTAATATTTTGTACTGAAAACTTAAATACATTTCAATGAGGAAACATTAAAATAGGAACAATTCAACCAATACTGATATATCTTCAAATATCTTTCAATGGCCTAAAATATTTTACATTCGTTTCCAACGACATCCCTCATTGTATTCGATTTTCATCCTTGATTTATAAATTATATAATCTATATTATATAGAGTAATTAAGCTAATGGTCAAAGTTTTTACGGTTAAAGTTACGTGAATTTATTTGAATCTAACGGTGAATGGACACCGTTTTTTGAGCGATTGTATGGTTCTTGCATATACTGAATATTTTCCTCGCATTTTCTGCATGACGAATTATAAGTCAGCTTTATGGGCCTCCTCGTAATTTATATTTATTTGGATGTGAAATTAGCAACTACGTGTTTTTTTTTTCCTTCAATATAAATTCTTCTTTTCTGCATTGCATCTAGGGCTTTTAATACCGGAATCCCGGTATCCCGAAAACCGGGATTTTAGTCTATTTTTTCCGGTATTAGAAAATCGGTATTACAAGAAAAATACCGGTATTTCCGTATTTGTGTAAAATATCTTACTGTATATTTATATTAGTTATTTCAATTAGCAGAACAGAATAAGAACAAGAATAATAAATTCGTATTTATACCTCGTCAATGCATAGTGAAGTTAGTCACTGAATTTCGTTAAAAAAAACTTGCTTTCCTGTTTACATCTCTCATCTCACACGCACACGATTAGCAACACATACATAAAACCTATATTTCTGAATTTATTATTTTCTGTAGACTGTAATGTTTGTTGTATGAAACCGTAAGTTATTTTATTGTACAACATCAAATTTTTATAATAATTTTATTTAGTTTTGGAAAGACATATACGATACGCGGCCTATCGCACGCCATGTCTTCTTCCACACAAAAGGAGTTCTTCAAACACAAAAAGGACAACGATGCATCTTCGGTTTGGCAGTATGTTTTATATGAAACAAATGGTCTTCTAGCCAGGTGTAAAGAGTGTTCAAAGGAAATTAAATGTGGTGGTTGTTCTACTAGTGGACTACATACTCATTTAAAGACAATGCATGGAATAAATCTAAGAAAAAGAAGTGAGGTAACTTTGAATGCAAACAATGATCAAGATTAACGAAGTCAGTCTAAAAAACCTAATTTAATAACAAGTTATTTAAAAAGCAATAGAAAACGAAAGCCTAGCTAAAGTATTAGCTCGAATGGCAGCTCGAGACGGCTTATCATTTAATATTTTGAAAACATCTATTGATACTAGAGAAAGATTAATTGCTCGTGGTTTTAAAGATGTTCCAAACTCGGCAAGTACAATAAGAAATATTATACTCGAATATAATAAAACTATTTAAATTACCATAAAAGATGAAATAGCTCAGCTCAATTCTAAAGGCAAACGATTCAGTGTAACATTTGATGAATGGACATCGATTCGCAATCGACGCAATCTAAATATAAATATACATACTGCTGGAGTATTTTTTTGGAATATTGGACTATTACGAGCATTTGTAGGTCATGCCAGCAGAAAGGTGTTTAATGCTGATTAGAGAAAAGTTAGAAGAATTTGGTTTGCGTATTTCTAAAGTTATAGTCTTCATAACCACTAATGGGGCATCGGTTATGGTTAAATTAGGCAAACTTATTGATACTGAGCAACAGATCTGTTTGATGCATGGCATCAATTTAGCTATAACCGATATACTTTATAAGTCAGGCCAGAAGTTCTGACAATTTCATCGTTTGGTTCTGACTCAGAACCAAACGATGAAATAATTGTTGAAGAAGATGATGATAATGGAGAATATGTTGACGGCGTCGTTATATAATCTAATTTAGTAGATACTACGGCCAGTATTAGTCATGCTATTATTTCTCCTCTTGTAACAAAAATAAGAAAGGTAGTCAAAATATTTAGAAATTCACCTACTAAAAATGATAACTTTTTACAGAAATATGTAAAAGAAGATTTTGATAGAGAAATTGCTTTAAAATTACACTGTAAAGCAAGATGGAATAGCATGTTATTTATGTTAGAAACATTTTACCAATTGAGATATTGTGTTCAAAAAGCCCTTATTGACATACATTCCGGAATGAATTTTTTTGACAGACAGACATTTATTATCTGAAATTATCACTACCCTTACCCCTATAAAATTAGCAGTTGATGCATTATGTCGCCAAGATTTTAATCTTCTTACAGCAGATGAAATAATAAAATTTATGATGGAAGCTCTTTCGAATCAAAATTGTGAAATTGCTGAAATTGTGAAAACTTTATGACGCTATAAAAATTCGCATATTACAAAGACGAAATAATTTATCACAGGTACTTCAGTACTTACATAGTGCAGAACAAGATAATAGCGATTTAGTTCAAACTTCATTTCCACAGTTAAAAACTAAAGTGACTATGATAAAAATTATAATTCCTTTGATCAAAAGACTTTCTCCCGAAAACGCAGAAGAACAAGTTAGATCAGATTCAGATAAAGACGAAAATTCCGAAGAATCCTTGGAAAGATATCTGAGTAATACATTAAGGACTACCTTGAACTTTGCTTTTCAGGACCATGACAAATTAAAACTGCAACTTCAATCAGCAATCCAACAAAAACTTTCAGTTCAACCTAAAATTACAAAAGGGCAAGGGGTGGAACCAATTATAAAAGACGACATTGCTATTTTTTAGAAAAACAGGAGTATGAGGAAAATATTTGCAACTGACGTTAGACCATTTAAGTACAATTGCACCAACAAGTGTAGAATCGGAAAAGGCGTTTTCTGCAGCAAGTCACTTAGCTATAAAGATTCGGTTCAGTATGAATGACGAAATTATTGATTGTTTATGTTTTTACGGGCATATTTTAATAAAAGAAACTCAAATTGCAAAATGTAGTACATAATATGTTTGTGATACCTTTGTTTCAAATGTTTGCTATAAATAATTTTTATATACAGAAGGAGTAAAAAAAAAATTCGTTTAAATATCTTTTTGTATAGTTTATAACTAAAGAAATATATTTTTAAGTTTTTCCTTTGTTTTCTTCACGGTATTCCGGTTTTGAAAACAAATAATACCAAAATACCGGTTTTAATTTTTGCTACGGTATTGGAAGCCCTAATTGCATCAGAGACTCATATGACTTGTGGTCTGAAATTAATTTAACAGATTATTGAGTCAACTGTTAATATTTACCTTTACTTTACATCTGATAAAATAGGACTTGAATAATAAATTAGAGTAAATATTATTTAATTGGACGAGCATCAAGCTAATGGAATCGTTCCTTTAATTGAATCGCTCATTTCAAAAAAAATACATTATATTATTAATGTTTATACAACTAGTGTATTTTTTTCATGGAAGATGTTAATAATAAAAACCAAAATGAATAAAAACGAAATGAATGATTGGTATGTATATGAATTGTAATTGAATTACTTTTAATGAAACGGTATAGCAGGAGTCATCAAATATAATAATTTTTAAAAAAGGGGGGCGGACTAAAAATATCCTTTGAAATCCTATTCGAACAATAATTTACATTGAATGTGTAAACAAATGTAGTATTGAAATTTATAACAAAGTATGTATTAAAATGTGTGTGTATTTCCATATTATATATATTGTACATCCAATTAAAAAAGGGAAGCACAAATAAAGATACTCTCATTTGAAATTGAATGTAGGGTGAAACTAAACTAATTACAGATACAATCATACCTACTTATTACACCGGAACACAGCTTGAATATATAAATAAATTCAACCTTTCCGAATCTCTACAATATTCCTAAGTCTTTTTAGGAATACAAAACAAATCTCATGTAGAACGACAACAGATATTTGTGTTATTCACTAGGACTCAGTTCACTTCCGTGACACTAAAACAAGACACTAGATAAGTAAAATTGTTTTTTAAGATCGGATCTTTCTCTTTAACCCAAAGTGAATAGACATCTGAAAACGCGTTTCGAGATCTATCTCTCATCAGTGCAGCTTTGCTCTTATGAATTATAAAATGGAAAACACTTACATTGTGTGATTTATATGATTATTGCTGTTATGAATTATAAAATGGAAACAGCCCTACACATCGTTTTCAAACTAATGTAAGTGTTTTCCATTTTATAATTCATAAGAGCAAGGCTGCACTGATGAGAGATAGATCTCGAAACGTGTCTGCAGTTGGCTTTGCATCACTTTGGGTTAAAGAGAAAGATCTGATTTTAAAAAACAATGTTTTTATCTAGTGTGTTGTTTTAGTGTCATGGAAGTGAACTGGTTCTAGTGAATAACACTAAAATCTGTTGTCTTTCAAAATGAGATTTGTTTTGTAGTCTTAAAAGGACTTAAGAATATTATAGATATTCGGAAAGGTTGAATATATTTATATATTCAAGTTGTGTACCGCTGTAATAAGTTAATACTCTGATTTATTTATTTATTGAATATGCATATAATTAAAGCAGATAAGAGAAATATAATACACTTGCATTGGTGCGAAGTGTTTGCCTGTTTGCATAGACGAATTTCTATTTTTCACGAAGTACCAATTTGCAAATAATAAATAGGTGCAAATTTGCAAATAATAAATAATAAAATCAGTTAAACGCGATCGCTTTTTTGATTTTATATATTTTAAATTAAAAAAAGATTTCTTATATGTGCTATCAAGAACATATATGTGCTATCAAAATTCGATATTATTTTTCTAGAATTTTTTTTTAGTTTGAGATAATGTTCTAATTTAAAACAAAATAAATTTGCATTTTTGTATATCTTCTACAAACCGTCATTCGCTTAAAGATTAATTCTAATTGCCCACTTACACGTTTCTAGATTGGCTCCAGAACTTACGAAGACAGATATTATAACCTACTTGATTGGAAAGAACTTTCAAATGGGTCTATGCTAGAAATTGATTTCCAAATATCTAATCTTTAATCTAATCTATTCTTCAGTTATACAGCAAAATACTAGCAGTCCATCAAGGCAGATTCCAGATAGGTATCTTCTGTGATCTGAGCGAGGCTTTTGATTGTATAGATATATTGGGCAGTGGTGCGCAAACCATGAGTCGCGACCCCCAGAGGGGTCGATGGAAATACTTTTTGGGTCGTCGAATTCAAAAAATATTTGATGCATTTCTCGTGTAAGTATTCGGTAGCAGTAAATGGTGAAATGTCAATATAAAGAAATTTAAAAAAACATTGAAATTTTTAAACTTAATTTTCTCAAAAACTAATTTGGGGATTTGTTTCAAATTTTGTGGAGATGTTGATAGAACTGTTCCGGAATATTTAGCAAATTTTGACCAATATTTTAATATTTATTATAGGAAATATTGCAGTTTTTTGTAAATTCAACCTTGAAAATCAAATTTGTAAACGTTGAAATTTTCAAACTTAATTTTATCAAAAACTAAATTGGGGATATGTTTCAAATTTTGTGGAGATGTTGGTAGAACTGTTACGGAATATTTAGCAAATTTTCACAATGTTTTAGCATTTATTTCAGAAAATATTGCAGTTTTTTGTAAATTCTATTTTGAAAATAAAATTTGTAAACATTGAAATTTTCAAACATAATTTTCAAACATAATTTGTTTTAAATTTTGTAGAGATGTTGGTAGAGCCTTTTCGGAATTTTTGTCAAATTATCCTAATATTTTAATGTTCATTTTAGAAAATATTGCTCTTTTTTGAACACTTCGCATTGACAATTTTTGTAAACATTAACATTTTCAAATTCAATTTGTTTCAACTTTTGTGGAGATGTTGGTAGAACTGTTTTGAAAGTAATGCTCACGTTACTTCTATTCAGGGGTCACGATAAAATTTTACAGAAAACGTTGGGTCGTAAATGAAAATAGTTTGCACACCACTGGTATAGATCATGGACAATTAATGAACAAAATATATAGATATAGCATAAGGTGGAAAGCAGGAAACTAGTTACATTCCTTCCTAAAGGACAGAACCCAATACCTCCAAATAACATCGCATTCTAAAACTAGCTCTCTGCAGAATTACCTATCAAAGAAGATCTTCCCCAAGAAAGTGTGCCGACACTCTTTCTACTTTACCTAGCTGATTTAGTTCCGTACATCCATGGCAATTTTTGCACTATATATGCGGATGACTCAGGGTTTTTTAAATGCGAATCCAACTTAATGCATAGCCAGTAAGAGTCAAATAACCTGCTACAAACTCTAGATTATTGGTTCTCAGCCAATAGACAGTTCCTCAACTTGAAAAAAAAAACAGAAGTTGTCGTATTTCAAACACACAGAACCAGAGCTAGAGCAAGTATGTAGAGGATATATCGATAGGATTTAGTAACTCACAGTTAAAAAGAGTTAAATTCACCAATTCCCTTGGGCTAACTGTCAACGAACATTTATCTTGGCTCAACCATGTAGATAATTTATGAAAATCGTTAAACAAAAAAGCATACTGCCTTCGATACCTGAGGAATTTCCTTGATATTCCAGAGCTATTCAATTATTATTATGCTGAAATTAAATCCAAGCTGAGCTATGGAATAATAGCGTGGGGAGCATCTCCAGAAATGATAAAGTCTTAAAAACACAAAAGAGAATAATTCGGATTATTTGCAACTGAACTGAACAGCATTTTTTGCAACTGAAGATATTAACGGCCCTGGGCCTATACGTTCTGAAAGTCACCAGCCGTTCATAAAAAGAAACACAATCTACCTAAAAATTTGGGCAAGCATAACTATCCCACTAGAGGACACCGTAAACTTGTACTCCAAGATATAGACTGGCATTATGCAGCAAGGCACCAGGAATTCACGGAATTTACCTCTACAACAACTAGTCTTACCTAGGAAGTGTCCTACAAACAGTTTAAGAGAAAGCTCAGAAAATTACTTGTTTCTACAAGTCTGTACAACTACCAGGATTTTGAAAATTTACTTCCATCGTTGTCACGTACCTATATGTATTTTGTGTATGATCTTGCAAAAGTAGTGGAGATGAAAATACAGGAAGAAATTGAGGAAAAGGAAGTGATTCCGGAAGTACAAGGGGGATTCAGAAAAGGGAGGGGAACAATGGACCAGCTGGTTACCTTAAAATACGTAATAGAGCAAGAGCTGGCACAGAAAGGTGGAAAGGTGTATGCTGTATTCATAGATCTTAAAGCGGCATATGACACAGTAAACCGAAACATGCTATGGGAAATGATGAGAGCAAAAGGAATTAGTGGGTGGCTAGTGAAGGCAGTTACAGATCTATATGGCAAGACAAGCTGCAGAGTTAGAATAAGTGAAAAAAAATCCGAAAGATTCTGGGTTAGGAAAGGGTTAAAGCAATGGTGTCCACTTAGCCCTGTCCTATTTAATGTTTTTATAAATGACTTAGAAAAGGTTTTAAAAAATGGGCAGGCAGGAGGAGTGGTAATAGGTAGGATGAAAGTGTGGTCTCTAGCTCACGCGGATGACATAGTTGCTTTAGCAAGAACAAAAGGAGAAATGAAAGAGATGATTGGAAGAATTAAAAGATATTTTGAGAAAAGAATGTTAAGTGTGAATGTAGAGAAGACTAAGTGGATGGTGTTTAGAAAGAAAGTTGGTAAGAAAGAGGAAAGCTTGATGTGGGGGGAAGAAGTTATAGAGCAGGTTAGCAGGTTCAAATACTTGGGATTTATGTTTGGTAGTAATGGGTCCAATAATGAGCACATTAAGTTCGTATGTAAGAAAGCATGGGTGGCTGCTAATAGGTTTTGGAATGCTTGGAAAGATAAATTTGAAGATAGTTTTGTGGCAAAAATGACAGTGTGAAAGCGTGTGTTCGGAGTATTTTGTTGTATGGAGCGGAAATATGGGGTATGAACGAAATGGAACAAGTAGAAAAGGTACAACTTCAGTTTATAAAAAGGGCGTTGAAATTAGACAGGAGTACGCCAGGGTACCTGGTGCTACAAGAAGCGAATGTATATAAAGTTGCAATAGAAGCATCAGTGAGAGTGGCAAGATACGAAAGGAAAGTGTATAGGTTAGGGAATGAAAGGATAGTGAAAGAGGTGTTCAATAGTTTAAGGAAGGAAGGTGTCGGAGGGATTAGACTAACAAAATGGGGAAATGAATGGAAAAAAATGTATGAACGAGTAGGGTTGTCGAAAGAGGAGGTAGAAAGGATGAAAAGGGAAGGCGTAAAGTGTGAAAAATTGTTGGGTGAAAGGAGTAGGGAGATAGAGCTGCAGATACGACAAAACCGTATAGACGAAGGCAGGTACAATCGGGAGTACAACAAGGTACAAATGTTCGGCAGACTCCCTTTGTACCTAAGCAGAGGGTCCAGCGGTAGCCAAAATAGGATAGCCAGGTTTCGGTGCGGCAACGAAGAAAAGGGAAGAAGGTACTGGTTGAATGAAAGGGAGAATTTGTGTACCATATGCGGAGAGGGTACTGACAGGTGGGCACATTGGATGGAAGAGTGCAAAGGGCTAACATGGGAAGAAGGAAAGAAAAATAAATGTAAAGACTGGGAAGCGTGCATGGACGAGTCAGGTAGCGGGTGGCCCATAATGCGGGAAATTTTAGAGCGGAAGGGAGTGATTGTGGAAAGAGTTTAGGGAGGGAGATAAGTTAGTGCGGGCGAAGAATTATTGTTTTTTTTTTGTTTCCTTAAAGTGTAGTATTTTTTTTAAGTTTGAGTATTTGGGATATTTCTGGGTCGGGTTATTAGTTATGTTCTGTTTTTTTGTTCTTTTTTTTTTATTGTTTCCATGTGTTTTTTTGTTTTGTTTTTTTTTTTGTTTTGATATGTTGTATTGTTAGTCTTATAGTAATTGTTGTAAATATGCCAATAAAGGTAATAATAATAATGTATTTTGTGTATAATATATTCCTATGGTGAATAAATGAATAAAAAAAATTGAAATTCTTTTGCAACATGATTGATCTGGATGTCAGTTGGATTTTTAAATAATTCAAATACTCTTTGTTGAAATTAAATTCCCTTAAACTCGATATACCGTTCCGCAAAATTCATGGTCGGAAGAAAATCTTTGTAGGACCGGATGCAGCACGTGAGCCGTACTTTGGTGACCACAACGATATAGTATCACAAATGTTACAAAATATCTGCACAAATGTGACAAATTACTGTGATCATTTTTCTACGTATACAACAAAATGTTTAGGAAGAAATAACACTATTATTTCAGGAAAATCTATCAATAAATAAATATTTTTTTAAATAAATTTCTGAATAACTTAAGAATTTATTTTCAATTTATAATACCCTACATATTTAAAAATATTAAAACTCTAGAATATAAAAGAGTTTTGTCGATATGCAACCCAATTTTTGATTGATCAATAGTGTGTTGCTGACTTGTAGAATAAACCAAATTTAGTTAATTTAATGAAAAATTTTAAAATGTGGCGATTTACTTGCAATTTTAAATTTAATTTTTATTGTTTATAAATATTTACAACAATCCATCTATTTATAACTCTTATAAAAAAAGTACTTGAACCCATTGAAGAGCTACACACACAGCTTCTCATAAAATATACTATTACCATACAATCAAAAAAAGTATTATTTATATAGTAAAATTTAATTTAGAAAGCTCTGAATGGAAATATTTGTTAATTGATCACTCTAAATAGTTTTAATTTATAAAATAAATTTTAATTAATTCTTCTATTTTATCTTTCATTTTAATTCTACACAATAATATAAATAATAGAGAAATAGAAGTTAGGTTGCCCAAATCGTACCCTTAAGAAAAAAAGGTATAAATCGTAAGATCCATGAAAAAATAAAAATTATGTGTGATTATTAATTAGAATTAATAAATAAAAAAACAAATTTTTCTCATTTTCTTGACCATAAAGGATGTGTACACGACTAGGCGATAAACTCCATGTACTACTACGATTTTTTATGATGGTACGACTTAAGATAGAGCACAATTTATAATTCCAATGAACATAACTAAACAATAAATAAATCTAACACGATTTTGTTAGCATTAAACAACTCCTTATATGACTTAGAAATATGCATTATGATTTTATCAACAATATCCTTGCAAAATAAAACTAATAAACATGCTCTGAGTTGAAAAATTTACAATGTTTTTACTACTAATTTTTGTGAAAATATTATATAACTAATTCAAAAATGAAAATTGATAACACCATCCACTTCGGGACAGCTTTACTAATGAAATCAAGGGAGGAACACGGAAATCTTCTGTTACTCTTTAGCACACGGCACTCGAAGATTTCCGTGTTCCTCCCTTGATTTCATTAGTAAAGCTGTCCCGAAGTGGATGGTGTTATCATTTTTCATTTTGTAATTACTTTCAACCGTGTGACTATAGAAGTCGTTATCTATATGAACAATATTTTATAACTTGCGAAGTTATATAAATGTACACACTTTACACGACTGGAGATTCGACTTACTCTGTATACTTGCTCCGAATTGAAAAATTCGACGATGTTTTTACTACTAATTTTTTAGAAAATATATAACAAAATATTTTAACAAAAATTTGTTGCAAAAACATTGTCGAATTTTTCAATTCAGAGTCAGTATGAATTATCACGAAGTAACGGTCGCAGCCCTCCTTTAACGGACAGGACCTATAAGAGACTTATTAAGATAAACCTAGGCTTACCATGTTCTAGGCAACCTAGCTACGCAGCCCGGAAAATACCCTGCGGCCGAAATATTTGAGCAACCAATTATAGCAGCCAATCGACGTATAAGTTCGAATTGGTATAACTATACTACATTATCGATAACACTGGACAGCAAAAAAAATAAAATTGTTTGTTTCCTGTGATTTTTTTCTTGTTTCTATCTCAAATTAACGCGTATTTTTTAAATATGGCAACAATTTTTCTCTAACAGCTTTTGTTTTTGAGTTATAGCTACTATTTTTACTTAGATTTTTGTTTTTTATTGGTAAAATTGGCTAAAATATGTTTTATTGTATTTTTCATATGGCTTCGTCAAGGAGATGTTGTGTGCTTAATCCTGATTGTTTTTGCTACATTTGTGGTGAATATATATTTGCAAAATATCGAAAATCTATATCGGACTTTGTGAAAACTGCGTATCATCAATAATTTTCTTACAACAACACATCAGCTAGGTATCAACATGAGCATAAAAATCCACTTCCTTTACTCGCATTTAGACCGATTTCCACAAAATCTGGGTGATTTTAGCGAGGAGCAGGGTGAAAGATTTCATCAGGATCTTCGGATAATGGAAGAGCGTTTACAGGGGTGGTGGGGCTCACATATGATGCAGACTACTGCTGGAGATTGCAACGAGATCTACCTAAAGTCTTTCATTCAAGGAAATCTTATAAAAGATAGTGTTCAATAGAAACTTTGTTAACATAATGTATTATGTTTCTGTATTTTTTTTTAAATAATAAAACTGTATATTTCAAAAGGTAAAGCTGTTAGAGCAATACCCAATATCAGTAAAAAAAAATAAGGAAACAAAACTTGTGTTGACCAGTGTAATCATATAAACCTAATAAAGTAGGAACACAGCCTGAATATATAAATATATTTAACCTTTCAGGAACTCTATAACATTATTAGGTCTTTTTAAGACTAGCTAAAGGTAAGTTAAAGGTAGTCCTAAAGAGATATTTATATTATAGAGCTCCGGAAAGGTTGAAATGCCTGAATAACTAAATACATTTTCACAGCCTGAATATATATTTATATATTCAGGCAGTGTTCCGACTTTATTAAGTTTTAATAAATTTCGACGTAAAAAAATCTTTTAATCTACTTAAATTTCTCAATTTCAATTTATATTTACAAATTTTTATTCCTCAAAATCAATTTCAGTTTCTCAATATCAATTTGTCAATTTAATTTTTTTTTAAATCAATTTTCAAAGTCAATTTTACAAAATCAGTTACTCAAAATTAACTTTTCAAATTTAATTTGTCAATTTCTCAATTTTAATTTATCAATTTTAATCTCCGAATTTAAATTTCTCAAAATCCATTTCAATTTCACAAAATCTATTTCTTAGTTTCAATTTCTAAATTTCCATTGTTGAAACTCAATTTCTCAATTTCAATTTTTTATATCAATTTTTTTAAATCAATTTCTCTTAATTAATTTTTCATTTTCTATATCTTTATTTAAATATTTCAATATATATATTTTCAATTTTTGTCTCTCAAAATCAATTTCTCGATTTCAATCTCTCAAAATCTATTTCACAATTTCAATTTCTTAATTTAGATTTCTAAATTTAAATTTCTAAATTCCAATTTCTCCATTTCAATTTTTAAATCCAATTTTTGAAAATCAAGTGCTCAAAATTTTTAATTTTTAATTTTCTTTTTCTATAAAAAATGTAATATCTTAATTTAAATTTTCGAATTTCTGTTACACAAAATCAATTTTCAAAATCAATTTTTCAATTTCAATTTGTGAGCATCAATTTGCTGCATATTATTAATTACTGTCTCACTGAAGGTATTTTTACAAGCACGTGGAAAACAGCATTAATAATACCAATAGCCAACATTTCGAACCCCAAGAACCTGTCGCACCTTCGACCGATATCTATCTTAACAGTCCTATCAAAAATCTTACAAAAAATCGTCGATTCTCAGCTTAGATCATTTCTTAGCGACAACAAACTGCTCTTGTATACGCAATCAGGTTTCAGGGAAAACCATAGCTGTGTCACAACTTTATTGGGTATCACGGACGAAGTCCATCCAGAAAATGCAATTTCAATACATATGTCAATGATAATACGCAGATGACACTCGGTTATTACACATCTTCCCTCCTACAAATATACAACAGGCTGAAAAAGACATAACGGAAAACCTGATATCTGATATCTAATTCTCTAACAACCACGTATTAAATATTAATCCGTCTAAAACCCAAGTATTGATTTTCGCCGGCAGAAAAAGACAGGAAATCAAAGAAAACATACGTGCTCTGTTAGAAAAGTATCCGACCTTATTTTTTATTTTGAAAACCTGATGGATTTGAATCAAGCGCGCTTACATGAGCCGACCTTGAATCTTTGTGCGCTTGAGTGATTTTTTCCCGTCTGTAGATAGCCACAGTTGCTGTCGACCAGTGTTCGAATGACGTAGTGTGTAGTGCTCTCGTCGGTTTTTCAATGCAAGTAAAGTCACCAAAGAGTAATATAGGGATGTCCTCCGTCGCTTACGTGATGCTGTGCGGCGCAAGCGACTGAAGTTGTGGTCATCAGGAAATTGGCGACTCCATCACGACAATGCTCCAGCACATTCTTCGCACTTGGTTCACATTTTTTTGGGGAAAAACCGGAATCTCAGTTTCGACAGGCTCATTACTCTCCTGATATGGCTACCTGCGACTTCTGGCTATTCCCCAAAGTCAAGAGCCCATTGAAAGGAACGCGATTTCAGACAAGAGAGGACATTATGGCTGTAACGACAGCCGAGCTAAAGTCGATTCCGAAAGAGGCTTTTTCGGAATGCTTCCAACAATGGCGGCACGGCTGGGAGAAGTGTGTGTAGTCCCAAGTAGACTACTTTAAGGGTGATTAGGTTTCCAACGCTCCAGGTATGCCAGTTTTTTTACCGGCTAAAGGTCGGATACTTTTCTAATAGACCACGTAAACATCGACATAAAAGAAGAAAAATTAGCAATTAAAGAGGAGACAAGGAATCTTGGTGTTATAATAGATGAGAATCTAAACCAGGTGTTATAATAGATGAGAATCTAAAGTTCTCACCCCATGTAACTAAAACTATAAACACCACTTATATTCGTCTAAAACTTCTATATTCAGCTAGAACCTACCTTCCGAAAAACCTAAGGAAAAAACTAGTGCAATCTTGCATTCTGTCACATACTGTCGACTTGGTCTATGGCAGCTATATAGGATCGGAAACGAAAAGGGCGGATACAAAGACTACAAAATACATGCATAAGATTTGTTAATGGCCTAAGGTTTCGAATCAGTTTACCCAGTACAATAAAACAAGTATGGAAAACGATGGAACAGGCTAGAAATTACCATGCTCTTTGCTGTTTGAAAAAAATTATAATCAATAAATAACCAGCGTATATATATAACAAGAAAACCTTCCGAACGGACGTGCACAACATCAATCTCCGCAGCAAAGGTGTACTAACACAGCATAAGACATAGTTTTTTCAGTATCATTTTTCACTTATCAGAAAACAAGAGAAATAATGGGCTTAATGATATCGTACGGATGGCAGACTTTGAAACGTTTATAAGATTGTTCAAAAATTGAAACTGAACGTGATGATGAGGAGAAAGAGAGAAAAATATATTAACTTAGTTGTATTTAAAATGAAAAGAAAGCCAATACTAAGAAAAATAGGTCGAATTTTATCACTAAGTATCACCGTACTTTTAACTATCGTATTATGATATATTGAATTCAAAATGCAAATATTATGAAATCAAGGGCTTGTGGAAGACTGGGCATTATAATCGTATAATGCCTAAACGAGTCCTTTTGTTCTCTGTTTAATATGTGTTAGTGGGTATGTGTAACTACAAGTGAATGTATGTAAATGTACTTCAACATATTTTGACATTGTTTGAAGAACAATAAATGAAAAAAAATTGTACTATAAATTTAAAAATTAATTTTTAAAATCAATTTCTTAAAATTAATTTTACATTTTCCATCTTTTTAATTAAGTTTCGGAACACAAAATACCCCTGGCTGCTACGACAAGTGCGTGGAGAATGTCGGCAGCCACATACATTCGCTAGACACTCTCCGGCTGCGCGCAACCAATGGGCTGCCTTTGAATCATAATGGGTGTTCAAGCATGTGTGTTCTAATAGCTGCCGCAGCCGTTAGCTATCAGCCTACACAATTATTTGAATTTCCAGTTCTTGTAGGCAGTCTAAAGTGATTCGCGCTGTATGTGGTCTTGTGTTATCCTGCATATTCTCCTAACAAAATATCAACATATAGATTAGCGTTAAGATTTCCTAGAATTACAACAAAGGTCGGTTCTGCTGTCGTATCCCACCCCAAACCATAACTGAACCTCCAAATCGTTCGACTTCCTGGACAGTAGCAGTTGCGTATCGTTTTCCCGGGCGTCTATAAACACATACTCGGCCATCGCGAGTAATACGGAACCGTGATTCAACCGGGAAGTGCACCGACTTCCATTGTCGAAGTTTCCATGCGACACGTTCACGAGCAAAATTCATCCTTGCTATTCTGTGGCGTCGTGTGAAAGAGGGTTTTCGGAGGGCCCTCAAATCTGATTCCCTCAACCTATCCCTAATTGTCTAGTCTGATACAGTGACCCCATGCGTCGTCCTGATGGAATTTCGCCGTAGAAACTCTATTACTATCTAAGACTCGAAATCAGTGAAAATCGGTCTTCATTTGGAGTTGTTTTTCTTTTGCGAACTTGCCCACCGCGCCTGGTATATTGACTTGTATCCAAGTACGTGTTCTACAATCGCTGTATATCAGACAGGTTTAGGCTTTGTGCTGCTATCCTGGTTGCATATATGCCTTAGCGCATATATGAAATCGTCAGTGTTGCGCCTGCGTGTACCATCCGTAACGTGACCATTTTTTCGTCAGAGCGGGATACTCGCGGAATTATGAAAAAAAACCTTTTATGGTATTTCAGTGTCAGTTACTTGTAGGTTCACTGAAACATTACGAACAGTGTGAGAAAGAAAAAGCGAATTCTCCTTAAGTGCCAAGTCATCTCGGAGACGATTAATTTCTTTCGCAGACTCAAGTTTTCTTTCGAAAAACATTTTCAATATATTTGGGCATTTGTTGAAGCTCATTCATCATCATGCATCATCATCGATAGCTTTTCAAAGCCTGGAATATTTTTAGAACTCTCTCAAGCGCGGGCATTAACGCAAACCACCTTGTTTTACTCTGTGTCAGTTGAATCACAAAACTCTTTCAAAACTTCTACTCGAACGCTGTAGATATATAAAAAAGAAAAAATTTTCACAATGACGGACTCCAAGTCTACAGGGAGACAATCTGCAGATGATTTGATCGCGATGTGAACTATGTGGGCTCTACATACCATCCCGATGAGCCGTCTTGAGCTCCGTATGATTTGTTCAATTTTGCGTAAACATTATAAATCGCCTTTCTATTTTCCTCCAAAATTACTTTTTATTACTCATGCACAGAAAGTACTATTTTACAGGCCATTTTTTAGGTCAGAAAATGACTGTTCTGCAAATCTAGAGCGGAAAATTTACTTTCCGCCCTAGATATAGGGCGGAAAGTTTACTTTCCGCACTAGATTTGTGAACATGTGTGATATGCAGCGTTGCCAATCTTACGATAATTATCATACATGTACAATAATTTCGTTAGTTTATCACTGTTGTCATTACATTACCCGGATACTTTTTGTCAACACATGTAGAAACGACAACCGCGAGAAACAAAATGACATCTCAAATGTTTTTCAAATGACGCATTAAAAATAACAATAATAGAAATTTATGGTTATGATGTATAATTTATTGTCATTATGAGTTGTCAAATAGAGAGTTCAGATTCAGAAAATGATTCTACACCGCCTGAATTCAAACAAATTGCGACTGAAATAATTGGAAAATTAACACCAACGAAATCCAGAAGTAGATATGAAGCTGCGTATGAAAAATTCATGAAATGACGATCAATAAACAAAATTAAAAGTTTTTCTGAATCGATAGTTTTATCATACTTCAATGAACTGGCCAAAACTCATAAGCCGTCAAGTTTGTGGGGAACTTATTCGATGCTGCGAAGCTTGATTCACATCAAGCACAGAATTAATATTTGCAATTATTCGAGTTTAATTGCTTTTTTAAAACAAAAAAATAAAGGTTATCCATGCAAGAAAGCTCAAACACTAAGTGCTGAACAAATTAATCAATTTCTTCGAGAAGCTCCAGACAATCAATTCCTGGCTGTGAAGGTTAGTTAATAAATTTTCTAATAATTTCAATACAATATATAAATAAATACACACATTTATTTACATGTATTTAATTTTAGGTAGCTTTAATTTTTGGGGTAGAAGGTGCATGTAGGCGTCATGAGCTGTGTAACTTAACTGTGAACGATATAGAACAGGGGTCTCCAAACTTTCCAGCCCTAGGCCCATACTGATTACTCCAGAAAGTTCCGAGGGCCAAAACCATATTATCATTGCTGCCGGTGGTAAAAAGTGAAATAGTCCACTGATGAAAAAAAAGTCCGAAAAAGTACGCAACGTTTAAAAAAGACTGCAAATCGGACTAAAGTCCGCAAAACGGCAACACTGCATGTTATTAATTTTCCTGTCATTATTTGTAATTTCTAGATTAGTCGTAGAGTGCGAGCCATGAGGAGTAACATGACACGACATCTGGTGGACACAAGCGGAAATAGGTAGTACCTTCTATCGCTAACAGATGGCGCTAATAGCACGTACAGAATAATTTTGTTGGTTCGAGAAAGTTCTGGTGTCTTCCACTCACTTCTAGATGGCAGTAATTGGAATATATAAGAAGGGTAGTGGCGCAACCACAAGTAAAACGTGTAAAACGTGTTTGTGCGTGTTTAAGTTTAAGACATCTTTGTAACAGTATTTTGATTTGAATTGTTGCTTTTGTGTGTGATTTAGTAGTATGGAAAAGAAGCGAAAAATTGATAGTGAATGCAGAAAATTCAAAGATCAGTGGAACATTCAGTATTTCGTAATTAAGTCCAGTAAGAAGGCGCTATGTTTGATTTACAATGAAAGCATAGCTGTTCTCAAGGAATATAACATTAAACGTCATTATGAAACAAAACATTTTCAAAATTACTCAAAATATACAGGAAGTTTGCGGACAGAAAAATTCGAAGCTATGAAGCGCGGATTGAAATCGCAGCAATCTTAAACTCAAAACTGAACAAGAGGCTGCAACTCATGCCAGCTTTCGTGTGGCTCTTGAAATTGCAAAACGTGGAAAACCATTCACCGATGGAGAAATGATCAAAGAGTGCATATTTGCAGTAGCCCTGAAAAGGTAAATTTATTAAAAACTGTCAGTATGTCAGCAAACACTGTGGCTCGCAGGGTAGAAAATATCGCTGAAAATATATCCTCTTAACTGTTCAACAAAAAAGGACATGTTGGGTGGTTTTCTTTGGCCTTGGATGAGTCAACGGATGTGTTAGATACTGCTCAGGTGTTGATTTATATTCGAGGAGTAGATAAAAGCTATGAAGTGCATGGAGAACTTCTTGATATGTATAATATTCATGGCACAACTACTGGTACAGATATTTTTAAAGGAGTTGAAATGGCCATTAATCAAAAGAACCTTCGATGGAAAAACTTGAAATGTATTACAACTGATGGAGGCAAAAACATGACTGGGAAAGATAAAGGAGTGGTCGCTCTTGTGTCAAAGGCTGTAGAAAATGACGGTGGTTCAAAACCATTAGTCTTACATTGTATCATTCATCAACAGTCTTTGTGCGGAAAATGTTTGGATATGTCTGAAGTTCTGAAACCAGTCATATAAACTGTTAATTTTATCAGATCTTTTGGGCTGAATCACCGACAATTCCGACAATTTATTGAAGAGATTGGAGAAAATGACTTACCTTATCATACTGCCTACGTTGGCTTAGTTGTGGGAAAGTCCTTCAGCGCTTTTTTGATCTTCGAGCAGTGATCGAAATTTTTTTGAATGAAAAGCATCGCCCTCTTACTGAATTACAAAACAACGCATGGCTGTGGAAGTTAACATTCTATGTTGATTTGACAAAACATGTGAACGAACTGAATTTGAGATTGCTAGGAGAAAACCAGCATCTTCCTGATTTATACACTAATATCAAATCGTTCTGGAAGAAATTGATACTGTTTCAATCACAACTACGAAGTAAATGTTTTTCACATTTTAAAACATGTGAAATATTCAGCCACACCACTGAGTTTCCTATCAATTTTGCAATCGAAACTTTGAGTGCTTTGAAAATAAATTTTGATAATCGTTTCTCGGAATTTGATGCCATTGCGAATCAAATTAAGATTTTTCAGAATCCTTTTGATACTGACATTGAAACCCTAGCCCCGCAACTTCAAATGGAAATGATTGATTTACAGTGCAGTGATATAATTAAGAACAAATATCAAAACTCATCTTTGTTGGAATTTTATAAGAGTCTTCACTGACACAATTTGATAATTTGCATAAATTTGCTCGTGGGCTGTTTTCTGTTTTTGGTACTACTTATTTGTGTGAGAAGACCTTCTCCAAAATGAAGTACACAAAAAATGTTAACAGATCAAAATTAACTGATGAGTCCACAACTACAAACTATTGTCAGTGGAAAATCTCAATTACATAAATCTCATTAGTATTTCATATGTCATTGTGCTTGTTATAAGTTATATTTTTATTTAAAATGTATAAAATGTTATTTGGATTCATTTCAATAATTTGTTAGTTATTATATACTGAAGTTAAATTTTCTGCATATTATACATGTCTTTACTCATAACAATTCTGTGTTTCTTTATCCAACTTATCACAAAAACAATAACAATAAGCCTACAGCAATGTTATGAGTAGTTAGCCCATGACCATATTAATGTAGATGTCATATTAATAATAATTCAACATAAAATTAGAATACTTCAGTAAACTAAATTTAATTTGCTATAAAAAATATGTTCTCTAAAAGGAGTTTTCAAGTATGCTAGCTCTCCGCGGGCCGGACAAAATCTGTCCGCGGGCCGGATGTGGCCCTCGGGTCGTAGTTTGGAGACCCCTGATATAGAAGATAAAGCTAACATGCTTTTGGTAAAAATTCCAAAAACTAAAAATGATAAGCCGAGATCATTTGTAGTTACGGATGATTTTTACCATATATATATATATATATATATATATATATATATATATATATATAAAGTATGCCATATTGCGTCCTGCCAACATGACCACAACAAGATTTTTTGTGATATTGTGATTTTAAACAAGTCATTGGCATTAATACTTTTGGCAGTATGCCAAAAACAGTAGCAGCATATTTAAATTTGAAAGATCCGAAGTCTTATACTGGACATACGTTCAGAAGAACATCAGCTACTCTGTTAGCTGATTCTGGTGCCGATCTGCTGACCCTTAAGAGACATGGAGGATGGAAATCTAATACAATCGCTGAAGGCTACGTTGAAGACTCGGTCCACAACAAAAAGCGAATCGGCCAGCAAATTGCAGATACTATATCAAACAGACCGTCTACTTCAAAAGAAAATATACAAATAAATCCAGTGCCAATTGAAATTCAGAACAAAGAAAATATTAATTTTGAAACGAACACAATTTCAACATCAACCTCAAAACACATAAGATTTAATTTTTCAAATTGTTCAAATATTTCAATATATAATAATGAAAAAAAATGATTAATAACTTTTTTAACTATTGTTAAAAAAAATAATGTTTCTGTTTTTTTTTCTTTTGATTTAAGTAGGTACATAATTTTTTTTTTTTTTGTATTGTCATTCTCAAATTCATAATAAAAAATAGTAAAACTCGTTAATTTAGCACTGTAATCATTACATTACACAAACACTTTTTGTCAACACATGTAGAAACGATAGACGTGAAACACAATGACATCTCAAAATCAATATTAAAAAAAGTGAGGTTAAGTTAAAAGTGAATTGTCCGAAGGTTATAAGCTGTCAGATAGAATGACATTATAAATAATAATGGTGCGTTTAGAATCACCTGATTCTTTTTAAAATATAAGTCTTTGTCTTTCTGGCATTCGTAATAAAAAATAATATCCGCAACTCGTGCGGCATTGTCAATTGCCCCCTCGAGCGAATGAGCGCACTCACTTCGTTCGTGCGCTCATCTTCGCTCTCGTGTGCAATCGACAACTTTCCGCACTTGTTGCGAAATATACTATATTCAAATTATTACAAGATAATACTTCCTTCAAATCATCAACAATTCTACCCGATGTTTCACCTTGCTGTTCTCAAATCTCTAAAACATTTACTTTGAAGCCTTCGTATGGTAAACATTGCGGATGAACACTAGGAATAATTTTATCGAGCCATGGTTTGATACATCTGTTAATTAAGTTATGCAGCTGGCTTCGTGAAGACTCTTTCAATTCTATATAGGTTACCATAGAGGGCAACCTATTTACAAAAATAGCCTGAGATTTGTACGAGCACATTTAAATTTTTGCTCAAAACTTGTTTGAAATAATTGAGAAGCACCGTAATTTTAGCGAAGACTGTGATTTTCTTGCACCGTATGAAACGCCCACACACCCTCCGTTGCAGCTATATCCAAATCTTTAGAAGTCAGCAAATCGGTTCTTTTAAATAACGAAAATATTGACGAGCTTGAAGCCGCAGCTTGATTGTAAAGCCTGAGTTTTTTCGATTTTAAATGTTTCTGGATATCGTTGGCACCACCGCTGCACCGTAAGTAACGTTTGCGAAAGATGTACTACTCCTTTGTTTTATAAACGGATAGTTGTTTTGCAAAATAATTTTAAAAGTACACTGGCGATTAGGCATTTTTGTTATGGTACAATCACACACTCCCTCCGGTTGAAGCTTAAAGCATTGTATACTTAAAGCACTGAACCGGACTTAAAGCACTGCGTTTGGTTATTCTCTGAGTGAGTGCCGCTTTCACGTGTCATCCGTTCTCTCTTTCTCTCTCGTCACCTGCCGCTTCAGTTACACGTTACGACCTTGCGAGTGCACGACCAGGCAAGTAGTACAGTGTTTACACCCTAGCAAGTAGAGACTTAACCGCGAAAGCGGAACGTTTTGCCCTCGCTGGGGACAGCGGGAGGGACAGCCTGAAAGCGGGACTGTCCCTCCCAAAGTGGGACGTATGGTCACGTTAACCATCCGCCATCATCTGTATTGAACCATACGTCTGCATTTAAATACATGTGTTTTATATTTTTCTTGGCTGAAAGGCTGAGTTGAACGGAGACGAGCGGATCCAGTGTGCGACAAGCCTTACGTTGAAGTTTCTTGAAATTTGTCGAGGGCTATCTCCATTTTCAATTAATTAAACAGCACGAACAACTTCCACTTCGTTGAGATGCCTCATTTTCACTTAACTTAAGTCAAACTGTCAGTTGCAAACATTTTCGTCTGTATATTGATCTGAACAAGACTTTTCTAGTTCTTTGAATCAGATTTGGACACATTATTTCACTTTAGTTACTTTGATAGTTCTTGTTAAATATTACGGATACTGCAATGATGATAATTATGCAATGCTGATAATGTCTATGTGTAAATTGCAGCAATTAAATTTGAGCGTCTTTCAGATTTTCTTAATTTTATTTCCATGTAATTTCCCGTTTTAATTTTATGGAGGCACAAATTGGTGACCCGCTAATTGTTTTGAGCAGTGTATATAGACATAGCAATCAATTAATTTTATCGTCTAAAAAGTAATTCGAAATTCAAATGACTTCAATTTGATTCGATAGATAAATTCCGGAAAAAAATTTTATGATACACCTAAAGTGCACATTTATGTTACATGTTGTAATTTCAACAGTTTATGATTAAAAGCAAATATTTGGAAATTAGTTAATATAATGCATGCCGTAATAAATTAAATAAATATCCACTTTTCATCGTGTAGCTTTATGTAAATGTTCATAAATATTTTTAAAACAAACAGCTAAAGATATTGCCATCTAGTGCGGAATATCAGTACATTTACATTAAATTTCTTATGAAAAATATTTGCAAGTTTTTAATAATATATAGAAGAAGAAAATATTTCTTTTGTACGATTAATATTATCATCATTTCCCGCTATTTAGGGCGTCCATCGTTTATGATGTCTCTCCACATCATTTTATCCACAGATCGTATTTGGTGTCATAGAAGTAAACGTTTTTTAACCGAAATTTCATATGATTTACCTAAATCCAGTGCTCAGTACTTGCAATATCAAATATATAATAATATCAACACTACAAGAGTCGAGAAAATTGTCAACTGAACAATAACGTTTTTATTTTGAATAAAATAATTCATTTTGATATTGTTTGATGATGTTCAAATAAATATTCATATAAACGAAGTTCAATTGTAGTTTATAGTTTGTAGTTGTAGAATGTATAAAAAAGGCATTAGTAATGGAATTGCATATTAAATATTAATATACTAAAACAGTTTATAAAGTTATTTGTGGATATTTGTGGAATAAGTGTTTTTCGATAATTATTATGTGTATTTTTTTTAAAGAACGATTAATATAAAACTGATTGTAAGATAACTCCTTCTTTAAATCTAAAGAAAACACATACGTTTCAAATAGATAATAATAATAATATACTTTATTAGCTAAAGATATACTAGAATTAAAGATATACTTAAGATATGCTAAAGATATACTTAAGTATAAAGATATACTTAGAATTTCTAAGTAAACAACTTTAAATATTTATTTCTAGATAAATAGCTTCAAACATTCACCATGGCACCAAGTGCTAGTTATAATGCCTACAACCCATGCCAGCAAAGATAACGCCTTAGTAAACATTTAAAGCTGCTCAGTTTCTTACACTTTCTTACTTCGGCAGGCAGCATATTGTAATTGAATCAATCCCTTAAGTACAGTATTGAATCTCCTAAGTTTAGAAGTCTTTAGAACAGCAAAGTCCTCTACATTTCTTAAGTTGTAGTTAGTTTTATGTTTGACCATACATATATACAATAACCTTTATTGGCATAAAAAAAAACATAAACCTGTCCTCTTATAATACCAACAAAAAAAACAACAAAAGTGAAAAACAAAACCAACAAAAAAAAAGAAATAATTAATAATTTCAAAATCAATAATTTCACACAGAAAAAAAATAAAGTCCAAGTTAAAAGAGAGAAAAAAAAACTACACTGAGCTATTCCTCTGTTTCAGTCACCTGTTCCTTCCATCCTTTTATCCTTTCCATCATTACTAAACCACTACCATCCTCATTCATGTACTGTTTCCATTTCCTCCCTAACACTCTCTCTCTTTCGGTCCACTATCCTTTTTTGCACTCCTCAAACCAATGCACGCTCACGTCCTTCCATAACCCACATACACCACAACTCTTATACTTGTCATCCATCCAATACTTTCGCCCTCTTTCTTCACAGCCTCATCTAAACCTGGCAATTACTGTCTGGGCATTCAGGCCCATTGTTGATTCTAAGTATTTAGGTAGCTCTACAAATATTTGTGTTTCCACATAGTACTTACTATATCTCTCTCTCCAATGGCACTACAGCCCGAAGCGAGCCCTGGCCTCCACCAAACGTTGTCTCCAGCGTTCCCTTTCCTCTGCCGCCGCCCGCCAGTTCCGCACCCCCAGCATCTCTCTCGCATCCCTTTTCACACTTTCCTCCCATCTCGCCCTTGGCCTGCCCGCTTTCCTTCTACCTTCCGGCACTCTGAGTATTTTTCTCGGCACTGCTGTTGGAGCCATCCGGCACACATGTCCCGCCCATCTTAGCCTGCTTAGTTTTATGTGGGATACCACATCTGGGCTTTTGTATAACTGATATAGCTCGAAGTTCATCCTAATTCTCCAGCCCTCTTCGCTGTTAATTGCCCTATAAATTTTCATCAGGATCTTTCGCTCAAAAATCTCCAGCATCTTTTCCGATTTATGGGTCAGCGTCCATGCTTCGCTACCATATGTGAGGATGGGTCGTATGATTGCTTTATATATATTACACTTCGTTTGTCTGCTAGCTAGCTTCGAGTTAAGGATGGATTTAAAAGTGAAGTATGCCCTGTTGGCTTGCATGATTCTATGTTGTACTTCCACCCCTTCGTCGTTCTGATCCGTGACGGTTGATCCCAGATATTTAAAGTTGTTGACGACTTCTACAGTATACTCTCCCATATCCAGAATATTTACTGCGTGTGCTGGCGCTCCCGGTCTTACCATCATTACTTTTGTCCCTGTTTATTGACAGACCTATCTCCTTGGCTCTCTTCTCCATTTTACCGTAAGCATCTTTCATTGCCGTTAGCGATCTACCGATGATGTTTAGGTCGTCAGCATAGCCCAAAAGTTGCGTGGATATATTGTAGATGGCACCGTTGCATTCTATCTGAGCTTTCCTTATAGCTTTTTCGAGCGCGATGTTAAATAATATGGGTGATAGACTGTCTGTGTCTCCTTGTCTCAGACCTGTAATGGTTTCAAACTTGTGCGATGTCGTTTTTTGGATACCGACTTGGTTCCAAGTCTTTTTTAACGTACAATTTACCAATTTAATGATCTTTTGTGGTATCCCGAATTCTTCCATTGTCTTCATGAGTGTTCTTCTATCGATAGTATCATACGCTTGTTTAAAGTCTACGAAGACCTGGTATGTGCTGATGTTCATTTCCCATGACTTTTCTAGTATTTGTCTGAGGGTAAACATTTGATCAGTCGACGACTTTCCTTTCCGGAAACCTGTCTGATACTGTCCTATAATGCTCTCTGCGTACGGTTGGAGTCTTCGTCCGATTATCCATGACAGCACCTTGTAGGCCGTGTTAAGCAGAGTTATACCACGATAGTTCTTGCACTCCAGTTTGTTTCCTTTCTTGTAGATAGGGCATATCTTCCCCTCCCGCCATTCCTCGGGTATCTCTTCTGTCCTCCAGATTCTTCCTATCAGCTGGTGTAAAGCACAGTTCAGAGCGTCTCCTCCCATTTTGATCATTTCAGATGTTATCATGTCCGGTCCCGGTGCTTTGTGGTTCTTTAGTGCCTTTATCGCCTCGCTTATTTCTCTTTGTGATGGTTCGTTATCTTCTTACTATATCTACTCTCCATTATTTTCCTTTGACGTTCTTGCAGTTCAACTTCCTTCAGCCTTATCACTAGCCATTCGGCAACTCGCACACCTTTCCTCCTAAGCCTCTTGATTTCCATGATAGACATACCACCTTCTTCATACAGTTTCCTTCTATTCTTTCCCAATTTGTCTCTCTCCTACCATTCATTCCTTCCAAACTTGCTACCCTGAACACTTCTTTTACAATTCATTCCTCAGGCATTCCATTCACTTTATATTCATACCTTGCAACTCGTCGGCTTCCTTCAATTCTTAATTTAAATGCATTTAGCTCCTGCAGTACTATGTAGGAAGGAATATTATTGTTTAATTTCTTTTATTTTCTTATATTATTTTCGTTTATCTGTCTAATTTCAGGGCCTTTTTAAAGAATTGTAGTTGCACTTTTTCCACGCCTTCTTCACCCCCCATATTTCAGCTCCATACTTCAATATACTCCGCCAACAAGCCTTCCATGTGCTAAACTCTTTGCCCCATACCTTCAAAAACCTTTCTGCCGCCACCCACGCTTTTTTTGCTACGTACTCAATATGTTCTTTATTACCACACACACTTCCAAATACAAACCCTAAATACTTAAAATGCCCAACCTCCTCTATCTCCATTCCCTTCCATTCGAATCTCTCCTTCCTGCACACCCCATCTTTCTGAAACCTCATCCATTTTGTTTTATCTACATTTACAGTCAGTTTCCCTTTATCAAAACATCTTTCCAATCTCTCCATCATTTCTTTCAATTCTCCGGCCGATTTTGCCAGTATTACCACATCATCCGCGTACGCCAGACTCCACACTTTCTTCCTCCCCACCACCACTACCCCTGCTGGTCCAGCAGCCAAAACCTTTTCCAAATCTACCACATATATATTGAAGAGTGCCGGGCTAAGCGGGCAGCCTTGCTTCAGACCCATATCTACTTTGAAAGCGCTCGACTTACTCTCTCCCACTTTGACCCTACACCACGTTTCTTTATACAACGGCTCGATACCATCTCTCAATTTTCCAGATATCCCTTTTTTTCAAAACATTCCCACAACATTTTCCTATTTACCGTGTCATATGCAGCCTTTACTTACCCTTGGGACTTGCTACTTCCTGGTCGATAATACACCTCAGGGTTATTAAATGTTCAGTAGTTCCCCTTCCTTCTCTAAAACCTGCTTGCGTTTCTGGTAGCCAAATTTTTTCTTCCACTTCCACCCCCAAGCGCCTTTCTAATAATTTCGCATACATTTTATAAGATAAATCCATGAACGTTATAACCCTATAGTTCCTCATTTCGTCCCTCTCACCACTTTTGTAGACAGGTATCACTGCCCCCACCGTCCAACTGTTTGGAATTGCAACTTCTTTCCGCCAAATTCTATTGAATTCGTCTGTCACTCTCTCCAAACATTGCTCATTTGCCATCATCCAAGCCCCATCCGGTACCCCGTCTTGACTTGCCGCCTTTCTTTTCTTTAAGGATTTTGCCATATTTACCACCTCCTCCACCGAAAATTCCTCTTCTTCTACTATCCTCATACCGAGTTTGTGCCTCATCGGTTCTTCCCCCACTTGATCTACCCCCCCACCTCCTACTAACTCCATGATGTGTTGTTTCCAGCCCTCTTTCTCAAATTTGTCTATCACTCCTTGTCCTCGACCCCCGTTTTTCCTTAAAAACCGCCACAGCTCCGCTGCATTATTAATGTTTGATATCTCTTCCACCCTTTTCTTTTCCCCATCTTCATTTTTTGTCTTCATAACTTTCTCAAGCTGCTGTTTTTGCTTCTTAATTTCTTCTTTGACTCCCTGTCCTTCTCTCCATCTGTTTATCACCTATCTCAGCTTTTTCTTTTCTTTCCTGCATTCTTCATCAAACCATGTGGATTTGGTTCCAGATATCTTCATAGTCTTTGCCACCATTGACGCTCTCATACAATGCGGTATTACTTTAATATCTTTGAGGTTTTTCCAATCTACTTTTACTAGCCTCGTGGCATATATTTCTTGTGTGGGCTGATTCCATTTACATATTATCCTTTCCCCACTTCCCCATGTTTCGTGTTTTTCTTTCAGGGTCACAATTATCGGCATATGATCGGAGTCCCCTCTAATACCAATCCTTATACTTTCTATTGACTCCATTGATTTCTCATTTGCCACCACTAGGTCAATAACGGATTCACCACTACCTCCCACAAAAGTAAATTCCCCGTCCCAGTCTCCTACACAGCACCCATTTAGCACTTCCCATTGGTTTTTCTTCACCTACTCGAACCACAGCTTTCCTTGAGCATTCATTACTATATCCTTAGATTTGCTCGCAATTTCACCTGCACTACTGCCCTTCCCCAATTCTTACATTCCAATCTCCTCCTAATCAGCAGTTTTTCGTGTTCCCCTTCGTTCAGGCAATCTTCTATTTTTCTGTTGTATTTCCATACATCTATTATTATTATACACCGTCATCACTCCCCACCGGTACGCTTCAATTTCTATTTCCCTCATCACCAGACCTTCACACATATCTTTCGCCGTATCTTTTTCTCTTCTGGGTATATCTGCGGAAGCTCTTTCCCTGAGAGCCTTGTCCACCTCTGTTACTATTCCCCCTTTTGCCCTTACGAACTTATATCCTGTTTTTCCAAGTTTCCACTAAGTTAATAACTTGGAAATCAGACCAGAACGCACCAAATTCTTCCTCTCCTATTCTCACTTTCCTTAGTAATCCTGCCACGTTCGAAACTGGTGTAACTTTTGTTAATCGTCTTTGGTACTGTTTAAATAAGATCGGAAAGCAAAAATGAAGCTTCTACGTTGCCAGGTTCAATTCGTGTTTTTGTTGTCCTAAAAATTGACATTCGACGCAAAGGCTGGTAAATTTGGCCGCATGACAAAAAGTGTACGCATGCGATCATCTCGGCGTTGCCACTTTAACATTTCTTATTACAAGAAACCGAAAAATGTGTTGCGGAGTTAGTTGCAAGTTTACATAATAACATATTTACTACCGAGAAAATATCGATATATCCTAAACAAAGTATGGATATTTTGATATGCATATGGGGTAATATTTTTCTTAAAAAAAATAAACGTGGCAACGTCGAGGCAGTTGTGAGTGCATCCATATCATCTGTTGCGTTGAAAGTGTCAATTTTTAGGACAACAAAAACACGAATACTTATTGAACCAAGCAGCGTAGTAGCCTCATTTCTGCTTTCCGATCTTATATAAACAGTACCAACGACGATTATCAAGAATTACACCAGGTAAAAAGTTCGCAACACTAAATTAAAAAAAAAAACCGTATTCTGTACCTAACCCAAACACCCTATATTATCATTCATTAATTTAGAATTGAAATACTTAACCCAAATCGCCCACATGGGTTTCAAGTAAGTGGTTTACAAATTGTTCTTCATGGAAGCAAAGCTGTGCTGATGAGAGATAAATCTCGAAACGCGTCCACAGATGTATATCCACTTAAGGTATCGGAAAGACATGATCTTAAAAACAATGTTATTTTTCTGGTTTTTGTTGTGTGCCACGAAGGTGGACTGAAAGCTTCAAAATAACGGACAAATTTCACAAGAGATTTGTTTTTGGTAGTCATTTGGTAAGATTCATTAGTTTTATAGAGCTCCGGAAAGGTTGAATATATTTATGTATTCAGGATGTGTTCCGACTTTATTAAGTCTACTTCATTCAGTAATACTTTGAATTTTGTAAGTGATTGAGGGTGATACCCGGTAGAATAAATAATATATCACTTACGGTTTGCAGAGGAATTTATTTACATTGACGAAATATAGGAATATACAAAAGATACAAACACTATTGGGGTCGTCCGTTAATCACGTGATGTTTTTTAGCAACTTTTTTAAACTCCCCCTTCAACCTGGTGATACGTGGCAAGGTTCTAGATCGGTGATACGTGGCAAGCATCTAAAAAAAAATTCTGAATATTATCATTAACTTTTGCCAGCCAACTCTGGCAAAAGTTAATGATAATATGTCGAATTTATAAAAACTTAGTCTGATATATTCAAAATGACTCGCTAAAAAAGGATCGATTCAGCTAACAGTTCCGAAATCATACAATAATTTCCGTTATTCAGATTACTGAACTTTTCATTTTTCCCTCTCTAGCACACAACCGAAGAAAAAATAATACATATGAGAAATTGCATGACTCAATCAATAGAGGCGGCTTTTCTTTTCGGCGGCTTTTTCGTTTGTATCGCCGCTCTTTCATTCAAAATGACTCGCTAAAAAAGGATCGAATTCAGCTAACAGTTCCGAAATCATACAATAATTTCCGTTATTCAGATTACTGAACTTTTCATTTTTCCCTCTGTAGCACACAACCGAAGAAAAATCAATGCATATAAAAAATTGCATGACTCAATCAATAGAGGCGGATTTTCTCTTCGGCGGCTTTTTCGTTTGTATCGCCGCCCTATATTTGTCTCTCTCAGACTCAATGCCACTACGCGGCGTATGCCCCTAACAGCTCGGCCCCGTCGATCCTGCTGCGGACCAACCACTACTACGCAATTTGTCGAAAAAAAGAATTTAACAATATGTGGTCAAACATATTATATATTCCATTGTTTGTGGGGACCTAATAACATTTACATTAAGGTATATAAAAATGAATCTTTATAATTTCTGTCCGACAAAACAAATGTTGGCCCCAAATTTGCCGCCCCTAAAATCTGAAGCCCTACGCTCCAGCCTACTCAGCCTGCTGGTACCTAGTTTAGACATTGTTACATAGTTTCCAGCACTATCTCCTAGTTTAGACATTGTTTTGAGACTAAAAATACGCGGCAACGATTTACACATGTATTCGGCGTCAAAATCACAGACTTCTACCTGTACTGGCAGCGAGTCGCGCGCCGCTTTTCGGTTTGAAAATCGCGCGTTCAGCGAAAAAATAAATACACGTGATATCTCACTACAACCCCCCTCTGTGGACCGCAGCGTTTAGTATACAGGCCTGTTGTTATGTGTTTACGCTTCAACGCGAGACAACGAGGGTCTTATCCAAACTTTGGATATTTAATATTTTTTTGCATTAAAATTAATAGAGAAACTCCACCTCAGAGCCGAGGTGATAAGGTGGAGGCAAACTAAAAGAAAGATCAGAATGTAGTTTTACAATACACTTTGCCACGCATCGTCGCTCTGTGGCTATTAATAATATATTATTTAATAAAACCACTTTTGTGTTTTTTGCTGTCACCCGTTTTAAAGTTCTACGATTGTTAAACTCCAAATTTAACTATAGACAGCAGTGGACTTGTCTTAACACGATATATTCGTTATTACATAAAGCTGTTACACAAAGTGGTGAAATATTTATTTAATTATTTAGATAAATCTATCCAACATATGTTGCATACTTAAATACAAAAATGCCTATTTATACGCAATTTCTGTTTTAAAATTTGTATTTAGGGTGCCGAAATACACATGTCACAAAATCTGTATTTAATACTGTAATCATTAAGCAACACTAGTTATAATTTGTTTCAAAACATTTAAAAAAATAAACAATCTACACTGCTCAAAACAATTAGCGGTTCACTAATTTCTGCATCTATAAAAATTCAAGCAGGAAATTACATGCAAATAAAATTAAGAACATCTGGAGACGCTCTATTTAATTGTTCTAATTTTCACATATGGTGTTACGTACGTTTAAAGAAATAATTAACAACAACTACCAAAACTAAAGTGCAAAACGAATTTAAATTAATTGCTAATGTAAACTCCTGTACATAAAGTGGTAACTTAATAACGAGTATGTGCTCCCATACCACGAATAACGGCATTACACCGTCTTGCCATGCTTCGCAAAAGTATTCAAAGGTCTTCTTTTGCTAAAGCGTCATATTCTTCAATAAGAGTCGCCGCTATCTGCTGGATGATCTGAGGAGGATATGGGCTACCACGAACACGTCTGTCGAGCATATCCCAAACATGCTCTATGGGATTTAAATACGGAATTAACGCAGCCCACACCAATGGTTGAATTTCCAGTTCTTCGGGGAAGTCTAAAGTGATTCGCGTATGTGGTCCTGCGTTATCATGCATTAATAAAAAAAAAAAATTGCAAACTTTAGAAAAAAAAAACAGCTTTAAAACTGGTTTTGAGGATTTATCAGTATGTTAATTAATCAAATTTGGTACATAATTTGTTAGTATTGTTTTATGTAATTCTGGAACATAACTCACTTCTGAAGGAGAATGAGTGTTAATGTCATAATTATAATATGAATTTGAATCCGGAATGTTTGGTTGATTCTGTATCAACACAGAATCAACCAAACCTTCCGGATTCAAATTCATATTATAATGGCAAAATGAATTGGTAGGATATATGGCACATTTCTTGTTGATGGGTCTGCAATTTGTGAGTTATGGAAATTTTGACTTTGAGAAACATGTCTTAAACATGTCTAGAAACTGGTTTCGAAGATTTATCTGTATGTAAATTAATTTTTGTTTGGAATATTCTTTACGACGTTTAATTTTTTCCTCCTTCTCAGCTGTGACTGTTCGATGTTTAGAAATTTCTGAATTAATTATTGCAAAAGTTAATTATTAATACATTTGGTTGCCTAAAACTTTGATGGGTCTGATTCGTGATTTGCCATGAATTCTTCGATACAATCCAGTAATCTGAACATTCCAATAGTCCGGCACTCGTATATCTAAAAGTACTTACTCTTATACTGAACACTGATTATAGGGGTTGATATTTTCTTAGAGGCGCTGCGTTCTGTCAACACTGCCAAAAACTTTCCAATAATCCGGCACTAGTACATCTACTATTACAACCTTTTTGCAGTGGCGATCTACTTTTTGGTATATTGTTGCCAAGATCGACCAACACGCGTAGCGCGACACCGAGGGGTCTGGGGCCACGTAGTGCAAGTGTTTTACGCAATTAGGAATTTAGTAAATAATAAATAAGATTAGTGTTAATGAGATCGTTGGCATTGCGTGGATTTGGGAATATTTTTAAAGGCGGGATCATACGATGAAAGAGATAATCGTAAACATTCATCAGCTAAAGAAATTCTTATTTTTCATTTTAACACATTCACATCAGAAAATGCGGATTCCGCCGAATACGTCGAGTCAAAGCAAGACACCAATTTTTGTGCCGCATTTCTCAAGATTGGGTATTTCTCTTTAGTGTATTTCCAAATACAATGTTTGTATTTCAAATACAAAGTTTGAATTGGTGAAACCATCCTACGTTATAGATAATCATAGAAACATAAAACGAACGGAACACAGCCTGAATATATAAATATATTCAACCTTTCCGGAGCTTTATAATACTAATGAGTCTTTTTAGGACTACCAAAACAAATCTTACAAGAAATTTGTAAGTTATTTTACAGCTTTCAGTCCACCTTCGTGGCAATCAACAAAAACCATAAAAATAATAAGATCATGTCTTTCCGATACCTTAATTGAATAGCCATCTGTGAACGCGTTTCGAGATTTATCTCTCTTCAGCACAGCTTTGCTTCCATGAACGATAATTTGTAAACCACTCTCTTGAAACACATGTGGTGTTTAGGGTCGGATGTTTTTAATTTTGACATTTTGTGAGAGCGACTTGAACTTGGCTGGTTATTGATTGAACTGATTTTCACGGTTTACAAATTATTGTTCATGGAAGCAAAGCTGTGCTGAAGAGAAACAAATTTCGAAACGCGTCTACATATGGCTATCCAATTAAGGCATCGGAAAGACATGATCTTATTATTTTTATATGGGAACGCGCCCACGGAAAGATAGAGCTTAAAAACAATGTTATTTTTCTGGTTTTTTGTTGAGTGCCACGAAGGTGAACTAGGGTGGAAGGTGGAAAGCTGTAAAATAACTTACAAATTTCTTGTGAGATTTGTTTTGGTAGTCCTAAAAAGACTCAATAATTGCTATAGAGCTCCGGAAAGGCTGAATATATTTATATAATCAGGCTGTATTCCGTTTGTTTTAAATTTTAAAGTTTGATTATTTCCAATTTTAGTTTATCCTGATTTGCTTCAAATATTGTAGATATTTAACATGATATGTTGATATCTTTTTGAAACACATTTAGTAGTGCAATATTTTCAATCTTTTGTTAGGGTTTGAATTGAGCAGGGCCAGGATGTGTTCGAAAATATTTTCCAATGTTTGGAAAATGCTTTAATTTTTTATCTTTGAAATTCACATTCATTAGTATTATAAGTTGCTGAAAAACTCTTATCGAGCTTACCATCTATAATACATTTCTGCTTATACCCTGTAGTTCACGATTCAAATCGTTTAGTTTTGAACTAAAGTCTGCCAATAATGACATATCAAATAACCACTCTTTGTTTGTTAACTGTGGATAAATGTCCTCTTTCAGAGGGGAAACTTTTTAGGTCTTCTAATAACTCTCATAACCGCATGAGAAATCGAATTCTACTGAGCCAACGCACATTAGTGTGCAGCAAAAGTTCGTTATCATTATCCTCACTTTCTAATCTAAACAAATGTCTCTGAAGGGCACTGCCACGTATAGATTTGATTATTTTATCCCCCTGACATACAATGACGTCTCTGAGACGTCATGGATATGTGATAAGATCACATGTATATGGACATATCAAGGGGTTAAAGACAGTTTCCATAACATCGTGTGTATTAAATTTGCGAGAAGCGAGTTTAATTTTTACTTTATATTTATCGAAATGTATGTTTAAGTAATTACATAGAAGCGTGAGAAAACTAAAGATCGACTCAAAATCACATCGCGATCGACCGGTAGATCGCGATCGACTGGTTGGACAGCCCTGTACTATTACATCCGGTAAAAGTACTTACTCTTGTACTGCACACTAATTCTACGGATTGATATTTCCTTATAAACGCTACGTTCTGTCAACACTGCCAAAAACTTTAACTATTAAGTTTGACGTTCAGAGCCAACTTTAAACATATGCGTATAGTTGCGTTCTTTTGAACACATATTTGAGTAATAGAATTTTTTTCTATAGAACGCAACTATTGATGACACTAGGGAAAGGTCCTATGTTCTGGAACCGCCTCCGCCTCCCGACCAGTGCGCATGCGCGAACAGAGGCAGGTTTAATCATCTAATATACAGGTTTAATCAGCTAATAAACAGGTTTGATCAGCTAATAATCAGGTTTAATCAGCTAATAATCAGGTTTAATCAGCTAATATACAGGATTAATCAGGTTTTATCAGATAATTATCAGGTTTGTTCAGGCATTAATTCCTCTGTTCGCGCATGCGCACTGGTCGGGAGGCGGAGGCGGTTCCAGAACATAGGACCTTTCCCTACTGGTGACGATGACGCAAATCTATGAGTTTAACCCCCTACCCAAATGTCATTCAGCGCGGCTATAGAAGTTTTCACTTCATAAATTGGACCTATTCCATATGCAACAGGGACAACATTTTCTCCTAACACAATGTGAATATAGACATTAGCGTTAAGATTCCCTGGAATAGTAACAGGGTCGGTTCTAATGTTGATACTAATCCCACGCCAAACCATAACTGAGCCACCTCTAAATCTTTTGACTTCCTGGACAGTAGCAGCTGGGTAGCGTTCTCCCAGGCCACTGTAAACACGTACTCGGCGCTCACAACGACTTATACTTCATCCGTGAAGAGCACATACTTCCATTGTTGAAGTTGCCATGCGACAGGAGCAAAATTCATCTTTGCTGTTCTGTGGCGTCGTGTCAAAGAGGGTTTTCGGACGGGTCTTCTTGCCCTCAAATTTGATTCCCTCAACGTCTCCCTAATTGTCTGGTCTGATACAGTGACTCCATGCGTCATCCTGAGGAAAAGGCGAAAACTCTAAAGGCGAAGGCTTCGAAATTAGTAAAAATCGGTCTTGATTTTGAGTTGTCTTTCTTTAGCGACCATATATTGACCTGTATCCAAGTACCTGTTCAACAATCGCTGAATAACAGACACGCTTACGTTGAAGTTTCTTGAAACTTGTCGAAGGCTATCGCCATTTTCAATTAATGTTATAGCACGAACAACTTCCACTTCGTTCAGACGCCTCATTTTAACTTAAGTCAAACTGTCAATTGCAAACATTTTCGTATGTATATTGATTTGAACAAGACCTTCCTAGAACTTCCTAGTTTTTGTTAATTTTTACGGATACTCCGGAAGTATGCGATGCTGACAATTACATATGTGTCACTTAAAACGATTATATAAAGCGTCTTTCAGATGTTCTTAATTTTATTTGCATGTAATTTGCCGATTGAATTTTATGGAGCCACAAATTAGTGACCCGCTAATTGAGCAGTGTATTTACTGGTATAATTCTAGCATTTTACTTTAAAGTTTTCTTCTTGTTTATGTTTCCCACTGAGGAATCGCGGCGAATCTACCAACAAAATTCAGATTAATGACGCACTGCTTTCGAATATATCCCGTTGTGTCCTCTCACTATGTGCAATATATCTTGATTAAACCTTTCACGTTTGTATATCTGATAGAGCATATAAATTGTCGTAAAAAAGTCCAAAAACCTAATTTGAAGGGACAATGTTACATTTCAGAGCGTTATAAGAAGAAATAATTTCTTAGATAATTGATTGCTAGTTTTTAGGTTTTTAGTTTCAACATACTTCTACATAAGCGGAACATGCCTTTTTTTCTGATTCATTCAATTTTATTTTAAAATTGGCGAACTTCATAATCTCTCGAATATTTGCACACATGCGTTAGCTAGCTTAAACGAACTATACATTACCGCAATAGAGACTGTCATATCTTATTTTAAAGAATCATATATGCAGTTACCAATTATATAAGTTTCGATTTAAAGCAAAATGATCGTGTAATACTCGCTTAAAAAGTATCAAACATACATTTTTGGCATTCTAATCCTTAATCTCTATCATCTCTAAAATCTTATGTGGCATCAAAAAATGAAAACCAGACAAACATTCAGCACGTTAAAATCTCTCTTCACAATATTTTTATTTGAATGAGAATTTCGTTGCAAACCAGTAATATAGGGCAAATGATATTTATAAATAACATAGTAAAGGATACAAACGTATTAACTTATTAAGATGAAATATACCTTGAACTTATATAATTTACTAATATATTACTTACTAATATATTTAACCTGTTCTAGCTCTATAATATTAAGTCTTATTAAGACTATGAAGAAATCCCATGTTGAAACAACTACTTCTCTGGCTAATACCACGCAAGATATTTAATTATACAACAGGCATTTGCATGTTATTACTAGTCCTAGTATCTTCTTCTTCTTCTTACGAATAGGCCTACTTTGGACTACGCTTGTTCAACTGTTGGGCTTTGACCTTTATCCAGTATTGTCGCATCTTCTGCCGGTGTAACTCCTTTCTCTGTTCTGTCCAGAGGGTACCTTTCCTTTGAGCTTTTTCTTGAAATCCACAGACTTCCTTCAGGGTGCGTCTCACAGACTGTCTGTTTTTGAGATCTGTCATTACCAGTTCTTTAATATCCTTCTCGGTCTCTGTCAACCAAGTGGAACGAAACTTCTTGTTTTGCCAGAAGGTGAACAGATGGTTGGTTAGTCGGTTTGGAGGCATACTTGCAACGTGGCCATAGAAAGCTACCCTTCCTTTCCTTGCACAGTTAGAGAGCATCTCAATATGTTCGTAGAGCTCAGAGTTATGCCGTCTTTGGAATTCCCCATCTTCCTTTACCGGGCCTAGGATCTCCTGAGGTTTCTCCTGTCTCTGCTTTTCAATTTCGCTATTAGACCCCTTCGGTTCAAGGAAAAACACTCCATGGCATACAGGGCTTCTGGTCGTAAGACTGATGTGTAGTGCTAAGTTTCAGGTTGTGTGACAGGCATTTCTTATTGTAAGTGTTCTTAGTCAGCCGATAGGCTAGTTCTAACTTGCTGACTCTCTTGGATAATGATGCTCTTTCTGATAAGTTGGGTTCAATCCATTCGCCTAGATACTTAAATTTCGCAGTCTTCTTGATGTTTTCCTGTTCTAGTAACATCTCTCTTTTTGCTTCTCTGATGTTGGTGAAGAAGTCTGTTTTCTCTAGCGTCACTTGAAGACCCACTTTGGCAGCCTGTTTTCTGAGGCAGTTTACCTGCATTGTTGCTATCTCAAGAGAATTAGCAAACAGTGCCATGTCATCTGCAAAGGCCAGGCAATCTACAACCATTCCATCGTTCTTACGTCCCAGGTAGATACCACGCTGAGCACCCAAATTCTTCAGTTCCTTGCGCCATTCTCTTCTAACCTTTTCAAGGACACAGTTGAAGAGAAGTGGGAAAAGTCCATCTCCTTGTCTCACTCCAGTTTTTATTTCGAAGCTTTCTGAAATCTCGCCTCTAAATTTAACCTTGGAATGGGTGTTGGTCAAAGTTTCTAGGACTAGCCTGCGGGTTTTGTTGTTTAGTGCCAGTTCCTGGAGTACTTTGTTAAGCGTTTCTCTATCAATGGAATCGTAGGCCTTCCTAAAATCTACAAAGGTGACGACCACCTTGCGGTTTCTCCTCCTGGAGTATGCAAGTACAGTTTTAAGATTGAAGATCTGTTCAACACAGGATCGGATCTTCCTGAAGCCCCCCTGGTATTCTCCCAGTTGACTATCCAACTGATTTTCTGCCCTTGTTTGTAACGCCTTCGAGAGAATCTTGTATGTTACCTGGACGAGAGAAATTCCACGGTAGTTGTTTAGATCAGTAAAATCTCCCTTTTTGTGAAGCGGGTGAATTAGAGCAGATTTCCAATCGGGTGGTAATTTCTCTGTTTCCCAGATGTCCTGGATGATCTCGGTTAGCTTGCACGGCATTGTTTCCAGCACATTTCCACAGTTCAGCAACGATAGAGTCCTCCCCAGCTGCCTTATTAGTCTTAAGAAGTTGAATGATCTGGCCAACTTCTTCCAATGAAGGGGGAAGCGAGTCCGGGTTTGGCGTGGTTTGCTTATAGTAGAAGTCTTCGCTGGGTGGGTCACAGTTGAGTAGATTTTTAAAGTACTGAGCCAAAAGGTGGCAGTTGTCCTTGTCATTATAAGCCAGTTTGCCTTGTGCGTCTCTGAAGTGGAGGCTTGGCGGAGCGTATTTTCTGAGTGCCTGCTTAAAGGTTCGAAAGAAATCTCTGGAATTATTCTTAGCAAAGCTCTCTTCGATTTGGGTCAGTTGGTTTTGTGTGAAGGTTCGTTTGGTTCCTCGAATTATCTAGGCTGTAACCTTGCTTTGTTCCAAAAATTTATGCCAATTTTCCTTGGTCTTTTTAGAATTCCACTTCACCCAGGCTATCTCTCTTTGGGCTATTGCATTGTCACAGTCTTCAGTCCACCACGGATGCTTCCTTCTTCTAGCGAGAGGGGCGAGTTCATTGGCCGCCTTGACAACAGTCTCCTTCAGTTGTATATAGTAGTCCCAGTATGATATTGCTAGTCCTAATTTCATGTCATTAACAGTACTAGACAAATAAGATTGTTTTTAAGATCGTTTCTTATTCATTCACCAAAAATAAATTATTATAAAAATCAATAAGCGTAACTAAGTTCATGTCTTTCTACACAAATGTCAATTGAAAAGCTAACCCCGCCAGTCATGCAGGAGGTGTTCAAGCTAATGTAAGTTTAGTCGAATGTATAATGCAAAAAATCAAAGCTGCACTGATGAGAGATAAATCTCGAAACGCGTCTGCAACACTTAATTTAAATAGAAAGAAATAACCTTAAAACAATGTAATTTGTGTAGTGCTGATAGTGACATGAAAATATACTAGAACTAGTAATAACATGCAAAATACTGTTGTATAATTCAATATCCTGTGTGATATTATAGTAATTTATTATAGTAATTAACAATAAATATAATACAATATCGTATAATATTAATTATAATAATTTTATTAAATACATAATACTTTGCGACAATATATTTCTTTGTTATTACATAATAAATTGAACTGTATTGTTTCATATGTTCCATTTTAAATATTGTTTAGTTACAGTATATAATATAACAATTATAGAATTTTATAATAAAAATGCTTTCGCTAGAGCTAGAACGGGAGCTCCAGTAGAAGGATTTGGAAATTCGCCTCCGAACCCTGCAATGTCTAAGTGACTATATCTTATAGGTTTACTGTGCCCAGAGCCATGTTTATCCAGCCCGGAAGCCAATAATAAGAATGCAGCAGGTCCTTGATATCCTCTAGGAGTTATAGAAGAAGGTGCGTTATTGCACTGCATAACATCTTCTCCTTCATCTTGACCTGTGTGAAACGCAATATCTTCTCTATGAATATTGAATAAATAATGAATAGTGGAAATTTCAAATGGATCACCTATATCATGATCGTCGTCCTGCAGGCGACCACTGGTACCAGCTTTCTTAGCGGGACTGTTGTCCATCACAATGGAATATCCTTCACCGACTGTCAAATGAGATGCCAAAGAGATGTGGGTTAGATTTTGAGTGTTAGATGGATGCCGAAGAGACGTGGGTTGACGGCATCCAAAGCAAGTTCTTCATGAAGCATAAAACGTCGGCGGTGACCATGCGTCCTTCAGCATCTGTTTTTCCCACCCCGACTAATGCTCCGGAGCGCGCCTTAATTAGCTCATCAGAAACATAACAATTGGAGCGAACGCTATTGCGAACCACACTCAAACCTGCAACAACTCTAACATACTTCATAAAACCGGCCACTGCAGCGGTCCCGCACTTATCCCTGGACATACCAGCCATAACACCTCCAGCTTTGATATCTGCACCACCGGTATCATAAGTAATACCTTTTCCAACGAGCATTATAGTCTCTTTAACGGTTCCTTCGGGAGCATATTCTAGGAAAATAATACGGCCCTTGTGCCTGTCAACTACACTATCTGCTATGTTTACGGCTTCGAAAAGAGAATATTCCTTAGCAAATGTTGCGTCATCGGAAATTGTTTTGATTGAAATGCATATGTTCTTGAAAACCTCGTTTACGTATTCATGTATCCTCGGTGGAGCTATCTATTAGCCAGGAAGTAGTTGTTTCAACATGAGATTTGTTCATTGTGTTAATAAGACTAAATATTATAGAGCTACAAACAGGTTGAATATATTTATATGTCTAACCTATATTTCGTCATTAATTTTCATTAAGTTTGTATGATTGTATCCATAATTAGTATTGTTTCACTAACATAAAAAATATAAATTATCATTTGAATCAATAACCATAAGTAAGTTCATATCTTTCTACACAAATGTCAAACCAAAACCTAACCTCGCCAGTCATACATGAGGTGTTTAGGTCAATGTAAGTGAACTCCAATTTATAATTAAAAAAGGCAAAGGTGCTTTGATGAGAGATAAATCTCGAAATGCGTCTACAGCGTCTGCTAAAACTATGTTATCTATGTAATCCTAAATTAAAAATTACATCGATTAGATGACCTTTGTTTGATTCAATGCATGACTGAGATCGATGCAACAATGAAAGCATTGCACGCTTGCACAATTCTGGCGAAATCTCAAAAATAGCTAGTCGAATGTCTCGTTTTGAATCATCCAGGATATCAGGTCGGTTCGGATAAACTTTAGATTTAACATTATCCTATAAGAAATAATCCAAAGCCGATAAATCCGGAGAACGAGGAGACCAGAGTAGGGAAAGATAGTTCCTTCTAGACCCTCCTCCTCCAACCTCCTCTGACCTTGACCTTGAGACTTCCTGTTTCGACTTCCGGTTTACGATTTATACTTCCACTTCCGGTTTCGACTTCTGGCCTCCATTTCCGGAACTTCCAGATGCGCGGGGAAATTCAAAATATAGACGCCAGGCGGGAAAATTCAAAATTAGATGCCGGAGGGGCAAATGAGGTGTGAAGTTAGTTGCATATATCAACGAGACTAGACAGATGAAGCTAAATACATGAGACTAGACAGACGGGGGCTAGATCCATGAGACTAAATACATGAGACTAGATAGATGGGGCTAGATACATGAGACTAGATAGTCGGGGCTATGTACATGAGACTAGATAGACGGGGCTAGATACATGAGGCTAGGCAGATGAAGCTAAATATATGAAACTAGATAAGACTGAACTAGAATATATAAGGGATTGTTTAATTCAACTAAAATATATTTTCGATTGTTTTTCGCTTAATTTAATAAACATATTTAGATTTTGATTTATCAGTAGTCGGTTAAGCGTTGCCGGATGTTTGGCAGTCATAATAACTTCCTATTATCTTGTCAGCTGCACGCGAGTGGAGAAATAATAAATTATGAAACGCATATCTGTGAAAACACTTTCTTCATCTTCTCCTCTCTTATTAATGCAATTTCTTGGAAATCCTGTGGGGATGATCTGTTTAGATGTTTGAGAATTACTAAAATCAAATTTATGTCCCCATAAATCCAGGTAATTTATCAACTCTTTAAAGGAGTCAGCTAACATTGATCGTTTTATTTTGATTGATCCTATATATTGATCGTAGTATTACTTTTATTCTGTTTTCTTTTATTCCTACCATTAAGTCATTGTATATATCATGATCTTTGGGTACACTTGCTTCCATATCTTCAGCTACACTTTTATCCAAACTGCTTTTTTCCATTAAGACATACTTGCATCCACTTTTCATCTGCTTGCATCCACTTTTCATCACGCTAAACAGGGTCTATGTAACCTCACGCTAAACAGGGTGTGAGGTCTATGTAACCTCAGTCAGCTTTAAAAACTTTCAATCAGATTTCAATCAGCTTTAAACAGCTTTCAAATTCAAATTTCAATTCAACAGCTTTTTCAAATATATTTCAGTTAAATTAAACAATCCCTTATATATTTTAGTAGTTAATCTTATCTAGTTTCATGTATTTAGCTTCGTCTGTCCAGTCTCATGTATCTAGCCCCGTCTATCTAGTCTCATGTATCTAGCCTCGTCTATCTAGTCTCATGTATCTAGCCCCGTCTATCTAGTCTCATGTATTTAGTCCCATGGATCTAGCCCCCGTCTGTCTAGTCTCATGTATTTAGCTTCATCTGTCTAGTGTCGTTAATATATGCAACTAACTTCGCACCTCCTTTGCCCCTCCGACATCTAATTTTGAATATTCCCACCTCGCGTCTATATTTTGAATTTTCCCGCGCACCTGGAAGTTCCGGAAATAGAGACCGGAACTCGAAACCGGAAGTCGAAACCAGAAGTCTAAACCGGAAGTGTGGACCGGAAACCGGAAGTCGAAACCGAAAATGGGGGGCCGGAAGTCGAAACCGGAAGTCTAAACTGGAAATCTGAAGTCGAAACCAGAAGTGCCAAAGTCAAGGTCATGGTCAGAGGAGGTTGGAGGAGGAGGAGGGTCTAGAAGGAACTATTTTTCCCTACTGACCACCACTGATCCCCACCTTAGGAAATCAAACGACCAGGAAAGAACTCTTGTAACACTCCAATACTTTTGTTGAATACATGGGCTCTTGGACCATCTGGTTGATACCAAATATTGTTTATTGGTAATTGGAGTTGAGAGATTAAGAACGTTAGTAGCATCTCCACATAATGTCCACTATTGACTAACTACTGCGCTTCCAATTATATCTTGAAAAAAAATACGGCCCCAATACTCCAGCGGAGTATATTCCATCCATGCGTTTTGATAACGAAGCTCTTCTTCGAATATAACTTGAGGATTTTCGATTATTAAATTTTGTTTGATCCTCACCCCGTGCGATTGAAAATGTGCTTCGTCACTCATAATTATTTTGTTAGAAATATTTTTGCCCAAAATTTTGCCCGCTGCTCAAAATTTATCGACTACATTCTAAACGTGAGTTTCGGTCTATTGAAAGAAGTGTTTGGGCATTTTGCCATTTAAAATGCCGAAAGAGACCGACTCACTTGAAATTCCTACTTACTGCGATAAATGTCGCACGGATTGATTGGAATTTTCTTCAATTCTGTTCAAAATATTTACTTCTGTTCTAGCAGTTTTTTCCTCTCTGCAAGTTTAGTATCCTTAATAGAACCTGTTCGACGATATTTTTCGACCCATCTTGAAATTGTCCTGCAAATTGGCGCCGCTGGAAAATTAAACTGTTGTCGAAACAAAAGTCCTGTCGAAAAAAAAGTTTGAATAATGGAGTTCGTTCCAATAAAATGCTCTACACAAGCAATCAATTGATCACCGCTCCTCAAAAAAACTTGAAAGTTCGCTGAATATTAGGCAGTTAAAATAATGCCATATAAGTCATTTTATTAAGTAAAAACAGGACACCCTTAATCTTTCACCCTTTACAATTAATTATGAAGACGGGATTTACGTAAAATATTTTGTAATCTATTTAACAAAATGTAATAACTGAAGTACTAATACATTGTTCAAAAATATTCAAACATAAACATTAATCAACAGAATTTCTAGAGAATTGGTAAAACCATACTACTTCATAAATAACCATATAAACTTATTAAAGTCGGAACACAGTGTAAATATTTAAATATATTCAACCTTTCCGGAGCTCTATAAAACTAATGAGTTTTTTAAGATTTTTCAAAAAACAAATCTCATGTGAAATTTGTCAGTTATTTTACAGCTTCCAGTCCACCTTCGTGGCACTAAACAAAAACCAGAAAAATAAATTTGTTTTTCAAGATCAGGTCTTTCCGATACCATAAGTAGACTGCCATCTGTAGACGCGTTCCGAGATTTATCTCTCATCAGTACAGCTTTGCTTTTATGAACAACAATTTGTAAACCACTTACTTGAAACCCATGTAGATGATTAGGGTTAGATATTTTTAATTTGACATTTCGTGTGCGAGACATGAACTTAGCAGGTTATTGATTTAAATGATAAATTTAGAATTGGTAAAACCATACTACTTTATAGATAATCATATAAATTTATTAAAGTAGGAACACACCCTGAATATATAAATATATTCAACCTTTCCGGAGCTCTATAAATTTAAATCAATAACCTGCTAAGTTAATGTCTCTTGAGTGCCACGAAAATGGACTGAGCTACAAAATAACAGACAAATTTCACATGAGATTTATTTTTGGTAGTCCTAAAAAGACTCATTAGTTTCCGGAAAGGTGGAATATATATCGAGGCTGTGTTCCGACTTTAATAAGTTTATACAATTTATATAGTTTTTCATTTATAACATCATTGGTCACCATGTAATTTAAATTTAAATTTAGTTCTCACTAATACCACCACAAATTTTACGAACTTTCGACAAGGACTCTGGGTTTTCCCACTGCATATTATCGCATGGTTATAACTACTATCGTTTTTATGTTATTTTATTCACTTTGTAATTTTCAAATTTCTATTTTCATTAATATTGTCTTCGAATTATGTTAAACTATATAAAATAATTTAGCATTAAAGTCAATGTAAAATAATTTGTTTTTCCTTTTGTATTTATAAGTTTTAAACTTATTTAAAGCGAAATATAGTCTGAATATAAAAATATATTGAACTTCTTCGTAGCTCTATAAGTAGCAATATCCTTTTATCGGCATAAATAATTACATACATTCGTTTTAACAAAGTGTTAAACAAACAATTATTCATAGTTAAACAAACAATTAATCCAATATTCCAATACTGAGGTAAAAATTAAGAGAGAGAAAAAACAATCACACAAAACACACAAACCCGTAGATCTATAATATTAAGTCTTATTAAGACTACAAAACAAATTTCATGTTGAAACAACTACCTCCTTTGCTAATACCACACAGGATATTGAATTATACAAAAGACTTAATATTATAGAGCTACTAACAGGTTGAATATGTTTATATATTCAGGCCACATTTCTCCTTTAATAAGTTTATATGATTATCTATTATTAGTATGGTTTCATCGATAGTATAATATCATTAAAATCAATAATCTATTAAGTTCATGCCTTTCTCCACAAAGGTCAAATTAAAACCGAACCACGCCAGTCATACACGAGGCGTTCAAGTAAGTGTATTGCAATTTATAATTCCAAACAGCAAAGCTGCACTAATGAGAGATAAATCTGTACACGTCTTTGCGTCTGCAAATGGCTATTCACTTAAGTAGAATAGAAAGATATGATCTTAAAAACAATGCTGTCAATGTCTCTAGTACTCGTTTATTGCCACGAAAGTGGACTGGAGCTAGTTATAACATTCAAATATCTGTTGTATAATTCATTATCCTGCGTTGTATTAGCAAGGGAAGTAGTTATTTCAACATTTTTTTTTAGCATTAATAAAACTTAATATTATAGAGCTACGAACAAGTTGCATATATTTATATATTCAGATTATATTTCGCGTTTTATAAGTTTATGTGATTATTATGTGATGTAAAGAGCAAGTAAGTTTTATTCACAACTGTAAATTTAAATTTTGATTTTTCAGTGTTGTGTTTTGTTGACTTGAAAGACGTAATTTAAATAAAACGGCTTCAAATAATTGAGTTCTAATGCTCCAACGCTGAGGTTCAATGCTACTAGAGAAAAACAATAAATTGACCGCTTCCTAAGTTTGAAATGTACCCAAAATATAAGCTACTAGCAAAATACTGTTGATTGAGTGTGTAGTGACTACAATCGAGTTCAACTACCTAATACATAATAATGCCTAATACATAATAAATATACTTTGATCAAAATTTTTTAATGAATAAATAATATTTCATTTTTAAAATTGCATATTGCAAATTTCCCAGCAGATTTAAATAAATATTTTATCATATTTCAACTTTGGTTGAAATAAAAAATCTTTTTTTTGTTGCCTCTTTGACCTATCTTTACTTCTGCATATTATTACAATATTAAACCGAAAGATGCAATTTCGATACGAGCCACCTCTAAGCTTTTGTATAACCGTCTAGCCGTTTCAGTTCCCCGAGGAATTTTGTTGTTACCAGGGGATTATTTCCACGGTTGTTAGGAGCTCATCTGTTATTCAGAGTTTGCAGACATGCTGCTCGTTTATAGCAGGAAAAGATTTCCCGACTGTATATAAAAACCTCCTCGAAATAATAGTTTACGTTGGGTTCGAGGGCGTGTGCGCGTTATGCAGTATGCAAATGCGTTGTGTGCATCAGATATATGTGTATGCACGTAATTTTATACACGGCACATGGTTTGTGAATAGACGCGCCATTCACATCCTGTATGGAATATATGTGTGTGTGTGTACCTGGGCTGGCACACATGTAACGCGCCGTTCCGTCTTTATAAATATATGAACGTGTCGTGTTCACGCGATGCCAGCCGGTTTACGTTATTCTCACGCTAGCGTAATTAACGTATATATATAATGCGGGCGTGGAATGTAATTCCCATCAGACGATCATCTTTCCACCCACTCAGAAAAGAAAACGGTTATAAACAGTTTCATTACAGTTCTGTCATATTCTCGCAACATTTCAAAATTGAGAGTATTATTTAGAATTCAGCAGGGCTGGGAAAAAAATGTAGTCATATTAAGGAGTTCAAGGAGCGTTAAATGTAGGTCAAAGAGATGGCGCATTAGAAGTGGTGCAAGCGCCGGGATAAGTTTCGCGATATTTCTGTACGGTCAATATTTTTGAATCGATTTCTAATTTATCTTTATATGTAGCCCATTAAATTATTTAAAGAATAAAATAAATTAGATAATTCATATTATTTCAGTTGACGTAGTATATATTTCCAGAATAGTAAACGTAAACAATTTTTGTTTCAAATATCGCAATTTTAGAAATAATCCATAGGGAAAAAAAATTCTTCAAAAGAACAAAATTAACTAAAATTCGATACAAAATTCAACAACGATAAAAAGTAAAATACCAATTACCATACTCCGGTTGTTTAACGCCAGTGGATAAACACATGTATGTATTTCTGGACAGTGTTATTGCAGCAGCACGAATAACAATAATATTTTTAAATACCTTAGTATAATCCACATACTTTTTTTTATTAGAGCTCCCCAATTAAAATGCAGGGACTATAATGATAAATATGATTAAGTTATGTTACGTTACGTAAGTTTTTTATAATTTTTTTTTTATAAAAAAACGTATTTACGTATTCAATGTAGCTGATATATTTATATTACAGAATGAATGACGTTGCTGACACACTTAATTCAAGTGCATTATTTATGTGTTTCAAGCAGCAGTATCTGAGTTTGCTGAAGTATCCCTGTTTGTCAGTACGACTCGGTTAGAATTGTTCTTGAACTTCCACCGACAGGAGATTAACGAGTGACCAACCGTATAAGCAAACCAGTAAAGTATTATGTTCCGTATAGTTTGCAAGACTCACACAACCTCATTGACAAACTTATTGAGGATTTTTTAGAGTCACTTTTCAATGCACTGATTAAATACACATTAGGATCTGCTCACATTGTTCGGAAATTCCAAAAAGCTGGCAAAAAGTAGATACAAATATATATTTTCTACTGACTTTTATTGGTTGGAATAGTTGTAATGGTACACCTAGTATGTATTATGACCATTAACGGTATACCAATAATGTATTATGATCGCCAGTGCCTCCGTGTCGGGCCTGCCACATTGTCTGCTCATTGCTTGTCCAAAATAACACATTGTCAAAATGGATTCTTTTCCAGATAGTAATTACAATTTGAATGTGTTTCTCGAAATTATTATTAGCCATGTACGAAATAGTAGGTTAATAATGAAAATTATGGTATTTTCTTGGTCACGTCCTATTAAAAAAAGCAATAAGTCAAAACCCTTGTCAACCAGGGCTCTTAAACGGAATGGAAATTGTTGCGTAGACATTTCTTCAGAATAAATCCAAAAATTAGCTGCAACTAGCAGCGACTTCGTTTTTGGTTATATCTTTTTTGAAATGATGTGTTATGCACTTTCTGCAATTTCTCGTAATTTTTGCGTCTGAAATATTGCTTATTTTAAGTTGGTTATTCTTCCATTTTTTACAGAACCTGTGGATTATTCAGAAGAAATTTCTTGCGCAAAAAAGGAAATTTTCATATTTGTGAAATCGGCATTAAAAGGGAAAGTCAACGTTTAAATTCTTATTAGCCATACTGAGGCCGCGGTTTTTCCAGTTTCAACTTCAGTCTCGTAATCAGCGACCCCTCATTCCAAATTTTTAACATAAATGAATGCTTTTTCTGAAACTTTTTTCGCCATATTGGTTTCGCAATTTTTAATTTTAGAATATTGAATGCTATTTTGCAATCAGCGACGGCAAAAAGCGCTAAAGCCGGAGTTCTATCAAAATTAATTACATTTTTCAAAAAATTATCCGCCATATTGTACACCGCCATATTAATTTTAAAATTTCGAATTCAGTTTCGTAATCGGCGACTTTTAAAACACCTTTTAAACACCTTTTAAAGTTCCAGGTATCAACAAAATTTAATGCTTTTCTCGAAAAATTATCCGCCATTTTGAATTTCGAAATTTTGAATTCAGTTTCGTGATCAGCGATCTCAAAAACGCGAGGAGAGCAGAAATCACTGTATTTGAACGACATTGAAACTAACGTTTCGAAAAACCGGATTTTTTATTTCAGGATTTGTCAATTACGCTGTTACTTAATTACGCTGTTATTTTACGCTTTATAGGGTCAATTACGTTACGATGTACATTTAAAGCGTTAATATAGTCAATGTTAATTCACTAGCAAATGTACACATTAAGTAAATCATTCACAAAAAGTATAAACAAATAAATCTATAAATAGTGTGACTGAATAATATATACACTCTCTATTGAAATATAATTAATGGTAACATAATATTGAAAAATAATCATGTGGTTAATGCAGAGTAGGATAAATTTATTCTATTGGTGAGTAGCGCAACCACGTCCCCTAACGTAGAGGCGACTACCTCGATAAAAAAACATGGGGTTTAGGTCGACCTGCTATCCTCCTTAATAGCAGTGCCGCACTCTGTTGGGTTGACGACTCAGCAGAGTTTAATCTATTTGTCCCTACAAATAGAAGACCGCCCACCCCACATCAGTTTCTTATCGTATAAGGAACAGGGACAGGTGGGAGGGGCCATACCAGATGGTACCCCGACGGTATCGACGTTGACCATGTTTACGGACGCTTTAGGTGGACGAATGGACTTAGGGCGACCTTCTCGAATGCTACAATCGCAGCGAGCCGACCCGCAGGTGCATTATGCATCCTGAACATCTCTGAGCAACATCTGCGAGATTAGGTGTTTTACCTGCGTAGGATCGGCTACATTACAGTGGACCTCCAGCAGGCAGCAAACCGGGACGAAGAACAACCAGCGCCACCACCACCGCTGGTGCGGCGTAATCGGTCTGATAGGGCTAGCTTGCTTAAGAACACCGAGGTTAACCTGAGGACAAGGAAGGATCGCATTAACACCAAGATCTCTCTTAAACCACGTGACTTGGATGCGTTAGAAGACGATGGACTTCGAGAAGATTGAGACCTCTGGCAAATCAACAAGGCCGTATATAGAGCCGCAAGGCGACTTCCCGGAAAGGCGATGTGAGAGGCGTGTGGTAGCCACTCTACGCCACCACCATAACACACTAAATCGCACGGTGCTGCAGACCATCAAGCAGCACTGTGTGGATAGAATCCGAGCATTGCAGGTGATGAGGAGAAGTCTAGCGAGGCAAATTAAGTGAACTAGAGAGAATTCCTTGTTTCGTGACAGCCCGTCTCGACTTTTCGGGACTCCAACACCCACTGTTGCCTACCGCCGACTGTGGAGGAGGTTGAAAACTTCTGGAGGGGAGTCTACGACAAGTCTCCTCCGCTACGTCCAGACACCCCAGCGCGAGTGCATTTCTACGCCTTTTGTAAACGGAATCAAAACCAAGTCGAAGTGTGCAAGGCAGTCAGCGAGGTTGAGGTCCGACAAGCAACTGTCGGGGCCAAAATTACGCTGCCCCTGGCCCAGACAGCATTAACAAATGCTGATGTTGCACCAAGTGAGCGAGCAGCGTGGGGCAAAATCCGACGTGGAAGATTGCCGATAGAACCTGCTGATAGATCGTGCTGTCACTCAGGACTCCCGGAATAACAAACGCAATCTCTCCATGGCCTGAATTGATTATCGCAAAGCATTTAACACAAAATCACATGAGCTTTTGTAACACTTGCCCAGATGTCTTGCGGTACCAGCTCCACTAGTGAGATGCATTGAAAACCTGTTGCCACTCTGAAAGACCTGCTATACCATAACATCCGGTACACAGCGGGTCACCAAGGACTTGGTAACGTTCAGGAGAGGTGTGTTTCAATGAGATTCCTTGAGCCTCCTCTTGTTTTGCATCTCACTGCTGCCGCTTTCCATTGCCTTGAGACGTACCCGTAGCTATGCATGTGGACCACCGAGCCACCGGCGGCATGAGATCATCCACTTCTTCTACATGAATGATCTTAAGCTCCACGCCTCCGGGAAAAGAGACCGGCGCCTGTCTCTCGCAGTGGTACACACGGGACGTTGACATGGAGCTTGGATTAGATAAGTGCACTGCGTACTTATCTAACCCAAGCTCCATGCCAACGTCCCGTGTTCGAGGCATCACTGCGATGCACCGTAGGAGAGGGCATTACCGGAGTTCTCTGACGATATGTAGCTCATCGATGAAAGCGTATTGAAACATCTAGATGCTGGAGAGACCTATATACCAGGGGATTAAGCAGCACTATGCTCATGATACCTCCCGGGTGAAAGAGGCTCTCCGCGGCAAATACAGACACCTTGTCCGGAAGATTTGGTCTTTCCGAATTATCCGGACAGAATAAAGTGCCTGCTAACTAATATACTCGCCGTTCCAGTTCTGCTCTACTCCTTCGGAGTAGTGAAGTGCACAGTCGGTGAGTTGCGTCAACTCGACAGGGATACCCGTAAAACGATGCATATCCACCGAGGAGTGCATCCGAGATCGTCCGTTCCACGAATGAACCTCTCACGTCATCGAGAGGGCAGAGGACTCCTGAGCTCCTGAGCTCGGACCCGTTCCTGTCTCTCGTGACGGATAACTAATATATGGGAGCGAGAGTGTTTATTTTGAAGGCAGCAAGCAGGGCCGGTGAAGAGCTTAGTGAAGGTTTCCAATGCGAAACCCCGAGTTGATCACCGAGTTGCAGACGAATCGTCGAAGCCCGAACAAGACATGTTGTTCGGGCGGCATGTCGACAGACATCGATACAGGCAGGTCTATCGACAAGGATGGCCTTCAGTTATCGGAGGTCAGCCGGGCTAACAGCGGAGACCGAGGGATTCATTGCGACCTGACAAGATGGCGTTATCAACACCTTGGTCTATCGTCGCCGCGTGATGATTGTACAGGTCCCGGATATCACCTGCAGGGCCTGCCCGGCCCTGCTCGGCGTACATCCATCAACATAACACGCCACTGCCACTGCTCTATTACCATCTTAGGTACTCGTACGAGATATACCAGGAGCCTGTGCCGCCTTACTTGCCGGGAGATAATGAGTCCGTTGTTGGGAACGAGAGATGCCAATTTTGTTGGAATTACCGTTCCCGACAGTCAGGCTTATTCGCGCCAACAAGCCTGACATTGTTCCCCTCGATAAACAGACCAGGACTACTACTATCGTCATCGAGTTTTCCGCTCCAGCAGAACAGAACATAGAAAGAGGAGGAAAAACGGACCAAATATCAAGACCTCCTTTTCGAGCTCCGCATGCTTTACCCTGGCCATGATATCATACTGGTTGTCCTAATCACCGGTGTTCTGGGGGGAATCCGTTCTTCGCTGCTTTCGGAGTTGAAGATTTCCATTCCGGCCTACAGAAACTCCGCTGGGGTTTTGGCAGGCCGGATGCAGAAAGCTGTCATCTGCTGAGGGCACACGATTCTGGAACCTACAGCTGCTCACCGACCGGAGGGGAGGAGCAGTTGTGGAAACAACTTTTGGACACTATCGCGGCTGCTGCGAATTGTCGGAGCTCGCAGCATTCTCGCCCAGAATTTTATTTAAAGCAAATTAAAAAAAAATCGAGTTGAACAGTGGCGTAGCAATGGAAATTATGTTAGGATTATAATTATAATTGTTTATTTTATTTTTTTGCAAACATTAATTTAATTTTACACATATTGTAATCTATGGTGCTTAATATAAGGAATGTGTTGCAATAGGTACTTTTCGAAACTATTCAGATTTAACCATATTATGTAGTCAGGGAGTGGATTAATTGTATTTGCTATTTGGCAAGTATAGACGTCGTAAGGCCCCTGCTCCTTAAGTTTACATTGTGTAGATCCGTTCTGAACCTTATTTTGTTGTAGAGGTATGCAGGCACTTTTTTCTAAAAAAAAATTAAACAGGCATGTCTTTCAAACAGGAATGTCTTCTCATCCATTTATTACAAGTTTGCGGTATATTGTTCCTGTATGCATAACTTAGAAAATTTCCGTATGTCGCTTCCGTATATGTGAGACCAGACAAAACATGCGCATTAACCGAATATACGAATATATTTTTGAAGATTATGAATATTAATTCGAATTAGAAATCGAAGACCTAGTAATTACCGAATTAAATAATGAAGAAAGTGAATTATCGCAAATATCATCACGAAATATTAGAATTATCTTAAATCTCATATAATAAGTGAATATAATAAAGAAAATTTAGTGAGTGAAGCATTAAGGAGTGAATATAATGAAGTATATTTACTTTACGAAGAGTTAGAAATTCGAAAAGTAGAAATTAGTATATATTAAAGGACGAGTTCAGTAAGCGCGATTTTAGAAAACGTTTAGAAAGTTTAGAAAACGACGGTCGTAGCGAGGAGTTTTCTAATGGACAAGTGCTGAAAACGCCTTACGAACAAGTTTTTTAAAGCATCTTTTTCTATTTTGCTCCCTTTTATACCATTTCTAAATATAAAAATCGCGGATACATATTGAGAAAATTGAATCGCACTCGGCGAGCCATAACCGCACGCATATGAGTGCTGTTGCTGTATGAGTCCATTACCGACGCAAAATAGAAAAAATAGTAAACAGATATCAAATATTAAATGTAAGTGTGAAATAGAACTCAAATAATTCGAAAGTGATGTATATTATTTACTTTCAAAACTAAAATAGATTCACGAAGAGGGGCAAGGAAGAGCTTCAAATTCTAGCTGAAAGAATGAAGCATATAACTGAGTAGATTTATCAAAGGTCTTTATTGATCACAATTTAGATCTAGTTTTTGTTCAGAAAAGCTAATTTCAGAACTTCAATAATGCTTCCTTGAGTAACACGAATTCATTTTTCCTCATTTCGCGTTGCATAGACCTTCCTTAACAAAACAAGGAACCTATTTGGGCTTTCTATGATGCTAACGCATGGCGTCGATGCACTTTTGACATGTATCATAGACCAGTCTAGAGGTGAAGCCATAGACAAATATGTCTTATCATATAGGCGGCGAGCAATGACTCGCCCGTTTCAGACTGGGTTCGATCCCGAACGTAATTTTTATTTTGGCTAAGCTCACCCCCATCATGTCCTAATTTTCTGAAACTAAACAGGAACAAGCTTCGCTTCCTAACAGGAGTCCCGACGGCAGACTTAGAAAACACCTCAAGACCCTAGGCCTTTTTTTTTTTTTTTTTTTTATTTTAACCCTGAGCACCCTGGGACCGCTTGTAGCATTTACATTCAGGGTGTCAGTTGTCATATATTTAAATACAATAAAATTAATTTACAATAAATTATGTTAAATGTGTTTGTGTCTTCTATCGCAGTACATGGTAGCTGGGATTAGTGGCTGTTTAGGTTGTTTTCCTCCTTTTCCAGAGACGTTCATCAGCTTATTTTTGGGATAGGATCTTGTTGATCATGCCGTTTATAATGTCCCAGTCTTCTTGTGATTGTAGCATTTTTTCAACTGTATTCCTTGGATTAAGGTTGTCTATTGCTACATCCTTGCGTTCTTTGTCTCATCTCGGGCAATCGTATAGCGTATGGATTACGTTGTCTAGTTGTCCGCAGTATATACAGTCTGGATCTGGTGCCCTCCCGATGTTGTGGAGGAATTCCTTAAAGCACCCATGGCCCGTGAGGATTTGGGTTAGGTGGTAGTTTATTTCTCCATGTTTTCGTCCGTACCATGTCTCTATATTGGGGATGAGTATCCTTGTCCACTCGCCTTTTTGTGTCATATTCCACGCTTCCTGCCATTCCCTTAAGAGGTTATCGTTTGCCTTGTTTCTTGTTATGTCATCTTTGGAAGCATAATGTAGGTATTTCCTTAGCCTGATTTGCAAGTCTATTGGCGGAATGCCTGAGATAACTAACGCTGCATCTCTGGACACTGTCCGATAGGCACTACATACACGCAGAGCCAGTTTTCTCTGATAAGCTGCTAGTTTTCCAATATTGTTTCTATTGGTGGCTTCCGCCCAGATAGGGGCACCGTACAACATCGCAGACTGGGCAACTGCGCTGAGCAACCTGCGTTTGCTGCTCCTAGGCCCTCCAACATTGGGCATAAGTTTTTCGAGGGCAGAAGTGGTTTTTATTGCCCGCTCTGCTGCCATATTAAAATGCTCTTTAAAAGACAAACACTTGTCGATTATAATTCCTAGATATTTGATGTTTGCTTTAGGTTTGATTTCTGAATCCCGTACTTGGAAGGAGATGTGTGCAAGTTTTCGGTATCCCGTCAACAGAACTGCTTCGGTTTTTTCAGGAGCTATGCGCAGTGATTTTGACTCCATCCAGCAGACAATTTGTTTGATTGCTTGATTGTCCCTTAGCATAATACCCTTTTCTGTTTTGCCGACGATTGTTAGTGCAAGATCATCAGTGAAGCCTGTTAGCTTAGTCCCTTCAGGTAGCTCCAGTCGAAGTACTCCATCGTAGAGTACGTTCCACAGTGTCGGTCCTAATACAGAGCCCTGGGGTACACCACTAGTGACGTTGTAGTATAGCGTATCTTGTTCGGCTTGAAGTATGACACTGCGGCCCTCGAAGTAGCTGCGAACCATACGCAGTAGGTACGGAGATATATTTCTTCTTGTTAGTTCTTCCAAGATGTTTTGCCAAACAGCGGAGTTAAAAGCGTTACGAATATCAATCGTAACTAGGGCACATATTTTCCGAGTTCTTTTGGTGCCTACTTTGGCCTTTTTGGCGATATCTATGACCTGTTTTATGGCGTCTATAGTTGATTTGCCTTCCCGGAAGCCGAACTGGTTCTCCGAGAGGTTTAATCCATTTTTCAATTCTTTTTTAAGCCGACTTACGAGCAGTTGTTCTAGTAGCTTACCAGCTACGTCTAGTATACATAAAGGGCGATAGGAAGAAGGTTCGCCTATTGGCTTGTTCCCTTTTTTAATGAGAACTAGCTTCGCTTGTTTCCATCTACTTGGAAACGTGCCAGTTAGTAGGTTTTCATTTAAGACATTCAGTACTAGTTCTGGGGAGGTTTTTGCCAATAGTTTGACGGATTCGGGGGACAGACCATCCGGACCAGGCGCTCTTTTGTTTTTTAGGCGCTTGCTTGCCGCGATTAATTCTTCCTCGGTAAATTGCGGAATTTCTGTGACTTTCGGTTGCTCCCAGCTTGGTTTAGGGTGAGTAGGGAATAATTCCTTGGCTATCTCGAGGATGGTATTTATTGGTAGTTTTTGGTTTGTTTGCCGGATTCGCAGGTTCCTCGTTGCTATTTTGTAAGCATCGCCCCAAGTGTCTTCATCGATGTTTTTGCAGAGCTTTTCCCAGTGTATTTTTTTGGAGAGGTTTATTTCCCTACGTAGTTCCTTTTTAGCTTTGTGGTATAGTTGTTTTATCTCCTCTAGGCTTTCAGCGCGTCCTGTCTTCCGAGCACAGCGAAGATACCTTCTTCTTGTGGCTATGCAGGTTTTCCTTTTGGTTGCGATGGTCTCATTCCACCAGCATACGCTTTTTCTCCTGTGGTTTTTGTTTCTTCCAGGCGTGGGAGTTTCGCATGCTTTTCTTAATGCTGCTATTAGTGTGTCGGCGGTGTGGGCTTGAGTCTTGTTTAATTCTATGGTTAAATTTCTGGAAACTTTTTCTTCGTTTTTATTTGTGATTGTCACTATCTTTGTCTTCTGTCGGTTATGCATCTTACTCTTGGGATGTTGTTCCATTTGGATTTCAATATACCGGTGATCGCTTAGAGATTCTATGTCGAGGACCTTCCATGTCGAGATAGACTGTGCGATATCGCTTGATGCAAAAGTAAGGTCAATAATGGAGAACAATTTCCCCCTTTCAAATGTTGCCCTATTTCCATTGTTTTGTAGGTAGAGATCGAGTTCTGTAGCCCATTCCATTATAACATCACCTCGGCTATCCATGTTTGGGCAACCCCAGTATGGCGATTTTGCATTAAAAGCCCCCCGATTATTTTCCCCTTTGCCTTTTTTCGTATATGCCTGCTTAGTGCGTCAAGTGAGGTCGAAAGGTTGTTAATTTCGTCGTTCGGTGAGAAGTAACAGCTGTACAAGATACATTTTTGTAGTTCAACCCATGTATACCCAGGTCCACTACCTATGTCGACAATGTATAATTCTGGGTTGAGGATTCTTATGGCTGAGTCCTTTTTTGCGTCGGTGTACCAGTTTAGATCACTTACTAGTTTTTTATTAGGTTCACTAATAAGTAATACATCTGTTTTTAGTTCTGTGGCTGTTGCATGCAAGATGTCATGTGCTGCTCGGCATCTCATCAAATTAATTTGGAGAATTTTCAGGACCTAGGCCTAGAAGAAGATAACAGTTGCAGATTCTGCAACTCAGCCGAAGAAACTTAGCAGGCCCCATATATCTGCACAAACACAGCACTGCTCCGTAAGAGACTATTGTACTTTGGGGATCTACGCTTGTACGTGGAGGAGTCCTTACAGTTCTTGATTCCCACCCAGAACCTGATATTTCTAAAGGAATTAGAACTAGAAGGGGTAAGTATACCATCGATTTGAGGAAGAGGATGGGATACAATATATCTATAAAGTTGGCAGTACAAGTCACCCCCGAAATCTACAATCTAAAAAAACAAGGTCAAAAGGCTCTCACAGGAGCCGAAAGATCAAAATTGTGGTTATAATGAAAGAAACCAGCAGAGAAAAATGCGTAGAATTCTAATATACAATTTAGTGTGTTTGAAAATAATGAATTCGCTATCGGATAACCGTCAAAAAGTTTTGTTTCAACCGCACGTAAAGGTTACACGCGCTCATTTTTTATAGATTAAAATTGTTACGAAAGGTATTGCTTATTTATACCATTAATATATAAGAGCATTTTATATCCTATATAGGAGCATTTTATATTATAAACATTTATTTATTTATAACTTAGAATATTCTTCTAATTTTTACGAAAAAGTATAGAGACAGTTTAAAGTAATCACCGAAATAAACCGGAAGAATAATTACCGGAGCTGAACGAATCGCAGTAAGACCCATTACTAAAACCCGTCAACCCGACAATCCTCTGCATAATCCACGAAATCAGTTTCTATGCGACAGAACTGAATTTATTCCCATCCTAAAAGGATAAAAAATTAGGAGAATTACAAGCAACTTTTTGTATTCGTAGTACAAGATTACGAGACTATTACGTCCAGCTAAAATAATATACAAGACATCCAAGTATGACTAGAAGCTAGCATATAATATAACTTGCTCATTCTCATTTAACTCTTATTTGCTTTTTTAATTTTCTGTTTTATCAACGGTTTTTATTATTTATATAAAATACCTATTCGGTCTCTACTATACTTATATTTTGTCAGGATAAATATTTTACTAGTTTCTCTTGCAATAAAAAAGTATCAGATCGAATAAATATGAATTATAATTTAATATAAATAGCGATATATTTTTCACAGTAACAATATAATAACATTGATTTGCTGTAACAGTACTTGAAGGAATCCGTTTCTATAAAATTCTCTCAACAGACATTATTTTCAGGAAACGTTCGAGAGCGATTATGAATAATTTATATATTCGTTGGTAGATAAATGCATTCGCAGATATTATGGCGACATTTTCAATAGAAATGTCCCACTCTGCCAATATTTACTCTGTTTTATACCAATGCCAATATAAACTCTGTTTTGCGAAAATATTATCAAATATATTATTAGAGAACTATTAAACATTTTGAAGTGAAATTAAAATGAAATAAACTTGGTGAAACCATCCTACGTTATAGATAACCATACAAACTTAAAACAAACGGAACACAGCCTGAATATATTCCGATACCTTAAGTGGATAGCCATCTGTGGACGCGTTTCGAGATTTCTCTCATCAGCACATCTTTGCTTCCATGAACAATAATTTAAAAACCACTAACTTGAAAACCCATGTGGTGCTTACGGTTAGATGTTTATAATTTTGACATTTTGTGAGAGAGACGTGAACTTAGCAGGTTATTGATTGAACTGATAAGAATTGCTGAAACCAACCTACATTATAGATAATCTTCTTCTGTTGGCTTTATAACACGCGGTGGGTTTTTGCCTCTACAACAATCTTCTTCCATTCTGTCCTTTCAACGGCTTTCTCTCTCCAATCCCTAAGACTTTCTAAGACTTTTCTCCACGTCTTCAATCCATCTTTTCCTTGGCCTGCCTCTTTTCCTTCTTCCTACTGGGCGCCACTTGTACATTTTCTTGGCTGGTCGGTCGTCATGCATTCTGTACAGGTGTCGCAACCATGCTATTCTTTGAGCTTTTACATATCTCACTATGTCCGCCTCGTTTATTAACCTGCTTAGTTCATGGTTCATTCGTATCCTCCAAATTCCATGCTCATTTAGGATCGGCCCGTTGATCTTTCTGAGGATCTTTCTTTCAAAGATGCGTAGCGCGTCCACCTCTGCGGTGGTCAGGGTCCAAGCCTCGCATCCGTACGTTACTACTGGTCTTATGAGTGTTCGGTATATGTGAAGTTTGATTTTGTGACTCAATAACTTGGACTTCATCAGTTTTTGGTATCCGTAGTAGCATCGGTTTCCACTAAGTATTCGCGAGCTTGTTTCTTTAGCTATTACGTTTGTTCTGTTGATTTCTGTTCCCAAGTAGACACAACTTTCAACCTGCTCAAATCGATACTCGCCCAAGTTAAGGTCATTGTTATCGTGATGTTCTCTTCCAACTTGCATGTATTTAGTTCTTACCTCATTTAATTTCAATCCCCTTTTTTGCGTTTCATCGTCCAGCATCAATAGTGCTTCCTCTAGCGCGTCTTTGCGTTTCATCGTCCAGCATCAATAGTGCTTCCTCTAGCGCGTCTTTGCTTTCACATGTCAAACTGACATCATCTGAATATGCAGCAACCTGTGTTGATCGGTTGCCAATGTATCCCGTTATATTCAGCTTTCTCATGCATGCCTCTTATGTTAGGTTGAATATCATGGCGCTCAGGGCATCTCCCTGCCTCACACCGATTTCGATTTTAAAGGCGGATGTAAGTTGGTTGTCTACTCTAACCGAGGCTTTCGAACCGGACAATGTAGCTTTTATTAGTTTTAGGTATTTACGGGATATTCATAGCATCAGTAGATCGTCAAGGATCGTGTTTCTTTTGACGGTATCGAATGCCTGCTTAAAGTCTATGTAGAGGTTGTGGAGCGATATATCAAACTCGTATGCTTTCTCCTGCATTAGCCCTATAGTGTATATGTTGTCTATCGTTGACCTATTGGCACGAAATCTGCTCTGATATTGTCCTAATATCTCTTCGTAGTAGACAGCGAGTCTGTTATAAAGAACGCCTGTTAGAACTTTGTATGTTACGTTAGGGAGCGTTATCGGCTGGTAGTTGCTACAGATCATTTTTGTCTCCCTTCTTGTGTATTGGCTGTATGATACCCAGTGCCCAATTCTCTAGTATTTTCTCTTGCTCCCAGATTTCATAAATCAGGTGTTTTAGTCTTACCGTTAGGTGTTCTCCTCCATATTTCAGTAGTTCGGCTGTTATACCGTCTGACCCAGGGGCCTTGTTATTTTTTAGCTTTCCAATAACACTCTATTTCTCTTAGGCTGGGATTCTCAATCTTAGTGTCCACCGTATGTACATCTAGCTGTAATTGTTCAGGCTCTAAACTACAGTCTCCTTTAAAATTATCGGAGAAGTACTCTTTCCATCTTCGGAGTATCTCGTCGTTCTCTGTGAGCATGTTTCCGTCTTTATCCTTGCATACTGTTATCTTTGGTCTAAAACCCTGCGTGTTTTGTTTTATTGCCTTGTAAAATTTTCTTGTTTCATTTCTAGAATGATTCAGTACCATTTCCTCTACCTTTCTGTTAAGTGCCTCTCTTTTCTTTTTTCTACATATTCTAAACGCGTTTATTCTTTCCCTATTGTAGGCTGCTTGGTTAGCTCGTGTGCTTCTGTCTAACAGTTTTTGTCTAGCCTTCCGCTTCACGGAGGTTGCTTCTCGACATTCCTCGTCATACCATCCTTCGTTGTGAACTCCTCTTTTTTCTCCAATTCTTTCCATAGCACTCGCTGTTATTATTTTTTCGATGTTTATCTAGTCTTGCTCTATGTCCTGTGTTTCTTGGTTTTCTTGTAGTTTGTTTCTGAGACTTTCCTGATAGGTCCTCAGAACTTCTGTTTTTTTAGGCGATCTATGTGCCATTTTGGCTGCTTTGCAGTTGTTCCCCTAGCCACTGTAGATAGTTTTTGTTTTGACCTTGCTCCAACAAGGTAATGGTCGGAGTCCGCGTTCGCCCCGCGAAAGGGTCTGACCTGTTCGACGTCGTTATAGATAATCATACAAACTTAAAACTTAATTGTTGTAAAACTTGTTGTAAAACTTAAAATGTCAAAATTATAAACATCTAACCCTAAACACCACATGGCTTTTCATGTTAGTGGTTTACAATTTATTGTTCATGGAAGCAAAGCTGTGCTGATGAGACATAAATATCGAAATGCTTCCACAGATGGCTATCCACTTAAGGTATCGGAAAGACATGATCTTAAAAACAATGTTATTTTTAAGGTTTTTGTTGAGTGCCACGAAGGTGGAGCACTGAAAGCTGTAAAATAACTTACAAATTTCATGTGAGATTTGTTTTGGTAGTCCTAAAAAGACTCAATAATTGTTATAGAGCTCTGGAAAGGCTGAATAAATTTATATATTTAGGCTGTGTTCCGTTTGTTTTAAGTTTAAAATTAAATAGTCATATGTTACTGCAGTTTCCAATATTCATGGAATGTTAAAAGCAAAATCTGTCTACATAAATAAAAATATAGGAAAGAAAAGTTTATTATAATATAGATATTATTGAGTTAAAATCCTAAATCAATCCTTCCTGGCAAGTAAGGCTGGTGAGAAATTAGGCCGTTAGCAATTGGCTACGTCATGGCACAGATGATGTCCTTCGGCCAACAAAGTGTTAATCAGGAGTACAAATATATATATAACTCTATATATAACTCTAGAATGCTCATAATAATTACCAATTCATATGTGCAACTAGATATAACCGAAATACATAAATTCAAAACTGTCGATTATATTTCTATACTTAGATCATTCAAATAAGAGTTTATTTTAACAATGATGGATGGATTGAACTATTACTATTAAAAAAACAGGTTGTCTCAGAACTCCACCGACAAACTTTCTGGGCTGATTCTATGATCCAAGGGAAGTCTAAAACTCCACTTTCTTCTGTCCTGTGCCAAGTTGATCCAATTTCCGGCTACGCCTCTAATATTGTCAGACTGTCTTGTAGGACGTCGGCCTCTGCTTCTTTTGGACTTCTAAGGTCTCCATGTCAATATTTTCTTGGTCCACTTGTCATCAGAGGTTCTAGCGAGATGCCCTGCCCAGTTCCATTTTAAGTTGGTTATGCGTTCTACTATGTCTGCAACTCCTCCTGTTTGTCTTAACCATTCATTTGTCTTCCTTTCCCTTCTCGTCACTCCTTCCATCGATCGTTCCATTGCCCTTTGGGCAATTCGTCGTTTGTGCACTGTCTTCTTGGTTACCGTTAAATTTCCGACTCCATAGGTTATAACAGGCAACACGCATTGATCGTTGACTTTTCATTGACTTTTCGTCTTAAACATATTGGAATTGACCTCCTAGTATGTGTCCTAATTTTCCAAAGGCCGACCATCCCAAGCCTATCCTTAGCCTGGTAATTTCGCATGTATGATTATCTCTGCCAATTTTGATGTTATGTCCAAGGTGTTTGTATGCGTCTGGTAAACTTCTTCAATTGTTGGATTGTCGATCATTATTGTCCCGCCCAAGCCGAGGTCATAATTTTAGTTTTTGACATATTCATTTTTGACCCTACTTTTTCTGAGGCATGTTTGAGTTGTGCTAACATCTCTTTGGCATCTTTTAGGTCATCAGTAGTTATCCACAATATCATCTGCGAATCGTAGATGATTGAGCCTTTCTCCTTGGATATTTATGCCCTTGTCATCCCAATCGAGTTCTTTCATAGTACTTCTTAATACTGCCGTAAAGAGTTTTTGGGGACAGCGCGTCACCTAGTCTGACGCCCCTTACGATGCTGAAGGTTTCTGTTTGTGTGTGTGTAATCTAACTTTGATGCGGCGTTTGCATATATGTTAACTATTAGATTAGCGTATCTATAGTCGATTCTACTTTCCGATAACGCCTTCATAATGGCGCTATGGAGTCGAAGGCCTCGTAGTCTATAAACGTGAGTGTCAGTGGCAGATGATCATTAGAGCCATAACCTGCTCGAAAGCCGGCCTGTTCTCTCATTATGTTATACTTAAGTTTCATTATTTATTTTATTATAATTCATTCTAGACAATCATCCATTTTTTTTCAGAAGTAAGCAAACGCATACATTTGCCGGGCAACGGGCATGCATATAATTTCAAAGGGAACATATACTTTACAGAAGGGATTATAAATGTATGGCGTACGAACATGTAGATAATAACTATCAAGAGGAAACTGGAAGTAGAATCTCCAAATGCATGTACTTTGTCTGCGGATTTTGACTGCTGCGGATACAAATTTAGAGGTCTGTACATATTATGAACAGCATATATCAAGGATATAGCATGCGGTTTAATTCTATGAGAAAATCTGACAGAATGTAGGCAAATCACTAACTCTAAGACCTCTCGCGCACTGAGCATCAAAGCTGCGGCGGGCCGCATATTTGAGGAGCCAGTTATACCAACAAATCGGCGGGAAAAGGCAAAGAACATATTTCTGGAAAAGCTAGGTTTAAAAGAAGGTTTCGGGAACGCATATAGACTTGGCTCGAATAGGAATAATATATAAAGTAAAGGCCCTATTATGTTAAAATTAGAAAGTTTAGAGGTAAAAAAGGACATGATGAGAAACAAACGCAAGCTTAGAGGTACGAACGTATTTATTCAAGATGATTTCACCCCTAAGGAACAGGGAATCCAGAAAGAACTGTTAAGAAAGGCAAAGGTACTCAAGGAAAGAGGCCACCAGATTAAAGTAGGATACCAAAGAATTGAAATAGATGGGAATTGGATACCATAGGACAAGGTAGCAAAAAACGTGTAAAAGATCAAAGCAGGATGGGACAGTTACACAACGGCGGAACGGAACATCTGAAACTAATGTTTTTGAATGTAGTAGGGCTCAGGAAGAAATTGGAAAAGGTGTACGGGTCTTTTATAGAATTCTTGAGGAGATTCGATATAGTTGGGTTAGTGGAGACGTAAGTTCAAGAGAAGAAATAAGAAGCCTGTAGAGAGAGACTCCCCAAGGAGTACAATTGGAGGATGCAACCGGCAAGGAGGGAATAGTAACAGGGATCAGAAGAGGTATCAAGGAATCGGAGAGAATTCTAGAAGAGGTGGAGGGTCTAGTTTTTAGGGAGGTAGAGCTGGAAAGAATTAAAGAGGGCATAAAGAGGAATTTAGAAGATATGGTAACGACAAATTTGCAAATAGGAGGAAGGAAGTGTTTGGCCGGCGTGGGTGTTAGAGAACCAATGGGACATTTTTGTGTATTGAGGAACTGGGAGGGTACCTCAGTTATTGACCTTATAATTACTAACGATGCGGCAAGACGCCAAATAAAACTGATGGAAATCGGTATAAGAAGTGAGTCGGATCATATGCCAGTAGTGGTGTCGTTGAAGCAGCAAAGGGAGAAGGAAGTTAGAGGGCGGAGAAATGGGTGAATGGGATAAATCAAAGATGCGTATACAGGCTGAGCATGGTGCGACTGGGAAGTGCGGAACGTAAAGCAAAGGTTTCGAGAAGCTATGAGAGAATGGAGAAAGGGAGAAGGGCTCAAAGTGTACGTGTACCAAAAAGGGAGCATTGAGAGGAAAAGGAGAAGCAGCAGGTACGGGAAATCAAGACGAAAGGGAAGCTGAGCTGTGGAAATCCGTGAGAGAGAATAGGGAAAGAAAGGAAAGATTACCCAAGAGCATTGCGATAGAAGAATGGCAGAACCACTTCATGATGATGCTAGGAGGGGTGGAGATGGAATGGTCGGGAAGAGAAGATAATTCAGGAGATTGACAGAGAAAACAGGAAGAGCTCGCCGAGGATATCAGAGTGATGGAGGTGCAGGATGTTATTAATTCCCTGAAGCCAAGAAAATCGGGAAGTTTGGGTGGGCTCGGAAATGAAGCGTGGAAAGAAGCACCTGGAATATGTAAGGAGAAGTTAAAAGAGGAATTGAGAAAGATAGAGAGGGGAGACAAAAGGATACCAGTCAGCTGGATAGTGGAGATAAATCAACCTGTGTTTAAGAGTGGAACGAGGGACGCGATAGAAAATTATAGAGGTATAACTTTGATGAACTCCTCATACAAAATATTTGCTAAAATCCTGGATTGTCGCTTGGGGAAGGAAATCAATAAAAAGAAACTTTTGCCGGAAAAACAAAAAGAGTCATCATAGACCAAGAAATAAAAAAGACATGCCTCCTTGCTCTTTTCATTGATTTAAAAGCGGCATATGACTCTGTGAAAAGGAGGAGATTGGATGAGTGTTTGGGCAAGCTAAGTAGCTCAGAGAGTGTAAGAAGGAACATCAGGGATTTGTACCAAGAAACCGTCTTTAAGGCAGTATCGAATGAATGGAAATCGGGTTATTTTGAGGTAAGGTAGTCTGAGATAAGGCTGCCCTTTGAGTCCTACGCTCTTCAATCTGTATGTGGTGGATATGGAGAAGGTTCTACAGGCCGCTCAAGCTGGAGGAGTGGTGATTGGGAAAAAGAAGGTGTGCAGCTTGGCATATGCGGATGACATGGTGGTGTTTGCAAAGTCGGCAAGTGAGATGAAGGACGTGATTGAAAGGCTTTGTAGGTATTTCAAAAAGAGGGATTTAAGAGTGAATGTTGGTAAAACAAAATGGATTCGGTTTAAAAGGGGTGGGCGATATAGGAAAGAAAGGTTTGAATGGCAGGGTACTGAAGTAGAGGAAGTTAGTAAATTTAAGTATTTGGGGTATGTCTTTGGGACTGGATACAGTAATGAAGAGCACATAGAGTATGTCACAAATAAGGCACGGGTGGCGGCGGGTCGTATCTGAGAGATTTGAAAAGAAACTTTGACGGAAAATTTAGAGTGGCAGAGACGATATGGAAGGAATGTGTGCGATGCGTATTACTGTATGGATGTGAGGTCTGGGAAACGAGGTCTGGGAAAGAGGAAGACAAGATCGAAAGGGTGCAGCTAAAGTTTATTAAGAAAGTATTGAAACTTGATAGGTCGACGCCTGGTTACTTCAGAAAATGAGTGCGTGTAAGGTGGCGGTAATTGCTGCGAAAAGATTGATCAAGTTGGAGTATAGGGTGGATGGGTCAGGAGATGAAAGGATAATAAAGGAAATCTTTCGAGTAGTGAATAAAGAGGGGTTAAGTGGTAGAAGAGAGAGTGGTTGCGGGCTGAATAAAAGGAAACTGTATAAGAGAGGCGGGTTATCATCCGAGGGGTTGGAAAGGGAAAACAGTGCGGGTGCTCATAGGAAAATGATGCTAAGGGAGAGGTTATTAGAAGTAGACTGCCAAGAGCGCCAATTCAAAATAGAGGCTAGCAAATATCATCAAGGCTACAGTCACATACAAGTGCACGGCCGTGTTCCTGTTTATTTGAGGACAAGTAAAGGGTCGGAGGGACCAGTCAGTGTTGGCGAGTTTAGGTGTGGTTTAGTTTTTTTAGTGTTGCGGTTTAGTTTTTAGTTTATAAGTTTATGACTGATGTACAGGTGTTGATGTATAGGTTTATAGGTATAGGTTTGTATAGGTTTATAGGTAAAAATTTACTTTTTCTTATTTAATGGGGTTTTAGTTTTAGTTGCAAAACTTTTTTATATTTTTGTGCGTAATCTGTATGTTTCGTATGGTTGTGTAAATTATTTTAATATGCCAATAAAGGTTTATAATAACAAAATAACAACAAATCGACGTATAAAGTTCGACTTAAAAAAGTTTCAGAACACAATATGTTATGCTGCTACGACAAGTGCCGAGAAATTTCGATCTTACGCTAATGATGTATTCCCAAAATTAGAAAATTGTCAAACGCCTGATCAAGTGTCTGAATTCGTAGCTAGAATAAATAAGTCATTAATCGACGCAGCGCACGACGCGATTCCGGTTCGGAAAAAGTTCACCAACTCGGTCCCCTGGTGGACTACGGAACTCACTAAATTACTTAAAGAAAACAACAAACTATGTAGGAAATATCAACAAAGCACGGGCGAAAATCGTATAAGAAGATGCGCAGATTATGACATTAAATGTCGCGAATATAAAGACAAAATCCTCAAGACCAAGGAAAAGAAATGGCAAGAGTTCTGCACTAGATCGGCTAATAAAGATCCCTGGGGCACAGTTTACAAGGTGCTTAGAGGGAAATATTCTTCAGTAGGCTATCTAACTAGCATCCAAATTAATAATAATTACCTCGATCTACGTGAGACCACCCGCGAACTCCTCAATACCTTCTTCCCAGAGGACGACATCAACGAAGACACAGAGTCTCACCGCGAAATTAGAATTACATCGAGAACCGGTATCGGGGGACCTGATGACAGGCCCTTCACGGTTCCGGAAATCAACCGAGTCATTAAATTCATGAACAGTAGGAAAGCGCCAGGTATAGACGGCTTGACAGCGGATATAGTTCGCATCGCTTTTGAGAAAAACTCGTCCCTCTTCAGAAATATCTATATTAAATGTCTCGAAATAGGTGTCTTTCCAGCTTGCTGGAAAGAACAATTAGTCAAGACCGTCCCCAAACCAAACAAGAACGGAACAAGTGCAAAAGACTTCAGACCTACCTGCCTACTCCCTGTAGCCGGTAAAATCCTAGATTCGCTCCTAATCACTAGATTGGAGCACCACTTGTCCCAAAATAAGCTACTCAACAACAATCAATTTGGCTTTCGTAAGGGAGTAGGAACCACAGACGCCATCAAAAAAGTAGTTACATTCGTCACAGAATGTAAATCGACGGGCCACTATTGCGCGGCGGTCGCTCTGGACATCAGCGGCGCGTTCGACAACGCATGGTGGCCAATCATTATTGACAGACTTATTTCTAAGAAATGTCCAGACAACCTTATCAGACTAGCCAGAGACTACTTCAACAACAGGACAGCAATTATATCAGAGCCCAATATATACGTGGAAAAAGCTGTAGAAAAAGGTTGTCCGCAAGGATCCAAATCTGGTCCTGGCTTCTGGAAGATCCTGTACGATTCCATCTTCGATACAGATCTCCCGGAGGGTTGTGAGATAGTTGCTTATGCTGATGACACAATGCTATTAGCGAAATCCACCACGTATAAAGGGCTCAGAAACTCAGTAAATCGCGCGCTGGAGACACTTAGCGAATGGTCCGCGGAGACCAAACTTAAATTTAATGCGGCAAAAGCAGAGGCAATTTACTTCGGCAAAAAGCCTAACCAACAGAATCCAGTCTTCAAAATAGGTGGGAAATCAATTTACTGCTCTCCCTACATTAAATATCTGGGCATATATATTGATAGGTCTTTGAAATTCAAAGAACACGTCACTCAGGCGTGCGGGAAAGCAAAGCAGATCGGTTTCAGATTTAGCGCCGCGTCAATGAAAGAGTGGGGTCTTGGTAGGTCGGCCATGTCCACTATATATAAGGGAGCTGTCGAACCCTGTCTGCTGTACGGGGCACCGGTATGGTACAGCGCATGCGGAGTTCGAGAACGGAAAAAGCTCCTTGGTGTGCAACGCGTTTGCACACTAAGGGCCGCGAAAGCATACAAAACCGTCTCGGGCGACGCTGCCTGCGTCATATCGGGGCTCTTGCCGGCAGACTTGCGAGCGGCAGATCTAACAAAGAAACATCTGCTGCGCGAACTAAATGAGGTTGAGCTTAGAGAGGCCACGGGCCTCACAATCTCTCCGGACGAAATCGAATCTAGAGTCTGCATTCAAGGGGTGGTGCACCCCGCGGAGATCGGGTTGATAAGATATACACAGGGTGAGGAAAATGCACAAGCTATTACGTTATTCACAGACGGCTCAAAGTGGGAACAGGGAGTCGGTGCGGCTTTCGCGGTGTACTCAGACGAAACTGAAATACACTGCGAGGGCTTGCGGCTCGCAGATCACTGCTCGGTCCCCTATTCCAGGCCGAATTAATCGCGGTAAACCGAGCGCTTGTGTATGTTAGAACCAACATTAACGACTTCGTGGGATGCTCAATCCTGTCTGATAGCAGATCCGTTCTAGAAGCTCTACAACACCTGTCAGCTCCCACGGAGCTGCTTTTGGAAACGTGGGAGATCGCGCGCGAGATAACGCAGCAAATAGAACTGCGCTGGCACTGGGTGCGAGCTCATAAAGGCTCAATCGGCAACGAGAGAGCAGATGCGTTGGCTAGACTGGCCTCGGGTATAGATCCTCCTCAGGAGCCAGGAACTCAGCTTCCTGTTATGTTTAATAAAGTATCCCACAGAGATGTGAGAAGCAGAATCTCTCTCTTCTTTTTCAGGAAATGGCAGATACACTGGGAGAACACCCAAAACGGAAGCTGGACCAGGAATTTCATCCAATCGATCAAAGAGTGGATGGAAATGGACCTGGCCCTTTCACACCAAGCGGTCCAACTCATCACGGGACACGGGAACTTCAACTCCTACCTCCATCGCATTGGAAGGAGGGAGTCGCCGGCCTGCGGCTGTGGTAAGGTGGACTCCGTTGCCCATGTATTATTCAGCTGCCCGATGACCAGAGAATGGAGAGACCAGACAGAGATCGCCATGTTCAACGCCGGATGCACTTGGCCCAGAAGAGAAGAAGAAATCAAGGACACAGAGCTACACAAGACCTGGTGGAAGACCTTCGACAGCTGCGCCCGACGCCTCGCACGACTGGACCACGACCAGCCCTGATACCCCCGCCCCACAGAGGAAGCAAACCATCACGGACCCCACCAGACCCCCCAAGCCCTCCCCAGATTGCATATTAAATAAATATACTGGCGTCAATTTATTTTACCTACCCGATTTCTTTTAGGTTCTCTCTAGGCCACACCAAACGGCGATATAAATGTATATAATCTGTCACCATTCTGCACACCTTCCCCACCTACCTCCCTATCATACCCATCCTCCCCATCACCATTCCCCGTAGCATAGCTTAGGTTAGTTTAGGCTTAATTTAGTTTAGGCCCCTTAGGTTAGTTTAGATAAACTTATGTTAGTAGCATGTTAGCCATTAGTAAAATTAGATTAAGATAACCGGCTCAGTGCGAAAGCGGAGAGCCGGCATTGTATTTACAAAATAAATAAAATAAGATGCTACGACAAGTGCGTGGAGACTGACGGCAGCCACATATATTCCCTACGCTTGCCCTGACTGCGCGTAGCCAGTGGGCTACCGTTCAATCAGGCATACTCTAATGGCTGCTGCAGCCAGGGCTTCGTGGCCGCCTAGTGCGCGGGCTCCAATACGCCGTCATCTGTTAGACTGGTTGCCGGCAGTAGCACAGGGCCTGACACAGTAACTTATTAGTATGGAGATTTTGAGAGCGAAGGATCAAATTAGCAAATAAGTCATAAGTACCTACATATATGGCATAGTTTCAGCCTAGTGATATGTTTCAATTAATTAAAGTACCTTATTGTCTTGTCACATAAATGCAACTAATAGAAATATACATAACACAATTTACATTGAATTAAACTTCATTAGTTTTTGAACTGTAATTTACCGTGTTGAATAGAAATTTTCATTTAAATAACATTGTACGCGCATTTCCAGCCGATAGGGAAATCTGTTTTTACAATTTACATTGACTCTAGAACTCCTGGCTAATTACGAACATGTATTTTCCATTTCTCAAACAACTATAAATCCCGGAAGATGAAAAAGAAATGAATACCATAATAACAATTTGCACTTAAATTATTGTCATTAAATTTTAATTCAAATTACTGGATAATTCAAATAATTTTGCTTACGTTAAAGTAAAGTAATTGAAAATTATTATGATTATACGAAACAATTATATAAGCTTCTATTTGAATAAAATGATTAAAATTATAATAAGTATTGTATTTGTCTTGTTTAAGACTAGACAAAACCAAACAAGACCTAACATCAGACAAGATCTGTTATGGCCAGAGAGAAACCAACCAGATCAAGCAAGGGTAGAAAAGACTATACAAAATTGAAGAACAGACAAGAACAGATATACTCAGGCAAGACCACACAAGACCAAATAAGACCATTAAAGATAAAATAAGACCAGATATGAGTAGAAAAGACCAGACAAGAACAGTCAACAGCAGACCAGATAAAACCAGGCAAGACAAGACCTGAGAAGACCACATAACACCAGACAAGAGCACAAAGTATCAGACAAGACCAAACAAGACCAGACAAGACCAGACAAAACCATACAAGACCAGATAAGACCAGACAATACGAGACAAGACCAGACAAGACCAAACAAGACCGGAGAAGACCAGATAAGACCAGACAAGACCAGATAATACCAGACCAGACAAGACCATACAAGACCAAACAACATCAGACAAGAGGCAGACAAGACCAGACAAGACCAGGCATGAACAGACAAGACCAGACAAAACCAGACAAGACCATATAAGACCAAAGAAAACCAGACAATACCAGACAAGACCAGACAAGACCAAACATAACCACACAAAACCAGACAAGCCCAGGCAAGACCAGACAAGACCAGACAAGACCATACAAAACCAGACATGATCAGACTAAACCAGACAAGACTAGGCAAGTCCAGACAAGATTATAATACCTGTGATTGTACCTCCAGACTGTGTAACAGTCGAAAGTCTAAGTCTGTGGAATCCGTTTCTTATGCATAATCTTAGACCAATAGTTTTAAATCTTGGGTAGAGGTTTTGCTTCAAACGAGTGTTGTTTGAGCAATAGACAGGAAAACTGCGTCGAAAAAGACGTCAAAAAAGAGCAAGGTAGCACAGAAGCAATGTGGAACAGAACCAGAGAGACTGAAAGAAACACAAGACTGATTTGAGAGAATCCAGACAAAAGAAGAAGGAAAGCTGGATGACTGGTGACATTCTGGACCTTATAGAACAAAGACATAAGTGTAAGTATAGAAAGGCAGACGAATATAAGAGAATACACTCCGAAATAAGACGCAAAATAAGGCAAAGAACAGCAGAATGGCATGCTAAAGAAGGTAGGGAGATTGAAGACTATGAGGCGAAGCACGATCTCTTTAATCTACATAAGAAGATAAAACATGTTACTGGCAGTAATCGACTGAGTCCAACTCAATATCTGGAAGATAAAAATAAGAGACGTAGCCCAACAACCTGACAGATGGAGGGAATATATTACAGAGCTTTTTGAGGATGAAAGATCTGAATGTGATATTGATGCTACAATTACCAAAAGGCAATATAATCAGGCCCAACAATTACCAAAAGCGAGGTAGAACAGGCAATAAAACTCGCAAAAAATGGGAAAGCGACTGGACGGGATCAAGTGATCACGAAAATTTAAAATCTACTATGCGATAAAGGAATAACAGCTCTTACAAAATTGTTTAACTCTATCTACGATACGGGCATATCACCGATTGGCTAAAATCCAGTTTTGTCATGATACCAAAGAAGAGCTAAACTACTAGATGTAATGACCATCGAAAAATTAGTTTAATGAACCATATGTTAAAAATATTTCTGCGAGTAATGCATGGCAGGATATATAAGAAGTTAGAGTAAAGGATCGGGAACAGACAGTTCGGATTTATAAACGGCCTCGGAACTAGAGATTCATAATTTGTACTCATCCTAAGATGTCAGGACGTCAATCATGACGTATTCCATTGTGCGATCGACTTTGAAAAAGCGTTTGACAAAGTACGCCATGATGGTTCAAATTTTAAAGACGTCTGGAATAGATGGCAAAGATATTCGACTGATTGCCAATTTGTACTGGCACCAGACAGCTGAAATACGAGCGGAGCATCAATTATCGGAGGAACTCAATATCAAAAGAGGAGTGTGACAGGGCTGCATTCTGTCTCCCATGCTTTTCAATATCTATTCGGAAGAGATATTCATTGAAGATCTTGACGATGCCATTGAAAGAATCAATATAAATGGAGTTATTGTTAATAATATAAGATACGCCGACGATACACTAATTGTTACGAACATCTTAGAAGATCTACAAAATCTAAGGAATAAGGTCTCCTACACCTGTACTCAATTTGGCTTAAAACTCAATGTTAACAAAACAAAATATATGGTCATAAGTAAAGTACAGGTCATTAGAGGTAATGGTATCATGGTAAAGGGCACACATCCGGAAAGGGTGGATAAATTGGTGTATCTGGGTAGCAACATCAACGATCAATGGGACCCGAGCATCGAGATCAAAACCAGTATAGAAAAAGCCAGAACCGCCTTTATAAAAATGAAAAAAGTGCTAACCAGTCACGATCTAACTTAGATCTTTCACGATCTTACTTTTAAAATTAAGAATGAAAATGGCACGTTGCTATGTATTTAGAGTTCTATTGTTTGGAAGTAATGATTAAACGCCTCGAATCATTCGAAATATGGGTGTACCGACGATTACTAAAGATCAGTTGTGTGGACAAAGTCAATAGCAATATAATTCTCAATCGCATGGTAAAAGATCTGGAAATAGTCAAAACTATCAAACGGCGAAAATTAGAATATTTTGGTTATTTTATAAGACACTCTACACTAAAGCTCCTATTATAGAGGGAAAAATAGCAGGCAAGCGGGGCCCAGGAAGAAGGAGAACATCGTGGTTAAAGAACTTGAGGCAGTGGTATGGGAAGTCTACGGGTCAGCTTTTCCAGGCCGCTGTCAAGAAAACAATCATCGTCAGCATGGTAGCCAACATGGTAACCAACGATCGTTGAACGGTCATGGTACCAGAAGAAGAAGAAGAATAGACAGGACTTGACAGACAAAATTAGACAGACAGGGCAACTTAATTAAGACTGGCAAGACTAGCCATCATGAGATATGAAGTGCCGTTGAAGTGCAACGAAGTATTTCGACGACAAACAATATGTCGGGCGGCACACATGTTTAACATTTCCCCGACACTTCGACGACACTTCACAATAAAACGACACTTCTGTGATACTTACTATACTATAAATATACTGTGATAAAGTATGTCTGACACTTCCACTGACCAGACAAGACCAGACAAGGCCAGACATGACCAAACAAAACCAGACAAATCCAGAGAAAACCAAACAAGACCAGACGAGACCAGACAAGGCGATAAAAGAACAAAGAAGACCAGACAAGATCAGATAAGATCGGACAAGACCAGACAAGACCAGAGAAGACTAGAAAAGAGCAGACAAGACCAGACAAAGCGAGACAAGAGTAGATAAAACCAGACAAAATCAGACAAGACCAAACAAGACTAGAGAAGAGCAGAAGTACTAGACAATAAGAGACAAGACCAGACAAGGCCAGAGAAAACCAGTCAAGACAAGAGTTCTGTGATACTTCATCTACGCGAATGTCCTAAAGTACGAAAATGATAGACGATATTGCTAAGAACAAATTAGACATGAAATATAAGACAGACAAAGCTAGACAGAAAAGATTATATCGACATGACTACTCAGACTAAAGAGAAAAGACTAGGCAGACAAAACCAGAAAAGACCAGGCAATGCCAGACAAGACCAGGCAATACCAGAAAAAAAACAGACAAAACCGGAAAGAGCAGACAAAACCATACAAGACCAGACAAGACCAGACAAAAGTAAACAAGAGCAGCAAAAAAAGAGAAGACCAGACAAGGTCAAATATAATCAGACAAGATCACACAATCCCAGACAAGACCATGCAAAACCAGACAAATCAGATAAGATCACACAAGTTCAGAGCATCACCAAATAAGTTCAATCTTTAATAAAATCAACATTCTTATGGAACTTTGAAAAAAAAAATGTATACCCTAGTTTCGAATTTATAATTTGATTTAATTAAAAGTAAGAAATCAATTATCTTTTCCGTTTTGATGTGGCCTTGATAATTCAGTGCAGAATTTAGGATATTTACAATACCAAGATAAGCACGTCAAGGTTTATTAGTTTTGGAACCGCTCATCCAGGTTTTGTCTTTGTTTGTTTGTCGTAACGAATTTTTTTTCGCTGTGTAGAATACTTGTACAAACTTGATTATACAACATTTCGCTTCGTGAAAATAATTAAAATGCAACAGTGGCCACAGCGTTACACCATTATTTACTAGACTGTGGAAATTCATTTCGTTAGGTATACTGCAACCATACATGTAAAATTAATTCTATCCACGTCTTGCAGATATTCAATTAAACCTTGTCGACAAATTTATATTATATATAATAGGTCTTCTGCATATATTCTAGCCTCTCTTTATTTACAACATCTCTTTATTATCTCTTTTATTTATCTCTTTATTTACAACAACAGAAAACAACAGGAAGTTCATATGAAAATATCAATAATTTGTTAAAAAAAGAAACCATTCTATCTATTTATAGATTGTTGTTTTTATATCAAATATTTCACCTACTTTTCCATTCGAGTTGCCCATACATCACTTACCTTCACTGCTAAATGGCTCTATGTTTGCTTTTACTGAAATTTATGTCAGTGCAACAGTGTATTTTGAATTATAGCTTGATATTAACATCACTGCTGGAATAAGTATGTTCAAAGTTTGAAAAACAACTAGGGTTTAACATTACAGTAGGTCACATGCTTAAAACCTCACCTCGTCAGTTATTCACTACGCGTTCAAATAAGCGTATTCCATTTTATAATTAACAAAACAGCAAAGCTGCACTGTTGAGAGATAAATCTCGAAACGCGTCTTAAGTTGGCTATTCACTTAAGTTAAACAGAAATATATGATCTTAAAATCAATGTTATTTATCTATTAATCCTTTATTGCCACGAAAGTGAAAGGGGCCTAGTAATTACATAAATGTATCTCCTGTTAATTCAATATTCTGCGTGGTAATAGTAAGGGAAGTAGTTCTTTCAACATGAGATTTGTTTTGTAGTCTTAATAAGACTTAATATTATAGAGCTACGAACAAGTTGAATATATTTATTTATTTAAGCTACATTTCGCTTTTAATAAGTTTAATAAATCTGAATGGACGAAACGAATTTCGAAACTAAAACAGCGGCGGCCGTCCTCTTACAGCTCATTTGGATAAGTCGTAGTTAAAAATAATAGTTATAAGTTTGGATAAGTAGTAATAAGAACATCGTCTACATCAATTCGTCATCGCAATCAACAATTAAGCTCTTTTGCACGCTAACAAGGTTCAGTTGATACGAGCATTGAAACCGCAAGATCATGTCAGCCGTTGCGCGTCTCATGATAAAATTATGAGTCATATTTTCCATTTTACTGGCTTTGTCAAAATTAAACAAAATTGTCGAATTAGGGAATACGAATATCCAAAAGTGATTCACGTATTTTGGGCTTGATTTTAGGGGATTCCTTTGATCTTACTTACTTACTTACTTACTTTAGAAATAAAAATGGAAATGCCGTCAATGGAATTCGATATCGTCAGATAATTAACATTGATTATATAGATGTGTAAGATATGTGATTTCAACAAGAAAGTAAAACAGGTCACATTGCCAATTAAACTATGCAGTTGTAGCGGCAACGAGCCGTTCCATTTATATTTTTAGTTTTACGAGGGCATTACAATAATTACCCAAATATTTTCGGACAATTTCAGAAAATATTTTATTAGGGTCGGTAATGTAATCCTCGAGCAGATCAAGAAATATTTTTAGTTTTAGTTTTGCGAGGGCATTACAGTAATTAAGTATTTTCTGACGAATTTCCGAAAACATTTTATTAGGGTCAATAGTGTAATCCTCCCGAATATAGAAAAATAATCACCCCCAGATGAGGGACCAGTATACCTGGAAATAATATAAATACCTGGACCCCCGAATAAAGAGGACAGTCAGGCGGAAACAACCAACGAGTCCAGTTCAGTCCAGCCAGTGGACTCAGACACACCAGTCCAGCCAGTGGACCCAGTCAGCGAAGGGACACCAGTCCATCCAGTGGACTCAGTCACACCGGTCAAGCCAGTGGACCCAGTCAACCAGACTCAGCTAGAAGGACACAGTCATATCAAACTCCTAATATCAAACTCCGTGGCTTACAACCTCGGTTGTATTACCGGAAAGGATTTGTCCAACCCACACATCAGTTTGAACAATCTCAGTTTGAACAACCAAACATCATTAAATGTCGTTATAAAAAGGGCACTACCTCTGGTAGTACTCCTTTGAGGAAATCAACCACTCTTAGGAATGAAATTAGACCTATGGATTCTGGGGAGCCTGAACTTAGATGCTTTGAAGACACAACTACGCATACTAAATTCAAGACAAAACACAAATATTATTTTGGAACTTTGAACGTCAATTCTCTATTGAAAGCTGGCAAACATAAAGAATTGACGATTATGATGGACAAAGATGATATAACCATATTGGCCATTCAAGAAACCAGATACCTAGATGAAGACAAAATGGATATTGAAGGTTAAAGGTTTTATTAAGGCAAAAGGGCAGTCAAAATAGGTAAGAACATGCCTATACATTTTATTAGGGTCAATAGTGTAATCCTCCCGAATATAGAAAAATAATCACCCCCAAATGAGGGACCAGTATACCTGGAAATAATATAAATACCTGGACCCCCGAATAAAGAGAACAGTCAGGCGGAACCAACCAACGAGTCCAGTTCAGTCCAGCCAGTGGACTCAGACACACCAGTCCAGCCAGTGGACCCAGTCAGCGAAGGGACACCAGTCCATCCAGTGGACTCAGTCACACCGGTCAAGCCAGTAGACCCAGTCAACCAGACTCAGCTAGAAGGACACAGTCAGCAAAGTGGCACCAGTCCAGCCAGTGGACTCATTCACTTCGGTCCAGTCAGTGGACACAATCAGCGAGTGACAATAGTTCAGTTCAGCCCAATCAGTTCAAAAAAAAAAAATTCAACCAGACTCAGCCAGCAGCCAGTTCAACCAGACTTAACTATCAGTCAGTCAACCAGACCAGTCGAGTCCAGCTCCACTCATTCCCTCAACAGTGTTTGTATCTCTTGTACATTTGGATATATATATATATATATATATATATATATATATATTGTCCATGTAAATAAATTCCTCTGCAAACCGTGAGAGATACATTTATCCTACCGCGTATCCACCACAAATTGGTGACCCCGACATGATCGACAAGAGGAATCCGATCATCTACAAATTGGTCGTCGTGATCGAAAAGAGAAAACAACGCACTGAAATGTGGAAGCAAATGAACCTGAAATCTGCGCATCGTTGAACTACACCTTGCATCTGTGCCAGGGAAACCTTTCACGCTAAACTGAACACCGCAAGCAGTCAAGGTCCGAACACCGCCTCTCGTACGCCTCACAGTTATTGCAAACTAAATTTAATGACCGTGTTATTTCACGTCTCCAAGATTAATTTGAATTGACGATTTTTTTCTTTGGGGTTACCTTAAAACTTAAGTACGCACCAGGCAACAAATTGTTGGCAAAACATTTATTGAAAATGCTGTCGTGTAAGCAATCAACAAATTGATGGAGAGTCGTCACCATCGGGCGGCATTCCATTAAAAAAGCTTGCTGCTGGTTGCTTGTATTCGTGTTTTCCATTTCAGATAAAAAACATCGCTCAGTGTGAACGGTGCAGCCAACATATTACGTCAATCACTGTATCAAAGACGTTGTTGTGAGGCTTCATTAATTAAAAAACTGTGAAAGTAATTAATTTTCCGGTAAAAATCTAAGCTCGTCTACAGGATAACGCTCTCCTGAAAACAACGTCGCAATCTGTTTTAAATTATCTGCAACAATTTACGAAATCGACTTACGAAACTTACAAAAAAATATCGCATTCATAGATTGAATCTTTCCAATTAAGTTACACAACAATTTGTTTGACTTGTAGAGTCAGTGTGTCAAAATTATTTGAAAAGCGTTTTGGATTTGCTAGTTAAAAAGGAATTTTCCTGAATTTTCAAATCCCGTCAATGCAAATCTACTGAATCTGACTGAAAAGTCAAATCTTCAATCCCATCAATGCATCGTTGACTGGGTCTAGGTCTGGTTGACTTTGGTTTGGATGCCCAACATTACTGTCAACATGTATTCAGATATATATTCTTGAAAATAATTGACACATTGAGGAATAATGCCAACATTTCGTTTTTAAGTATGTGCATACCATAATGATAAAGTGTACATCAACAAACCACAAATGGGATCAAATTCAATATAGCATTGCGAAAATTGCATAATTTGCCAAATATTATGTCAACTCATCATAGAAAATTCCCATCTTTCTACCTTCAAATAAAGCAATAACATTATCAATGAATAAATAACAAAATATGTTTTATTAAAATAATAAAATCTCAGCAGATTGGCAGATTTTGAATTTTGCTCCACCCGAAAAAATGGCGAAAAGGAGATAATAATGCCAGATAGAGGAGTAACACCTCTTTAAAAAACCTTTGTCCAGATGACCCGGCTGCTATTCCCTTGTAAGGGTCCCTTGCCAGGGTTACGATGAAGACCTCAATGACAGCTACAGTGGAGAGTATAATCTTCAGTACAGTATAGATGGCGGGCGTGGCAGCCTAGTGCTCGGGATTAATTGAGTAAAATGGTTATGGTGAAGATGGTCAACGGTTTGGAAAGCGGAAGACGACAACTATGCCCAAACGGTGGATAAAGTGAATGAACTATCTTCATTTAGCAGCGTCTGTTCTTTAGAGAAGCGGCTGCAAAGGGCGTCTGTCTCGAGAGGAGCGGCCTATTATCAAGCTCCGTGGCTTACAACCTCGGTTGTATTACCGGAAAGGATTTGTCCAACCCACACATCAGTTTGAACAAACTCAGTTTGAACAACCAAATATCATGAAATGTCGTTATAAAAAGGGCACTACCTCAGGTAGTACTTCTTTGAGGAAATCAACCACTCTTAAGAATGAAATTAGACCTATGGATTCTGGGGAGCCTGAACCTAGATGCTTTGAAGACACAACTACGCATACTAAATTCAAGACAAAACACAATTATTATTTTGGAACTTTGAACGTCAATTCTCTATTGAAAGCTGGCAAACATAAAGAGTTGACGATTATGATGGACAAAGATGACATAACCATATTGGCCATTCAAGAAACCAGATACCTAGATGAAGACAAAATGGATATTGAAGGTTAAAGGTTTTAATAAGGCAAAAGGGCAGGCAAAATAGGTAAGAACATGCCTATACTTGGCACAGCTTTTGTTGATCGTAAAAAGGTTGTCAATTCAATCGTGGAGCTCTTCAGCCCTTCTGGGAGGCTTTCTATCCTAACTCTCAGCTGTGGTAACAAAGGATAACCGTTGATAAATGTGTATGCACCAATCAATAATGATAACGAAAGTAATCCTGAGAAAGTTAAACAGTTTTGGAGCCTTCTTGAAGTATATTTGAATAAAATACCATGTAAAAACGTAAAGGTTCTACTAGGTGAATTTAATGCCCAGCTGGGAATAGAACCGCAATTCAGATCAACAATTGGAAAGTACCCAGCTCACCAGATGACTAATATAAAAGGTATAAGACTCGTCAATCTGTGTCGATCCTTTAATATTCAGATAATTTCAACATTTTACAAACATAAGCCAAGTAAACAGAAGATTTGGCGATCACCAGGCAATGTGTGTGGAGAGAAACAGATGGATCATGTAGCGATATCTCGGAGGGCGATTAAGGAAATAATGAATGTTAAGTACAGAGATGTGCCAGTTCGATTCGGATTCATTACCTCTCCAAAATCAAAATGAATTTCATCCCTCTGAATAAGGCCGTGAAAAACAGAAATTAAATTAATAAATTTGATGTTGCAAAGATTAAATACAATCAAAACATATTAGAACAATACCACCAGCAACAGACATTTGAATTGCATAATTGGACGAACATTTCTAATCCAATAAGCAGCTAATACTTAAATCCAGACAGCTAAAAGGAGAAGACATAGATGGTGGAATGCCTGGAAAAGTAGAACAATACCACGAGACCTGAAGACTTTGATGTATTCCTTGAAGCTCGAAAATATGCACCGAATATAAGAACTGTTCGAAGAACTAGCGAATGCATGAGAAACAGGTGTTAGAACAGATCGATCGGGATTTTCGGAAAAGCAATGCCAGAGACTTCTATCAGACGTTAAGGTCTAAGTTGAAAAGATACCAAGCCCAATGTGTTTGTTTTAGAGACGAAAATGGAAAACTGGGATTGACGAACAAAGAAAACTGCACGATAATGTCTCGTTATTTTGAAAACCTTCTTAATTGTGATGAACGGAAAGAAAAATTTCCTGCATGCGCCCCGATCTACAAACTACCAAACTCAACTCCACCTGGTAAATAGTAGATCAAAGAGATCATCAACAAACTTAAGAATATTAAGGCAGCTGGAGAGGATTCAATAGAGGAGGAATTACTGAAGCTGGCAAATAATGAAACTCTAGATGACTAGTCCATCTTTTTGAGGAGATCTGGAGAATTGTGATGATACCAACTGAATGGCAGTCAGCTATCAAGTTCCAAGGCAGTGTTCAGCGAGAGTGGACGTGCGAACAGAGAACAGTTTTAAAAGTTTTTAAAGTGTTAATAGTTTTAATCCTCTTAAAAGTTAGTGTATAAGTTTTAATAGTTTTAATAGTATTTATTTAATAGTTTGGTGTATATTAATATATTAAACATGTCAAGGGGGCAAAGGTCAAATATCCCTTCAGAAAAGCAGTTTGATATTCTAAGTAACTTTATGGAAAGCTCTGATTTTGGAAATTTCCTGTCGGGAATAATTGAAAAGCATATACAGCCCCTGCAAGCCTTGAACAGTGAGCTAACTGAGCAGATTAAAGAACTAAAGGCTTGTAACGAGAAATTATCAATGTCTGTGAATTCGTGTATTAATGTGGAAATAAATAAAAACACATGGAACCCTTTAAACTATTAATTAAGGAGTTGTCCGAGCAGATAAAAGGACTAAAACTAAATAATGAGCTGTTAACTAATTCAAATTATAAATCTTCGAATGTTTCTTTTGAAAAGGAGAATATTCAGTCAAGACCTGAAGATAATGAGCTTATCGCGCCCGCTAGCGCCGATAACGTATCAAATCTGCGACGCGACATGGCAGAAAAAGAAATAATCTCCGAAGAAGCGCGGGCCATCATAAAAACAATAAATAATCATCCTGAATCTGAAAACAGGGCGGTTCAGGAAAATGTAAACAGTGACAACTGTGAAACTCAACGTTACCAAAGACGGAAATCTAGGAAATCTAACGTCATCCGCGGTTGCAACGATAATGTTACACATATTAAGGCGGCAGTAATACATCATCATTTACATGTATATTAGCTTGACCTCAATTTAACAACCGAGGAGTTAGTACTATATCTGAAAAGTAAGAAAATTGATAACGTTGCATGTACAAAACTTACATCTAAACACCCCGAAAATTATTCATCATTTAAAGTGTCGGTAGCAACAGATTATTATGAAATCGCAATGAAACCCGAAACATGGCCTAGAAACACTTGCATTAACCGTTTTTTAGAACGACTTATGAAAAGACCAATCATTAAACACTAATCCTAAAAAACGCTAACCGTACTACATCTTCGAAGGTTCCAACTGCAAATGACCGAATTACATTAAAAAACCAAATTACACAATCTGTCGGGAACTCTAGAGTTTATGCTAGAACTCTACAAACATTGCAGGTTCTTGGTTCTTACGGAACACTGGAAAAGCCTAGCACAACTTCGGCAAACTAAAATTAACAATTTGAATCTGGCGTTCTGCTTCTGTCGACCAGCTGGAGCTCACGGAGGCTCCGCAATCTATTTTAAGAACGGCACTAGTTATAAGACTAGACAAGATTTAAACAGATTGGCAGAAATGCATGTATTTGAATGTTCGGCAATTGCAACAGTTGTAAATGATAAAGTAATAATAATTATTAGCATCTACCGAGCCCCATTAACAAGTTTTAAAATATTCCTACGGAAGCTGCATGATCTGATGTCAGTACTAGCCAAGGACAATAACTAATATGTCATAGCGGGTGACTTTAATATAAACTGCCTCAAAGTCACTAACACAAGCCAACAATTAATATCCTTGTTGGAATCGTTCAAGACGGCCCTCAGGACAACTGAGGTTAGCCATCCTGAGAGTGGAACATGTATTGACAACATAATACTTAATGTCACAATGGGATATAGTATCAAAACAAGAGATCATCACATTTCTGATCACTGTGCTCAAATCCTTACATTAGAGTGCATAAATGAGGTCTCCCCTAAAGTAAACTAGCTAGGCTGTTCAACAAACAAAATATGGAACACAACAGAGAATTATTGGATAATGCAACGTGGGATGAAGTTTGTGAAGCGGGAATAAATAATATCGACGAGCAATGGAATGCTTTGATGGGCATATTTCTCAGTAACTTCAATGAAGCCTTTCCTAAAGTGCTTGTCCACAGCAATATATTCTCACAAAGGGTTTTTAATAACCCATACCTACAGAAAATGAAAATAGACCTTTAGCTACTCCAGACAATGTCCGACATAACCCCATATTTAAGAAGCTTTATAATAACCAACGCAGAAATTACACCAGGCTATTGAGAGACGAAAAGAGAAACAAGTTTAGAAAGGAAATTGAAACATCGGCTAATCGACAAAAAACAACTTGGGATATAGTTAGAAGAGTTACCGATATTAAGAAGAAAAAGGATACATATGCCATTCAGGGCGAGGATCCCTTAGTTAGTGCTACTAATATCAATAGTTTCTTCACAAACAGACCTAAAATCCTGACAGACTCTCAAACTGTTGTGCGGTACAAGGACAAGATAGAGGTGAACTATAACACGGTATTTTTATTGCCACTCAGTAGAGAAGAGCTTAATAAAATTATAATTAATTTAAAAAATACCAAAACAGGGCATAGACGATATCTCTTCCATCGTCTTAAAAAATGTGCTACCTTCGATACTAACTCCATTGCAATATAATAATAATAATAATAATAATAATAATAATAATAATAATAATAATAATAATAATAATAATAATAATAATAATAATAATAATAATAATAATAATAATAATAATAATAATAATAATAATAATAATAATAATAATAATAATAATAATAATAATAATAATAATAATAATAATAATAATAATAATAATAATAATAATAATAATAATAATAATAATAATAATAATAATAATAATAATAATAATAATAATAATAATAATAATAATAATAATAATAATAATAATAATAATAATAATAATAATAATAATAATAATAATAATAATAATAATAATAATAATAATAATAATAATAATAATAATAATAATAATAATAATAATAATAATAATAATAATAATAATAATAATAATAATAATAATAATAATAATAATAATAATAATAATAATAATAATAATAATAATAATAATAATAATAATAATAATAATAATAATAATAATAATAATAATAATAATAATAATAATAATAATAATAATAATAATAATAATAATAATAATAATAATAATAATAATAATAATAATAATAATAATAATAATAATAATAATAATAATAATAATAATAATAATAATAATAATAATAATAATAATAATAATAATAATAATAATAATAATAATAATAATAATAATAATAATAATAATAATAATAATAATAATAATAATAATAATAATAATAATAATAATAATAATAATAATAATAATAATAATAATAATAATAATAATAATAATAATAATAATAATAATAATAATAATAATAATAATAATAATAATAATAATAATAATAATAATAATAATAATAATAATAATAATAATAATAATAATAATAATAATAATAATAATAATAATAATAATAATAATAATAATAATAATAATAATAATAATAATAATAATAATAATAATAATAATAATAATAATAATAATAATAATAATAATAATAATAATAATAATAATAATAATAATAATAATAATAATAATAATAATAATAATAATAATAATAATAATAATAATAATAATAATAATAATAATAATAATAATAATAATAATAATAATAATAATAATAATAATAATAATAATAATAATAATAATAATAATAATAATAATAATAATAATAATAATAATAATAATAATAATAATAATAATAATAATAATAATAATAATAATAATAATAATAATAATAATAATAATAATAATAATAATAATAATAATAATAATAATAATAATAATAATAATAATAATAATAATAATAATAATAATAATAATAATAATAATAATAATAATAATAATAATAATAATAATAATAATAATAATAATAATAATAATAATAATAATAATAATAATAATAATAATAATAATAATAATAATAATAATAATAATAATAATAATAATAATAATAATAATAATAATAATAATAATAATAATAATAATAATAATAATAATAATAATAATAATAATAATAATAATAATAATAATAATAATAATAATAATAATAATAATAATAATAATAATAATAATAATAATAATAATAATAATAATAATAATAATAATAATAATAATAATAATAATAATAATAATAATAATAATAATAATAATAATAATAATAATAATAATAATAATAATAATAATAATAATAATAATAATAATAATAATAATAATAATAATAATAATAATAATAATAATAATAATAATAAGTTTATTTCCAGCAGACAATATTTGTCTATAATGGACAAATCATAATAAAAATACATAAAATACATATAGGTATCAAGATAATGGATAGATCATAATAAAAATACTTAAAATACATTACGAAATTAATTAAGATATCAAGATATTAAGGTGTAGGTCGAGTAGCAAAATGGGCAGTTAATTGCTTCTTAACTGCACGTTTATTGAACTGGACGTGGAATAAATCAAACTCCGAGTTTTGTGAATATAAATTATTGTAGAGTCTGAGGCACCTAATCAATGGGGAATTGAAGTGGTGAAATGTGCTAGGTATGTTAAAATAAAAGGTTATGTGACTCCTACTTTCTGTTCTCGGTACGGCAATGTAAATCTCGCTTAAGATTGATGGTCAATGTATTGCTCCTGTTAATATTTTTTGTAAAAAGATCAAAGCGATAATATCTCTCCTGCGTAAAAAGGAGTCGAGCCCAGACAAGTCTAGGAGCCAAGCCTCATCGACATGCGTCACAGGATAATGGCCACGCATTTTAAAGAAAACATATTTGGCAAACTTCCGCTGCACTCTTTCCAGAAAACGGATGTATAATTGACTACATGGCATCCAAACAACCGCGCAGTATTCCAATTTGGAGCGCACAAAAGCATAATATAGCGCTTTTATGGAGGATGCTAGTGAAGTCTCTAGTGTTTCTAAAAATGAAACCTAACACTTTGAATGCATTATTAACAGTCTTTGTAATGTGAGGTACAAAGGTGAGCCCAGTATCCATAGTTACACCGAGATCTAAAATTTTATCGCATGACACAAGCGGGTAACCATTGATATTGTAATAAAATCTGACAGTTTAAGTTTTCCTTGTAAAGCTGATTTTTTTGCATTTACTAATGTTGAGTTCCAAACTATTTTTCGTACACCATTCGTTCAACTGGTCAATGCTATTTTGCAGAAGTAAACAATCAGATTTGGCACCAATGATCTTGGCTATCTTGAGATCATCAGCATAAATAAACACTCTACAGTCAATACCACTAACAACATCATTGTAAAGAATTATAAAAAGTAGAGGCCCCAAATTGGAACCTTGATTAACTCCACTGGAGGTGTAGTAAACGTCCGATTTGAAACCGCCGTATTCAACAAATTGTGCCCTATCAGCCAGAAGAGACTTAATTAGCTTTGAGAAACCATTACACAGTCCAAACCCACCCAGTTTGTTTAACAAAATGCAATGGTTTACAAGGTCAAAACCTTTAGATAAGTCGGTATATATGACATCCACTTGGAAACGATCGTCTAGAGCTTTTGATACAAATTGTGTAAACTCAACCAGGTTGGTGGCAGTGGACTTGCCTTTTATAAAGCCATGCTATTTTGGAGCTAATCTGGTGATCACATGGAAGTAAAGAATGTCAGATACAATACAATCAAATAGTTTAGCAAAGTTGCACAAGAGAGCAATCCGACGGTAATTTCGAATCTGGGTTTTGTCACCGGACTTGAACACAGGGATAACACGACTCATTTTGAACATTAACGGGTAGACTGATGTGTTTAACATTAGATTAAATAAGTGGCATAACGGAACCAGCAAACAGTGAATAGAGTCAACAATAATAAAGGAGGGTATGTTGTCAGGTCCGCATACATTGTTCGATCTGATTTTACCAACAGACTTGAAGATGTCACATTCACTGATGGTGAACGAGTTGAGAGTGAGTTGATTAACACATATATTGCTATCATGTACAGAAGCACAGCATTTTTCTCTACAGTTGTCACAGGGCGAGTGACTATCACAATTAAATACACTTGCGAAGTGGTCGGCAAACGCGTCGACAATATCTTGCTGGTTCTCCAAGAGCTTATCACCATATATCATGGAGCCCGGCACACTCGTTGACCTTTTCTTTTGATTGATGAATTTCCAGAACTTATTGGGTTCAGTTCGCAGGGAGTCCACAGCAGACGCAATAAAACGCTTATAATCACGACGAGTTGCTTGTTTTATATCACGACGTAAACTCTTCACAGTCTCAAGGTGGCATGTAAGTTTGGTTTTCTTATAACGATTCCAGGACCTGTTTTTTTCTTTGATTAAGGCAATTGTGGCGTTGGTAAACCACATTGGATAGTGGGCGGTCTTGGGAGATAGGCTTGCTTTAGGAACGAATTTATCCATCAACTCGTAGAGGACACCATAAAAATAAGAACATATAGATTCCACGTCGTTTATCAATAGTATGGCAGACCAGTCTACACAGGCGAGGACAGCGTATAATTCGATGAAATTCGCTTTGCGGAAATTGTACTTGGTTGGATCTTCTTTTCTTGCAAACTGGGTCATTAGTCTGAGATCACAACTTAGGCTGATGTCAAGGCAGGGGTGGTGCAGGTCCTCAGGTACTAAAGGATCTTATTGCTTATGTACTACAGTGGACAGGTGCTCTGTTGTCAATATCAAGTCTAAAATTCTGTTATTCGAGTTGACAATTGTATTTTGTTGTTTTAAATTGCGAAGTGATATAAACTGTGTAAGCCTCTCATACAACTGAGATGTTCTTGCTCCGGACATGCACTCAGTTAGTTCTGGTATATTGAAGTCACCAAGTAACAAAGCAGGGCGAGAAAAGTCAATAGATGATTCAAGATATTCAAAAAGTTGGGCATAATCATCTAATTGAGTGTCTGGGGGAATGTATAACACAATAATAGTGAGACAGGCAACTTTTATAGCTAGCAGTTCGGTATTGACAATAGGAGATACTAAATTGAGATTATAAGAGCTGAAGTTGTTCCTTAAAGCAGCCAGTACACCTCCACCTCTGCCATAAGATCTATCACACCTAAAGACATACAAAGCCAAGTTTCCGTTAATAGTATTACGTCCGCGTCACTCGTGCTACAGTTATTGTTGGTGTTGAGCCCTCTCACATTCTGGTATAAAATTTTATAATTATACGTCTGCTGGAATTTTACATGTTTTTTGTAATATGCTATAAACAATGCGTTAGAAACGGGTAAATTCCCGTAAAACTTAAAATTGGCGATTATAACACCTATACACAAGGATGGTGATAAATGTGCATTAGAAAACTACAGGCCAATAAGCGTTCTATCGGTTTTTCTAAGATTTTCGAGCGAATCATTTACTCAAGAATAGTGTCGTTTTTATATAAATATAAAATAATAAGTCCTCAACAACATGGCTTTATAAAGGGCAGAGGCATTGAAACTGCATGTTTTCAGTTCACTAAAGCAGCAATTGATAGTCTTGAATCTAGAAACATTCCGGTAGGACTGCTTATGGACCTATCAAAGGCCTTTGATTTAGTAAACCACAATCTATTACTCATAAAACTTTCCAAATACAGGATAAGAGGAGTCGCGCTGGAGTAAATAAAATCCTTTCTAACTAACAGGACACAAGTCGCTAGAATCCAAACGCCGCACGGATTTGTGCATTCCGCGCCGAGTATGATTAACTTGTGTATTCCACAAGGGAGCATAATAGGACCGCTATTATTCTTATTATGTATAAATGATTTACATTTAATAGATATTGATCCACCCCACACAATGATAAACTATGCCGATGGCACATCCCTCCTGTTAATTAATAAGACCATTGCAGGCATCACAACTAATACAAACAAAGTCATCGATTCCTTAACGACATGGTTTGGGACAAATGGGCTAAGAGTAAACAAAGAAAAAACCCAAACAATAATTTTTAAAACTAATCGTAATAGATCATTATACCCCGAGACACTGGCAATAGGAAACTAACAGATTGCAGTTCATAGGTCTGTAAAACTACTAGGTGTTCATCTGGACCAGTGTTTAGGCTGGACATCACATATAAATTTTGTGGCAGGTAAGCTAAATAAGGCAGTTTTCGCTATGAGGTCCCTCCAGCGATATTTAGATAACGATGTCCTGCGGATAGTTTATTTCGCCAATTTCTACAGTATTCTTAAATTTGATTTTATGTTTTGGGGAAATTCAGTATCTGTCCAAACTGTTTTCAGGATAAAAAACAAGCTGTCCGTATTCTTAACAACCTAGAGTACCATGAATCCTGCAGAGGTAGCTTTAGAAGGGCCAATATCATGACACTAACGGCCACCTACATATATGAAAACGTCGTTTTCATATATGTAGATAAAACGCAAATAACTAATTTAAATAAATTCAAAAACCAGCTATTCCAACTTTTAGTTACTATTGAACTTTATAATTTAAAAGAATTCTATTCGAAGGTTATTAGTGCAACTAATTCCATCTAATGTTAATTGTATTCTGTGTGACACATTTAATTTAGGATGTAAAATGAAATAAAATTGTTTGAATTGTTTGAATTTATAATCCATCCTCTACATGAAATAAAAGTTGATTAAAAGATAGTCAATAACTATAGGGACATCTCATTAGTATCTGTTCCATATAAGATCAAAATCTCTTCAAAGCAATACAGAACAGAATAGAAGGTCCTATTGACCCACTGATTAGGGAATATCATGCTGGTTTCGGAAAGTGCCGTTCTTGCCCAGAACAGATCTTTAATCTAAAGAACATCATCAGGTATAAAACAACTGGAGGAAATAACTATGTTATAGTCTTTGTTGATTTTCACAAGGCAAATATTAATGAATATTTTGGAAGAGATTGGGGTAGATGATATATCAAAAACGCTAATCAAACAAACTCTCACTAACAGAGTGTCAAAAGTAAAATTTTTGGGTGAGATCTCAGAACCCTTTACAATCAGAACGGATGTAAGACAAGGAGATGGATTGTCGCCAATCCCTTGCAACTGTGTTTTGGATAAGATCATTCGAGAGTGAAGAAGAAATAAATGAAGAGCGATTAAGACTTGGTTCTAAGAACAAAGGGGTGAACATTGACTGGCTGGCCTTTGCAGATGACCTGGCCAATTTTGCTAACAATATAGAGTCAGCAGTCAACAAGATCAATAAGCTGTTAGAAATTGCTGAAAAGGTTGGACTCAAAAGACAAAATATATGACGAACATCTACGATGGACCAGAATAGAGTGATCATCAATTCAGGTCCATCGTAAATGATCGTCATCTTTCGTCTTTCCGGGAAAAATTGAACGAGTAAAGAATTTCAGGTATCTCGGTGAAGTTATCCAGGAGAATGGTTTAGAAGAAGAAGCAATTAATGTCAGGATAAGAAAGTAAGACCGGGCATACTAACTGACAAAAAATACCTATAACAAAAGTCTATGAGTATAGGAGCCAAGTCCAGACATTAGAATACAGTTTTAAAGCCCGAGGGCTTATATGCGTCCGAACTTTGACCATGAATAGGCAAGGTCAAGCTGAGCGGCTGGAAAAACGAGAACGTAGGATATTCAGTAGAAGCCTAGGCAACAGATGGGCTGATGGACAATGGCGAATGAGGACTTGTACAGCAAGCAAGAACCTATAACAGCATCCATTAAAGAGAGAAGATTTTTATTTTACGGTCATCTCATGAGGATGTCATCCAATATCATCAAATATCATCCAATCTAAGAAAACAAGGCCGAGATAGTTCGAAGAATGTGAAAATAATCTTAGGCAGATTGGTATCTCAGAGAGAAACGCTCATGATAGGAACAAATTTCAAAGATTGATGAACAACTACCAAGGTTTTAAAATGGCATCAACGTCCAAAAGAAGGAGAGCACTTTTGTCCGAAGAGCATAAACAGGCACTTCTTGGTGGGCTCAGAAGATACTGACAGGAACTCAAAGCTGGAACAATAACAAGACCTAGACACTAAAATGAAATTGGTTGTTACGACGCAGTCCATAGAGGCTCAATTCGATGTAAAAAAATAAATCTCAACTCATTTTGTAACAATCTTCATGATTGAAATATATTCATTGATAAAAAAATGTTATAGGCAAGCATAAATTTGAATTAGTATTTTAGTCTACCCTGTGTAAATCTTTTGTCATGCAGTAATTGTACCATAGTAATTTAAAAATTAATTAGAGAAAATTTGGATATTACGTCTTAGCATTCCAGTTTCATTCTCTTCTACAAATGCGCAACTTTTGTTTGACTTTCCCATATAGTCGCTATTTACCCTTCCTTCTGAGACAAAGGGACAAAACCCGATATAATTGCTTATCCTCTATTATTTAGTTTAGCTACAGGGATCTTGGAGACGTCTTTGTGCATTAAAGAAAATACTTGGGAATTTAATATGCTCGTATTTACAATTGCATTATTAACTCAACAATCGTTGCTTATTTCACAGATCTGCAGATGTTTGTTTGCTAATGCAATTCTATTTAATTCATAATTTATTTGCATTACACTAAAATATTAACGTGGAAAACTTAAGACGGATTTGCTGTAAATTTAATGAAAATTATTTGTAGACCCTTAATGGCTTTCTTTGTGCAAAAATGTTAGTCAACTGAAGATCCTGTTACTGTTAGACAGAATGTAGGATTAGGGTGGACTTTGTGTAACGTAATCAGCTTGGATCCTGAACATTGTTTTTATGGGTATGCAGGACACACCATATTTAGGTAACCAGCAAAATGTGATATGTAGATTAGAATCAAGTAATTATTATATCGTCACAAAGAAAATTTTGTTTTTCATGTTATCTTCCTGTTTGTAAAATATTTCGTTTAATTCAAAATACCAATTTGATTTTCAAAATAACAATGATAATAAAAAACGAGAAAATAATAAAGAAAGGATACAGTTCAGTCGTATTTCCCTTCCAACGTTAAATATGAATGGATTAGTATAACTGAGGTGTTGAGACGAAAGTCAAGTTAAGTGCCAAATAATCGTTTCAGTTTTTCCAAGCTCAGTAAACTGAAAACCAAGGTATATTCAAATGCACTGGAAAGTAGTTGAAAAAAGGATCGAGGTTGTAAGATATTAAGTCTCGACCTAACACAATTTAAAAAATATTCGATTTCATAATAAATATTTGATTTGGCACTTGACTCGGTTTTCACTTCAACTTCTCAATTGATCTTGTACAACAGTTTCTTGAAAATAAACTATGTGGTCTGCTAGAAAAGTATCCGACCTTATTTTTTATTTTAAAAACCTGATGGATTTGAACCAAGCGCGCTTGCAAGGGAAAACCTTGAACCTTCGTGCGCATGCGTGATTTTTTTCCCGCCTGTAGATAGCGTCAGTTGCTGTCGAGCAGTGTTCGAGTGACGTAGTGTGTAGTGCTCCCGTCGGTTTTTCAATGCAAGTAAAATGACGACAAGTTAAATGAGGGATGTCCTCCGTCGCCTACGTGATGCTGTTCGGCGCAAGCGACTGGAGTTGTGGTCATCAGGAAATTGGCGACTCCATCACTACAATGCTCCAGCACATTTTTCGCACTTGGTCCACAATTTTTTGGCGAAAAACCAGACTCCTCTGGTTCGACAGGCTCCTTACCCTCCAGATATGGCCCCCTGCGACTTCTGGCTATTCCCCAGTCAAGAGGCCATTGAAAGCAACGAGATTTCAGACAAGAGAGGACATTATGGCTGCAACGACAGCCGAGCTAAAGTCGATTCCGAAAGAGGCTTTTTCGGAATGCTTCCAAAAATGGCGGCACTGCTGGGAGAAGTGTGTGGAGTCCCAAGGTGACTACTTTGAGAGTGATTAGGTTTCCAACGCTCCAGGTATGAAAGTTTTTTTACCGGCTAAAGGTCGGATACTTTTCTAACAAACCACGCATTTCTTTTATTTGGCATGTTGTACGAAGCTTTTCTAAAATAAATAACTGATCGGATGCAGCCATATATTAGTGAGTATGGTATGTGTGCCAGAGCTCTTTATATTTCAGATCAGATTAATCAAAATTAAAACAGTTGTTTCTACTGGAAGAGAGAGATTCATTTTGATTCCAAGGATATCCAACAAATAATGACTTCCTTGATAATTATTTTTAAATTTAGATTAAAAGAGGAATATAGTTGTTAAATTAATTCAGTTAATTAGTTAGTTTATTCAGTAACGGTCGCAACGATCCAATTCGTAGTATTGATAAGTTTCTTATTTTTTTTTGACACAATATAGTAATTTTTAAAATTCAAGCAATTATTTTAACAAACAAAAGACCATTCTACAATCCACTGAAAAATCTAGAACATTCACCGGAGGCTACAAAAATATGGACTGCTTTCGTCATTAGTTCCTTGTAATAGGGCGAGTTTGGGTGGGCGTCGCGACGGTTGCAAACGACGCAGCGCGATACCGCTTGCACTAACAGATAAAACGTTTAATTCTCTGCTGGGAATCGTGAAAAACCGTTCCCGCAGAGCTTAGGTTGCTGATTATGTGCGAGTTTTCCTGGACGTCCAAAAAAACGTGGTTTTTATAGCGTCGCGACTCCATCTTCAACCGAATCGGGATTAAACTCGCAAACAAACTAATAGGTTCTATGCCCGATCGCACGGTGCCAGTCCCGTTACGATCAGTAAATTGATTCGGACGTTCTAGGTAACACCGCAAAACGCCTCTGTTTTTTGCAGTTTCAAAACGCCTCTGTTTTTTTGCAGTTGCAAAGTATTGCTGGAATAGTTGCGGGTTAGAGTTCTGAAGACAACGAACCCAATCGGCGACCTGGAGCCCTTTGACCCTGTGGAGTGTCGCGGCAGGCCGGAAAACGAAAGCTGGGGATGTACAACGTACGGAAGGACATAGGAGGTTAATTCGCAGTTAAAGCATGGGTTAAAAGACCGAAGATCTGCTTCGTTTCGATTTATTCTGGAAAATCTGTAATTTTTTTATGTGTGTCGGTGCGGCGCTACACCTTATAAATTAAGAGTTGTATTTAATATCGTTTTCGCACACTCGTCGTACCGTTCGGTCGTGTTTAGTTTTGTGCTCGCTTGACAATTGTGTAACTGTCTTGCTTGTTTTGTTATGATTATAATCTGTGTGTCGCGAAAACTCTTACGCGAGTTACTGGTGTTCCACTTAACTGTGTAACCCCAATTGTGTAAGTGTCTTGATATGTTTTGTTTTTGTTTAAAAAATAAATAAACACATTATTTGCCAACTCTGACAAAAAATTACTGACCCGAGTTATTGGTGAACTACTTATTGACCTACTTGTGAATAAAAAAATAACGATCTCGACCTTCAATGGCTTTCTTCAAATGCAACAATTGCCGTAAGGAATTCCCGGAAAAAGACAAAAATAACAAACTACGGTGCAGTGGAGAATGTCGTCGCTTTTTCTGCATGAATTGTACGGGCTTGGACAAGTCACTTACAAAAATAATGCTTTCGCAAAAACACCAAAATTTGAGATATTTCTGCGTTCTCTGTGGCTCTGCCAATCTAAAATACCTCCATGAAAAGGTAACGAACATAACAAAAAATCAAATATCAAATGAAAACTTTGACGTTCTAATGGGCTCCATTAAAACAATATTGAACAACATTCCTGTTATCGCTGAAACCCACGACATGCTACTTAGCCACGATTCGAAATGGAATCGGTTAGTAAAGAAAGCCGATAATATTTGTAAAGTGTTTGAGTCATTTAATAACTTTAACCCAGATTCGATCATAAAATCTGTAAGGCTCATGGAGCAAAATATCTTCAACTTGTCGTGGGTTTTCTTCGATAAAGCGGAGGATCAACCGGTCAACGTGTCTGTTCACGACTCTGAATCCATCGAGGTGAAAAAGAAGCTGGAGAGTACGCAGAAGAGCTTAGCTCGCGTAGAAAATCTAATGGAAGATCTTAACTACAAAATAAAAATAGTGACTCCAAAAATTAATGAACCGAGGACTAATAGATTGAGCTATTCCTCCTCTTGTACCCAAACGGAGTGTCCTACACCACTTGAGGAATCCTTTCGCAAGGAAGTCAAAGTGCCCATCAATGCAAGATCTTATTCTATTTTGAATCTGAGTCATGACAGGACTGAAACAAAATGGCACTATGTGGTTGCAAGTAATCTTCCCCCCAGCTTTTCATCCATTCAAGTGCTTCATCTTATTAAAGAAAAATTGAGGACTTCAGACTTTATAAGATGTTACCCACTAACAAAAGAAAGTTACAACCCCTCTAACCTGTCGTTTAAAATTGGCGTCAGTAAATAAAGCCTTATCTACGGCTTATTCGAAAGCAACCTCTGGCCTACTGGAGTTCTCGTAAATTGGTCTGCAGCATCTCCGCCGAAATTACCGTCTCCGCCGCAATTACCATCTCCGCCTCAATTGCCATCTCAGCGTAATCCTGAAGCTGACTCCCACCAGACTAGGCAGGTCATTTTCATTAGCCAAGGTAATCCCGTCACTCCAGTGAACTCTACAGGGATCATCTCCTACAACATCAAACGTGCCACCGAAACTGTTACTACGATCACATCTGACAAGCAGGCTATTGCCGCTCGCAAATCAAATGTCCTAGCTAACAGTTCCTCGATAATAATTTCCAGCACTATTAGGCCTAGTGACCCACAAACTTTATTGGACCCAATGACTCCACCAGTAGTTCGGTTAACAAAAAAATCTAGTGGAGATAATCGATACACCTTGTCAAGACTGAGGGAACCTGTCATCATGAGAGCAGTTAAGTTATACCTTGCGTACCTTCATGACCAACCCACCACTGTATGTTACGATAGATTCACCAACACCAGCATAAAAGTGCTTCTAGCGTCAGAAGGCCTCCCCATAGAACTAAAAGCCCTTCGTGCCATCTTCTTTAGTTTTCACGAAGCTTATGGCATCTCTCTACCTCCTACGTCTCTTCCGAAAGAATCATACAACTTCAAAAAGTCAGGGATAGTCAACAAAATTATTTTTCCTGTAACTCGCCGAGAAGAAGTGTTCGGAAGACCAAACTTTTTCCAAACCTAACAACAGCAAGCTTACCATGGTTCTCTTAAATATACAATCTTTAAGATACAAAACAGATGAACTGTTTCTGTTATTAGAAGAAATGAGCTTTCCTCAAATAGTATGTATAACTGAACATTGGTTAAAAGTAGGCGAACCGGTATTTATTGAAAAGTACATCACTGTTGCTCGGTTTAATAGAAGAGACTCAGCTCATGGAGGAACTTTAATACTTTCAACTAGGGGTGATTTTTCTCCGATTTCGAACTTTGACTCCCTATTAGTTGAGAAAGTCTTTGAATTTACGCTAGTGCACAGCCTACTTTTCGATCTCTATATAATATGTATTTATACATCACCTAGTTCAGATAGTTCATCTTTTTTACAGAACCTTCTAAGCTTGCTCGATGCTTTAACTATTAAAAGCAGAAAAAAATTATTTGGCGATTTTAACATTGACTTCGCTAATGTGTGTGCTGTTCAGAAATCTTTGATATCCATTTAGGATTCCTTTGGGCTTCAAATGCATGTCGAGTCACCGACCAGAATCTCAAAAACTACAGCAAGCACCATTGACTACGTTGTGTCTGACCTACCACCTAACGATGTAGAATCTATAGTTATTTGCTCTGGTCTCTCGGATCATGAAGCAATTTTGACCAACTTTTCTCTAGGAAAAAAAACCAAAACCCACATCCCACCGCCTGGGTAGAATTTATTCAACGAAGAACTTTATAAATTTTCGAAATAAATGTAAATCCGTTGATTGGAAGTTTCCTTCCGGAGAGGTAGACATTAACTTCTCAGATTTTTTAATGAAAGTTTCATGTGCCAGTAATTCAGCGTTCCCCCTAACTCCCATTAAGCCCAAGCGTCATAAACATTGGAGTACAGTGGGAATTAGAACAGCTTCCAAAAACATGTGCTCCTTGATGTACACTAAAGATTTCACGGTCAACCCTAAGGTCCTTAAGTACATCTCGCGCTACCGTACTTTACACATTTTGAAGTGTAAAGTACGGAAGCGCGATCAAACTGGCTAAAAAAGTTTTTCAAAATCGCCTCTCAACTATTAGTAATGTCGCTAGAGAGGCCTGGTCAATAGTGAATGATCTGAGAAATAAACCTCGTTTACCTAACCAAACTTATCCTGATCCAAATGGTTTGAACAATTGTTTCGTAAATGTAGCCAAAAATATAACAACTAATATATCATCAAATTGCGACTCCCTTTCCTTTCTCCCTGCCTCTAATTTGAATTCCAGTAGTTTCTTTTTAAGTCCTGTTGACAACTCGGAACTATCACAAGCCATTACAGCTATAAAAAGTAAGTCTACATGCACTGATGGTCTACCGGTTAAAATATTTCTAAACCTTCCTCTTGAAGCAATGAACGCCCTGTCCCATCTAATCAACCAAGATAGAAAATCTTTCTAGAAGGGTGTTTTCCCCCAGTGCCTCAAGACAGCAATCATTATCCCTCTACATAAAAGTGATGATAAGGACAGCTGCTGCAACTACAGACCAATCGCCTTATTACCTGCTCTATAAAAGATCATAGAGAGGCTCGTCAAAGTACGCTTAATGGCTTTCCTGACCAAATATAGCATCATAACATCGAATCAGTTCGGATTCTTATCCAGTAAAAGTTAGAGAGAGTGATGCCATATTCTCTGTTCTTAGTGATATCTACCAAAATCTTAACAACAAGCTTTTCACAGCAACAGTTTTTTGTGACATTGCCAAAGCCTTCGATTGTGTAAACCATGAGATTCTACCAAAAAAATTGCAGCTCAGGAATGGTTCAAATCCTATCTTGGTAATAGAAGGCAGTTCGTCAGGGTAAATGACTACTCTTCCTCCTGCAGAGCGGTGGATGTTGGTGTGCCTCAAGGTTCCGTTCTAGGTCCAATTCTCTTCCTAGTATTTATCAACAACATAACTAATTTAAATATCAGCGGAAAAATTTGTCTCTTTGCCGATGATACTAGTATCACATGGTCTAAACCTAACCTGCCGCTTCTCCACTCTACTATATCTAATGACCTTGCCTGAATTAAGTCATGGTACGATTCTAACTGTCTAGAATTAAGTACTAAGAAAACTGTAGTCCTATCTTATAAAGGTACTCTCCCACCTCTTATACTAGACAACAACGTCATTAACTCTGTTGACTCTGTTAGATTTCTGGGACTCAACATTGACAATTCACTCAAATGGACCTCGCATGTGGAGCTCTTAACCAAGAAGCTGTCTTCTGCTTGCTTCGCAATTAGGTCTATTTCCAGAAAGCTAAATCTCCATACTTCCAGATCTTCTTATTTCGCTGTTTTCGAATCTCACCTGCGATATGGCCTTCCGTTCTGGGGTCAGTCCAACCTTCTTCAACTTGAATCTTTATTCAAGCTACAAAAGAGAGCTATTTGCTATATGTTTGGTTTGAGTAGTAGAGCCCATTGTCAACCCTACTTTAAGAATTTCAAAATTTTAACTGTCCCTTCATTATTTATCCTGGAATCCGTTGCTTAATGCATAAACACATTCGTACTTTACTGGAGAGACCACAACACAAACACAGTACAAGGAACTTGGATCAGGATATTTATCTAACCTTACCTAGATCAGAACTGATAAAAAAATCTATATTCTACAACGCAAAAAAATGTTCAATCATTTACCTATCCACCTAAAATCTATCACCAATAACTCCAAATTTCGTTCCGCCGTCAAGTCTTATTTCCTAGCACGACCTTACTACACTACGGCAGAATTCTTCGGTGATCACTAGATTTTTGACTGCACACACAGCTATTAGCCTCAGCTAGCCTCACTCAACGAGTAAAAATTCTTTACGAAATTTTTACTTTAAAATTATTGATATTTATTTAATTGTTTATTTATTGTTTTTTTTTCTGTCCTTTATATTTATTCTATTCTTATTTATTTCCTTATTTTTTTTTACGATATATATGTATTTATGTATGTATGTACTTTTTTGAAATGTTTTGTTTTAGTTTTTAAGTGACTTATTTATTTATTTTGCCTGTGTTTTGTCCACAGAAATCATGTATTTCTATTGACAATAAAGCAATATATTATTATTATTATATATTATTATTAATACGTAATACAACGGAAAATAGAACGGAAATCTACCTGGAAGAACTCGAAGAAGAACTTGAAGCTATACAAGGGGATATCATAAGAATATGCGAGACAAGACACAAAGGAGAGGAAAAATTGGGACACGTCCTACATTAGAATAACTCAGAAACAAACCAGGTAATTGGGGGTGTAGCATTTATCGTGAACCGCAAAATAAAACATCAAGTGGTCAAGTACCACGCAATATCAGAAAGAGTTATATACCTCGTAGTAAAGTTAAATAACAAATATCAAGTCCAAGTGATACACTGCTATGCACCAACTAGCAGCGCAGATGACGAATCTATCGAACAGCAATACGAAGATATCACCAGCGCCAAGAACATGGAAAAAAACGTACTACACAGTTATTACCAGAGATTTGAACTCCAAAATAGGCAAAAGACAGTCACAGGATGCCGAATACGTAGGAAACTTCGGCTTGGGGACAAGAAATTAAAGAGGAGAAACATTAAGTAAATACCTCAACACCGAAAAACTATTTTGTCTAAACACTTTCTTTAAAAAACGAAAAAAAGATGGACCTAGAAGAGCGCAGATGGGCGGACAAAAAATGAAATAGATTTCAAACTTTCTAACAATAAAACATATGCAAAGATATCTCAGTATTAAACAGATTTAGTACAGGAAGCGACAGATTGGTCCGCGCAAAGATCATCATAAACACAAAAATTGAAAGAAAGAAGTTGGTACACAAAAAGAAATTTCCAACAGCCGAATTCCTGACCCTCAACAAAAATGAATACGAAAACGAAATAAAAAAGAGAATGAAACGATTAGAAAATCTATAAGAAATGAATATAGATGATAACAGCAACAATCATAACAGAGGACATTCAATCAGCCACAAGGAAGATCTGTAGCAAGATAAGAAACGAAAAAGAAACCATACTATCAGTGTAAACAAAACAACTAATAAAGAAGAGAAGAGAAACCTGCCGGAACTCACCCAATTACAACATTATAAACAAAAAAGTAAAAAAGAAGATACGCACAGATATCAGAGCTTCTAAAACCCAACAAATCATCGAAACCATAGAGGCGAACAAAAACATGAGAGTACTCAAATCAAAGCTTTCAAATGGAAAACAGGGTATTGTTAAACTAAAAGACCTCCATGGCAATATAATTACCAACAAAACAGACATCGTCGCAGAAGTCCAAAGATTCTACGCCAGCCTATACACATCATCCATACCGAACCCAACGACATCCTCAAAAACTATTACAAATGTAGGATCGGAAAAACTGTCACAATTAACGACAGCTGAAATTACATATGCGTTACATCAAATGAAGAACCGGAAGACCCCAGGAGAGGACCAGATAACAGCAGAAATACTAAAAGCGGGAGGCGGAACACAACTGGAAGCTCTGCGGATACTAACAAACAAATGTTTGATCGAGGGGAAAATACAAAAAAAAATGGAAGAACGCAGAGGTCATCATCCTGCACAAGAAAGGTGACACCACAAATATAGAAAACTACCGTCCAATAAGCATGTTATCACAGCTATATAAGCTTATGATGAGGATTATCACAAACCGACTCACAAAGAAACTAGATTTCTACCAACCAGTGGAACAGGCGGGCTTTCAGAAAGGTTTCGGCACAGCATACCACCTACAAACAATTGAAACACTTATCAAAAAGACACCAGAATGCAATATCCCAATAAATATAGCGTTCATAGACTACAACAAAGCGTTCGACAGTGTTGAGACTTGGGCTTTCCTGTCGGCAAAGAACATGCAAATTAAATTAAGAACATCTGAAAGACGCTCTATTTAATTGTTTTACGCCATTGTTTGACGCCACAGAATAGCAAGGATGAATTTTGCTCGTGAACAATGGAAGTATATGCTCTTATTCCTCATTGCGATGGCCGAGTACGTGTTTGCAGACGTCCAGGAAAACGCTACACAGCTGCTACTGTCCAGGAACTCGAAGGATTTTGAGGTGGTTCAGTCATGATTTGGGGTGGGATTAGTATCGACAGTAGAACCGACCTTGTTGTAATTCCAGGAAATCTTAACGATAATCTCTATGTTGACATTGTGTTAGGTGAATGTGTTGTTGGCATATGGAATAAGTCCAAAGGTTTTGTTAATGCATGATAACGCAAGACCACTTACTGCGCGAATCAATTTAGACTTCGTACAAGCACTGGAAATTCAAACTATGGTGTGGCCCATGTAAAGTCATGATTAAAATCCCATAGAGCATGTTTTTGATATGCTTGACAGATGTGTTCGTGGTCGCCCGCATCCCCCTCAGACCATCCAGACCTTCGAAGACTTTTGCAAAGCATGCCAAGACCGTGTAATGCAGTTATTCGCGCTATGGGAGCACATATTCGTTATTAAGCTACCACTTTATGTAGAAAAGTTTACATGAACAATTAATTTAATTCGTTTTGCAGTTTGGTTTTGGTTGTTGTTTGGTTGTTATTACGGGTACTTTAAAAGAGCGTGATGCTGAAACTTTCATATCTGCCAATTAAAACAATTAAATAGAGCTTCTTCCAGATGTTCTTAATTTTATTTGCATTTAATTTCCCGTTTAAATTTTATGGAGCCACAAATTAGTGACCCGCTAATTGTTTTGAGCAGTGTATAAATATAAATTGAAAATTAAAACAAGATTCTCGTTAGGCTATGTTAGCTTGATGGACCTGCACTCGGCCGCATCCTCACCAATACAACGGCTTCCGTTAACTACCCACGTGCCGGCAATTTTCATTATTCACGAGGTCTTACTTTCCACGATAGTGGGTGTCTAGTAATGAGATTCTGTGGCTACTTGTAGCTTCCGCGAATGTAGATAAGTTAATACAAATAATATATTAAATGTATTTGTTGTTAATACATCTGTCATTTTTTTTTTTTTTTGTTAATTTACAAAACAAATTTATATTTAGGTCTTTCATGAGTGAAGTCTGGTATGACATGTATTTGTTTCTTTTAAACAATACATGTGATTACCACGGTGAATTATAGAAAAATGTTAATTAACCCCTTAATATACGAATAAAATGCGCGTTGACGTGTCCATATACATGTGATCTTATGACATATACATGACGTCTTAGAGACATCATTGTATGTCAAGGGGTTAATATGAAAGTCATCATAAGTCATCATTAAGTCATCATAAAGTCAGCATCTGAAAGAAGCTCTATTTAATTATTTTAATTGACGATTGTAAAAACAGCAATATCGAAAGACATTTTCGAACAACGAACTCTAAATATGACACAGAATATACAAGAATAAGACAAGCACTGATATACGCAAAGCAAAAATTAAATATTTGAAAGGCCGCCTGTCATTGCAGCAAAATATGTTTATAAAAGCTATTAATAAAGCACTTAGAAAAACTGTTGCTCCTTTGAGATTGTGTCATTTATTAACCAAAAAGTAGAAGGCATTTAATGCTGGAAATTTGATTAAAGAAGCGTTTGCGATGGCCGCAAAAACACTTTCCTCAAATTTTAAAATCTAAAACGAGATTATTGAACAAATTATAGATTTACAACTACAGTTATGAAAAGAATTGAAAAATTAAGTGAAAATATACTTGCCAATTAAAAGAAGCCAATAAATATATGCGTTACTTTTTCCGTACAATTCGATAAATATATTTATACTACACAATTATTAATATTTAGCGGAAGATATTTGAGGATTGTACAGTAAAAGAGGAAATAAGTACGGAAAGGCGAAAGCGAAAATAGTACATTAAGTAACGAGAGTTGTAAAAAATAATCTAAAGTTGTAAGAGAGCTGTAAGAAGCTCCCCGCAACGCGGGTCGTGCATAATTCCGCGAGTACGTAATTGTCTTACAACTCGAGTTATGTACTATACTTTATCTACGACCACGCTAATTTGTTTTCATTTAATAAGAAAAATATGTTTGATGTAACAAATTTATTTCTTATTAGGTTTTAATTTGGTTTAAAAACTTAATTTAATATTATAATAAACGAACAGCTGTATTTTCATATATAACTGTTACTCGACATTATTTAACTTGATAGAAATGAAAAGAAATACATTCTTAACCCTTTCACCGCCATTCCGGGAGATGTGACCCGGGGCCCTGAATTTATACAGCGCCATCCGGGACGATGTAGCCCGGGGTTTCTTTTTTTTTTCATCTAGTGATAAAACGCTGAAATTAGTTGAAATTTAAGAAATTTAAAAAATTCTGTCGAAAAATCCCGACTGTCGTTTTTTCGAAAAATTTAATCGAGGTTTTTTGGAAAAAATCGCCCCGCGTAAACTACTGGCCGCGGAACGGCGAAACTCGCAGTCCGGATAGAAAAAAGACCAGGCTACACGGCGAAGGTGTCAGTTTTCTGAATAGACCACGTCTTGGTGGTTTGCGGACGTGTTGAAAAAAAAGGCGAGAAATCTCCACGTCTACAACTCGGCGCCGGGTTCATTGCCGCAAAGCCAAAGGTTCAATCTAAAGACCTGCCCCGAAAAAACGCCAGTCCGCCGCGGCACGTTGAACGCAGACGGCGGCAAACTTGAAGGTGCACTTTTACAGTGCACCCTGCACATTTATGAAGATATTTCAGGATCAGGGGGCCCTACTGATGTGCGTATCGTTTTTTTAGATACCCGCATCTCTCCTACGCGATGCGAACGCAAATTCTCGCCGATGACCGTCGAACTGAACTCGCAAATGGCAGACCAAAGAGGCGGTTGCGGATTTTTTTCGGCATTTCGGACGCACGGGGCGAAGGGAGCGACGCAGAACGTACCAAAATACGCGTAGCGGTGGGCGGCATAGCCCGTGCTGCAAAAGTCGGATTTAGGGACGCGATGAGGGGGCAAATGTAAAAAAAGCGTGCTGTTTTCCAACGTCGGCAGCTCGACGGGGTCGGCTCGGGTCGCGAACCCTTAAATACAAAAGTGGCGCGAGAATCCGTTCCGATTCGAACATCAGCAGTTTCGAGTCGTTGCACCCAGAAATCGCGAAACTGCAGCGGTTAGAATGACTGACCGCACCTTCCGACGAACGGGACCTGCCGGCACATTCCGTTCCGTAGAACTGTGGCGGGCGACTCCGTGGTCGCAGCGACGCGGCGCCGATACCAAAATGCGCGTCTCGGCGGGGCCCACATGCCGCTCAACTTGTAGTGAATGTCTCAACGTGAATGTCAAAAACGCGACATCCTGGCGCCCCAAATCGGCATTCAAGTTTTTCTCTTTGCGGATTAACAGTTATAAGTGGACGTCGCGATTCGGCGACGTCCAATTATAGGTGCGAACGACCATTCTACAATCCACTGAAAAATTCACATTCACACCAGAACACTCACCGGGTGGCTACAAAAATATGGACGTTTTACTTTCGTCATTAGTTTCATGCAATAGCGCGAGTTTTGGCCGGCGTCGCAACGGTTGTAAACAACGCATTGCGATACCGCTTGCACTAAAACATAAAACGTTCAATTCTATGTGGGAATCGCGCAAAACCGTTACCGAAGAGCTTTAGCTGATCAATCTGTGCCAGTTATCCTGGACGTCAAAAAAGTCGTTTTATGGCATCGCGACGCCATCTTCAAAGGAATGAGATTAAACTCACAAACAAACTAATAAGTACTATGCTCGATCGAACGGCGCCGGTCCCATCCCGATCCGACACCAAAATGGCTGGGTTTTTTTCACTTTTTGCGCATTTTTCTCTTTAAGCTGCCACAGATTCTCAAAAAGTTGTTGCAGTTTAAAAATTCTTGCCGGAATACGGAGAAAGAACCGAATCGGCGACCTGGAGCCCTTTAAACAAGTGTAGGGCCTCCGTGGAAGTGATTGCAAAATTGTCAAAAAAAAGTTGCATTTTCTCTTGCAACAGGTAAACGGGACGTAGCAGGACGGCCAGCAAGGGCTCTAAAAATGTAGCGCGGCGGCGGCTAAAGCGCCCGGAAAGAGATTTTGACTGGAGGGGCGCGGCAGGACGGAGGACGAAAGCTTCGGCTGCACACAAAAGCCGAATTTCACCATTTCAAAAACATACGTGGTGCGGTCCCCCAAGTTAAATTCGGGAAGCGCTACACGTGAGTCGTCTTAGAATTGATCGAAATTCCATCGTGATCTGGCGATTCAGGCCGAACGCTTCCTCACACGGACCCCAAAAGATTGCGTTAGAAAAATTACCAATTTTACGGAGGTCACGGCGAAGATGGCCAGGAAAAATTAAATTCACGCAAGGATTCCGGTAGAAAATTTAGAGGCGTCCTTCGACACCACTCTCGTCTCTGCGCGGGTACTCCGACTACAACGCCGCCTCAGGCTATCCCCGCGGTCTATAAAAAGTCGGTACATCAGATTCTTGTTGCTAAAGAATAGAACACAATCAGAATAGGTGACAATCGGACGAGTGGCGACGTTTTGGACCCACCGACACCAGAACCACGTCCGTGCGACGAAAACTGTCCGAGTTGTGGGTGAAAAAGGGTAAAAATTTGAAAAATTTGCCCAGCTGCCCCCGGAGACGACAGATGGGTGAAATTATTTTTAAAAAATACTTGAATCTCGTGCAAATCAGTTGTATTAGATTTTGAGTCGTTAAACAATCTATAAACATATTTTTTTTAATTTCCAAAAAAAAAAAAACGTTTTTTGCCCCCTTATTTGTTTGAACTTCCGGATTATTCCGAAAGTTCAGTGACTTTTGATCATAGGGACTTATCTATGTGAAAGGGGTTGCATAACTACCGGCATTTTTATCCTTATAATTGACATGGCAGTGAAAGGGTTAATGGTTACATACCTTATTATTTAGTACTTATTTGGATTAAACTAGAATAAGAGTGCTCATAGATATAGGCAACCCAATGTACGCAATGTCATTGTCAATTTCCGTTAATTTGAATTATGGCAGGGCGGGCGCTGAACGTATGAGTACGTAGTAGCAGCTCTCAATCAATCAACGAATCGTAAACCAAACGCACGTGTGTGTTATCAATCATAACTTATCATTAATCGCGGACTGTTTCATAAGTTATGATATATTTACATAGTCCACGAACTGAACAATAATGGGCATTTACAATAGTGGTCGCAGATAGAACATATTAAACATATAGATATTAGATATTATAGAACATATTGTTATAGTTTCTACAAACTTGGTATTTGCGGATTGAGTAGTAAAAGCGGAAATAATAAATTAATACTTATGCACGGAAAGACGAGAGGGAAAAACATATTTATAGTTCCTAGAAACTTGGTGTAAAAAACTTTGTATTACATTGTTTTCCGGTTGCAATTATGGTTTTATGGCTTATCTTGATGGCGATAATAATTATTAACATTTTTTAGCGTACCACTACATTATCCCCAACAAATTTTATGCTCGAAGAGACTTAATATGCACAATGGAAACTATCTTTAAAATAATCAATTCTATACGTGACAGTGCCCTTCTTTTTGCTAATTAAGTAACTTAAGTAACTAAATTAAGTTTTGCTAATTCACACAAATGTCTCTTTGTGTGAATTAGCAAAAAGGATAATGACGAGGAACTTTTTCTGCACAGTAATGTGTGTTTGGTCAGTGGAAGTCGATTTCTCATGCGGTTTCTAGTGTTACCTATTAGAAGAAGTAAAAAGTTTCCTCTCTGAAAGAGGTGATTACCCACAGTTAACAAACATGATTATTAGCATTATCATCATTGGCAGATTTTAGTTCAAAACTCAATGAATTGAATCTTGAACTGCAGGTTAAGGATAGACATTTATTGGACAAGATAAACCCGACAAGAACTTATTAAGAAGTTAGCCTAGTGCTGAAATCGAATTTAAAAGAAAAAAAAAGCATCGGCCAAGCATTGAAAAATAATTCATTTGCAGCCATTTTCTGAAGAAACTGAATTCGATTCTACCCAAATTAAATGATTCTCGGGATTGATATTGCTGAAAAACAAGACAATAAGAACCTATTATAGAGATTGGTGTCCGTTAATGTGAACATAGAGAGACAAATGTTTACGCGTGTACCGACACCATGATTATGCATTATTTTTTAAATTTTGTTCTGTCAGTTGCTGTCATTGCTGTATAATATGTTACATTTGAAACGTTTTGGTTAGATAGATACATACAAGATAACTAAAATAACTAGGATAACTAAAAAAAGTAGAAATCGTAAAAATTATAAACAAAAAAAACAAAATTAAACAAATTTTATTGTAAAATTTTATGGTACATGCAAAGCGCATAAGCATTTGTCTCTCAATGTTCACATTAACGGACACCAATCTGTTTAACGTTTAAATATAATGACTTTATAAGACAATATTTGAAGATTCTGTCAGATTGAAAATATTGAGCTATTTTTTTCAAATGCGTTTCGATATCACCATAGAACAAATTGCAAGTCAAATTCCCAAACTAGTTGAAGCAAATCTTGATATTATTGGAAATAATCTACAAAGTAATACCTACAACAAAATTATTTGTATTTGCAACGCAAAAATTGTATTCGGAACTACTCAAGCTTCACTAATGCGGCACAAACATCTCATTAGTATTGGTATCAGTTTTATGTTATTTAGTCCTTATGGTATTTGTTATGTTAACAATTTTCTTGTTTTATACTTTATCAGATATTATATAAATTGTATAATTTTTGTTCGTATTTAAATACATAATAAACGTTGTACATCAAAAAACCGGGCAGGACCCCCTTATCCAGGAAAGTGTGACCTTTCAAAAAAAATAGAAGACCAAGTATTTATTGGACGATTTTAATGAAATTTACATATTGCCCAGAATCTGATCTCTGTAATGCTAAATCCTCCAGCCAGAAATAGAAATTCTGCAATGGATTGGGAACTTACAAGAAAACATCGTAACTCCAACATGAAAAATGTTGACTACGATAACCTTGTAACTCCACCAGTCTCTGCACTGTGACGGTGTGCATGATTTGATTCTTCCGTATCTGGTAATGAAACCCTTGTCAGAAAAAATCAGATGAATCAGAATAACAGTTATTCAGTAGCACAAAATGTTGCCTTTTTTCAATATTGGAGGGGGAAATGCTTTATGCACACCATACGTCTCTGTTAGTGTGGGAGTCTCCAGTAGCCTGGCATACCCACTAAAAACCCCTCCTTGCCTGCTACGACCGCCCGGTTCCCTTTTCCCACATTATTCTCAGGTAGTCGCCGGCTGTTTCTTTGTTGTTCTTTCATGTCCTTTCTATGTCTCCTGCTTTTCCGTCTGTTTCTTTTTGTTACATGACTTTTTCCATGAAAGTTTTCGTTGCTTCCCAATTTTCTTTTCTATCTAACAGTTTTTGGACAAGGTTTTCGCTATTTATTTCTCCTATAATTATTCTGAGCTCCGTTCTTTCTCTTTCGAAGCGTGGGCATTTAAACAATGTATGCTCCGTTGTGCCTGCTTCTCTTTCGTACATTTGCAGTTGTCTGTTTGTCTTTTATTGATTCTCTTCAGGTATGCCATGAAGCAGCCGTGTCCTGTGAAAAGTTGCGTCATGTAATATGTTATATTTCCGTGTATTCTTGTGCTCCATGCTTTCAAGTTCCGTATAAGTGTTTTGGTCCATTGAGCTCTGTCTTGAAGACTATTCCAGCTAATTTGCCATGCTTCGAGGGTGTTTTCGCGCTCCTCTTGCATTATCACTGTTTTGTGCGCATTTATTTCTTGTGGAACTTTTTTCGTTTGTCGTTTTTCTATCTGCGATCTTTCCTTGATCAGGAGTTTTATCATTTCTATATGTTTCTTGTAGCTGTTTGAGAAAACGACTGCTGTGGTTTTTTCGGGTGCCACTTCAAGTTTGTTTGTTTCCATCCATTTGCTTATGCATTTCAGAGTACGTTCGGCTTTTCTTATAATAGCTGCGGTTGTTTCACCCTTTATGCATGCGCATAAGTCGTCTGCAAACGCATACAGTTTAATCTGGTCCGTCTGGGGCAGGTCGAGTACGTCGTCATATAAAATATTCCACAGGGTGGGGCCTAGCACCGATCCCTATGGGACGTCGGCGCATACCGTTTTTGTAAGTCCCTTTTCTATTTTTATTTGTCATTCTTCGAAGTAGGATCTAATTATATCTATTAAGTAGGAGTCGATTCCTCGTTTTATTAATTTGTTTATTGTTATTTTCCACGAGGCGTTGTTGAATGCATTTTTGATATCGACAAAGATTGCAAGTGTTGTTTTTTTTAACTTCCTATTTCGATGAACTGTTTTACACGTTTTATGGCGTTGATTGTGGAGCGTACTTTTCGGAATCCGTATTGTTTTTCGTTTAGTCCTCCTTTTTTCTCCATGTTCTTTTTGAGTCTCTCGTTTATTATAGTTTCGAACAGCTTCCCGATTACATCTAGTAGACATATTGGTCTGTATTTTAGTATGTCATCCGCACTTTTCTTTGGTTTTGGTATGAGCACAAGTTTTGCAGTCTTGAAATGTATTGGGAAAATTCTGTCTTGTAGAAGCTTGTTTAGTATCTGCATGATTTCGTTTTTGAGTTGCTGAGCTATAGTTTTAACCACTTCCGGAGGAATTCCGTCGGGTCCAGGTGCTTTCTTTGTCTTTATGCGGCGTATTGCATAGTTCATCTCGTTCTGTTATGTCTATGTTGTCTTCGATGTTTTCGGTTTTTTGTCTTTGGTATATTTTTTCTGCTGTTGTGATAAAGAGTTCTTCAAAGATCTTCTCTTTTTGGTCCGTTTCTAGAGTTATCTTTGGGTAGGTAACGTGCATTTGTTGGGTGGCACTCCACCACCTAAACAGGCTGAGCACCCAAAAGTTAAAAACAACTATGGAGATAATATTTAGAAACTCACAAACAAACGCCATAATATACACCACGAAAGCCCAACAGGACAAAATGACCAACGCTCCACACGGAAACAAACCAAAGAACTTCCAAATCCAAGGAAAACGGAAAACTCCTACGCAATTATAGTAGAAAAACCATACAATGACTACAAGCAAATCCTGACCGAAATCAAGTCGCAAGTAAAAAACCTTGAGGCGAGCAAAAAAATAAAAGACATTAAAGAGACCAAGGAAGGAACTGATGATAACAATGGAAGATGACGAAGAAGCAGCAAAAGAACTGAAAGAAAATATCCGAAATAAAGACACAACAGTTAAGAACTACTGACACCAGGGTTTAAGAGACTTGAAACTCTTCACATATGTAGGATGGATGCCACAATGTCAAAATCAGAAGTTATTGAAGCAATAGAACAAAAAACAAATACAACACTGGAGGCCACAAACAAAATAAGCGAGATGAAACCAAATGCAAGAAACACGCAAGCAGCAATGGTAATGGTACCCAGAGAAATAGCGGATAAGCTAATGACAAAAGGAAACATAAAGCTCGGACTAGTCAATTGTAGAATAGAACGTAGAGTGCAAGTAAACCGCTGTAGAAAATGCTGGACATACGATCATAAGACAGAAGACTGTAATGGACCGGACAGAAGGAAACTCTGCTGTAAATGCGGCAAAGAAGGGCATTTCAGCAATAAGTGCACGGCAGAAAAAGAATTATGCGTACTATGCGAGGAAGAACATAGAGCAGGAGCAGACAAGTGCAAATACTTTCAAAAAGCCCTACGCAAGGAAAAGAAACTTGAACGACAAATGTCCAGGCAACTCTCGTCCAAGGCAAAAGGGGGAGGAGGACCGCAATAGAAAAACATTCCAAGATGAAAATCCTACAAATAAATGCAAACAGGAACAACTGCGACCTTATAATAATTAGCGAGCCAAACAAGAAAAAACAAAAGGCAAACACAAGTACCACGATGCAGACATAGACACATCTATCATAAATGCAAGCCACCACACAAGTACCAATATACAGTTTCTCGAAAGGGAAAGGCTTTACCTGTGTAGAACTACAAAGCGCCTTCTTATATTCTGTATACATAAGTCCAAACTGCACAGAAAATACTTTTGAGACACACACTGGTGAACTGAGCGCTGATATAGCAGGTCGAACCAAACCTGTAATAGTGGGCGGAGACTTCAACGCCAAACACAGAAGTTGGGGCGGAAACGTCACAAACGACAAAGGCATCCGAACGCTGGAGATGACCCAAACGCTAAACCTGCTGATCTTAAACGATGGGGAAAAAACCCAGGCTACGCCGAAAAAATGTTACCTCATACATAGACCTCACTATAGTCTCCGAACAAATAATAAAAACTGAATTCACCTGGGAGGTCCTCGGTGAGGGAGAAAACTTGACAACTGAGCATGACTTCATTCTGTACCAGACAAAGTTCGGGCAAAGTGGGAACAAACGGAAAAAACTACGGATACGTCACGTAATGAATAATGAGTAGCTGGTGGAAAGTTTTGCAAGTCAGTGGGGTCAAACAGCCCAACAAAAAGACCCAATATTTCTAACACAATGCCTGAAAAAGGCGTACATGGAAAAATGCCATACTGGTGGACACATGAAATAGCCGAGGAAATAGAAAATTGCAAGGCTGCACGACGAAAATTCCAAAGACAAAAAAAAACGAAAAAAGAGAGACATACAGAGCTCACTACACAAAATTAAAAAAAGCACTAAGGGAAAATATTACAAGCGCTAAACGAAACAAATGGCTGGAACTGTGCAAAAACCTAGACAATGACACATTTGGAGACGCGTACAAGATAGTAAGACAACAAAATGTTGCCTGATCTTGTCTGCATTTGTCCGGGCTTGTCTGGTCTTGTCTGGACTCGTCTAGTCTTTTCTAGGCTTGTCTGCTATTCTCTGGTTTTCTCTGGTCTTGTCTCAGCTTGTCTGGTCTTGTACGGTCTTGTCTGGTTTTGTCTGGTCTTGTCTGGCTTTGTCAGGTCTTGTCTGATCTTATCTGGTCTTGTCTGGTCTTGCGTGTTCTTGTCTGGTCTTATCTGGTCTTGTCTGGTCTCTTCTGGTCTTTTCTGGTCTTGTCTGTTGTTTTCTGGTCTTGTCTGGTTTTGTATAGTCTTGTCTGTTATCGTCTCGTCTTATCTTGTCTTGTCTGGTCTTCCCTGGTATTGTCGGGCCTTCTCTGGTTTTCTCTGATCTTGTCTGCTTTTGTCTGGGCTTGTCTGCTTTTGTCTGGGCTTGTCTGGTCTTGTCTGGACTCGTCTGGTCTTTTCTAGGCTTGTCGGGTCTTCTCTGGAATTGTCTGGTTTTGTCTGGTCTTGTCTCAGCTTGTTTGGTCTTGTACGGTCTTGTCTGATTTTGTCTGGTCTTGTCTGGCTTTGTCTGATCTTATCGGGTCTTGTCTGGTCTTGCCTGGTCTTGTCTACTCTTGTCTAGTCTTGTCTAGGGCGATTTAAACATTATTTACACATATATAAACATATTTAAACATTATAAACATTTTCATAATTTAAACATAAGAAACATATCAAACAAACCAGAACTAAGAGAAACTAACACAATAAAATCAAAAGATAGCACCTTCACTGATGACAGACTCATAGAAGACCCAAAATCAGTGGAAACATTATTTAACACACATTTCAACTCGATTCCTAAATTAATAGCCAAAAATATTCTTCCCAAACAAATTACCACCAATTACATCCAACAAAACATGAACTCTATATTTTTAAAAGAATTCACTGAATTGGAGATGTTAGGATTTCTAATCAAATTAAAAAACAAACAGATCTGGGGGCCAGACGCACTACCATGTCATTTAATAAAGGACGTCATGATCAAACTAGTAGATCCTATCACACATTTAGTCAATCACTCCTTCGACACGGAAATATTCCCAGAGATATTGAAAACGACACTGATAATCCCCGTATTCAAGAAAGGCGACAAAACCCAGGTATCCAACTATAGACGCATACCATTTTTATCAGTAATTTTCAAAATCATCGAGGCATGCTTGCATGCTCAATCGACTAACATCCTTCATCGAGAAATATAACCTTATCCCGACGCAGCAACATGGTTTCAGGAAAAACAAGTCCACATCGACAGCAATTGTTGAGCTATATAGCAAAATTCTATAGGAAGTAGATAATGGGTAAATGCCCAGTTGGCATTTTCTGTGACCTCTCGAATGCGTCTGACAGTGTCTCTCACAGTCAACTTCTAAGCAAACTAGACAAATATGGAATTAGGGGAAAAACGTTAAAATGGTTACAGTCATACCTAACAAATCGTAAATATTATGTAAAAATCTCTAACGGAAAAGGAAGCGCACAATCGAAATCACTAACATCTGACATTGTACTACCGCAAGGTAGTATTTTATCTCCAACACCATTCTCGTTATACTTAGCAGATATAACTACATATATTATTATAACTACGTTATTAGACGCCACCACTGCACTTTATATGCAGACGACTGCAATTTCTTAAGAGACCCTCACAGTGTGACATCTCGAAAAATATCAGATTTTCGCGATTTTTTCATATGTTTAGGATTAAACTAATCGGACTTATTTTTTTTACAAATTATAGTATTAATCGAGAATACAAATTGATTTATTTATTTTTCAACATTCTTTTATTAAATTTAATGTGGTGTTGAAAAAAAAAGCTCCTGCATCGTCTCCATGATAGGGGACGTAATTTTGATCTGATACAAAAATACCAAGATTATTTATCTGTAGGAAAGCCTGTATGTTTCCTATGGAAGCTTTTTTTTATGAAATTTAAAAAAATGGCGGCGGTTTGGCAAAAAGGTATCGAATTCAGCCTATTTTTCGACAATTTTTCGTAAAAAAAATTGGAAGATTTCAAAAAAAAGCTTCCATAGGAACATAGAGGCTTTCGTACAGATTAATAATCTTCTTAGTATGTTTGTACCAGATCAAAAGAATGACGTGAAGAATGTTCAGTCCAAATTTCAAAGGGGTAGCTTGAAAACTGTACCTTTGAGAGTGGAGACCGTTTTCAAAAACAACATTTCGAGAAAAACGCGTTTAAAGTTAGGAGTGAGCGCAAGATACTCCACTCCCTTTTTCTAAGGAAGACTGTAGCGACCGAAATAATTCGAATTTCGATTTAAAAATTGGAGAGAATGTTTATAACAGTTAAAAAACCTATCGGGATAATGAAAAAAAAAAGATTTTTAAAAATTTCACAGTGTGAGGGTCTGTGAGGAAAATCCACAGATCTCACAAGGATAATGAAACCCACGCCAATGATAACCTCTATCTAAACCAAGACAAAAGCTATATGATATTCCACACTCATCATAGATCCATAGAGGACTTAAATCTAAAAATCGACCAGTGTGATACACGCAGAGATAAGATGGTGAAATTCCTTGGCATACACCTTCAAGAGATTCTGCAATGGAACAATACCATAGAGATAATGATAAAAAAAGTAAATACGAAAGCATACCTTATTCGGAGCATACGTAATATGGTATCAAAAGCGATACTTCAATATATATTATAGTAAGGTACAATCTACACTACTGTACGGCATAACGGTATGGGGTCATGCACCTCTAGCAAAAACCATGTTTTTAGCACAAGAGAGAGTAATAAGAGCAATATCAGGCATAGCTACCATTACCTCATGCAAACCTCTCTTCAAACAATTGGAGATTCTCACGCTTACAGGTTTATATATATTTATATATATATATATATATATATATATATATATATATATATATATATATATATATATATATATATATATATATATAATTAATAAACCCAAATTCTCCAAGAACAAAGATATACACAACTACCCTACAAGAACAAGAGATTTTTTATGTATAGGAAAAACTAATCTAAGCCTCTGTACAGGACCATATAATTCCGGAAAATATATATACAAGCATGACAAATACTGGCTACCTTCGTATTTAAAGGAAGAAAGCCACTATTAGAAACTCAGAAGGGGATTAAAGCAACTTTTACTCGAAAAAAACTTCTACAAGCTTAGCGACATCTACCAATAATAAATCTATCTGTATGAAAATCTAATCTATCTACGAGGGTTGGGGCATAAGTCATGGCAACTATTTTTTTTCTTGTGGATATGTGAACGGATCACAAACGTGTCACATATGTGTCGTGTGGAAGTTCTGCAGGCATAGTGTGTATGCAGAACAACAGATGTTCTGTGATAGCTGGTAGTAGCCCGGCGAGGGCTCTGAAATCAGTCAATTGGTGAGTGTCGTACGAGATGGAAGTAACCCGAGTTGAACAGCGCGCTTACATCAAAATAGCCGTTCTCCGAGGGAGAAATGCCATGGAATGTCACAGTGAATTGGTAGAAGCCCTTGGGAATAATGCCCTACATATCGTACAGTAGCACGGTGGGTAGGAATGTTTTAGAAAAGCCGTGTGTCAACCAGTGATTAGCAGCGACGTTCGAGACGACCGGTGAGTGTGCAAGTGCCGTCATCGAGCAGCTCATGGATGAAGACAGACGATGAACGTTACTGAGTTAGAGAGGGCAAGTAGCATCGAGAAACGCACCGACCACATAAAGCAGGGTGTGTACGGTAGTTACTCCGACGTTGGGGATGGGAAGAATTGGAGCACCCACCGTACTCTCCTGACCTATCGCCCTATGACTTTGATCTCATTCCCAAAATTAAGGAACAAATACGTGGTAGGCGCTTTGCAACACGAGAGGACATTGCTAATGCTGCGCGCCAACAGATGACCCGATTCACAGATGGTGCGGCAAATGCTGAGGTTGCTGGTATTCAGCGCCTACCACATCGTAGTCCCCTACTAGTGTCACATGGTGACACTAGCAGGGGACTACATTGAGGGTCTTTAGGCACAGGTTTGTCATCTCAACTTTATGTGTACTGTGTTATCATTCTTTTGAAAGGTGAAGTCCATATTGCCCTATATACTACCGTAATAAATTAGTGTTACGATATTTCAGTGCTACTCATTGGACACACATGTAGTTATGACCTTGTCTTTTCGTATGCTTATGACACATTTTTCAACCGGACTGGTATCAATTAATAAAAAAAATAGTTGCCACGACTTTTCCCCCAACCCTCGTATATACAGGGTGCTTCAAAAAAATGTATACACACTTTAAACTATTGTAGTTTTCCCGCTCTACAAGGCTAATGTTATATTTCTTCGCCAGGTGCCAGCATAATCGTCCCTCTATGTTATATTATCAGTTGGAATTTGTAATATCAACATGGGGGACGTACGTTTGAGTTTTGAAGAACGTAAGCAGGTTATTAAGTGGTACTGGAAGTTTGAGAATGTAAATGAAGTTCAAAGACAGTGGAGAAGGGAGTATGATACAGAACCACCTTCAAGATTAACAATTACACGCATACGAGACAAATTCGAAGTTCATGGAACAGTGTGTGATGTGCATAAAGGTCATTCAGGTCGGCCTCGAACAGCTACAAGTGATGAGTCATCAACAGCAGTCTTGGAACTGTTTCAACGCTCTCCTAACAAATCTTCAAGGCAAGGGGCACGTGAAAGTGATGTAAGTGCTAGCAGCGTGCTACGCATTCTGAAGAGAGGCAAGTATCGTGTTTACATTCCAAGGCTGGTGCAACAGCTAAATGACGACGATCCAGATCGAAGGTTGCAATTTTGTGAATGGATTCAGGAGATGGTGATACGTGAACCGGGATTTATGGGTAGCATCATTTGGTCGGATGAAGCCCAATTCAAACTTAATGGAACTGTCAATAGGCACAATTGTGTTTACTGGGGTGAAGAAAATCCTCACATTACAATTGAAAAAGCTGTAAATTTGCCTGGTGTAAATGTGTGGTGCGGTTTGTCTTCAAGGGGACTCATTGGACCTTTTCGATTTGAAGGCACTGTAACTGGTATTAATTACCTAACAATGCTTGCTGATTCCATATTTCCTGCCATTCGTGCATTATACGGTAATGATGATTTTTATTTTCAACAAGATGGTGCTCCGCCGCACTATCACAGGGACGTACGAGCTTACCTGGATCAAAATTTGTCGGGACAGTGGATAGGACGCAGGGGGCCAATCGAGTTTCCAGCACGCTCTCCAGACCTTACACCACTGGATTTCTTCTTGTGGGGCACAGTAAAAGATGAGGTGTACAAACGTAAACCACGTAACCTAGACATTCTTTGGAATGAGATTCAAGCAGTGTGTAGAGAAATCTCATTGGACGTTTTGATACGATGTACAGAATCAGTGGTGACTCGTACTCAGAATTGTATTGATGCTGCAGGTCACCAATTTGAACAGTATTAACATTTGTTATTTATGTTTCATTTACATTGGACTTTCAGCTTTCTATTTTCCTGAAATTTAACTTTGTAGAACGGTAAATAAATTTTCTATGGAACTTCAAAGTGTGTATACATTTTTTTGAAGCACCCTGTATAGTTTTATCAACATGTAACTTTACCCGTACAAATAATTTGTATCATAATGGGAATAAAGTAATTTGAATTTTAAATTTGTCTCGTCTTGTCTAGTCTTGTCCAGTCTTGCCTAGTCTTGTCCAGTCTTGTCCAGTCTTGTCCAGTCTTGTCCAGTCTTGTCCAGTCTTGTCCAGTCTTGTACAGTCTGGTCCAGTCTTGTCCAGTCTTGTACAGTCATGTCCAGTCTTGTCCAGTCCTGTCCAGTCTTGTCCAGTATTGTTCAGTCTAGTCAGGTCTTGCGTACTTTTGTCCAGTCTTGTCAATTCTTGTGCAGTCTTGTCCTGTCTCGTTCTTTTTGTCCAGTCTTGTCCAGTCTTGAACGTTCTTGTTCAGTATTTTCCAGTCTTGTCCAGTCTTGCCCAGTTTGCCCAGCCTTGTCCAGTCTTGTCCAATCTTTTCAGTCTTATCCCGTCTTGCCCAGTCTTGTCCAGTTTTGTCCAGTCTTGTCTAATCTTGTCTGGTCTTGTCTGGTCTTGTCTGATCTTGTCTAATCTTGTCTAGTCTTCACAAGTCTTGCTTAGTCTTGTTTATTCTTGTATAGTCTTGAGTAGTCTTGTATAGTCTTGTCCAATCTGGTCTAGTCCTGTCTAGTCTTGTATAGTATTTTCTAGTCTTGTTTGGTATTGTCTGGTCTTGTCTAATCTTGTCTAGTCTTGTCTAATCTTGTCTAGTATTGTCTAGTCTTGTCCAGTCTTGTCCAGTCTTATCCAGTCTTGTCCAGTCTTGTCTAGTCTTGGCTAGTCTTGTCTAGTCTTGTCTAGTCTTGTCTAGTCTTGTCCAGTCTTGTCCAGTCTTGTCCAGTCTTGTCCAGTCTTGTCGAGTCTTGTCTAGTCTTGTCTAGTCTTGTCTAGTCTTGTCTAGTCTTGTCCAGTCTTGTCGAGTCTTGTCGAGTCTTGTCGAGTCTTGTCGAGTCTTGTCGAGTCTTGTCGAGTCTTGTCGAGTCTTGTCGAGTCTTGTCGAGTCTTGTCGAGTCTTGTCGAGTCTTGTCGAGTCTTGTCGAGTCTTGTCGAGTCTTGTCGAGTCTTGTCGAGTCTTGTCGAGTCTTGTCGAGTCTTGTCGAGTCTTGTCGAGTCTTGTCTAGTCTTGTCTAGTCTTGTCTAGTCTTGTCTAGTCTTGTCTAGTCTTGTCTAGTCTTGTCTAGTCTTGTCTAGTCTTGTCTAGTCTTGTCTAGTCTTGTCTAGTCTTGTCTAGTCTTGTCTAGTCTTGTCTAGTCTTGTCTAGTCTTGTCTAGTCTTGTCTAGTCTTGTCTAGTCTTGTCTAGTCTTGTCTAGTCTTGTCTAGTCTTGTCTAGTCTTGTCTAGTCTTGTCTAGTCTTGTCTAGTCTTGTCTAGTCTTGTCTAGTCTTGTCTAGTCTTGTCTAGTCTTGTCTAGTCTTGTCTAGTCTTGTCTAGTCTTGTCTAGTCTTGTCTAGTCTTGTCTAGTCTTGTCTAGTCTTGTCTAGTCTTGTCTAGTCTTGTCTAGTCTTGTCTAGTCTTGTCTAGTCTTGTCTAGTCTTGTCTAGTCTTGTCTAGTCTTGTCTAGTCTTGTCTAGTCTTGTCTAGTCTTGTCTAGTCTTGTCTAGTCTTGTCTAGTCTTGTCTAGTCTTGTCTAGTCTTGTCTAGTCTTGTCTAGTCTTGTCTAGTCTTGTCTAGTCTTGTCTAGTCTTGTCTAGTCTTGTCTAGTCTTGTCTAGTCTTGTCTAGTCTTGTCTAGTCTTGTCTAGTCTTGTCTAGTCTTGTCTAGTCTTGTCTAGTCTTGTCTAGTCTTGTCTAGTCTTGTCTAGTCTTGTCTAGTCTTGTCTAGTCTTGTCTAGTCTTGTCTAGTCTTGTCTAGTCTTGTCTAGTCTTGTCTAGTCTTGTCTAGTCTTGTCTAGTCTTGTCTAGTCTTGTCTAGTCTTGTCTAGTCTTGTCTAGTCTTGTCTAGTCTTGTCTAGTCTTGTCTAGTCTTGTCTAGTCTTGTCTAGTCTTGTCTAGTCTTGTCTAGTCTTGTCTAGTCTTGTCTAGTCTTGTCTAGTCTTGTCTAGTCTTGTCTAGTCTTGTCTAGTCTTGTCTAGTCTTGTCTAGTCTTGTCTAGTCTTGTCTAGTCTTGTCTAGTCTTGTCTAGTCTTGTCTAGTCTTGTCTAGTCTTGTCTAGTCTTGTCTAGTCTTGTCTAGTCTTGTCTAGTCTTGTCTAGTCTTGTCTAGTCTTGTCTAGTCTTGTCTAGTCTTGTCTAGTCTTGTCTAGTCTTGTCTAGTCTTGTCTAGTCTTGTCTAGTCTTGTCTAGTCTTGTCTAGTCTTGTCTAGTCTTGTCTAGTCTTGTCTAGTCTTGTCTAGTCTTGTCTAGTCTTGTCTAGTCTTGTCTAGTCTTGTCTAGTCTTGTCTAGTCTTGTCTAGTCTTGTCTAGTCTTGTCTAGTCTTGTCTAGTCTTGTCTAGTCTTGTCTAGTCTTGTCTAGTCTTGTCTAGTCTTGTCTAGTCTTGTCTAGTCTTGTCTAGTCTTTTCTAGTCTTGTCTAGCCTTGTCTAGTCTTGTCTAGTCTTGTCTAGTCTTGTCTAGTCTTGTCTAGTCTTGTCTAGTCTTGTCTAGTCTTGTCTAGTCTTGTCTAGTCTTGTCTAGTCTTGTCTAGTCTTGTCTAGTCTTGTCTAGTCTTGTCTAGTCTTGTCTAGTCTTGTCTAGTCTTGTCTAGTCTTGTCTAGTCTTGTCTAGTCTTGTCTAGTCTAGTCTTGTCTAGTCTTGTCTAGTCTTGTCTAGTCTTGTCTAGTCTTGTCTAGTCTTGTCTAGTCTTGTCTAGTCTTGTCTAGTCTTGTCTAGTCTTGTCTAGTCTTGTCTAGTCTTGTCTAGTCTTGTCTAGTCTTGTCTAGTCTTGTCTAGTCTTGTCTAGTCTTGTCTAGTCTTGTCTAGTCTTGTCTAGTCTTGTCTAGTCTTGTCTAGTCTTGTCTAGTCTTGTCTAGTCTTGTCTAGTCTTGTCTAGTCTTGTCTAGTCTTGTCTAGTCTTGTCTAGTCTTGTCTAGTCTTGTCTAGTCTTGTCTAGTCTTGTCTAGTCTTTTCTAGTCTTTTCTAGTCTTTTCTAGTCTTTTCTAGTCTTTTCTAGTCTTGTCTAGTCTTGTCAAGTCTTGTCTAGTCTTGTCTAGTCTTGTCTAGTCTTGTCTAGTCTTGTCTAGTCTTGTCTAGTCTTGTCTAGTCTTGTCTAGTCTTGTCTAGTCTTGTCTAGTCTTGTCTAGTCTTGTCTAGTCTTGTCTAGTCTTGTCTAGTCTTGTCTAGTCTTGTCTAGTCTTGTCTAGTCTTGTCTAGTCTTGTCTAGTCTTGTCTAGTCTTGTCTAGTCTTGTCTAGTCTTGTCTAGTCTTGTCTAGTCTTGTCTAGTCTTGTCTAGTCTTGTCTAGTCTTGTCTAGTCTTGTCTAGTCTTGTCTAGTCTTGTCTAGTCTTGTCTAGTCTTGTCTAGTCTTGTCTAGTCTTGTCTAGTCTTGTCTAGTCTTGTCTAGTCTTGTCTAGTCTTGTCTAGTCTTGTCTAGTCTTGTCTAGTCTTGTCTAGTCTTGTCTAGTCTTGTCTAGTCTTGTCTAGTCCTGTCTAGTCCTGTCTAGTCCTGTCTAGTCCTGTCTAGTCCTGTCTAGTCCTGTCTAGTCCTGTCTAGTCCTGTCTAGTCCTGTCTAGTCCTGTCTAGTCCTGTCTAGTCCTGTCTAGTCCTGTCTAGTCCTGTCTAGTCCTGTCTAGTCCTGTCTAGTCCTGTCTAGTCCTGTCTAGTCCTGTCTAGTCCTGTCTAGTCCTGTCTAGTCCTGTCTAGTCCTGTCTAGTCCTGTCTAGTCCTGTCTAGTTTTGTCTAGTCTTGTCTAGTCTTGTCTAGTCTTGTCTAGTCTTGTCTAGTCTTGTCTAGTCTTGTCTAGTCTTGTCTAGTCTTGTCTAGTCTTGTCTAGTCTTGTCTAGTCTTGTCTAGTCTTGTCTAGTCTTGTCTAGTCTTGTCTAGTCTTGTCTAGTCTTGTCTAGTCTTGTCTAGTCTTGTCTAGTCTTGTCTAGTCTTGTCTAGTCTTGTCTAGTCTTGTCTAGTCTTGTCTAGTCTTGTCTAGTCTTGTCTAGTCTTGTCTAGTCTTGTCTAGTCTTGTCTAGTCTTGTCTAGTCTTCTCTAGTCTTGTCTAGTCTTGTCTAGTCTTGTCTAGTCTTGTCTAGTCTTGTCTAGTCTTGTCTAGTCTTGTCTAGTCTTGTCTAGTCTTGTCTAGTCTTGTCTAGTCTTGTCTAGTCTTGTCTAGTCTTGTCTAGTCTTGTCTAGTCTTGTCTAGTCTTGTCTAGCCTTGTCTAGCCTTGTCTAGTCTTGTCTAGTCTTGTCTAGTCTTGTCTAGTCTTGTCTAGTCTTGTCTAGTCTTGTCTAGTCTTGTCTAGTCTTGTCTAGTCTTGTCTAGTCTTGTCTAGTCTTGTCTAGTCTTGTCCAGTCTAGTCTAGTCTTGTCTAGTCTTGTGTCTAGTCTTGTCTAGTCTTCTCTAGTCTTGTCTAGTCTTGTCTAGTCTTGTCTAGTCTTGTCTAGTCTTGTCTAGTCTTGTCTAGTCTTGTCTAGTCTTGTCTAGTCTTGTCTAGCCTTGTCTAGTCTTGTCTAGTCTTGTCTAGTCTTGTCTAGTCTTGTCTAGTCTTGTCTAGTCTTGTCTAGTCTTGTCTAGTCTTGTCTAGTCTTGTCTAGTCTTGTCTAGTCTTGTCTAGTCTTGTCTAGTCTTGTCTAGTCTTGTCTAGTCTTGTCCAGTCTAGTCTAGTCTTGTCTAGTCTTGTGTTTAGTCTTGTCTAGCATTTTCTAGTCGTGTCTGGTATTGTCTGGTATTATCTGGTCTAGTCTGGTATTGTCTGGTCTTGTCTGTCTAATCTTGTCTAGTCTTGTCTTTAGTTCCTTCCTTCTAGTATTGTCTATCTTGTCTTGTCGTTCTAATCTTCACTGTCTATTTTTTTATAAATTGTTTTTAATTTTCTATAAATACAATATTTTATTATAATTCCGAAATTTTAGTTTTTTTGTTCAATAAAGTAAACAAACCTTAAATTTAACAGAAATTTGCAACATATTGGCAATTACCTTGATTGAAGCACAGCCGAGAAACCTTGGGAAAGTTCTTGAGCACTTGAATTAAATCACTGAAATTGGTCATCACTATCCAAACCGAAAAGTTTTTATGGACTGCAATGAAAAATCAAGTGGAATTTGCGAAATAAAACATCTCGGTTTATAAATATTCATTCGACAAAATATCTGTTTAATTTGTAATTGTTTTTTAAAGAAATATTTCTTTCTTGCTTTGATATAGCACGCGTGATTTTACTTTTGCAAAATCAAATCAAGAAAATTTCTTTTTAAAACTTTTACTAATTAAAATCTGATATTCTAGCGAAAACATACTAACTAACAGAGCTGTGCAAGATTTACTTACATTTTATACACATGAAACTGCGAAATTTATAAATTAATTAGGGTTATAAATCGACGCGACACAATTACAATATGGCGGTGGTTTGCTAATCTCAAAATCAACATACCGAAACCACCACCCGAAATCCCTATTGAACACATTGGGCTAGTACTGACTTTTGTCCTAGATTGTATAGTGAAATCGCTATAGAAATCTTCTTTATTAGCCAATTTATTAGCCAATAGGAACGCGACAAGTGGCAAATCTTCAGCAAGCACGAATATTAAAACAAAAAATTACGTTTATGTACACACAAAAACTATCGCATTAAGAAAATAAAATTAAAAACATTTATATTTGTAAATAAATGTTTGTAAAAATCGTATTAAGAATAAATTTAAAAGAAATGCAATGATAAGTGTAAATAAATGTGGTTCGGGCGTTCCTTTGTGAGGTTTTTGTGAGTCTACGCGGCAAAAAAACATTTGTTTGTTCTTGGAATCCGAACGCCGGTATGATAACAAATCGCGTGGATCGCGTTTTTCATTTTTGTGGACCGAGAGAAAAATAGGTTAGTAGTGTGTCTGTCGGCTGTAGGGTGGTGAAGTGCAAGGGATTATTCTCGATCAAGGTAAGATTTTCAAAACTAATTACCTATAAATAGTAATCAATTATTTTCATAACATGCAAGTAAATGCAAGTAACCAATTTAAACGAGTTTTATTACTACATACAACCTGCAATTACATATTTATTGTTTATTATGTTTCTTGTTTCAATTTTAATAAAACTGAAATGGATTGAATTGGATTCATCCACATAAATGTTTTAAAGAAAGTATGAAGATTCTTCTTGATCCACGTAACATTGTTACTTAGAATTATGATAACTTACTTAAAAAATATAATAACTTACTTATAATTATAATTACTTAATATATTCTTTAATAACTGAAAAGTAAATATAAATACTCAACTTAAAAAAGATGTCACTGTCAATTGAAAGAAAATGCTATTTCATATTTCTCCTGTTTTCAATAAACTGACAGAATAAACAAGTTTATACAATCAGACAAAACAAGACAAGAAAATGCGAAACAAGTCCAGACAAGAGTAAAGAAGAATAGACAAGATTAGACAAGACTGTTCAGGACTGGACAAGATTGTACAAAACAGGACAAGACTAGACAAGAGTGGAGAAGGCTAAACAAGAATGGAGCACGCAAGACCAGAGGAGATCAGTGGAGACCAGATAAGATCAAATCATATTAAAAACAAAATAATTTAGGGGGGAGTTGGTGAAATCCTACCCTTTAACTTTTAACTTATATTGCAAACTTTTGCTAAGTCTCTCTCAGAGTTTAGCTTACAATTAGTAGTTCTATAAAATGGCATTTAAAAAACATGTGTAACACTATCAATTTTCTTATAAACATAATAACTATAACTTTATTTTCATTTTTAATTAATTAACACAAAGATTCAAATACAAATCCGGTACTGTAACTGTAAAAACGGGTACTGTACCGGTACTGCCAAAAACCGGTACTGTAAATCGTACCGGGTAGATTTTTTTAACATTCTGGACAATAATATATTTTCTTAGGTTTTGTAATATAGGCACATATGACTCATGTACCCATATAAAACATTTTACGCATTAAATCATATTCTTCAGTCGAACTTTGGTTTTTCTTTTTTGCGTGATTATTGGAAGTGGACAAATTTCATGAATGGGCATACTTGCAGTTTCAGCAGGACTGTTAAATTCTTCATTTATTATAGATACATTGCTATTGACATCTTCTGTTATAGTTGGTGGGTTATTTAAAACAGAGCTTGCTTCGAAATCTTTAGAACTTACCGAGGTACGATTTAGCAAACCCGTTAAACTTGTTGATATTCGGAAATAGTTTACTTTCAGAGTGTTTTCTAAGCTAATTTTATACTTGTCATATTTAGTATAACATGTGAGCTTATGTTTAATACAACAATATTTAATGTTTATACACAATTAGCATGGCCACCGCAATTACAACAACACTTAAATTTTACAATTTTGTTATCTATTTTTTAACTCTGTACCACCGCTGTTATATACAACTTTATATCAATATTTCGACTTAGGTTGTTTCAGTTATCAATTAACTTGAAAACGAACTTGCTGAGCAACACGAAAAATTGTTATTAAGCGAAATTAGCGTGTGGTACGATTTATCTGACCGGTACGATTTTGAAAACGCTCCCCTATTCACCTGTATCTTACAAAAATTACTTTGGGCTATGTCTAATTGTAAGTACAATTACATATAAAGCACATACTAACATCATATTAAATAAAATTTAAGACGAACAGATTTTTAGATACTATGAAATTCTTCCAAACTATATAAAGACATTGGCAGTAGAAATTTTTTCACATTATATCTGAATGTCTTTTCAGGGGTTTTGATTTTGCTTTTTCTATATCTGGTGGTAACTTATTATATATTCTTATGCCTTGCTGACATGGACTTTTGCTACACATGATTAGGTTTGCTTTAGGCATATATAGTTTTCCTTTGTCTCTTGTATTATAGGTATGTTTATCCATATTTCTGTCCAACCTTTATTTTGATGGATGTTAGAGGAAACTTCTAATATATACAGGCTAGGTACAGTAAGAATTCCAAGTTTTTGAAAGTAGGTTTTGCAGGATGTTGTTGGTTTTAGTCCTAATATGGCTAATTATAATAATGGCCTTAAATTTGCATTTTTAATTAATCGTGTACATCTAATATAGTTCTAATATCATTTTATTTCATCTAATATAATTTTATATTAAAATCATCAGAATGTCATTATAAGGTAATATGTGAGACAAAAAATTGAAATGAATTTGATTTTATTTTTGTCGTCGTAAATTCGTAATCCGTCCCAGTGTGCGCCGAAAGAAATTGAGACTAATGCGTATGCAATTAAAAATAAATAATACTACAATTAAATATTACGAATGTGCACTTTTAGTATCTAAATTCAACAAACTACAATAAATTTAAAGCAATTGATTTAATTAAGTTTCTCGGTTTTGCGCTTCATTCACTTTATTATCTTCAATTAGCCACAATTAGATTAAAAGAGAAACATCCAATTATCGCAATATTTACTGAAATTATGTTCACCCGATTATCTATTTGCCAGTTTAGATTAGATATATTCTACACAATTACACGTTACGCCGTCACACCAACTCAACTAGATTAACTATCAATTTAATTATCTATCTATCCTTCGATCTATATGTTCCAATTTCACCCCAAATTGTTTCGACCAGGATAATTGGCTCTGTTGCCAGACACATCAACCTCTCGCCAAAGCAGTAATTTCAAAATAAATTGAAGTTATCACAGACGAAATCATTTATTTTACCTTGTTGAATATATTTTAATCTGTAGTATTATTAATATTACATTAATAACAGTATGCTCCATTGAAGTTCAAATTAGTCTTTTCAAAGTTTCAAATTCCCCTTTGGAAAATTTGATTTCGTACAATTTTAGAATTTGTTGTTTTTATTTATTCAAAAAGTCCGAAATTGAAGTTTAAAAATAATTTTTAGAATTTGAATAAAACAAATTTGTTATAGATAAAGCCCTATATATGTTCATTCTTGTGTATTTAATAAACCTATTCTTGTATGTCTTCTCTGAACAAAGAAAGTTTCTATTTAGCAGATCTTTTGTCTACTTCATATTATTTACGTCCTAAAACCTAATTTCCGCTGTTTAATTTGTAGTTTTGAAGGTTTGGACTAACAGTTTCTCATTTTTCTTATTATTCATATCATGGGCGTAGCCAGGGGGGGTTCAGACCCCCCTCGAAATATGTAAAATATAACATATATTATATTGAAATGGGAGGGATGAGTAGAGACGACTCTCTCCAAGAGAGCATGGTAGATGTGGAGTTTAGGAACCCTCATGTGTCGGTTTTAGAAAGTAAATTGGTGCTATTCTGTTATAGTATTTTCTTAAAACCCCCCTGAAATTAAACCGTGGCTACGCCCGTGATTTTTATTTATGTTTATCTGTTTAATTATTCCTGTCTCTGCGTTAACTATTTTGTGTAATTTAGCCTATCTATTATGCCTACTTTTCTACCTTCATTTTGGACTAGTAAAACGTTTTAGTGTAAAATACCATCTGTCGAATCTTGCCTATCTTATCTGTTCTATCACCTTCGTTTCCTCCGTATACTCTATCTCTCTAATCCTGATGGTTAATCTTCTCAGTCCAGTCCTGCCTTTTTTTAACCATCCCAATTCGACGTTTCAATTTCCTCTTTATAAATCAAATATATTTATAGCCCTTAGATCTCTAGACATACCTATATAGATTTGACTTTTCAAATTTTATATCCTTAAACGTATCTATCAATTACTGCCTTATTTAATTAAATTACACTACAATTGCAGAATTCACTTTTAACCACTATTAAATTTATTCAGTTCATAATAATTGTACTTTATTAATGTATAGTTGTATCAGAAAAATTCATTAAAAATGTTTCCATTATTAAAGTTCTTAATTGTTTTTAATAGCTCACTTATTTTGGAATTTCTAAAAGAAGGTTAAATAGCTCACTTATTGTGGAACGGAGGTAGTACATACTATTCGCAAAAGATTAAAATATGCTAGAACCTCTTTTACGTTCCATATATCTGTAAACAACTTTTAGTGATTTGTATAGCGTTTGTTATTTCATTTATTTGATAAGAGTTTGTGGATTATATCTTGCTTACCTTTCGTCGGCCGCAGCAGAGCATGTTGCGCGTGCGTGATCGACCGGATGTGATCTTTGAACGCGCCAATTTCCGCCACTGCATACCAGATTACCTCCGGGATAGCGTCCTGAAAAAGGGATCATAAAACATTTAGAACATTGCTGGAACCTCATCGCATAAATACACGGCAAAGAATGAACCGTGGATAGATAATATTTTTTTTGCATAAACACTCGCAACTGTTGCAGTCTCTTATATTATTTATAAGTAATTCTGTATTCGACCTATTTAAACTAGAGCTAAACAAATACTTCATATTAATAGATTCTGTAGTTATTAACTTATTTCTGTATTTATTGGAGAGTATGTGTTCGTGAGATGATTGTTTTATAAGCTGTTTCCATTCATATATGTCTAACTGGTGCTTTATTTAATGTGAAAACTATATATCCAAAACGACTCAGTTATTTAATTTACTTTCTGTTTTATCTTCAATATAAATATTATAATAATTCACACTTAAAACAAACGGAACACAGCCCGAATATATACCAATTACTGACTCTTTTTAGGACTACCAAAACAAATCTCATCTGAAATTTGTAAGTTATTCTATAGCTATATAGTTATTCTATAGCTATTCTAGTAAGTTAGTCTATATTCGTGGCACTCGACAAAAACCATAAAAATAACATTGTTTTTAAGATCATGTCTTTCCAGTACCTTAAGTGGATAGCCGTCTGTGGACGCGTTTTGAGATTTATCTGTCATCAGCACAGCTTTGCTTCCATGAACAACAATTTTTAAACCACTTCCTAGAAACCCATGTGGATGTTTAGGGTTAAATGTTTTTAATTTAATATTTTGTGAGAGATACATGAACTTAGCGGGTTATTGATTGAACTGATAAGATAGAATTGGTAAAACCATCCTACGTTATAGATAATCATACAAACTTAAAACAAACGGAACACAGCCCGAATATATAAATATTCAGCCTTTCAGCCTTTATATTCAACCTTTACGGAGCTCTATAACAATTACTGAGTCTTTTTAGGACCACCAAAACAAATCTCATGTCAAAGTTATAGAATAGCTTACAAATTTCAAATCAGATTTGTTTTGGCAGTCCTAAAAAGACTCAGTAATTGTTATAGAGCTCCGGAAAGGCTGAATATATTTATATATTCAGGCTGTGTTTGTTACGTTTGTTTTAAGTGTGTATGATTATCTATAAGGAAGGATGGTTTTACCAATTCTATTATAATAATTTACATTCTAACTATAAAAATGAATATATACATTAACATTGTATTATTATTTATATCGTATAAAATTGTGCAACAATAACATTGTATATAATTGTATGTCAGAATCAAACTGGCCGTACCAAAGAAACCTGAACAATCAAAGAGAGTAAAGTTCAACCTACACAAACTGCGCCAACCAAACTGCAAAAAAGTTTTCCTAACAAACCTGCATGAAAATGCAGACCAAAATCACATAACATCTTGGGATGGCTTAGCCAGGACACTACTCGAATCGGCCAAAACAACCCATGGCACAAAGGAAAGAAATCGAAAAGACTGGATCTCAGACCAAACATGGCAACTTATACAAGACAGAAAGGATGCGAAGAAACTGGTACTCCAGTGCAAAACTTCGATGACAAAAAATGATGCAATCTGGAGATATACACAAACAAATTAAAGCATCTGCCAAAAAAGACAAGCGAATATGGATTGACCTGATATGTGAGCAAGCAGAAGAAGCAGCCAAAAATAACAACTCGAGGACTCTTTACACACTGACAAACAAGCTCTCCAAAAAGCACACAAAGACCACAAATATAGTTAGAAGCAAAGACAACCGCCCACTGACCACCCCAGAAACTCAGCTCGATAGGTGGAAGGAATACTTTGCTGATATGCTCAGCTCACCCACGGAAGACGAAACTTGAGATAGCTCCAGAAGACAATGCAAATGAACAGCTGAATATAAAAATAGACGCGCCTTCAAAAACAGAAATACTAAATACCATCAAGCAGCTGAAAAACAACAAAGCGGCAGGGGTAGACAACATACCTGCCGAACTAATCAAGGTAGACCCTAAATGGATTGCACCTCTACTTGCAAAAATAATAAAAGGGATCTGGACAAACCAAGAAATTCCAGCAGAAATGAAACATGGTCTCATTATCAAACTGCCAAAGAAAGGAGACCTAACGCAATGCAAAAATTGGAGAGGAATAACGCTGTTAAACACCATAAACAAAATTATTGCAAGTGTAATCCAACATAGGCTGACAGAAGCATTCGAACCCATACTGCGTCCAAACCAAGCAGGCTTCCGCCCAAACCGCTCATGCATAGACCACATAAATTCAACAGGAATAATTATAGAACAATCCGTTGAATGGCGATCGCCACTATATCTTGTTTTCATCGACTTTGAACGTGCTTTTGACAGCCTATCCCACTCTGCTATATGGAAGATACTACGGACAAGAGGCGTGCCAACAAAAATCATCGACACGATTAGAGAACTCTACCATGACGTATCATGTAGTATCCTGCATAGCGGAGCACATAGCAACCTTTTTCCGGTGAGATCAGGAGTGAAGCAAGGATGTGTGCTCTCTCCCTTGCTTTTTAACATTGCTCTTGACTATATCCTGGAAAAGTCTTGCAGACCAAACGATGATATTCGATGGTCTCTTTACTCTAATCTCAAAGATCTCGAATACGCAGACGACATTTGCCTTTTTTCGCATACCTATGAAAGTATGCAAAGGCAACTCACCCTACTATCAGACATGGCACATAAGATAGGGTTGAAAATAAATGTCTCAAAAACAAAACAACACACAAATAACGACGCACCGTTTCAAATAAACGACCAACCAATTGAGAATGTAGAAAAGTTTCAGTATCTAGGAAGCATTCTCAACGAGACGGGCGGAACAGACCTAGACATTCTAAACAGAATTCAAAAAGCACAGATGACATTTAGGCAACTAAACACAATATGGAGGTCCAACATCATAAAAACAACGAGCAAGCTGCGTTTATATAGAATAAACGTCAAAGCAATCCTCTTATATGGATGTGAGACCTGGAAAAACACTAATGCCACAAAACATAAACTTCAGGTTTTCGCCAACAAATGTCTAGGAATCATTCTCAGAATCTTCTGGCCACAGAAAATTACTAATGAGCAACTTCTTAAACGATGCGGAGAAGAAATAATAGAGCACGACATTAAGAAAAGAAAATGGGGGATGGATCGGCCACATTCTAAGAAGAAAACCAGACGACATTGCAAGGGTAGCACTAGACTGGAATCCCCAAGGAACGAGACGACGAGGAAGACCGGCTCAGACATGGAGGAGAACAGTGTTAGATGAACTAAAAGCCCAGAAAACCTCTTGGAGTGAAGCCAAAGCAATGGCCTAGAATAGGGTCCGCTGGAGGGTGCTTATGGAGGCTCTATGCTCCACCTAGGAGTCCAGAACCCATATATATATATATATATATATATATATATATATATATATATATATATATATATACAGGGTGCTTCAAAAAAATGTATACACACTTTAAACTATTGTAGTTTTCCCGCTCTACAAGGCTAATGTTATATTTCTTCGCCAGGTGCCAGCATAATCGTCCCTCTATGTTATATTATCAGTTGGAATTTGTAATATCAACATGGGGGACGTACGTTTGAGTTTTGAAGAACGTAAGCAGGTTATTAAGTGGTACTGGAAGTTTGAGAATGTAAATGAAGTTCAAAGACAGTGGAGAAGGGAGTATGATACAGAACCACCTTCAAGATTAACAATTACACGCATACGAGACAAATTCGAAGTTCATGGAACAGTGTGTGATGTGCATAAAGGTCATTCAGGTCGGCCTCGAACAGCTACAAGTGATGAGTCATCAACGGCAGTCTTGGAACTGTTTCAACGCTCTCCTAACAAATCTTCAAGGCAAGGGGCACGTGAAAGTGATGTAAGTGCTAGCAGCGTGCTACGCATTCTGAAGAGAGGCAAGTATCGTGTTTACATTCCAAGGCTGGTGCAACAGCTAAATGACGACGATCCAGATCGAAGGTTGCAATTTTGTGAATGGATTCATGAGATGGTGATACGTGAACCGGGATTTATGGGTAGCATCATTTGGTCGGATGAAGCCCAATTCAAACTTAATGGAACTGTCAATAGGCACAATTGTGTTTACTGGGGTGCAGAAAATCCTCACATTACAATTGAAAAAGCTGTAAATTTGCCTGGTGTAAATGTGTGGTGCGGTTTGTCTTCAAGGGGACTCATTGGACCTTTTCGATTTGAAGGCACTGTAACTGGTATTAATTACCTAACAATGCTTGCTGATTCCATATTTCCTGCCATTCGTGCATTATACGGTAATGATGATTTTTATTTTCAACAAGATGCTGCTCCGCCGCACTATCACAGGGACGTACGAGCTTACCTGGATCAAAATTTGTCGGGACAGTGGATAGGACGCAGGGGGCCAATCGAGTTTCCAGCACGCTCTCCAGACCTTACACCACTGGATTTCTTCTTGTGGGGCACAGTAAAAGATGAGGTGTACAAACGTAAACCACGTAACCTAGACATTCTTTGGAAGTGTGTATACATTTTTTTGAAGCACCCTGTATATATATATATATATATATATATATATATATATATATATATATAATTGTATGTGCTTTTTGTACCCATCTCCAAAAATTTACATGTGGATTCTTGCTGCTAGCAACAGTTTATATGCTCATACTTATCCATTGCTTTTTGTGTAAAGAAGATAAGCAAACAATTTTGGAATAGGTATACTAATCAAATTAATGAAAATTGTAATTCTCCATTCTTAGAACCAGTTATGGAAAATGAAATTTTCAACATAGTAATGTCTTTCAAAAGCAAAATAAGCGCTGGATATGCCGAAATATCTATATCTATGATTGAAAACGTTATTTGGGAAATTATGGAAATTACATCATTAATAATTCACCAAAATATGCGATCTCTCAGAATTGCTAAAACACGCCATAATTATTCATATATATATAAAAATGGAGACAAAAAGCTTTTTATAAACAACAGGCCCGTTCATACATTACCATCGTTCTAAAAATTATTTGAGAAGATAATGTCATACAGAACCATCGCTTTCTTTAATAGACATACGCTATTCACAAAAACAGCATGGTTTCCTAAAGGGAAGAAGCATCGAAACGGCTTGTTTCGACTTCATTAATAACGTTTTAAAATATCTAGAGGCCCGCCAAATACCATGTGGAGATTTAATAGACTTATCGGAAGCATAAGATACTGTAAATCATACCATCCTGCTAGATAAACAGAACAAATATGGAATTAGAGATGTAGCCTTAGAATGATACAGTTCAAGGTATGATTCTCGGGTATGAGGTCTCCGCCTCAAAATAAACACAATAGACGAGCTGGAAGCAGCATCGTCTCATCTAAAAGGCGTTCTAACACACGCCTATGAGACTAGCAGTCCTCTCAAAAAGATGCAGAAATCAAGGGCTGTTCCTTGGTGGAACAAAGTGTTAGGACGTCTGAGAAAGACGGCCAGGAAAGCTTTCAACGGTGCGAAAAGAACAGGCAACTGGGAAGCCTACAGAGTAGCACTTACTGATTACAATAAAGATTGAGAAGGTCGAAAAGGAAAACCTGGCGTGACTTCTGTGAGGGCATTGATCATTTGCCCCCAACGGCAAGGCTGCAAAAGGTTTTGGCAAAGGACCACTCAAATGAAATAGGGCTTATTAAGACACCGAGTGGTAAGTATACCAAAGATATAGAGGACAGCCTAAGCGTTTTACTACAGACTCTACAGACTTTCCCGGCTCTAAATCAATTATAACTGGTGAAGGAATGACGCGGATGAAGCGCCCAACCAAAATCTGCAAAAACGTGGCCACGACCATGTTTACTGTTCAAAACTGTGAACAGTTTTAAGCCATTTATGTCTGCCGGACCCGATGGCATTTTTCCGGCAATGTTGCAGAAGAGGATCGAAACTATAGCCCCATGCATTGCTGAGATATTTAAGGCCAGCTTTCGACTGGCGTACATACCGCTAGAATGGAAAGAGGCCAAGGAGATATTCATCCCTAACGCAAGTCGCAGGCCTCAAGACCTGACCAAGTCCTACCGACCAATTAGCCTCACTTCCTTCCTGAAAACAATGAAAAAAAATGTGGATAATCACATACGGTGCAGACTTCTCAAAAGAAGTCCTCTCCATAAGCACCAATACGCTTATCAGCCAGGAAAATCTACAGTGGACGCTCAACACGAGTTAACGACCACATTGCAAGCAGCACTGGACTGCAAAGAAATTGCAGTAAGTATCTTTATAGATACAGAGGGAGCGTTTGACAACACAACCTCTTTATCAATAAAGAATGCACCCAGGGATCTAAGACCCTATCATTTAGTGGAGTCAAGACATGCTGACCAATCATAAAATTACCGCCGCACTGGGGAGATCAACGAGGACGGTAACTACAGAGAGAGGCTACCCACAAGGGGGGGGGGTGTTATTGCCTCTACTGTGGTGCCTGCTCCTTGATGATCTCCTAGATGTGTTAACATACAACGGTTATAAGGCGGTTGGTTATGCAGACGATGTTGCTATCATAATAAGGGGTAAGTTTGGTAGTACAATCATGAACCTTGCACTACATCAACTGTTGGAGCAAGAAGGAGGGCCTTAGTGTCTACCCGAGCAAAACAGTAATGGTCCTTTACATGGAGCATGCTTTGGGTCTTTTTTTCCTTTGTTTTGTATCACCATACGAGTGAACCGTAGGTGATAATCGGTCTTACCACTGCTGTGTAAGACCATAGGACCATTTTGGGTTTTAGTCCTCATGTTTTCCAAAAAACCTTACGGCAGATCCAAAAGGCCGCTGTGGCTTTTGAGAGCGTTTTGTTCAGATGCGAGTTCCAAGTGAGTTTCTTATCCAAGGTTACCTAAATATTTCACCTCCTCTGAAAACACTAACGTCTGGCCGTCAATGCTCGGAGCTTTCAAATTCAGCTTCCTCTTTCTGGTAAAGGGTCTTCCCTTTACCAGAAAGAGTTAAAGCGACTTCCCTTTACCAGAAAAAGGAAGCTGAATTTGAAAGCTCCGAGCATTGACGGTCAGACGTTAGAGTTTTCCGAGGAGGACTTGTGGGCTAAGAAATGGGAAGGAGACCAAAAACAAACCTACTGGAAGAACACACCGGAACAGAGGCAAGCTAAAATGCTCATAAACTATTCTGACGCAAAAACTCAGCAGATGCTAAGCTTCTCTAGAAGAGAAATCAGAACTTTGGTAGGCATACTCACAGGACATTGTCCTGTGAGATATCACCTACACAAAATGGGAAAGCCTGTAGATTATGTGAATCAGAGGAAGAAACCGCTGAACACATAATGTGCACTAGTGTAGCGCTAGCATACATAAGGCTTGCCCACTTCCGGGTCGCAAGAATGAGCACCTTGGATCTGAGTAGCATGCCTCTCAGGAATATCTTAGACTTCGTTCGCGAAGTTGAGTTTCTGGGAGAGTAATTGTAGTATTCTAGTAGGGTCAAACACAATAGATCAAGTTGGTCGCAGTGCAAGAAGGCTTTGCAGCCAAATGACCCCCACACAAAAAAAGGTATGATTACTACTATTGGTACTACAGACCAACTTAAATAGAAGCAGAGTAGGACACGACGTACTACAGGTCAGAATATCAGAAACGTGGTACAGGGATGGGAAAAGTGACGCAGCCATTAGGATTAACAACACGGCGGTGGCGGTTAGGGATACCGGAAGTGGAACTGGGTTTGTTTGGGTGAAGTAGAACTGGGAGGAGTAGTAGTCTACAGCTGCTACTTCTCGCCCAACAATTCTCTCCACATCTGCGAACACTTTCTAGAAAAACTCTAAGAAAGCATTAGGGCGCAAGGAAAACTCGTACTGGTTTCAGGCGACTAATGTTAAGTCACAGTCCTGAGGGTGCCCTCTAATGAACGCTAGGAGAGATAGGGCCCTCGTCTTGATCTTAGAGCTTGATCTGATCGTAATAGGTAGAACTCGCAGGAGTAGTAGTCTACAGCTGCTACTTCTCGCCCAACAATTCTCTGCAGATCTTTGGACACTTTCTATAAAAACTCAAAGAAAGCATTAGGGAGCAAGGAAAACCCGTACTGCTTTCAGGCGACTAATGTTAAGTCACAGTCCTGAGAGTGCCCTCTAATGAACGCTAGGAGAGATAAGGTCCTCGACTTGATCTCAGAGCTCGATCGTAACGTAATATAACGATCCAAAGGCAATAATCCAAATATTTAGAGGAGAGGTGTTTAGAGAGAGACTTCGATCTTTGATCTCACACTAGTTACTAACAGCTTGGCCGGTAAACTCGCAAATTGGAGGGTTCTAGACAACCAAACATACAGCGATAACTAATACTTAACATATGAAATGATGAACATTAGCAATACAAGATCAGTAAAACCAACGATGCAAGCTGGATGGTCGATCAAAAACGCTAACATGGCTAGAGTGGATGATCGCTACCCTTACCAAAATATGTGAGGAATGTCTGCCGGTCAGAAAGACCTTTTCGAAAGAAAGGAAAGAAACGAAAGAACGTGTAATGCTGGACTGAGGAGATCAGCAGATAAGAATCTCTCAAGATAAACTATACGGAGTCAAAGAAAAAGGTTCGGAGATCCATAAATATCTTGAAGAGAAGAAGCTGGCTAAACTTCTGGGCGAGGATCAATGAAAATCCCTGGGAAAACGCGTACCAAATTGCCACTAGGCAGCTGCAGATCCGAAGTCCTAGTTTGTGCCCTAGCTCTGACATGATTGAAAAAATCTACACCAACCTATTTCCAATCCATCCAACACGTACTTGGAAAAAAAGGAGGAATGTAGGGAAGTACTGGGATTCATTACAGAGGAACTAACAGTGGCCAGCAATCGAGTCAAAAAAGGCAGAGAACTAGGCCCGGATAGGATCCCATCGAAAATCATCAACACTGCATGCAGCGCTGCACCCTACTACATTCTAAATATTATGAATAGAACGCTAAGGAAGAATGTCTTTCTGCAGAAATGGAAAAGGGCTAGAGTAATACTGCTACGAAAAGGCGACAAGCCGCTTAACGAAACAACGTCCTACATGTCCCTCTGTCTACTGGACACTGCAGGAAAATTATTGGAACAGCTGCTGCTAATAAGAATAAATGAAGAACTGAAAATGGGGAAAATCTCTCAGATAACCAGTATGATTTTAGGGAAGGACGATCCACAATCGATGCGTTCAAAAAAGTTGTGGCCAGCGCATATGCCGCCAGGTAGGGTACCTGGAAAACCAGAAAGATATGCGCATAAATTACTCTTGATGTGCGCAATGCGTTTAATTCGGCCTGCTGCCAGGACCTTATGAACGAAGTCACGCGGCGTAAAATAGAGCTGTTAGAGTACAGGAGAGATCAAACATATACAGAGCAATACGCAGTGAAACCCAGAAAAGCAAAGATGGAATAAAGAAGACAGGTAGGTCGGCACATTGCTAGGCGTGGCAAAATGAGTGGGAAGCCTGTGAAAATGAGTCACAATGCAGAGTAGGTGTTATATATGTTAATAAGGCAGAATTATTAGTTTTATTTAAAATTATGTCTAATTATTAGTTATATTATACCCTATGTCATCTATTATGTTATATATTATGTTGTGATATTTCTTTTAGCTATGTAGCTTGAATAGAGAAATAGATGGAAATTTAAACTCAAATCTACTAGACAGGCAAGACTAGTCCGGCAAAGCTGGACAGACAGGACTAGACAAACTAGACATACAAGACAAGATATATAAGACTAGAGAGACAAGACTAGATAGATAAGACTAGATAAACAAGACTAGGCTGACAAACAGACAAAACTAGACCGACAAACTAACAAGACTAGACAGACAAGATTAGGCAGTCATGACTTTTTTCGTGAGGAGAGAAAAATACATTACGTGTATAGATAGCCCCTGCGGAGAATACTCAGGAGTGTGGGACTCCCCATCTGGATGTTCGAATAAAAATAATATTGTTTTTAAGATCATGTCTTTCTGATACCTTAAGTGAATAGCCATCTGTGGACGCGTTTCGAGATTTATCGCTCATCAGCACAGCTTTTCTTTAATGAACAACAATTTGTAAACCACTGTTTGTTTTAAGTTTGTATGATTTTGTATAACGTAGGATGCTTTGACCAATTCTATCTTACCTTATTGTTATTACTTCAGAAGGAGGTTTTGCCATGTTTCCCTATGGCTCTTGTGTTTTCTTAGCTCTTTCTGTGGCAAAATCGCTTATTGCCTTCCAGTTTTCAGAACATTTTAACATTTCTCCAAACACGCTTTCTGGGGCCAGTTTACAAATCATTATTTTTTTACACATGTTGACGTTCGGCACGATCTTGGGCACACATAGAATGTGTGGTATGCGTCGTCTTCTGCAATTTTACATTGTAGATACATTGGGCTTTCTCGTAGCTTAAACCTATATAGATAGGATCTAAAGCGCATCTATGGCCAGTTAACATTTGAGACAAGTGGTAGTTTAGCTCCCCATGGTCTCGTTCCGTCCAGGTCTTAACATCGGGTATAAGTCTGTAGGTTAATAGGATGTCTCAAAAGAAAGTTTATATTTGTTTAACTTACTGCGTGAACGCAACGATTCGGAAGGGCGCGGGTGATATGTCAATCGATAGCCTGGCTCTTGAGAATTTAGTCGCTATGGAGCGTTTTTCGGGAGCGGATCGCGCGTTGTGCGTACGGGAATTTTACAAAAGTTGTAATTCTGCGACTGCAATTGCAATTCTGCACCAATTGAATTTTATGGGGGTGCAGCTTTAGATCTTCGTGCAAAATGCAGTGTAGTGATGATATCACCCGCGCCCTTCCGAATCGTTGCATTCACGCAGTAAGCTAAACAAATATAAACTTTCTTTTGAGACACCCGATATATACAGTCTGTAGGTCAGGTCAGGTCTGTAGGTCAGCTTGCCAGCACTTTAGGGTGTCTGACTTTTAGCCGGTCTCTATACAATTCCCTTCTTTCCACAATGAGAAGTTCGATGGGGATGACGGAGGCTGCTACCATTACAGCATCGGTGGAAGTTGTTCTATATGATGCACTTATAGGTATCGCCATCGATCTCTGTACCCGAGTTAGGTTCTTTCTCCACTTTTTGTATTTTAGTACGTCTGTCCATATCGGTGCCGCGTAGAGCATCGCTGACATCACGACAGTGCAAAGAAACAACGGCATCAGTTTGGAGATTTCCGCGGTAGTTTTTGCAGCTTTCACGAGGACAGCTTCTGTATGTTTTGTGAAAGTCATTCTGTTATCTATTGTGACTCCTAGATATTAGACATGGTTCCTTGGTTCGATAATTATTCCTCTGATGTTGAAGTTTTTTTTAACTTTTTTAAAGCCAGTTAGCAATACTGCCTCCGTTTTTTGTGGTGCCACTTCTATTTTATGTTTTTCTATCCAGCATGTGATTCTAGTGGGCAATCTGTCTTATTTTTAAGTATCTGGTCGTTTTTGGCCGTCACTATGAGTGCTAGATCATCCGTATAGGCCATCAAATCCAGACCGTCTTCCGGGCATATTTCGAGAACATCGTCATATGAGGCGTTAGAAAGGGTGGGTCCGAAGACCGACCCTTGTGGGACTTCTGCAAATATGGGGATACAGGCCTTTTCTTGCTGAGCTTCCAGGACTAGTTGCTTGTCGTTTATATAGCTTCTGATTATTTCTTTCAGTGGCGGGTCTACATTCTTCTAATCTAGAGCGTTCATTACCATTTGCCACTATTGCAACTATGCACTATTGAACGCGTTTTTAATGTGTAGTAGAATTAAAGCGCATAGTTTCCTAGAGTGTCTTGTTTGTCCCTTTTTGCCTATGTTCCAATGTCCATCAGCTTTTGAATTGCATCGATGGTAGAGATGGTGGACCATGAGATGGCCATAGAGATGGTAGTATCGAAGGCAAACGTTTTGAATTACATGCCTTTCTAAAGACGTACAGCCTGTCCGATAGCTTTCCGTTTTTTGCCAAATCAGTCTGTAGTCTCTCCAGTATTAGGTTTAAAAAGCTTGCCAAGAGTGTCTAATAGACACAGGGGATGAAAGTAGTTAAGGTCCGTTTTCAATCTTCCAGGTTTTGGGAGGAGAACTAGCTTGGCAGTTTTCCACGCACATGGGAAATTTCCTTTTTGGAGCTGGGTTTTGTATACCCCTAGCAGCATTTCTGGCATTTCTTGCGCTATTATTTTTACTACTTTCGGTGATATCTGGTCTGGGCCTGGTACCCGCCTCCTCTTTATCTTTAGTGCACCCTTCCGCAAATCTTCTGTGGTAAAGGTTTGGACACTCTCGATGAGTGGTTCTTTCCACGTCACCTCTTCGCACCCAGGAAAAAGGTGCCGAGCCACCGCTATCATTTCATTTAAGAAGAAGACATCGACTTCTACTCGACTTTTTGCTTTTAACTTTCTCATCGCTATGCGGTATCCTTGGCCCCAGACGTCTTCGTCGATTTTGTTGCACAACTCCTTCCAGCAGTTTCTTTTTGATGCATTGGTGGATCTTTTAAGTTCCTTCCTAAAACCTCGATATTCCAGGTAACCCCTCCGAGTCCACGTTTCTTCTTCTTCTTGCCCTTGTCAGTTTCCTTTTTGCAGCCAGGCTCATATCGGCTATATCTTCTGTCCACCAGTACGCCTCCTTGCATTTTCATGTCGCGCGGGTTTTTGGCATGGCTGCATTGCAGGCCGCAGTCACGGAGGATATTAATTTTCGACTGTATTTATGTCTTCGTTTTGAATTCGTTTCTCGAGGGCTTCCATCAGGCGATCCTTAAGGCAGACATGACTAGACAGACAAGGCTAGACGGACAACAGTATGCTAGTCAGACAAGATTAGATATACAAGACTAGGTAGACAATATTAGACATATTTGATTTCATTTGACAAGGCACACAAGTATAGACGAGACAAGTATATTCTGTTTAATAATTAAATATTGTATTTCTATTTTAATTAACTAGGTAGACAATACGAGGAATGCTATATACTATAATTGTTGGTCGAGACTAGACGGAGAACACTAAACTGGCAAAATTGGAAATCATACTTACTAAAATGTCTGGTATATATTATAAATGTATATTTTATTTACATATGTATTATTAGGTACCCACCAAAAGGGACAAAACTTCTGAAACAACTTATTTTTATACTTAATAGTTTCGTAAAACGTGGTTATAATGTAAATGTACCACCTTTATATAGTGAAATAAATTGCTAAAAATAAGTAATTGCCATAAATAACCCAAAACTAATTTGGGAATATAAACGCTTCTCATTGCGTGTAAGTTACGCGTGATTTTTTTTGTAATTATCTAGATTTACAAACAGTCGAATAATATATGTGATACATTTAATCCTGATTTGAATGTGTTTCCGTACAAGAATAGAAAATAATTACCTCTCTGTGCATAAATATTCGTGTAGTTGTTCGGGTGCAAATGCCTAATTAGTATTGTTTACCCTATTATATTTTTCCATTCATTATTTACATATATATTTAAAAAATAAATATTATCTAAATAGTATTTAGTATTTAGTGATAACTAATAAATATAAATAAGAGTATATTCTTAATTCGTAATAACAATAATTAAAAATACATCTAATAAATACCAGTATATTTTTTTATCTTAAAATCGGTACGTTATATAGTTTTTTTTTTATGTTTAACCGCCACAGAAGAATTTAATTAATATTTATATGCGGTTTTATTACAGAGTTTTATTACATTAAATGTCCTTCTATTCTATGTGCTTGTTCTAATAAAATAGTGTCGTCACGTTAAACTGTCGTAAAATACGTACATTCGTACAATATTTTATTGCTGAATAGTGAAAATTGTTGGTTTACAAAATAATATATTTGATATATCTAAAACATAAAAATATCTAATATTTTTGGATTTTACTTTGGAATTTATCGTTTCAATTATTTACGTAAATAACAAAGTATTTATAGAATTTATCCGCTATAAATTAAAAATAAATTAAATACAAAGTTATTTCTATTAACGGTTATTTGCATAAATTGTCACTATGTAACTATATTTAAGATGGTACAAAAATTGCATTCGATGTCATTTGTTTTTAGTAGTTTGATCACTCTCCATGACAAAATATACGTTTAAAGAGCTTTGGGTAGTTGCAATAGGGCTTCCAATCCCGCATGCCCTCGGTATAGGCGTGATCAAAAAATTACAGTGACGCGGGATCCTGAATTTTTCGATAAAAGTTGTTAACAGTGAGTAGTAAAACGGCATGCTTAAAGTTTTAAATATTTATTAGAAAATAACAAGTAGAAAAATAAATTTACTTTACATTTTGGAAGAGTTTTCGCAAGAAACATAACGTTCCCAAAGTGTACCTTTGTCCTCGAACCATCCCTATACCACTCGAAAGCACTTTGTTATATGTGGTATGCTGAGGATTCGTCGCTCCAATCGTCTTTGCTACTACACATTGCTGTGTAGTTTTTTCGAAATGTTATTTGTATAGCATTGGTTTCTTTGAAATATCAGATTCATTGTATCAAACGTGAAATAGGTCTTCTCAAAGAATTAATTAAATGTGAATATTAAACGTTCTTCAAAAATAGTTCCCCAAAAATTAATCTACCTATGCATTAGATTAAGTAGAAACAAATAGTTGCGCTCGAATTACTTCTAACCTCAACCGACACGTTCGTTATAAACTTCCACTTTCGTACAAGTTTTCTTTTTTTGATTAAATATATAATTATAGATATTACTGCTACAGCTGTGTATATTATATTTTTATTATTTTCTACTGATATTCAAAGTAAGTTTTTAGTTGGTTAGAAAATTGAATACGTTTCGAACGAATCCTTTTCTACTGTACTTTTCCAAATGTTGTTTATTTAGTAAAACTTTCAATTTTATTATTCGAAGTAAACATAACTATATTACAATTTTTCCATGAAGTGAAAAGTTGAGATCGATAACACGGCTTGGAGACATATTGGAAAAAAGGAGCAAGATCACATTTTGATTTTTGTTCGATTAATAATATTTCGATTTAGTCCTTTAATAACAATCTTTTCAAACTTTGACCTCTTGATATCCATCTTAATAAATATCATTCATAAATTTATATAATAGAAATCCGTATCCTTACAGAGATTTGAAAATAAACGGCTGTTTAGAACATGGCTCTTAATAAAATTCTAACAACCTTAATAGCATCCTGAATCACATCGTTCAATTCTGGTGCTATTTTTTTTGCTGCAAGGGCATCCCGATGAATAAGGCAGTGCGTAAAAGTTATGACATTATAATGAGCTGCTTGAAAAAATTATTTAAAACCAATATTTTGAACTGTCATCGCTTTTGTAACATCCGTGCATACTCCACAGTAATATTTACATTCTAGCCCTTCAGTTTTTAAAAATTCGACAACTTTACAATATATCTCTTTTTACGCCATTTTTTTGCACCATTGTCAAACTCTCACAAAAGTATTTATAGTATATTACGTAACAAAAGTTGTAACTAGCAGATTAAGTACGAGCGGAACAGTTACGCACGTCCCGCGTAGGAGAGCGTAATTCCGCGAGTATGTAATTGCCTTACACAACTCGAGTCATGTACTATACTTTATCTACGACCACACTCATTTGTTCCTTTATAATAAGAAGAATACATATGATGTTTCAAAATTATTTCTTATTAGGTACATTATTTAACATTATAATAAACAAACCATTTTAATTATCACTAGACAATATTTAATTTGATCGAATTGAAAAGAAATACATTCATAAGGCTCGCTTCCACACGTACCGTGTGGATGTATCCGGGTGAAGGGGGTAGTGTTGCGTAGTCTAGCATGGAAGAGTTCAGACGTGTCGCGTGTGTCCATCCGGCGCCGGGCCGACTCATTTTGTCGGGTTGTCACCGGCCGGCACCCACTGGCCATCCGGCTGCCGGGTACCGGCTCGGCTATGGTGGGCTATGGAACTGTATTGAAGCTTGCACACATGCCGGTCCGGTAGTCGACCGTCTTCACTTGTCGAGTGGGTGCACCCAATGTTTTCTTTGTTTTTTTTTTCTTGCGAAGTAACCGCCGATAAAGTAACCACATACAAATAACTCTTTCGCGATCCATTTTGTACTGAAGTCAAATAAATACACTGCTCGTAGTTCGACCTCGTGGGTCATCGGGCCGGCTCCGGACAAATCCATCCGGCATGTGTGTAAGGTGTTCAACCCGGTGCCGGGCCTGCGCCGGATACATCCACACGGTACGTGTTTAGCGAGCCTAAGGCTGCCGGACCGGCATGTGTGCAAGCTTCAATACAGTTCCATAGCCCACCACAGCCGAGCCGGTACCCGGCAGCCGGATGGCCAGTGGGGGCCGGTCGGTGACAACCCGACAATATGAGTCGGCCCGGCGCAGGATGGACTCACGCGGCACGTGTGAACTCTTCCATGCTAGACTATGCAACACCACCCCCTCCACCCGGTACCGGGCCTGCGCCGGATACATCCACACGGTACGTGTGTAGCGAGCCTAATTGTAATTTTCGTTAGATTTAAACGTGAAAAAACGAAATGACTGACAGCTTCGATGCGAATGATGTGACATTTTATGATTATTTGAAAATCACATAACTATATTTAACAATCGTATCAATCCAACGTGCAGCTCTAAACCAATCAACGAATCGTAAACCAAACGCACTAGTGTGTCATCAATCATAACATATCATTAATCGCGGACTGTTACATAGGTGTGTGTTATGAGTTATGAGGCATTTACATAGTCCACAAACTGTACCATAATGGGCATTTACAATAGTGGTCGTAGATAAAATATTTTACATAAAAATCTGGCGACCCCAAGATTTCGCTAAGCGACCCCATTTAGGGTCGCGACCCATAGTTTAATAAGCCCTGGCTTAATGGATCAGTTCTTATTCTTATATTATACTTTAAATGGATTTAGTTTTGTATTAACGATAATTTATGGCTGCACTGCTATACCTGGCCTTAATATTATTTATTCATATTAATTATTCATTTCATAGTGAAATATTTTACTTTTGTGAGGCAACGGACGGTTCCAGGAAGGAAGTAAAACCGTATATAAAGCTTCTGAATACAAAAAATGTTTTTTTTACCTTTTTGTTGCATTTATAGAATCTATTTCTTATTGCGTAATACAGTGGTTTCCAACCTTTCTGTACCTGCGCCTCCCTTTTTCATAAAACAATTCTTTCGCACCTTCAATTTTTATATCAATATAATTTAATAAATCAAATTAAATAATAATAAATAGTTTATCTTAATTGTTATCTTAATTTATTTGATGGGCTATACAATAATAATATACCATCTAATGTATAAATAAAATACACACAAAATTTTAATTATTTTTAAGACATATCCTACAAAAATACAAAGAACAGAATACATGATTGGCATAATTACTACATATTTATCATCATCATTTAAATTTAATGTGAGGGTTGGGCTTGTTTATCGGCACAAAACCGTGGTATCATTGAAGATATCGCTATTCTCAGAACCCTTTCAATCACTAATCGAGATTAATATTTTGTCCTTAAAACAGCCACTGCAGAAATACCAGTATCGCATAAGTAAGATGTTACAAATTGTAAACGAAAGCTTTTTTGTCAAAGTACTAAAATCTTTCTGTACTTGTAGCCAAAACGTAACAATATTATTTTCTTGTTGAAACATCTGCTATAATGTGATGTTACAAGATAAAATAATTGTCATTTCTTACTTTGTTACCGGAAGGCCAAAATATTTTTTCAATCACTAATGGGTTTCTTATCCATTCGTATTTCGAGATCTTAAAAGTAAAACGAGATTTGCTTCCACAGACTGGTCATGTGTTTATTAATAAAAACTTTAATTTCTTCTATTTGATTTGCAGGACAAGCAGACAAAGTTCCAGTTTTTTCATAACTGCAGTAATCTTCTCCTACTGAGAATTTATTTGAGGTCCTTGCATTGATTTTTTGAAATACTGAGCTTTTGAAAAATATCCAGTAAATTACGCAAGTTTTGCAAATAATTTTTTTGTCATTAAACATGTTTGCTTCAAGCACCCTTTTAAGTACTTTGGAACGAGAAAACCAACTTGCCTTACAATAATATAGAAGTGCTCTATTTTCTTCATCCATTTAATCACTTTTGTCATGTTATCATCAATTTTGCGAAGAGCCTACCTCTTAATGGGCCATTTTTAATATAATTTACAACTCTCATAATAACTTATACAAATACTGTAAGTACTTCTTCACCTATATCTTTTGAAATAAGTGATTGTTTATTAATCATGTAATGTGTCCAAATTGCACGAGGAGCCACCTTTCGAACTAATGCCTGGAGATCAGTGTTTTTTCAATGCAGTTCTTCCACAAAATATAATTTTCATTATAAAAATTATTAATCTCTTAAAAACTGCACTTGCTCTACTATTGCATTCAATAGGTTTACAGAATAACATTCTCTAACAGTCGGTTTCTACAACATATCTTATATGTGTAATCAAGTGGGCATCTTCAAGTACATTTGCTGCTTCGTCGACTTCCTACGAGAAAGAAGTTGGTTTTATTTTTTCAATTAATTGATCGCAAAGATCTTCAGATGTATCGTAAATTCTTTATCCCAGCGTATTATCTGCAAGTGTAATCATTCTAAGGTGAATAATGGAATCAAAAAGACGAAAGACGAAAAAGGAATTTCACTTAAAATTAATGATACATTGATTGAAGATCCACACAGCATAGCCACTACCTTTAATCATTATTTTAAAAATGCAGCAGAATTGGTTACTCTGCAGATGACAGGAACATATGCCACATACCAACACATTCCTCACAATCCGCACACTATTTATGTGCCGGATTACTGCGAAAGTGAAATGGAAGAGATTATAGGAAAATTAAAAACTAAACATACCTCAGGCACCGATGGATTACCTTGCAAAATTATCAAAGAATTTAGATACAAACTGTTATTACCAATAACACATATAATAAACCACTCATTCTCTACGGAAGAAGTTCCTACGGTACTGAAAACATCATTAATAATTCCTATATACAAATCTGGCGATAAAACGGACATCAAAAACTATAGACCAATATCACTGCTATCTGTATTATCGAAGATATTTGAATATAGTATGTTGAATAGGCTAACACCATTTGTAAACAAATACAAGCTAATTCCTGAACAGCAGCATGGATTCCAAAAAAATAAATCTACGGAAACTGCCATGGTACACCTGTATAACAAAATACTGGAAGAAGTTGATTGTGGGAAATGTCCCATAGGCATTTTCTGCGATCTCACCAAGGCATTTGACTGTGTTTCACATAGTCAATTGATTAGCAAACTTAACATCCATGGTATTAGAGGGAAGGCAGGTAACTGGATACAATCATACCTCAAGGACAGAACACAGATAGTGAAGATATCAAAGGGTAGCAAAAGTGCACAATCTCCACCCTTGAGCACTCGCATTGGACTACCACAAGGCAGTGTACTTTCTCCGTTACTTTTTTAACTATGCTTAGCGGATATAACCAAGTATATAGCGGAATATCACTGCACTCTATACGCAGATGATTCCAGCTTCATTATCTCTCACGGTGATCAGGTAGATAATGAAGTACACGCAAATATACTGCTAGAATCCATAAATAAATGGTTTGCAGCGAATAACTTGTTCTTGAATGGCTCGAAAACAAATTATATGATCTTTAGACCACATAGAAGGTCTTGTAGGGCAATATCATTAACAATGGAAAATATTGAATTAAAGCAAGCCAACAAAGTTAAATTTTTAGGAATATACGTAGAAGATACATTGGGGTGGACAAATCACATAGATTACACCATCAAAAAAATTAACAAGAAAGCTTATTTAATAAGATCAATACGAAAAATTGTTAACGTGTCAGCTATTTTAACAATATATTATGCAGAAGTCCAATCAATATTAAAGTATGGAATCTTAGTATGGGGCTCATCAACATACGCTAAACAACTATTTATTGCCCAGAAACGAGTAATAAGAGCTATTAAGGGAATTGATGTTAGAGAGTCCTGCAAATCCCACTTCCAAACATTAAAAATTTTAACATTACCATCACTCTATATACTAGAAATGGCATGTTTCATACATAGGCAAAAACATCTCCTAAAACTCGCCAGAGACCAACACAATTATTTCACAAGGGGGCATTCAAATCTATACCCTGGAAGGGTAAATCTCTCGATCTGCAAGGAGCCGTACCAATTGGGGATATTCAATAGGCTACCGAAAAATATTAAAGAAGTATGTAAATACCAGTGCTTCAAAAAACAATTAAAAGAACATTTAATCGAACAAGCTCTATACTCACTGAAGGAGTGAGATACTGAAACTTTCTTTTTTCTTTTGACATTTTTTGACCAGAATTTTTGTTATTTTTATTTTATGGGTGAATAAAATTTTGATTTTGATCATTCTAATCAGCATATTCAATTCATTCGGGCATCGCAACTACAATGTCAATTGCCGCTGGTAGCACCAAAGTTACATCTATGGAATGCGGTTTTTTGCATTTAGAAATTCTATAAGAAACTTTATACGAACCAAATAATGCTTTTCACGACATAGTCTTTAAAAACGTATTTTGTTGTTGATTTAAAACCTATAATTTTCTTTGCAAAATTTCAGTCGTCTTACAAACGTAGTCCGCATGTATTCTTTAAGATGACGTTTTAATTTATTGGGTTTCATGCTATCGGGGCCAAAATATTCATATAGAGAAAACACATTGATGGTTCTTGACCATTAATAACCTAACATGTAAAACCCAATGATAAGTACATTGAAACATATGGGGCGTTGCGAATACGAAGGGCGAACTTACTATTGATGACGTTCATTTGTTGAGTTCGCCCTTCGTATTCGCAACGCCTCATATTTTCTACACTTAGAATTACATTACTTTTACTTCTACGATAAGTTTTCAGCGAATACGACAGCTTCAAGAAGTATATGTTGGTAACAGCTACGCGCCCCCTTGCAATAGTCTCACGCCCCATAGGGGGGCGCGCCCCCCCCTCCCCCCCTAGGTTGGAAACCACTGGCATAATGTATTATGTGCGCTAATATCATGTACATGCGAAAATGTTCAAAAATATGTATATTTGTTACAAAACATTTCTATTTAGCGCTCGTACTATAAATTTCATGGTTTCTTAATGTTTCCTTGAAGGGACAGTAAATAGAATATTAATGATGCTTTCACCCTTCTCTTTTGCTAAGAATATTATAAGTAAATGATGTAGAAATAATGGAGTGGTGGAATCGATTTTCTAACAATACAATGATATGGATAATAATAATAATACTAAAACATCTTTATTGTTATACTTATGAATACATACAAATACAACAGTTGGCCATCGACCCGCGGTGTTTCAGCGAGAAATGAACAGATAGATAGTTATACTGAGCATAAATTGTGAAAAAAAAATTAATCAAAAAATTGGATGAGAATGAGTGAGTCAGTCGTCGTTTAAGGATTCAAGAAGAGTTTAAGGGGGCTATTGTCTGTTGGAATGTTTAGATGGTCGTTTTAAGCAAAGTTCGTCAATGATGTTGAACGTCATAGGGTTGTTTCTAAGTTTTTTCCTAGGTCAGTAAGGGTTTGCCTAGAGAGAAGTTAGTTGGTGGGGTTGTGTAGAGGGTTGTTTGTCTGAGCTTGGTGGTGAGACTTAATGCGATTCGCTCTGGGTCCTCAAGGGTTCGTCTACATTGTAGATCTACATGAATTATTGGTAGAGGTTATTACATGTCAATAATCAAAAATGGGACGACAGATGATTTATAGATTTTCGACACGGTCTTCGTGGAAATGCACTGGTTGCCGTACGTTAAGGCTCTAAGTGTTTGCAGCGTTTAATTATCAGGGACTTACGCAATTTGGCGTCGATAATGAATTTGTGTTTAGAGTCAATAGTTTGTCCAAGATATTCAACCCTGCTGGAGAGCAGTAGGTCGATATAGCCTGTGTGGATGCGAGATGAGTTTGAGGACATTTTGTGGTTCGGGATGAGGAGTTGGCATTTGGAAGGATTTGTAGATAATCTCCACAGGTTAAACCATGTGAGGGTGTTGTTGGTAATATTTTGGAGCAGGTCGATGGTAGATTTGAGGGAGTTGTGGGAAATCAGTGCAGTGTTGTCAGCGTATTGCAGTATGTAGGATGAAAAGTAGGAATGTGGGATTTATCTAGTTGGTTTTAGTTGTAATTGTTCTGACAGTATATATTGTATATGAGCGGGGAAATGTTATGGATTTATTGCCAATATTATATATAAGTTTCAATGGGCAATTTGCATTTAACTTTCTTATAAAGGGTCCGCCAATTAGCGCGCTCGATCTTTAACAGCTGATGGCGGCCATGTTGTTTGTGGTAGAGTTGTCAAACCTAGTTGTTATTATTCAGTGTATCTTCACAAATTACCATGAACCAATTCAGCCGCGAGCAACATGTGCAAATCATTAAAATGTATTACGAAAATCATTCATCGGTTCGGGCAACGTTCCGCGCGTTCCGCCAATTTTACGGTGCAATTGGTCGTCCTGCTGAGTCGACTATCCGTCGTTTGATAAACAAATTCGAGGCAACCGGTTCGGTGAACAATAAGCCAACACCGACGCGTCGTCTAAACGTCCGATCTGCCGCGAATGTCGCCGCTGTGCGCGATAGTGTGCGTGAAAATCCGCGACAGTCAATTTCACGTCGCGCACAGGAACTCAGCCTTTCGGAAACATCACTTCGCCGAATCTTGCATCTGGATTTGGGCATGCATCCGTACAAGATCCAGCTGACACAAGAGCTCAAAATAAACGACCATAGACAGCGCCGTATCTTCGCTGATTGGACTTTAGAGCAGTTGGAAGTCGACCCCGAGTTTGGTCGCAAAATCATCTTCAGCGATGAGGCACATTTTTGGATAAATGGGAATGTCAACAAGCAGAATTGCCGTTATTGGGCCGAGAACAATCCACAGGAGGTCCACCAGGTCGCAATGCACCCAGCAAAGGTAACTGTTTGGTGTGGATTTTGGGCCGGAGGCATCATCGGGCCGTATTTCTTCGAGAACGACGATGGTGTGGCCATCACGGTAAACGGCGAACGATACAGATCCATGATAACGAACTTTTTCTGGCATGAAATCGACAATATGGATGTCGAGGATATGTGGTTTCAGCAGGACGGCGCTACGAGCCACACAGCGCGCGCCACAATGGATCTTCTGCACGAGCGCTTCGGAGGAATGGTTATCTCGCGCGGAGGCGACATCAACTGGCCACCGAGATCGTGCGATTTAACCCCACTAGACTATTTCTTGTGGGGTTTTCTTAAATCACAGGTCTACGCAAACCAACCACAAAACACTGATGACCACAAAGTCAACATACGCCACGCCATCGATAAAATACAGCCCGATTTGTGCGCCAGAGTCATTGGAAATTGGACTTCTCGTATGCGCGCCACCAAGCAAAGCCGAGGTGGCCATTTGAACGATATTATTTTCCATACATAATGCCTTCGAATACTCTTTCAAACAAAAAATAAATTTCATTTATACCTCTCACACAACTTGCTTTATTTTATTTTAAAGATCGAGCGCGCTTATTGGCGGACCCTTTATATCACATCTGTTTATATTTTTGACTGATTTTTGTAAATCTTTAAACTTCGAATATTTAAAGAAGTACTAAAGTTCAGTACAATCAAGTTTGTTTAGAGCAAATAACAGGGCATTGGAAACCAAACAGGGGGATTTTCGGATAGTTTCGGACATCAACTATGATTGTCCTTCACATATATACATTTACAAGAAAATTTGCAGCCAAATCACTTAACCCCTTCACGGTGGGACTACAACCCCTAGAATTTTAAATGGTACGGTGGAGTAAGTTATACCTCATTTGAAAGCCCTTTTTGCCCTGAATAATAAACTAACAGTTTCCAAATTTATCAATTTGTTGTCGAGATTATTTAATTTCAAGTTATGAACGCGTCCTTCGTTTATGTCCTTGAAAGGAAGTCCTAATGTTCAATCTATCCTTACATCCTTACAACTACAAAAGTGAAGGCAAAAAACACAATAACGCACAAAAACGCTCAAATTGTGTGCCACCAACTTCCATACAAAAATACAAATTCCGCTCGAAACGTTCTCTTACATTTTGGAGGATATGTAGAGTAATTTGGCGGCATTCTTCAATAATGCGTCGGCGTATCTCTTCCAGTGACTCTGGTTCTTTTGCTTAAATTCTACTATTTAGATGACCAAAAAAGAAAAAGTCCAAAGGACTTAAATCAGGTGAGACGGCCATTCCAGAGCACCACTTCGTACAATCCATTGTTAGAGAAAACTCTGTCCAGAAACTCCCGAACAGCTGGCGTATAATGTGGTGGAGCTCCATCTTGTCTAAAAGTCAAATGGTCTTCTAAGTAACGATCATCATTTTCAACGATATCAACAAGCAATGGTTGGACAACATCTTTCAACACTTCCAGGTAACGTTCACCCGTCAACCATCAAGAAAAATGGGACCAATGATGCGGTTTCCAAAAACACCGGCCCAGACATTTAGTTTTAGTGGATTTGAAGTATGGACTTTGTGCAAAATTCTTGATTCACGTCCGATGCGATTTACAGTAGAGTTTATGAAAACTGTACACTCGTTAGAAAAACAAATGTTAAAAAATAAAATTCGCATCAGTTTTCGCATCAAAACCTATTCTTTAAGCCAGGCCCGCACTGGGACCCGAAACCGGCCCGGGCATTTTAGAGACGGTCGGCCCTCTACTCTCAAGAAAAAGGAAAAAAAACTAATGTAAATTTATTATTTTCAATTTTAACAATTCAATAGTTAGTTAATCAATGATTTCCGAAGAAGCACACTGCTCTCGGCTACTTTATCAATTATGTCGTCGCTATCTAAATTCATCAATAGATCTTTTTCTACCGCCATTATCATGAAAGAATTTAAATTATCAGAGGATAAGGTACTCCTCATGCAATTATTGATACTACAAATTTTTAGGGTAGAAAAGGATCATTCACAAGCAACTTGACTCAATGATAACGCAGAAATTTGAACGCTAATCCAATTAAATTGTAGGCATTGGTCAATAGCTTGTATCTATGCGAAATTTTAAAGAAGCAAGTGGCGCAATTTTTGCATGTATGGCGTGTCATACCTGGTACAAATCTTTCTTCTTCTTGGAGTATAGGTTCTGTAGGAAGCCATAATGAAAACCCTCTATGCTGCGCTTGCATGTTGGCAACCCCATCAGTCGAATTGCCGTTGCACCTTTTTTATGTCTATATTCGAAGACTTTAAAACTGAATCAACAAGAAAACATATCCTTCCCGGTTGAAGGTTCATTCACGCGATTTTCTGACACATATCGTACAATAATTGAGACATTGAGCGCAAAAGCGGACTGTATATGTGTTGGGGACATATAAAACTGAGTTATTTGGCATGCAAAATAATTGGATTATAAAACATTTTTTTTCTTCGAAACGTTTTTGCTTTTGTTCATGTTATGTAGCTTCTGACTCTATGCAAGATGTCTATTATTGGAAACAGAACTAGTTACGACAATATTTATTGAAAAACATGATTTTCATGTGGGTTAGTTCACTTTTGAATAGGCTTGTTTTAAATTTTATGGGATAGTTCGTTACCAAATTCATTTAAATGCTAGAGTACGACATATTAAAACCAAAACTTATTACAAAACTTTATTACACATCTTCTTCACTACAAAAATCAAGTACAGGTACCTCATTTACATCATTGCGTGGTGGTTGCGTGATAAATAGGTGGAATATATTCCAACAAACTAAGGTCTTTCTTTTTTAACAGATTTAAGCTTTTGTTCTTTTTTGGTCAAAAGATCATCACTTTGGATTGTCCCAACCCTGGAAGTTATTTCCAGGTTTTTATCCATTGGGATAAGGTACATCTATTTTTGAGATCAGTTTGGAGTGTCTTTTGCCGATATCAACTTTATTAAACAGCAGGTCATTATTGTTTGAATATTTGAAATAGATTTTAAATGGCTCTTCTCTCACAAAACGCAACCATTCAATTTTTAACCACTCCACTTTTGATTAGTTCTCAGCAGATTTTCGATTTGTTATATACCTCTCAAGCAAATCTAGTGTTTACCCTTTAGAAATACTGATTTTACGAATATGTTCGAGATTTATTAACAACTTTGATTATTGTAAATAAAAATGATGACTCATCATTTCCTAGCTTATAAAATTCGTTAAATATTTGAATTTGCCGCTCTTCATTTATCTACGAATAACACTTGTTACTGCAACGGTATGCACCTGGTTTTGGTTGTTTTTAGGTACAAGATTACCCTTCAAATTGACATATTCTTCACCATGTGCATGCTTTTGTTTTCTCTGATTCCGCATCCAAACCTGTTCATTCCTAACACTTTTTTTTCCTTTGCTTCGTATAATACTACTTTCAACTACTTTCAATGAATCAGGATCCGGTATACTTGCAGAAGACCGGCTATTCTCATCAGATGGCATGTATTCTGAGTTTGATTCTGGAAAATTATCTGGTGAGGAGATTGAATTATAATTAAAAAATATTACCCTGCATATACCTGCCAAAAATATTACCTTGCATTTCCACGGTTTTTGATTGTGATGTCATAACTTATGCACAATATTTGTGTATAATACAAAAATAGTGGCTTAATAAACTTACAAAACTTCTACTTATTTTCACAATGGCAAACGCATTAGCCTATCGTTTTAACTACACATTCCATCACATATTTGTATCTGGACTGAGCAAAAACCGACCAACCAACTTTAGTCCACTATTGCACACAGACAATATAAAAAACATTCAATGCAATTTTTATTGTGCCATCTAATTTTGATTAGGAAAATGTGGGTTAATTCACTTTTGCTCGATTCAGAAAGTAAAATAAGTCCTAGGCCGCACTACGGCTAAACCGCCGCGGTTTTTGATCGCGTGATTTTATGACTCTAGTAAATTAATACAAGCGGCCGCAATTGCGGTTTTTTCCTGCGACTGATTTTAAAACCGCGTATTGTTACAAAATGACTCCCGGGTAAAACCCGCGCTAAAATTTGTACTGCATAGAAAATAGTTGGCGCGCACGCACTTCTGTTTAACCGCGACCGGTTTTTTTGACAGACAGCCGTGAAGAACTGGTGAAGAGTGGCAATTCTTACGTTTTTTAGGTTCAGGTACTTGTCTCTGATTGAAAACATGTCGTCGACCGAGTCAGACTGTGTATCAAACGAGCGATATGAAAGTTTGTCAGAAAATATCATAATGGAAGTACAAAAAAGAGCAGCTTTATACGACACCACTTTACGTCAGTATAGTGATCGAAACGAGAAAAATAAACAGACAGGCGCTCCTCTGGTGAAATACATTTGCGAAAGTTTGTATTCATGAAAGTAATGTGAGGACGCACAATTTGCAAAATTTTATCGAAGCTATCAGCTGACATGCGATAATAGTTAGAAAATTTCTCAGGATGTTTTCTTAAATCTTGATATTTATTATTAAAGAAACCTTTCATAAATCTACGGCTAGTGAGAGGATGAATCCAAAATTTGCGAAATTTGCGTGACGTCTTCTTTTTCTATTTCTTAGTATTAGAGCAACAATACATACTGCTCGTTTGAAATCCATTTTAAACTGTGCAAATTGCGGGCGGTTTCGCGATTTTTAATCGTAGTGTGTGTTTCTCGAGCAGTGTCGCGGTTATAGCGGTTACCGCTCGCGGGTAAAAAACCGTAGTGCGGCCTCGGCCTTAAGTACATTAATGCCATAAACGCAAAATCAGAAAAATTGTGGCTTAGTCCGCTTTGCGCTCAATGCCTCAATTGAGCATTGATCTTTGCATGAAATATTCTGTCTTGTATCAATTTGTAAAGATAACATGCCTGCTGCTTTTACTCGCATACTAATATTCCTAGTTAGGAGTTGACCGATTGCTTGGATAATCTTATTGATGGTTGGTTTAAGTAGAAATATTAACAACGATCCTCTGCCTGTACCGCCTTTTCGGAAGTTTTGAAGTTTTTAACTGTTTTCAATATAATCTTTCAAATGTTCTTTTAAATTAATGTCATATTTGCTAAGAAGAAGAACGACTTCCAAAAAATTTCCATTGTAGATTGTAGATATGGTGGTGGCGACTTGTACTGCAAACTTTATAGATCTATTGTAACCCACCCTCCTCCTCTAAGCGTTGGTATAATTACCCATTTAGAGCGCCTCCTCTACTCCTGATTCCTTTAGGAATTTCAGGATCTGGGTGGGATTCAAGGACTGCAACTCTTCCGCGTTCAAGCAGTGGGCCCTTGAGCAGAGTCTTTGAGATATATGGGGGTTTCCTCGGCTGAACCACAGAATCTGCATCTCGCATCCTCGTTTAGGCCTAGGGCCTTGAGGGCCGTGTTTTATAAGCCTGTACTGTCCCGTCAGGACTCCCGTCAGAATTCTAAGCTTGTTCCTGTTTAGTTTCAGGCAAGCTTTGGTTCTTTTCTGGTCAAAAGATCCCAGCATCACTTTGGATTGTTCCAACCCTGGAAGTTCTCTCCAGGTTTTTATCCATATTTCTCTTATTTCTTTATTTAAACTTTTGTGGATGGTGTTCACACTCATGCCGCAAAAGGGTCTCGGACCTATAAAGGGATTACTGGATCCCTTGTTTGCTAGGTGATCGGCTTGTTCGTTTCTGTCTATACCTGTGTGTCCTGGTACCCAGTACAGCAGAGCTTTCCAAACTTTTCATGTTGGTGACACACTTTTTAGACAAACAAAATTTCGCGACACATTAACACAGTACAGTAGCAAACCAGAGTTTAAAGGCGAAAGTAACCCCCTTATAAAGGATTCAATAGTAAAAAACACATACAATAGTAAAAAAATTTAATAACTTCTTATCATTTTAATGAGATACATGAGCTTGATTGGATGAACACAGCTTTTTAATATTCGGTGGAATATTAGACAAAGACACTCATTTCGCATTTCGTCATCAAGCATTTTTAAGCCTCCACGTTTCAATGTCTTGATGTTTGTCATTGTTGAAAAGGATACTTCACAAATGTATGTAGTGGAAAACTGTAGAAGAATTTTTAACGCTTTTTTACCTACGTTCAGATGCATTTTAGAAACGTAAATCCAAAAGTTGTCTAGGTTACCCTCTTTATAGATGATTAACATATTTCGATCATTTTTTATTTCAGCTAATTCTTCTTCTTCAATAAGCGATAAGTTAATCGTTGTAGTTGAAATAAATGGATTTCTGATCCAATCATAGTCTTGGATTTCAAATATTTGGGAAGTAATGTTGAAATTTCTCAACGAGTAATGTTAAATGGTCAACAATTAACGCACTAATATCATATTTTAGCTCACATTCATCAGTTTTGGAAAACATTTCAAAATTTGCTTCTTTCACTTTCCTTTTCCAAATTGCTATCTTCTCTCTCATAGCACAATTTTTTCCTTGTATACTGGTGTTTACTTTATTCAAATGTTCAAATATGTCAGCAAGATACGCTAATTTTGTGCACCACAGTTTGTTTTGAATTAGATCGCAGAATTCATTTTGCTGATTTTCTTCAAAGAGTCTGAGCATCATTTCTCTCAATTCGTATACACGACAAAGCACTCGACCTCTTGAAAGCCAACGCACTTCTGTGTGTAGCAAAACCTTTTTAAACTTTGCTCCATTTGTTCACAAATGTGAGCAAATAATCTTGATTTAACGGGTCTACTTTTTATGCAATTCACCATTTGAACCACTTTGTCCATAATCTTTTTCAATTCGCAATCAATGGTTTGCGCCACTAGTTCTTCGCGATGAAAAAAGCAATGAGTTAATATAATATTTTCATTCTCTTTCTTTGCCAAAGCTATAAAACCTTTTGTTGAAGCAATCATTGAAGGCGCGCCTACACAATTCCTACACAATTTAACCAATTTAAATTATTTTCGTTCATGAAGTAATCTAATGTTTTAAATATATCTTCGCCCCTTCTCAATGGAAGTTCTCAATGGAAGTTCTAAGCAACACAAGAATTGTTCAATAATTCTGTCAGTATGAATGAAACGTATAAAAAACTCACTGACATCTGTAGATTCATCTAACTGTAATGCAAAGACCATATTACTATCTTGAAACATGTCCTTAATTTGCAGTTTAATGTCATCAGAAATGTCTTGAATACGTCTTCCAATCGTGTTATCTACCAACGGGATTTTATTGAGTCGCGATTATTCCCGCGACACACCTTCACACTGCAGGCGACACACTAAAGTGTCGCGACACACAGTTTGGAAAAAACTGCAATACAGCGTTACTTTATTTTTTTGCCAAGCTTGTTTAGCTTTCCCACATAGTCCCATACCAGTTTGGATCTGATGGTGTATCAGCTTATGGCCTTGATGGCTGCTTGGCTGTCTGAAAGGATAACAATTCGTTGTTTGCTATAATTCCTGTCGAGGTTAAATTGTGCACATCTTTCTATTGCGTGTACCTCTGCTTGGAAGATACTTGGGAATGTTCCCATTGATTCGAAGTATTTCCATAAATTTCCATGGTCTACAGACATGTTCTCCAAGCTATATGCAGCTTCTAGCTTATCGTCTCTGAAACTTAGGTCTCGTTTCACAATAAATTTAACAATGTCCATTATTCGTTGCAAAATTTCTCTTATTTTCCGTACTTATGCTCGATGTAAAGACATTTGATTATGGAAAAGTAAATTGTCGATATCTGCGTTGTTGGGTCTTAAAAAGTTAGCTTCCGCACAAGCACGGTGCGTTTCAATTTTTTCGTGATCCTCGACTCTGATGTGTATATGTCTCCAATTTTTCATTCCATGTAAAAACGGTTTTGAGTTAGTATCAGAAGTTGCAGAAAATGCTAACCACACGGAACAAAACAGAGCATTTTATTCCTCACTATAAGTCAACCACCTGCATTTGGACCCCCCCCTTTACGGTATACATATAGATTTGTGTAAGCCAGGATCACTAATAGTTTGCTTTGGATGATACTCAAAAAAAAGTCTGGATGTATAAAATAGTTAAACGAAGGTTCTAAGTGTCTATATTCTTGTTCAGTTTGTAGTTCGTTTGTAGCAGGATCAGCGGTAGTGGCATGGGCATGAGCATGTTGTGTCTTTCTCTCGTTCAATTTCAATAAAACCATCTTGAGAATGAGATGAACTGTTAATGTTAATTTCAACTTCAGTTAGAGCCTCCGTCGCTACCGCCACCACTGCATCAGATCTAGACGAAGTCGAACATTTAAAAATGTTTGTCACTTGACACAATTTTGCCCACTGGCTTCCAAAAGTGTTTGCTTCTTTAATCTGATTTTATCTGCTCCTCCGTTGCGCTTTCTTTTCTTGTCCTTTGCTCAGGTCACCAGACGCAAGTCCTTTTAATAAAACAAGTATCCTAGCAACATGTTATATGGCATAAGAAACTTACTTGAAGTAGACGCGTCTAAATGATACTCTCAAGTTAGGTACCTAGGTAATAGATATGTACTCACTTATCTAGTTGTTACGCGCACCCAAAACAAAACAATGTTTCGTTTAAAGTAAAAAATAGATTTTGTTGATGAATTACGATGTAGTACGATGTATTACGTTGTTGTAATAGGTTTTGCAGATGTATTACGATGTTTTTTATTACATATCAAAAGAAAGTCGACTGCCAATTGGCTACATCGGCCCATCGGGCATTTGCCCGTTTTGTCCTAAGGCCAATACGGGACTGCTTTCAGTTATCACTTCGCAAAACTCCTGTCGCCTATCGAAATCATCATCATTCAGTTCATGTACTAAATAAATTTTAAATGGATGAAATTTATGTTATTTTAGAATTTCGACGAATAATTTTTCTAGGGATGTTGGTTACAGTGGCCAATTTCCTCGTACTCAGAGTTGGGTCTGTAGCAACTCGTCTCAAAACTCCAACCACAGTACAGTAGCCTGATTTCGCACTGGGAGTTCACGTTAAGGTTCTCGTTTTCTATTGGCCACTGAACATGTTTCTTGAAATTTCGTGGCCAACTCCAACATGTATTTTCTGCTTACGTGTTTATCGGAATGCTCTTGATTAAATAAGTCTGCCGTTCAATCACCGTTCTCACCGTTCTCACCATATTTGAAAAACAACGCGATCATCATCTCCGCAGTAGAGTAAACCATTTTTCCACAGCCAATGTTTATTTTAAAACACGACAACTCAAAAAGCAGCTTTAAACGGAGATCATCCCATTCGATCGCTGTTAGGTGGTAAGAGATTAATAAAAAGTAGTGCTAAATAGAAAAACATGTGTACATGTCTTAAAAACCAACAATTTTAGTATTTGTTGGACTAATAAAAATCTCTTCTGGCGTTGAATGGTGTTGCTTTGTTCCTATACTTTTCGCAGTAAGAACAGATTGAACAATTGAACTTCCTTTCAACGATATAAACGAAAAACGCGTTCACAACTTGAAATTAAATAATCTCGAAAACAAATCGATAGATTTCGAAAATGTTAGCCGTTTAGTAGTCAGGGCTAAACGGGCTTTAAAATGAGCTATAACTTACCCCACTGTGTCATTTAAAGCTTTAGGAGATGTGGTCCCAGCGCGAAGGAGTAAAGTGATTTGACTACACATTTCTTGTAAAATGTGTCCCCCTCACGAACAAAGTTAACATGTCCGTGCGTTTTTTAAGAATCCCTCTTCAACCCTTTCGAGACTAACGGGATAATACGTCCCAGAGCAAATTTTATGTACACGACGATTTGGATGACGACGACAATTCTCTTGCAGGTAATGGTGATACAGAAATTGGAAATTCTAATTCAAGTGATGGTCATGCTGAAATTAGAACAAACCAAGATTCTGTTTCCCATATGCTACATCCAACAGTTTTATGGTCCCCAATTTTACCAAATTATGTTCCACGAATGAAAATTATAAACTATTAGGAATCCTGAAGTGCTTCTACAAAACGTTAATTCTTAGTCGACTGAACTAGACATATTTTTGAAAATTTTTCGAAAGAGTGCATATATGTTTATTGCTCTAACGAAAGAATGAAACTTTTGGAGAAGAAAACCAAGAAAAAGTTTAATTCAACTGACAATTCTGAGATTATGTTGATAACTGGTGTTATGATTGTGATGGCTTACAATTCATTACCAAGTCAAAGCTGCTATTGGTCTCAACATCCATCAATGGACAATACTACTATATAATAATATGTTATTATATATTACTAAATTATATTTTAATCTACCAGAGAAACCATAAAACTGCAGCAAAATATATTATATTGAATAACTTATGGAATGTTTCAACCATACGTTTAAAAAAACTAGAGCAGATGCAGTATTTCAACCAATTGATGAAAGTATGGCCAACTTTAAAGGGAGGTCAAGCTTAAAACAAAATATGCCCCTAAAACCCGTGAAACGTGGCATAAAATTGTGGGTCAGAAGCGATTCGCTTACGGGCTATGTTTATGATCTAAACCAGCGATTCTCAAAGTGGGCGATGACATCGTTTTGGGGGTCTCTAGGTAGCCCGGAAGCGATATAGGGGCGGTAGGAAAAATTGTTACTTTTTAAAAACATTTTGGTTCGTCGTCAATTTTATCAATTTTCAAATCAGATGGAAATTTAAGAGACTTAAGAAATATCTAATCAACATATTCTAATATTCACAAATCATTTGGACCTGTTACATAAAAAGAGTTTGTTTGATTTGGAAGTTCCTGATTAGATAATAACACCATTTTCATGTTATCAAAATGCAGGCCCGGTTTTGGAAGAAAGTTAGTCAGGTTGCAGAGTGAAATCAACTTCATATGAAGAATTTTGGTTTCATCGACTTTCGAAATTAACGAAGAAATTATTAATAGCTTTTCCAACATTACCCTTAGTCGAGTTAAGAAATAGACTGCACATTATTTAATAAAAAAATGTGTTTAAACCTCAAAAACATTGAACCTCAATTAGGTAAATGGATATCAGAACATCAATCTCATCCGTCAAATTTGGGGGTCTTATTAACTTTGGAATATCACAGGTGGGCGATGAGACAAATAAGTTTGAGAAACACTGATCTAAACGTATACAGCGGAAAAAAATCGAGCAACTCGAAGGGACATTAGGAAAAATAGTTACATGGAAATTGGCATCTTCCATAACTTAAAAAGATTTTGATCTATGTTTTGATCGTTTTTTACGTCAAATTTATTGATGAAATCTTTACCATTTGCATGTATAGGAACATGCATAGGGAGAATGCAAGAAAAAACATTCCTAAAGTAAATTCAAAATTTGACCGCAGTCAAGCTGTGATTCTTTGTACGGATATACAGATTAACATTCGGAATAACATTCTCTAGATGGCAAGATACTAAACAGGTTATTAGCACTAAGCAATTGCCATGGGAATAAAATGACTGAGGTTTTTAGAATGCAGAAAAATGGGGAAAAGGTTGCTGTAAAATGTCCAGAGATCGAATTTTATAACAAATATATTGGTGGAGTGGATCTCATCGATCAATTGGCAGGCCTATACGAATTTGACTCTATTTGACTCTAAATCTAAAAAATTATGGAAGAAGGTTTTTTACAAACTTTTGATCCTTTGAGCAGCAGTAAATTCCTACGTTATTTTCAATGAGGAAAAGAAAGGATCTTTTCTAATTTTTTTGGTAGTTTTTGGCAGAACAGCTTATTGAAAACGGTAAAAAAAGAACGGGAAAAGTGAAACGGCGGTCATCCGCGGGAAGGCCATCAAAACGACAGCGATCATTTTTAAATATTGGGACCATATGCCAATAGTACAGAAACAACGTAAACGATGCTTTAAATGCCCAAGCTTGAAAATTGAGAAACGAACAACAACCATTTATTCTACATGTCAAGTTGGACTGCAATAACTGTTTCACGCCTTACCATGCGAAATAACCTGTGTTACTACTTTTTCGTGCAGAAAATAAAATTGCACCTGCATATGTAGTCCATATAAAAAAAATGTAATTGATAATCTATTATTGCAATTAAAATTAACATGTCTGTCATGTATTGCAATAAATAATCACGTGACAAAATACGTTCATATTTCAGAAACTTGGTGTAGTAAAACCATGCTTTTACATTTTTAGAATTGGTGAATACTGTTGTAAAAACTTAAATATTAAATGAAATTGAAATAGAACATTTTCATACTTTAATTGTTGATGAAAGTACAGACATTTCAACAACCAAATGTTTAATTTTACATTTTCAGTTTAGAAAATCTGATAAATATAAAACTGTTTTCGGTGGAATAATCCAATTAAAGACATGCGATCCCTCTTCATTTTTTTTCTGCAATTTTACAGTTTTATGAAGATATCCAAATTGATTTGCAATGCTGGTTCTGTTTCCATCTGATGGCGCATCCGTAATGCTTGGAAAACGAAATGGTGTAGCACAGGGTTGGGCAAATCTTTTAGCTGTAGGGCCACATTGCTGATGAAAATTTAATCGCGGGCTGCATTAAAAAAAATCTATTTTATTAGTTATTTTAATGTGCAGTGTCTATAAAATTATGGCAGTTATATTAGAAGGAGATAATAGAGGAAGCAAAAACTACTTTGAACAACATAAAATCCAATAAAGCAATTGGAAATGAGAATATCACGGTAGAAATATTACGAGGATGAAGAGAATATCTTATAAAGAAAATTACGAAACTACTAAACAAATGCCTAAAGACGAGAAAAATAACAAAACAATGGAAAAACGCTAAAGTGGTCCTAATCTACAAAAAAGATGATAACAGTAAGATAGAAAATTACACGCTGATCAGTCTAATGTTACATGTATACAAATGACTGACAAAAATAATCACCAAAAGACTAGAGAGAAAGAAAAAATAAACAGACCAACAGACTAGAGAGAATACCAACAAAGAATGCAACAAAGAAGCAACCTTAACTTACATTATCAATGAAAAATCTAAATCTGTCCAACTTGAAAGAGGAGTACGACAAGGTGACCCCATATCTCCAATACTCTCCACTTTAGCATTGGAAAAGATTTTTAAGAAAACTGACTGGAACGACAAAGTTATCAACATCAATGAAACTCGACTAACCAATCTAAGATGTGCTGATTATATTATTATCTTGGCTCCTTGTAGAGAATATTTATTAAATCAACAATAATTGCAGATCAACAAAGAGAATCCAAAGAAATAGAGCTGAAAATGAACCTTGCAAAAACCCAGAAAATATACTTATACCAATACAGAACCAATAATAGTGGGAGGACAGGAAGTCAAAAAGGTGGAAGAATACATGTACCTAGGACAGAAACTTACTATCAACCAAACCAACCAGAAAGAAAACATAATAATAAACATAATTGGCTTTCGCCAAACTATCATTCATCCTGCGAAATAAGAAAATAGCTCAACAACTAAATCAAGATTTTTGAACAGTGCATTTTACCTGTGACGACATATGGCACTAGAAACTGCACAAAGAGCAATGACGAGGTCAATGATGGGATTACAAAATGGTACAGATAGCGAAACGAAAGAATTTTAGCAGTAGCCAAAGTCACTATTATTGGAGAGAAAATTGCAATCCTCAAATGAAGATGCAACCCGCGCATCTTCATTTACGTTGCAAGGGGTCATCACGTTGCAAGGGGTGAAAGGATAAGATGGGACAGGCGAATCATAGAATGGAGACCATAGAATAAGATGGTATGATGACTTCATAGCAACAGCCCGACTAGCATGGATTCAACTAGCACAGAACTAGGAAAAGATGGAAACAATTGAGAAAGTCCTATGCCCAACAATGGACCTAATGACTAAAGAAGAAGATTGGAAGATAGAAGGTTGTAGCAGTGGGCATAGACATGCCTTAGAGATTTTTTGTAGTTATGTTTATGTTGGAATATGAATTAAGATCATTCGTTGTGGGAACTATGTATAGATAAATTTGTAATTGTAATTGCTTTCTCAAGTAATATTTTGGCCGGACACAATCGCGAAACCAGCCTTTTTTGTAAACCAACTTATTTATATCATACATAGATATATTTTTTAATTCAAGTAAATTTTAAAATGCTTCGTGGGCCACATAAAATGTCGCCAGGGGACGCTATTTGCCCAGGCCTACAACAGGCTCAAAACAAGTAAATTTAAAGAGATTATTGAAGCTTTACAAAATAACTCTATAGCTTTCCATGCTATAAATGAGGTGAGTTGGTAGTCACGGCATTTTGCAATAGACGCAATTATAACAAATTATGAATCATTTATTGAATATTTTAACAAAGATAAAGATGACCCAATTTCCAAATCTTGTTTAAAAAAGTTAAACAACATTGAATTTCAAATAAATTTAGAGCTTTTGTCAATGTTCAATTTTAGAAAAACTCAGTGCTTTTTGTCAAATTTTTCAAGTCTGTGAATTAACACCCATAGATGCTTTTCAATTTGCTCATGCAAGAATTAATAAAATCAAGGAAAAATATCTTGGAAACATGGCATGGTGCAATAAAATAAGCATGCATTTAAAAAATGCTTATGATTTAAATTCAACTATAAAAACAGATGATATGTTTCCAACGGATGAAATAGAAGATTGGATATCATTTGATGGATGGATAACCATAATTTAATGATGGTCCAGAAAAACGAAACAAAGAAATCCATAGCATGAAAACTCTGTGCTGATATTCTGACGACAAAGGGAAGACACAGTAATTAGCTAAATTCTGCCTTCACGAACTAATGATTTGACTTGATTTTAGAGTAGTTTTTGTCATTGTGTTCTGTTGAAATGTATGTAGTACAAGTGGTATGCTGTAAGATCGAGTCAATGTGTATAAGTAGGTACAAAATTTAGCTGAATATTAATTATTATTTATTATTATTGTTTTTTTTTTATAATATTTTTGTTAGGAACGAACAAGCACTGCAAGGGCAATGTTCCATCGAAATTATAATGACATCTGGAGTGCAAACAATCTGATTTTGCATCTCTTTTATTTTATTTTATCTCTTCAGGCAGGGTAATTACATCCAAGGTGGAGAAATTTTTTTTAAATGAAAATGAAAACGCAACTGAAGCTTCATTTATTGTCAGTTCACACATAGCAAAATCTAATTTTTACTAATTCTAAAATTTCCATAAAGGAAAGCCACATACTCATGCCGAGAATGCCGTAAGATTTAAAAGTCATATTGGTGCTGTGAATAATTAATCATGTTAAGAGCCGCCCACTTCAAGCACGTCTTTTAAAACTTACCGCCGGAGATCTGGGTATGGATGCCAGACTATTTGAATTAAAATATGCACTAGTAGTTACATTTACAGAAGAGCCTTTTATACAAAAATTTACTGATGTCAATTGGCTGCTTAAATTAGGATACCTTTCCGATTTCGAAAAACTAAATGAAACCGCCACTTCTCTCAATGTTGCATTCTCAATATACGCTTACATTAAAAACAGGTACAGGAGCAAACTCTCTATATCAAATGATTTGAAGGTGAAATTAACTTCCGACAAACTTAAAGGAAATAATAAAAAAATCTTCCAAACAATTTTATTCATCCCATTATAGACAATTGAGTAGTAAGTTTTCAAACCGTTTTTAGGATAGCTGTGCCGCGAGATTTTTGTAGCCCGACAAAGGTGCCGCGAGATTTTTTTAGTTCGATAAGGGTGCCGCGAGAAAAAAAAGTTTGAGAACCACTGCACTAGGCGAAAGCGTTTGCGGGATGCGGCAATTTTCGGATTGTTTGTCATTAAATCGCTCGCTGTGTTTGTATACCTACGGAAATTTTGTTATAATGCCGCCAGAAAAAAAAACAGATTTTAATGGAATCTTGGGTTAAAAATTACCCAGGCCAATTTACGACTGATGGCACTTTGATTTTCTGCAAGGTTTGTTACAAGCGAACACCTTCATCAAAAAAAAACCAGATCGATCAACATGTGAGTACTGCTTCTCATATATCTACAAGACAGAAATCTTCAGAAAGTCGTCAACAACTGCTCATTCCAATTTCGCCTTCTAATTCAGATTGCACGAAGAAAATAGAATTGAACAAAAATGTATGTTATTTATTGCGTGCAATATTCGTATTCATCAACTGCGATATATGTCAAAGTATTGTATTAATCAGATAATTTCTGAAGAATCCACGATTCGAAAAAACTACCTGCCAACAATCTACGAAGAAGTGCCAAGTAAAAGTACGCGCTGATCTTGGAACAATTTAATATGGATCTCAGTCGATGAAACGACAGATTCATGTGGATGTTATATAGAGAATTTGATTGTTGGAATATTATCCAAAGAGCCCTCTAGTCCCCATTTCGTTGCTAGCAAGGTCCTAGAAAAAATAAATTATTCAACTATCGCCCGGTTCATAAATGATTCCATCAAATCACTATTTTTGGATTCTTCTATGGATGACACTCTGAAGTGTTTTACCCAAACTTACTTCACATCGCCTGTCTAGCTTTCCACTTGCGGAAGAGATCAGTGAATGAGATCAGTGAAGAATTAGTGAATGTCAATAAATTAATTTCCTCTACAAAGAAATTGTTTTTAAAAGAACTATCGCGCGTACAAAAATACGACGACTGCCAAAAATATTACTACCTCCAGAACCAATATTAACGTGGTGGGGAACATGGTTGAAAACTGTATTGTTTTATGCTTAGAATTTTGAGGTCATAAAAGAATAGTTGGTCAATTTGACAGTTCACAAACCATTGCAATTAATTCAAGCCAGCTGGCATTTCAGGATCCTTCAATCAATCAAAATATTGCTCTAATTGTAACACATTTCAGCAATATTCTCGACGTAATTGAGACTCTAGAAAATAAAAACCGTTCTCCGTTCTTGGAAAATGCAAGTCCTTGGAAATATTTGAAAAAATGATTCAACAGAGCAACGACCTTCCGAGTTCACTATCGGAAAAGGTCTGTGGTAAATTAAATACTGTTCTATATAAAAATCCAAGTTTTGAACGGATAAAGAAAGTAAATGCATTTATAAAAGGCACCAGCCAAACTCTACCTGAAGAGGTTTTTGCAGAAATGACGGCAAATTTCAGGTTCTGTCTAGTAACGTCAGTTGACGTAGAGAGGTCATTTTCACCGTAGAAATTAATATTAAGTGACAGACGTCACAAGTTTTTTCTAGAAAATCTAGAATGGTATATTAAAGGACGTGTTGTAAAGTGAGCGCGATTTTTCAGCACGCCTTCAAGTTTAGAAAACGTCGAGCGTAGCGAGGAAGGTGAGTTGAACACTGACAGCTCTGAATTTCAATGCCAACATTGAAAAAATTAACTCATGACAGCACTTGGCGAGCCATAACCGCACGCATATGAGTGCTGTTATGAGTCCATTACAGACGCAAAATAGAAAAAAATATTTAATTTTTCCTGCTCGCTACGCTCGTCGTTTTCTAAACTTGGGCGTGTGCTGAAAAATCGCGCTTGCTGAACTCATCCTTTAATATACTATTTTCTATTTTGCGTCTGTAATGGACTCATAGCAGCACTCATATGCGTGCGGTTATGGCTCGCCGAGTGTTGTTTTTAGCATTAATTAAATTTTTGCATTCGCGATTTCCACACATCACATAAACTCAAAACTATCTCGCCGAAATTTGACACTGACAGCTCTGAAGTTTAGTGCCAACCTTGAAAAAAATAACTCATAACAGCACTCGGTGAGCCATAACCGCACGCATATAGGTGCAGATATTAGTCCATTACAGACGCAAAATAGAAAAAAAAATATTTAATTGTAAATTTTGCTCAAGAACTATAACTGTATATTGTAAAAAAATAAGAAATAAGTAAATATTGTAAAAAAATAAAAAATAAGTAAATTCCAATAATAAATAGTATTTTGATTGTGCATATTTTGTGTATATTTCGCCCATTTTTTGTGTATACGGCGCCCATTATTAGTGTATATTTGCATGCATATTTTGGCATGTTGTTAGTGCATATAATCCGATGTCTAGTTATTATAGTAAATTTAGTTTTCTTACCAAGACAAACTGTTTTCTTTCAACTGTCATGTTGATATAGATGGATATATAATCCCATCATATAAGACTATTGGGACTATATATCCCATACTAAAAAGTATGATTACTTTATATTGAAAAATTATCGATATACAAGAACCTTCTTAAATATACTTAAAGACGCATATACTTATATACGCATTAAAGACAAAAACTATAAAATTCACCATTTAAAAAAAATCGTCCCGAAAAGGTTAACAATCCGAAAATCCCTCTGTTTCGTTTTCAATGGCCCACCTGGTATATAGCTTACACAATTATCTCATCGATTGTGCCTAAATATATATCTAATATATATATATATATATATATATATATATATATATATATATATATATATATATATATATATATATATATATATATATGTATATTATATTCGTATTGTAGTTGTGTACGCTGTCAACTGTTCCTGACAGATCCCATATTTGCATGACTCCTATAAATATTTTTTTTTATATAAAAAATGTAATATGATTTTAATCTTCAAATATGCATGGTAACATTTATGCATATTATTTCACTTCATTATTTGATTTGTATTTTTTTGCATATATCTGTACATTTATTAGCAGTCTTATCTTTACACTGAAAGAGAATATGATTGAAAATCAATACCGAAAAAATAAATTACAATATAAGACATCTAGTAAAACATGCAGGGACTGCATTATCCAGTTCCTGCATATTTCTCAAATTTATACATTTGGCGCCCCCTAGTGTTTTCCGTCCGGGATTACGCAACTGGCGGCAGTACCAAATTTCTAATAATTCATAATCACTAAAAAGCTTTCAATCATGTATTGGAGAAGATGATTTTTCTAGGAATTGAGAGCTAATAAATGATTTAATCTTTTGTAGGATTGAGTAAGAGGGTAGTAGAGGGCGTCATACGTAACATAAGTACCTAAATAAAAACATCACCTATCGTACTTCTTGGAGAGGACTTTTCTGTGGTTACAGCCGTACGGAATCCATTGCATCTTAGGAGAATCCTAGTCGAGTTATAAATCACAGGAAGGACACCGCGCGTTAGTCGAGTGTTCGTAGACCTTAATCAATATTACAGTTTGAGTTCAACTAATTCAACCTAAATCACTTGAAATTTATTTCAGTTACGCACTAAATCATTTAAGATACCGATAACTAAACCTACTTATTATCTTCACGGTTATTGTACATTTTTTTTTATAAAATTGCATTACGTTTAAAGGGATTGTAAAATGTCTGCGCGCTATATATACTCTTTTACTCTCCCGTTCACTGAAAAAATGAATGGAACAGAATCGCGTTTTCTCAAGTTATTTTCGAGATGGTCTCGCACTCGGTGGCCAGTACAATCGCGTTCGTAATTTGTGGATAATTAAGTGAATTTGCGTTTAGAAAGGGGCACAATTTAAATTTAGAACAGATCTCGGTTTTCTTGTGCACAACAGCCCCCTCCCTGAACGACGTGCACCGGACCTGAACGACTGCCAGGCCTGGCACCAACCCCCAAATACACATACTCGTACTGATTTTGCGCGTCTTCACATCCCCCAATTCCCGCTTATATTCGATTTACTGTCGATAAATAATTTTATAAAGCAAATTCAATTTTATCATCATACTCAGCACATTGATAAATATATTAGTATATTCAAACCGCACAAAAATAAACACAAACAATTCAAATTTAATCAAATAATAAAACAAAATTTAATTAATTACCATCATTCTGCGTATATTTATAAATTAAACCAACAAGAAAAATATAATATTTATTTTAACCTACTATTATTTAATGAGCGTAAGGTAGAACCTTGAAACGTTTACCAAGCTATTGATAAGGTGGATGGTGGAGATAAATTGTGTATTATGAGGATTATAAAGGACCCTCAATAATGATACTACCTATTTTGCCAGCATTAAATGATAATGCAAACAGTCCTCCATGTTAGTATCCATTTAATTCATTGATATAGGGTAATATATTTACACATTGTATAACATTTAAACTTGTATAATTTAATAGAATAGGACTATTCGAACTATTAACAGTATTTAATGAAGTTATTTAAAATACAAATAAAATATATTAATATAAGTATAATTAGGGGCAAATAGTATAGTTGTTGGCCAGTCGAGAAGGATTGGCCATATTTTGAAAATTCTAAGACAATATTTTGGTGACATAATTGTTTATTAATACAAGAAAATTCTATATTCTTTTCTGTACCGGATACGAGTCGTAACTTTTTTATAACTTAAAGTTGTATGTGAGCATTTTATTAATAAAATTGCAAGACCGAGATTCTTGCAAATTTACGCTGTTTTAGACAGAAATCGACAAAAAGTGACAATTCTATTTCGAGATATATTCATGATTTAAAATGACTTTTGCCTGATTTTTTACATTTGTGAATCAATACAGGTTTAAATTACAGAAAGAAATTATTTTAATAAAAATAAAGTACTGATTGTACAAAATATGATAGACCAACAAATATCGCAAGATAAACGGTAAAAATAGTGACTGGCAATCCTTCCAATAACTATTCTAATGTTAGAGTAACTATGTTACAGTTATTGTCAGTAAGTTATTACTTATAAATAAGAGCATAAGAAGCTAAGCATAATTGTTTTGATTCATATGTGGATTTATATTTATATCGTAAGAATTTATAAAAAACAAGACTGGAGAAGCAAGAATAGAAAAGACTAGACGGACAAGACTAAACAGACGAGAAAAGACTAAACATATGAGACAAGGCTAGACAGACAAGACTAGATTGAGGCTAGACAGACAAGACTAGACAGAAAGGACTAAACAGACGAGACTAAACAGGCACGACTAGAAAGACAAGACTTGGCAGACAAAACTAGACAGACAAGGCTAGACAGACAAGACTAGACAGACAAGACTAGACAGACAAGACTAGACAGACAAGACTAGAGAGACAAGACTAGACAGACAAGACTAGACAGACAAGACTAGACAGACAAGACTAGACAGATAAGACTAGACAGACAAGACTAGACAGACAAGACTAGACAGACAAGACTAGACAGACAAGACTAGACAGACAAGACTAGACAGACAAGACTAGACAGACAAGACTAGACAGACAAGACTAGACAGACAAGACTAGACAGACAAGACTAGACAGACAAGACTAGACAGACAAGACTAGACAGACAAGACTAGACAGACAAGACTAGACAGACAAGACTAGACAGACAAGACTAGACAGACAAGACTAGACAGACAAGACTAGACAGACAAGACTAGACAGACAAGACTAGACAGACAAGACTAGACAGACAAGACTAGACAGACAAGACTAGACAGACAAGACTAGACAGACAAGACTAGACAGACAAGACTAGACAGACAAGACTAGACAGACAAGACTAGACAGACAAGACTAGACAGACAAGACTAGACAGACAAGACTAGACAGACAAGACTAGACAGACAAGACTAGACAGACAAGACTAGACAGACAAGACTAGACAGACAAGACTAGACAGACAAGACTAGACAGACAAGACTAGACAGACAAGACTAGACAGACAAGACTAGACAGACAAGACTAGACAGACAAGACTAGACAGACAAGACTATACAGACAAGACTAGACAGACAAGACTAGACAGACAAGACTAGACAGACAAGACTAGATAGAGAAGACTAGACAGACAAGACTAGACAGACAAGACTAGGCAGACAAGACTAGACAGACAAGACTAGACAGACAAGACTAGACAGACAAGACTAGACAGACAAGACTAGACAGACAAGACTAGACAGACAAGACTAGACAGACAAGACTAGACAGACAAGACTGGACAGACAAGACTAGACAGACAAGACTAGACAGACAAGACTAGACAGACAAGACTAGACAGACAAGACTAGACAGACAAGACTAGACAGACAAGACTAGACAGACAAGACTAGACAGACAAGACTAGACAGACAAGACTAGACAGACAAGACTAGACAGACAAGACTAGACAGACAAGACTAGACAGACAAGACTAGACAGACAAGACTAGACAGACAAGACTAGACAGACAAGACTAGACAGACAAGACTAGACAGACAAGACTAGACAGACAAGACTAGACAGACAAGACTAGACAGACAAGACTAGACAGACAAGACTAGACAGACAAGACTAGACAGACAAGACTAGACAGACAAGACTAGACAGACAAGACTAGACAGACAAGACTAGACAGACAAGACTAGACAGACAAGACTAGACAGACAAGACTAGACAGACAAGACTAGACAGACAAGACTAGACAGACAAGACTAGACAGACAAGACTAGACAGACAAGACTAGACAGACAAGACTAGACAGACAAGACTAGACAGACAAGACTAGACAGACAAGACTAGACAGACAAGACTAGACAGACAAGACTAGACAGACAAGACTAGACAGACAAGACTAGACAGACAAGACTAGACAGACAAGACTAGACAGACAAGACTAGACAGACAAGACTAGACAGACAAGACTAGACAGACAAGACTAGACAGACAAGACTAGACAGACAAGACTAGACAGACAAGACTAGACAGACAAGACTAGACAGACAAGACTAGACAGACAAGACTAGACAGACAAGACTAGACAGACAAGACTAGACAGACAAGACTAGACAGACAAGACTAGACAGACAAGACTAGACAGACAAGACTAGACAGACAAGACTAGACAGACAAGACTAGACAGACAAGACTAGACAGACAAGACTAGACAGACAAGACTAGACAGACAAGACTAGACAGACAAGACTAGACAGACAAGACTAGACAGACAAGACTAGACAGACAAGACTAGACAGACAAGACTAGACAGACAAGACTAGACAGACAAGACTAGACAGACAAGACTAGACAGACAAGACTAGACAGACAAGACTAGACAGACAAGACTAGACAGACAAGACTAGACAGACAAGACTAGACAGACAAGACTAGACAGACAAGACTAGACAGACAAGACTAGACAGACAAGACTAGACAGACAAGACTAGACAGACAAGACTAGACAGACAAGACTAGACAGACAAGACTAGACAGACAAGACTAGACAGACAAGACTAGACAGACAAGACTAGACAGACAAGACTAGACAGACAAGACTAGACAGACAAGACTAGACAGACAAGACTAGACAGACAAGACTAGACAGACAAGACTAGACAGACAAGACTAGACAGACAAGACTAGACAGACAAGACTAGACAGACAAGACTAGACAGACAAGACTAGACAGACAAGACTAGACAGACAAGACTAGACAGACAAGACTAGACAGACAAGACTAGACAGACAAGACTAGACAGACAAGACTAGACAGACAAGACTAGACAGACAAGACTAGACAGACAAGACTAGACAGACAAGACTAGACAGACAAGACTAGACAGACAAGACTAGACAGACAAGACTAGACAGACAAGACTAGACAGACAAGACTAGACAGACAAGACTAGACAGACAAGACTAGACAGACAAGACTAGACAGACAAGACTAGACAGACAAGACTAGACAGACAAGACTAGACAGACAAGACTAGACAGACAAGACTAGACAGACAAGACTAGACAGACAAGACTAGACAGACAAGACTAGACAGACAAGACTAGACAGACAAGACTAGACAGACAAGACTAGACAGACAAGACTAGACAGACAAGACTAGACAGACAAGACTAGACAGACAAGACTAGACAGACAAGACTAGACAGACAAGACTAGACAGACAAGACTAGACAGACAAGACTAGACAGACAAGACTAGACAGACAAGACTAGACAGACAAGACTAGACAGACAAGACTAGACAGACAAGACTAGACAGACAAGACTAGACAGACAAGACTAGACAGACAAGACTAGACAGACAAGACTAGACAGACAAGACTAGACAGACAAGACTAGACAGACAAGACTAGACAGACAAGACTAGACAGACAAGACTAGACAGACAAGACTAGACAGACAAGACTAGACAGACAAGACTAGACAGACAAGACTAGACAGACAAGACTAGACAGACAAGA